>BTHU01000002.1:99572928-100172928 GCA_036184795.1 Tokudaia tokunoshimensis
TATAACTCCACTTCTACTTTCAGATTTATGGCTTTTTTGTGTACACGACCCAGTAGATTCATTAGAATTGTGTACAGGAGCATGAGTAATACCTTAGAGGAACATGAAAACTCTTCAGTTACACTAATAAAAAAAACATGTCTCTCTCCCATTAAAGTCCACTTGAAATGTAAATGAAGATTGTATTCGATAAAATAATATATTAGAAAATCCAGCTCTGCTTATCTCTTTTCTTTAACTGATATATTTTGTTCATTTACTCAGTGACTAGAGCACAAGCAGATATGAGCATGAGTTATGCATTTTATTATCATGCTTTGAGAACTCAGCTTGCAGTACAAACAGAAGAGTCTCAGATGAAAGGAAGGAAGGGGCAGAGGAGGAGAAAATAAGGTCAGGTTTGGAGTGTGTGGAGAACGTTTCCTTTTTTCTCAATCTTCACATTTGGGTTCTTGATCGGGGTGATGTACATATCAACTTATGGTGTCAACTCTGTACTCTAAGCCTTGAATTTGCAGACATAGGGTAACTCTGAGTTACAATAATACTCTCTCCACCTCAGAAATCCTGCAAACATAGAGGAGTAAGAAATCTAGATGTCAGGGTCATTGTGTCATCTTTACCAGTGTCTCACTCCAGGGGAAGGAGAAACAGGGAAGGAGAGACATGAAAAAATGATAAGATTTAAGAATGGAAAAGACTAGAAAAGCACGGGTTTTCAGAGAGGACTTCCTTAGTCTTACCTGAGGTTCTTGACAGGGTGCCACAGTGATTGCCTGAGATAGAGGAAGGATTTGTCTCCCAGTTGAAGTAATTCATCACATCAGCATTGCTCCACTCCCATCCGCCTCTGTTGGGTTCTTGGCCCTAGAATTGGGGTAGCCATGGAAAAAAGAGTAGCCATTGAAGCTCTTCTTGCATGATTCCTTACTAGAAATAGCTGATACCTATGTTCGACATCATGTAATTGATATTTTCTTTCAGATGCTGCCCAGAATTCAACCTGAACATCTCCCTCCTATTACCAGATCCCTGGTGATAATTGCAAGCTGTTTAAACCCAGAAAAAAATAACACGGACTTTGAAGAATATAGCAGGTTACGCTTTTATAAATTTCTCTGAACTTTAAGGGTCACATAGATTCTGAGAAAAACACATACAAATATCCTTCCTTTGTGTTCTCTCAAAAGCATGGGTACAAACACTCACAATCTCACAAAAGAGATTTCCAAACCCTTATTGAGGAACTTCACAAAGGCTGAACATGAACACATAGTCGTCATCTGAAAACTAGTGACCTCCACAGAGCTGAGGGACTTTCTTTTGCCTCAGTTATAATCCAGAATATTAGCTCTAGTTATAATTCAGGCTTTTCTCATAGAAACACAGAAAATGAGCTTGGGAACAGAATTGATGAGAAAGAAATCAGATGGGAGGAGATATCTCACCAGTGTCGGGTCGTGGAGCCCAATCCACACATTTTGGGCACTGTTACCACTGCTTTTAATCATCGAGGACACGAAGGAAGCTTCAGCTCCACTGAGCAGAGACACAAGATGTCCTGAGGGTCTCTTTTGGCAGGCCAGCTAGGTAAAGAGGGCATAATGAGTGACAGACTGAAACGTCATTAGTTAATGGCAAGCAAATATAGATGAGAGGGGTACTGAATGGAAGACAAAATGTTCATTCTGATTCTCAAGGGACCATGGAAATTGGAGCCCACTTCTTTTGTGAATGACAGGTACCTCCCATTGTTTCCATCCTCTGCACCCTCAAACACTCACATCTGCATCAAACCAGTTTTTAGATACACTAAACAAGGCATAGCAATAGGAGCCATAGGCACGGGAGCCCTTGGGACAGCTGATGCGTGAAGTCGGCACATCTTCCTTGGCATCTTCACCTGGAGTGGAAGGAAATAAAGAAAGGAGTGTGGTGCAATGGATAGGAAGGCCAATTTAGCAAATGTTGATGAGGCATGCCATTTGAGATTAAGTCCAGAATACAGAGTATCAGAATACAGACTACACAGAATACACAATACACAATACACAATACCCTTTTTCTCTGAGAGTCAAGTTGGTCTTGACATTGACCTATTTTATGGGAAATTTTCTTCTTTTAATTTCATGCTTCACTCTTCTCATATCATTCACAGATCCCTAATTCTAGGGCTGTCAATTTCTAAATTTTCCCATCCAGCCCTTCTTTTTCTCAACAGTTCATTAATGACTTCCACACTTACCTTCAATCCATCAACTAAAATTGCTAGCAAAATTGGAAACTTTAATTTCAAGAATGAGCTGCCATGATACCATCCGTCATTAGTGACTTAGAGGGAAGCAGGATGGTGGCTATGTTTCAGGCAGTTATCTTATGTAAAACTCTTCATTACCACCACATGAAACTCTCCAGAACATTTTAATTTTTTTGCCTTTTGACTCTGGAAACTCACAAGATACTCACTGGACACTTGAAACTTTACCTTGCACTCGACAAAGTAGCATCAGGCAGTAGAGCAGCATCCAGGACATGATGGTGAGGGCCATACGAGGCAGCATCTTGTCTGTGAGGAAGGAACAACTAGAGTCATGGTGGGGATTATGGTTAAGAGAGAAAATATTGGGAGGACCAATCTGTTCTGTCTCCTTTGACTAACTCTGCAGTAAACACTAATTCTCTCCTTCTTCGATTCTGAAATGAGAGGAATAAATCTTGTTCCCTTTCCTTGAAAACACCCCAGGTTACCTGTGCTGATTCTCAGTGTCCTCTGTTCTGTGAGGACAGGTGTTCTCCCATACCTTCTCCTGTGGCATGATGGGTGAATCCATAAAAAGCTCCTACTTACCTGTCTTGCAGATACTTGGGATGGTTGGTCAGGACAGAGACAACTGTTTTTATAATAGGATTTCGGGGAGGGGCATCAAAGTGAATAAGCAGAATGCTCATGCAAGTCAGGGCGGTAGGTGGTGCTTGGCATGAACTCTACGGGATTCCCATCAAAAGCACAGGCTTCTTCCTGGCAACGACTATAAACTGTTACATATGTGGCCCTTTCCTGTTAGCAGACCTGTTGTTTTGTCAGTTATGGGAACAATTTGAACTTTCCCCATTCTCTTCCAGATTCTTTGTTCTGGGAAACTTAGGAAAATGATAGCTGTGCTACAGAATATGCTGTACTGACATTTTCAAGATATTGCAACTTTGAGTTTACTGGAGAAAACAGATATTAGCAGGGTACTTTTGTTACACTGCAAAGAAGGAGTTGTAACTGTAGATTCATATGTATATTTCTTGGCACTTTGTTTTGTAAGATTTAAAATATATTAATTATTAGATTTTTGATTAGTTAGGAATTATAACAATTGGTGATAAGTGTTGAGTTAGTTGAAAGAAGGGAAAAGTGTAAACCAAGGAGAAAATGTTTGCACTTTGTACCAAGATTTATAGGAACCTTGATAATAATCTTTAGAGTCAATATTTTAGCTGAGGTTTCAAGTAACAGTGGTTGAACAGAATTGCTTTCCTGCTGCCTCTTTGTGGGAAGGTTGAGAAACAAGGCCTTGATTTACTGTAATTCTGAACTGTTTACTTGATATTCAGAGTCCTATCCTCACTTTGATTTGGCATTCGTGAGGTCTTTTAGATTCCCTTAGAATGGCTTTGATATAATTTTCATAACTATGCTAAAGTGCTGTATGTGATGTTTTAATGGTACCAACACTTGTGTTCATGAGGTTAAAGAAATTGTAGATAAATAATGTGTGCTTTAGTGAAATTCAGTGAGAGTTTTAACTTGTGTCCATCACCCATGCAAGTTCAGGCAGAAAGGAGTTGGCATTTCACATTAGAATGACCTTGAACTACATCAAACAAACAAGATAATTAATGTTAACAAAGTTCACTTTTTATTTTTTTATTTTTTTTATTATTTTCTATATTTTTTATTTACATTCCAAATGATTTCCCCTTTCCAGTTTCCTCCCTCCCCGAAAGTCCCATAAGCCCCCTTCCCTCCCTCTGTTCCCCATTCAACCCCCTCTCGCTTCTCTGTCCTGGCATTCCCTTACATCCAGTCTTTCCAGGACCAGGGCTCTCTCCTTCCATCTTCTTGGAAATCTATGATATGTGAATTGTGTCTTGGGTATTCCGAAAACTTTAAAACACTAGGTTTCTCCCGAGGACTACTTGTTGTCCTGAGGGAAAGCAAGGCTAAAATGACTTGACACAATATGGTTTGCAAAATATATGCACATTTTACAACATGTTTTAAAAATGTTCAAACACAGACGGGCGGTGGTGGCACACGCCTTTAATCCCAGCACTTGGGAGGCAGAGGCAGGAGGATTTCTGAGTTCGAGGCCTTCCTGGTCTACAAAGTGAGTTCCAGGACAGCCAGGGTTACACAGAGAAACCCTGTCTCGAAAAACCAAAAAAAAAAAAAAATTGTTCAAACAGAATTGGTAATTTTTTTTCTGTTATTTACTTATTTGTATTTCAAATGCCACCCTCCTCCATGCCTCCCATCCAGACTCTCTTGCTCATTCTCCTCCCTTCACCTCTGAGAGGGTGAATCCCCCAGGGTATCCCCAACTCAGGCACCTCAAGCATCTGTAGGATTAGTCACATCCTCTCCTACTGTGTCCAGACAAGTCAGTCCTCTGCACAGTTATATGTGCCAGGGGCCTCTGTCCAGCCTGGGTATACTCTTTGGGTTGTGACTCAGTCTCTGAGAGTTCCCAGGGGTCCAGTATAGTTGACATATTGTTGTTCCTGTGGATTTTCTATCCCCTTCAGGGCCTTCGATCCTTTTCCTAACTCTTCCATCAGGGTCCCTGACCAATGTTTGGCTGTGGGTATCTGCATCTGTTTCAGTCAAATGCTCGGTAGAGGGCAGTTATGTTAGACTCCTGCCTGTAACTATCTAGTGCTATAAACACTAATGATGTGAATAATATTGACGATTTGAGGATAATTGGGTATGTAAAGTTTTCTGAAAGCAAAGTATTTTGAGAAGTTGTAATTATTGTCTATTAATTTCCAGAAAGTTAGATATGAAGATATTTGATGTTTTATCAAGAGAGATGCAATCACTAAAATAAAAAAAAAAAACCTGTGAATTCAAACAATGAATTAAGAAAATAAAATAACAAAATACTAAATATTTGAGAGAAATATATGCAAAGTCCACTATGTAAAATATATTTAGATTCTTATATGGAAATAATCAGTGAAAAATAATAACCATGAGATTATTGGTGAAACATGAACATTTGACAAAGTTATAGTGTTATGTATTTTCATGTTGACATGAAAATTGGTACCATATTACTTGAGATGCTTTTATCGTCTTGAGCTTAATACAATACTTATAAGTGATAAATGTTTCATAGAACATGCATTAATACAGAAAGATGGGTTTTTTGATGAAACAAAGGGGCAATAAGGGGATCTTTGTTATCTCTTAGCTACAGACATGTGGAGATTAATCATGTAGTTCTCTGGATTTCTATGAAAATTTTCACAAAATGTTAAATAAGAGGGAACATGGGGAGAAGAAGAAAACTGAAAACTAAATTTAGAAGAAAATTTAAAAACCGATTTCCCTCAAGAGCCTGTATGAAAATACACAATAAATGAAGAGAAGGAATTAACCTCAGAAATGAAAATGTAGTTTCATCATGAAGAAAAATGACTCTGTATCATACTGAGAAATTTAACCTTAAAGGATAATTCTAGAAAGAAAACATATACTGAGCAAAATCTAACTTTCATTAATGAGTTATGAAAGTTGGTTTTAAAGTATAGACATTAGTACTTCAATAGAATAAAAAAAACTTCAACTACTCAAAGTCAAAATACTGAAAATGTTTTCTTCAACACCAGGAAATAAGTTCTCCAGTCTTACAATTTAATTGAACAGTATTATATTACAGAAAGCATACATGTCAAAAAAAAAGAAGAAAATTAAACAATCAAAAAGTAAATAGAACTTTAAGCATTTGTACAAATATTCCATTTCTATAAAGAATAAAACATTGAACAATCTCTAAATCATTGGCGCTTATAACATAATTTAATAAGCATGAAAAATATTGTCAACATATAAATTCCAATTAAACACATATTTTAGCAACAGAGTTAGAAAAGGTATTGCTAGAAAAGACACTATTTTCTTTTTTTATTAAACATAGATTCTGTTCTCATACATATAATCTGAATACAGTTTCCTCTCTGTCTGCTCCTCCCAGTTTCTCTATATCTTCTCTCCTCCTGATCTACTCACTTTCTGTCTTTCATTAGAAAGATCAGGCTTTGAGGAGATAACAAAAAATAATAAAATAAAATATAATAAATTAGGTCTTTTTTTTTTTTGGTTTTGGTTTTTCCTGGAATTCACTCTGTAGACCAGGCTGGCCTCGAACTCAGAAATCTGCCTGTCTCAACCTCCCCAGTGTTGGGATTAAAGGCATGCACCACCACTGCCCACTAAAATATAATAAATTAAAACAATAGCCATCATATCATAATTTAGGTAAGACAAGTCAAGAGAAAAATAAAATAGCCCCAAGAGAAGGCATAAAAATCAGAGACTGACTTGTTCACAAACTAAGATGTCTGATAAAAGTACTAAACTTAAAAGCTGTATTACACATTCAGGGCAACTGTTGCAGACACATGTAAACCCAGGGATTACTGGTTCAGTTTCTATGAGTTCATGTGAGTTCTTTTAGAGATACTTAATCTCCTGGTGTATCCCATCTCCACTATCTACCCCAGTACTTCTGACTCATCTGTTACAGTGTTGGATCCCTGAACTCTGAGCTTAGAATTCCACATCAAATTCTGGAACAATTTTTATAGAAACATCTAGTTTAGAGCTGTGTATTCTTTTTTTTTTAATTTTTTTTTATTTTCTAAGTTTTTTTTTTATTTACATTCAAAATCAGTTCCCCTTTCCCGTTTCCTCCCTCCCCGAAAGTCCCATAAGCCCCCTTCCCTCCCTCTTTTCCCCATTCAACCCCCTTTCGCTAAGGGATATCCCTTTCCCCCCGTCCTCCCCCTCCCTCCCCCTCCTTCCCCCTCCCTCCCGCTGACCTCCTGTTTTTGCCACTTCACCTCTTCCTTGCCTGTCTCTTCCCCATGGAGACTTCTTAACCAATGACCAGTGTTGAAATCTAATACTTCAAAAGTCACAGGTAACATGCCATTTGTTCTATAGTGTTTGTTCTTCTTTCTGCTCCCCACCTTGTAAACTTTTATGCACATATAAAATACTATTTGGATGCAAAAGGGATAACTTCATCTAATTCCATTCACCAGTTTTCAAAATTCTACAAAATTTGAATGTAAGGTGAAAGCAGAGAACAGTGCTCTTTGGTCTCAACAATCTACGAATTCAAGTCAGTAACAAATGTAAATATGTCATCACCTTCCTCTTGAATCACTCTGTGTGATTTTACCATTTTGTGTTTCTCTGACAACAGATTACTGCACAACAAATTTTCCCCAATGTTAGTAATTAGAAACAATAGGTTATTTTTTTTCATGGTCCTGCAAGGTGATTGCATTTACCTTTGTGGTCTCTTGGGCAATCTCTAGAACCCAGGCTACAAAAATCCAGGTGTAGTATTGTATACTTGTAACCTCAGTGCTAAGGGAGGCATGGAGAGATGGATCTCTATGGTTCATTGGCCAACAAGCTATGCCTGCTTGTAGTGTTCCAATCCAGGTATGAGACAAGATGTAAAACACCTGTGGAACAGCAGCTGAGATGGTGCAGCCTCCACATACATGTATACATACATGACTGTACTGGTATACATACCCACCACTCACAGACCCCAAAGACAGGCAGACAAATGGATTCACAGACAGATGGACAGACAGACAGATAGCCAGAGAATAAATCACATATTGCCATTTTTGCCATTCTTTACTGGCTAATGGTGTCTTGTACGTTTTCCAATTAGTATATTAAATCCTTTAATGTTTATTCAATAGTATATTTATTCATGTTGTCTTAACTTCTTAATGTATTTTAAGCTTGAAAAATGAGACTTTGATATTATTTCCATAATTAAATATATTGAGTGACTGACTTTATCATCTTTGACAAGTGTTTCTCAATTCTCTAATGAGATGCTAGACACAAAAGACTCAGAGGAACAATTCATCTTTTTCTATTTTTGAGAAATACTAGAATATCATGAATGTGGATCAGAGAGCTCCTGGAAAATGAATTTGTTGTTTCCATGCTAAAATCACAATCTACACATAGAATAATTCCTTATTGTTCAATGAGGTCTTCTGTAAGAATTTGTGGAAATAGAAAATGATAGCAGAATTAGCCTGCAAGTGAAACAATTACAGATAATTCTTACTGCTTTATTTGAAATTCACTACTAAAATTAGCAGTCTAAAATGAAAACACATTCTCTGTCCTTTGTTTATAGCTTGTGTAAACAAAATATGTTTTAGAAAGACATCACATGGTGTTTATAATTTTTTGCAATTTAGATTAAATAACGTTATTCAAAGGGTGATTATTTTCTAAGCCATTGAGCTTATTCCCTAAGTGGCTTTACAAGAAAGTCTACTTTGCATACAGAATTTAGCATGAAAATTTCTGCAGATATGTTTGAACTATATCAGGGATCAAATATAGAATTTTCCCTCATGGTCAACTTTTTGATTGAAGTTTACTAAAAGGAAGAAAGGAAGTAAGGAAAAAGGAAGAAAGGGAGGGATAAGGGAGAAAGGGGCAGAGGCAGGGAATGAAGGAACATAAATAGGAAGGAAGGCAATAAGATAAAAACTCAGATGTGCAAGTTTCTTCAAGTTATTGGATCTTGTGTGTTAACTAGAACTCAAAATAAAGGAGACTTTGCTCTATGGAGTTCACAATTCATTGCTTGAAATACAAACCACAGGTAAATAGTGACTTTCATAGAAAAGACCTCTTAGAAATCTCTGGGATGGCCATGCAGAGGTTAGCAGGATCTGAATTCAGGTCTTCATGCTTATGTAGCAAACTTTTACCCACTAGGCCATTTCTCCAGTCCCTGACACTACAATGTTATATAATTTATTTTTAGAACTTTGTACACACGGACATATAAAATAGGGAATGTAGGGTACAAACAGTTGTATAACTTCTTTGTTAACTAGTGATGGATATTTTTATCTGTTACAAGCTTCCTCTCCAAAAATACCTATAAAACACACCTTGGGATGGAGAGCCATCACCCTGGTACTGTTGGAGAGGAGACAAGAGAATAGCTGGGGCTTGAGCCTGCAAGTTCAACAAAAAATAACCCTGTCTCAGGGTAATAAAGCCTAACAGTGATAGAGCAGGCCAGATAAAGTCCTTATCTAGACTTTGTGTGTGTAAACAGGAGCACACACCCACTGTCCCACATATCCACACACCACCCCTACCACACACCCTACACACAAGAAATCAATTTTGAGCAAAGTGTTTTCCTTTACTTTTAATGCTACCCTGCTATTCTCAGGAGAGGTCTTGTAGTCCATAATGATTCCTTCTCATCTTCCTTACTTCTGCACCTTAGCTCTGCGTTATCCTTACCATAATTCGTTGGAAGCTAACATTGTATTATTCGGTTTCTTTTTACACTTAATGTTAAAAACTTCATTCTTGAATTAAAGTTAAAATTTGGGATCGAGAAAAAAAAAGAAATCTCTGGGATATTTAGGATATTATTCCTATGTCTCTCAGTGTCTTCTCATCATGTTCATATACTGCTTAGAGAAGAATTCCGATAATAACACTATTCTGTTATAAGTGCAGGAAAGACCAAGAGTTAGGCCAGAAGCAAAATTCAAACACAAACTTGAAGATTATATAAGAGTGATGGGAGAACCATGCCTACACACTAAAGGGTTAAAAGAAAGGTCATGGTGTGTCTCAGAGATGGAACTCACCCCAGGACACTGGAAAATTTCTAGCAGAGTAGCATAAACACACCCAAGACAAATCCAGGTGCCCAGGGTACTTTGAGAATGTAGTGAGAAATACCAACTTCAGTATTCAACAAGGTTTTGTAGTCAGGTTCTTCTAACTCTCTTCATTCTCAGAATATGCTTATGTGTAGTAAAAATTATACTAAATTTTAAAAAGGAATTTAGAAGATACTCAATAAGGGATTTGCTTTTCAAGAATTTTATCAAAGAATTATTGGGCTAATGTGTGGGAAAAAACTTCAGTAAACACTACCATTTATTCAGGACTAATTTTGTGCAAGCCACTGTATTGATAATTCTTCACACATTAGTGAAATAGCCAGAGGAATATTAGGAAACAACTAGTCAGTTTTCACACAAAGGACTGCAAATCTGGAGTGACTGAGCCATCTTGTTGCAGATTGAAAGAAGTAGCATTGAAGGCCAAAGTGATCCTTAGCTCACTACCACCAGCTTCCTCTGAGAGGAAGAAGAGAAGATGTAAATGTATTGGATTTTGCTATAAGTCCTTTATTGCTACAAGATGTGGAAAGAAAAGTGTCTTAAACTTGTTTAATTTGCTATTGACTATATCTGACTTTAAGACAACCTAAGCATAGAAAATTTGCATTCTGTTATACATGGGATGAATGAGCACTTTCGGGAAATTTGTGGCCAATAGTCCGGAGTAGATGTTTGCTAAGCCACATTAACTTAATGGACATTATGAAGGAGAGCTCTCAGTGATATCACTGGATATCCTTTACTTACTCAAAATACAATAGCAACAATTTCTCTTTCTTAGAAAAAGACAGATTCTTGTTCTCATCTTCCTATAAATTATATAAATGCTTAAGGTCCAACCTTTCTTTAATTTAAGCAATTTTCTAATTTATTCATATGGTCCACTAGTTTTCTTTATTTTCAAATTATACTGTACATTATGAAGGGCAGGTGTTATCTGTGTATTACTATGAAAGAAAACAGGAAGACAGAGGCCACATGCTTTCGTCTAGGCAACACTACATGTTAGAGGCTAGGTAGGAAATGGAAGTGAAGAATCCCAGTGAGTTCTTCCTACAAGGTATTGCACAGTTATTATTTCATTTCAGTTAGGATTCTTCAGGCATTTGGAAACCATGAATTAAATTCTAAAAAGAACAAATTAATTGTTTTATGAGTCAGTGCTATTAAAAATCACCTCAGTAGACAGATTCATTAATTTTAGAACATCTTATTTGCTTTCTGCTAATGGAATTTTCCACAGATGATTGGTTAGTTGCTTTTTCTGAGTCTCATAAAGTTTAAATATTATCTTATATAAACATACATACATTAAGGATGATTGGTATAATTTATTTTTGAAAGCAAATGGAAATTTCTCCAAATCATTCTTACAGTAAACATAAGACTGACATAATTTGGGGGGATTTTTCTGGGCATGTTTAGGTTGTCATGTGTGTACATATAAGCACACATCTATGAAAACATAGGTTCCATGTGCTGGTTTTCTTTGAGAAATCACTTATTCTGGGAGTTTTCAACCAGTGTCTATCCCCATAAGTGTTCCAATTGTAGGCATTATAAGAATTTGATTTCAGTATATTCTGAGACATCATTATGGATTTGGAAGATAAAAGAATTATCATGAAACACGACAGAGGAAAAAAAAAACATTCAGAGTAAAGCCTTCAAAACCGATGATAGTGATGCCAAGTTGTAGGTGTAAGTCAATGTCCATGAGAAATAACTGTCCTGCTGTCACCAGCGCTGAGACACTGAGGGAATCTTGGAACCTTCAGTGCATCTGGAATTATTGACATTGGAGAATCTGGAGCTGTAATCATGGAAGTCTTAATATTCTTACAGGAAAGTATCAGGGGAGCCATTAGGGTTATAATTTCTGGGATGGACTCTGTACCCCTATAAACCTAAAGTCATACCATAGAGTGAAGGCTGACACTTGTGGGTGGAGAACAGGCTAACAGAATGGTTAAGAATCTTAGTCTCAAAGGCATAAAAGACCTAAGAAATTACTCTAACTTGGTATTATCAAGACATAGCATGATAATCTAGGAAGTTTAACTGTGTAAATGGCGGAAGCAGGAAAGAATATACTGTGAATGACTGTGATGTTACTACAAAACAAGAATATAGATAATATTGTGGCATTCATTTCAAAATTATTATATGCACTCCACTGTATTATTAGAAATGCCATGAATATTTAAGCTTATGCTCTTATTCAATTTTAAAATTTATTTTCAGATTGTTTCTCTGTATGGGGTATGTGCTCATGTGTGTGGCGGTGTGAAGAGTGTTGAAGAGGGAGTCCAGTCCCTGGAAATGGATTTACAGGTGGCTCTGAACTAACCAAACTTGGGTCCTTTGCAGTTTCTTACCCTGACCCCTGATTCATGTCCCAGCTATACTTTTCTAAAGTATAGGTATTTTATATTTTTTAAATAAATAACTCATGACTTGTTCAAATCAGCAACAGAGCTAAACTTGATTTAAAACTACTTAAAGCATTCTTCACATATAAACATTCAAGTGATGTGTCATGTGGTGAACATTTATATTTTTCTTCGTAGTGAAAGATGAGGACAATCCACTTTTTCATTTATTAAGAGGAAATAGAACTAGGAACCTGAGCTGTTGAACACTTGTTCTATAACCTCCTATGATTTAAAGCATCTGACTTAAGCAAAGTCAAGGTTTTACTGTTTACCCACTGGCTGGCTCATGTATATTAGGACTGATCATGAATGGAGTGTACTTGCCTCAGTAAAGCTTTTTTCTTTACAGAGGGCATGGCTCACAGCTAGGCACTACTAATGGGGATTATGAATGTCCAGGAGAATGGCTTTGAAATAGAGAATGCAGCAGGGAAACCTCCAAGTGTTTGAATTACTTTGTAGAACATCTGCTTACCTTGGTGCAATTAGCTTATCCCTTACTTGACCATGAATAGACTCATTAACTCTGTCCATAAAGGAAGATTGCCTGTGGTAAATTGAGTAGTTTTAACTGTGATTACGTACTTTATACATACATTTAATAAAGTGCTGATTCGCTAATCAAAGTCATAAATAAATAGTAAATAAATGAATGCATAAATAAATAAACAATCAAATAAATAAATAAATAAATAAATAGGGAGATGAAACTCATTGGTAGAGAAGTTGTATAACAAAATTTTGGGCCTGTTTCAAGACTCTCTCTCTCTCTCTCTCTCTCTCTCTCTCTCTGACTCATACAAACATGCACACACACACACACACACACACGCGAGTGCACGCAAACACTAACCTGTGCAGACATGTGTGAGTGTGCACACACAAACACACACAGACACAGACCAAAACACACACACGGACACACACCACAAACAGCTAAAAATAGATTGATAAATGCATGCTAGATAGACAAATAGATAGATAGATAGATAGATAGATAGATAGATAGATAGATAGATAGATAGATAAGTAGATGGATGGATAAGTGGAGAGACAGAAATATAGACAGAATGTTAAATATGTGGATATTTATCGATCAGTATATATGCAGGTATTTATGCACATAAATACCTGATAGATTAGATAGATAGATGATGGATGATAGATAGATAGATAGATAGATAGATAGATAGATAGATAGATAGATAGATAGACAGACAAGATAGATAGATAGATAGATAGATAGATAGATAGATAGATAGATAGATAGATAGATAGATAGATAGATAGATAGATAGATAGATAGATAGATAGATAGATAGAAAGAAAGAAAGAAAGAAAGAAAGAAAGATAGATAGATAGATAGATAGATAGATAGATAGATAGATAGATAGATAGATGATGTGAATGTAGTCAGGAGAAAAAAAGTCTAATATGAGAGAGAAAGGCAGCAAGACAAAATAATAGGAGCTGAAAAGATTGTGTTTTATGAAGAACATATATATATGAAATATAAAGAAATGATTTTTATACACATATATATGTGTATATGTATCTACTGTATATCAGGGAAGGGAGCTATTCATAACATATTTAAGAGATAGCTATGTGATACATTTTTCTAATACAAACCAACTTGATCCAAATCAAATTTCACCTTCAGTGCAATTTTGCAATAAGAATTAAAAACCCAGTGTTTGATGCCCAACGTGACTTTAAAAGTTAAAACTCCAGGTCCTGGCTTGTGGCATAGTGTAAGTGACTTCACTTCTCTGTGTCTATTTCATCTGTGATAAAGTGGATACATTGTTTCAAAACTTCTGAAATTCAAATACAAATATTGACCTCAGGATGACTGAAGTGTAAGGAAGCTGGAACAGGTTCTTTGGATACTATCAACATAAAGTTCACTCGTGCTGTGTGTTTGAAGCTCTAGTGACATCTCCAGTTTGTAATTTTTGTCTTCCGTAAACTGATGATGTTGATATTTTTAATCCAATGTTCTCTTGAGAGTAGGCTAGCATTTCTTTTGTATTTCAGTGGAAATATTTTCTTTGCTTTTGTTGAATATTTTATTTATTTGTTATCCTCTTTCCCAGTTTCCTTTCTGGAAACTCTCTATCCTATTCCTTCTCTCCCTGCTTCTATGAGGGTGCTCCCCAAACCACCCACCCACTCCCACCTCACTACCCTGGCATTCCCCTACACTGGAGCATCAAGCCTTCACAGGACCAAGGGCCTCTACTCCCATTGATGCCAAACAAGGCCATTCTCTACTACATGTGCAGCTGGAGCCATGAGTCCCTCCATGTGTACTCTTTGGTTGGTGGTTTAGTCCCTGGGAGCTCTGGGGGTCTGGTTGGTTGATATTGTTGTTCTTCCTATGGGGCTGCAAACCCCTTCAGCTCCTTCAGTTCTTTCTCTAACCCCTTCATTGGAGATCCCATGCTCAGTTCAATGGTTTGGCTGTGAGCATCCACCTCTGTACTTGTCAGGCTCTGGCAGAGCCTCTCAGAAGACAGCTATATCTGGCTCCTTTCAGCAAGCACTACTTGGCATCTGCAATAGTGTCTTGGTTTGGTGTCTGTATACGGGATGGATCCCCAGGCGAGGCTAGCATTTCTGACTAGCTAATATCTCCCATTCAGTTTTCTTCATAAGTCCCTTCCCTACTTTGGTTTACCACCAATGTTTATGTTTCATTGAGGCCCATGGCCATTTACCAAAGACTATCCCTTCCATCAGTTGATGTTTACCCAGGACTGTTTTTTTTTTCTATACTACATGATTATTTTTCCCAAGAAATATAGGCCCTTCTTTTATTTTTATGAGATAGAAATCAGGTAGTTTTTCAAACTACTACTAGTGGCACAAAACCAGAAAATAAAGTTACTATGAAGACATGATTCTTTTAGCATGAAGAACAATATCAACATTCTTATTCTCAGTGTGGTAACTGCTGTAATAACTTAAAAATGTTTTCTTTCATTTTCTTGTGTAGTATGCACATACATGCATGTGTGTGCCCATGTGCATTTAGATATGTAGGTATTTTATGTCAATATTTAATTTACATGGAGATTTAAATGGAACACATTTTTTACTTATTGTACATACACTGAACTCAGACCAATACTCCATGGTTTCTCTCACATATCATGTATGTATGTATGCACACACACACATAACACATGCTAGTGTATATGTATAAGAGTAGAGAATGGAAACGGACAGGATTGACTATTCAGGACTAAAAAGAGTCCTAGTTGGAAATAGAAAGGATGAAGACCAAAGGCAAAGGGAAAGGAGGAAGTAGAGGAAAAGGAAGAGGAGAAGGTTTCTACAGTGATTATTTAAGGACAAAGTGTCAAACTGTTTTATCAAAAAGATGAAAAAGCAGTCCCAAGTTCCTTACACTGAATGAGTTCAGCTTCAGCCTCAATTGTTTGGTGAATTTACTTATGTTTGAAATTATTTTGAAATATCTAAATAATTCTGTAACAGCTGCTTTAATAGCTTTCTTTGTTTTTCTTTCTTTCTTTCTTTCTTTCTTTCTTTCTTTCTTTCCTTCCTTCCTTCCTTCTTTCCTTCTCTCTCTCTCTTTCTTTCTTTCTTTCTTTCTTTCCTTCCCTCTTTCCCTTTCTTTCTTTCTTTCTTTCTTTCCTTCCCTCTTTCCCTTTCTTTCTTTCTTTCTTTCTTTCTTTCTTTCTTTCTTTCTTGTCAGTCTGAATTGCTACATTCCTACATTCATCTGCTCATCCTCATTGTTTAAAACTCTACTGCCTTGAAGCCCGGAATGGATATCACTACAGAAGCAGAGATGACACTCAACTTTAGTATACAAAGATGGAAGGTTTGAGGATGTTGCAGGGGTAACCATCAAGGAGGAAGTATGTCCCCAAGTATCCCTTTGTATAAAAGTATTGACTCTTAAAGTTGGAAGATATTCTAAAATTCCTCAGAATCAACTTTTTCCAGGGCTGTAAGTCCTTGATAGAGTACTTGCTCATTATACCCATGGGCCAGGGTTCATTATTTAGCCCTGACTGACAAAACTTATTCTAAACCTGCATTCCTCCAATGAGGGAGAACTGTGTAGGACTGCTGCCTCACACACATCATTCATCCATTACAGTGGAACAAGATGTAGTAGGTTTTGACATTTTAGTAGAATAGCGATGGCTGGCTGCTAAGGTTAATCAGCACTGGTATAAAGGTGCCAGGTATTTGATGGAGAGAGAATTTGAGCAGCAATGAGAAGTTTGTGATCGGTCCTTGCCATGTTAGGAAAGAGGAGCATGGTTTGAGGTGAAATAGCTGGGAGGTCAGTTCACTTAATTTATTTCCCCTGAAAAGTAATTTCTTTTTATCTGATAAAACAGAGTCCCATTTAATCACGTTTCCTTACAGTGCCAAGCCCTCCTCTGAGTCCTCACTGACAACCTCCTCATCCTTCCATCTGTCTCTAACCCTCAGAATGAAAAGAAAAAATATCTTTGAATGAAATATATAGTTTAAGATGAAGTTTTGAGTTAAGTTTGCTATCTGAGCCTTAAATCCAGTATTGCATCTGCAGAGATGATGTTGTCCTTGGATATCCCCATAGAGACCAGGATTTCTGTTGGCAGATTCATGATCTATTTTTGCTGCTAGGCTTGTGAGCATGGGTAAATTACTAGCCTCAGTTGTATCATTTTTTTAAATAAATAGGGATAGTAACACTCGGAATTTTAAGGTCCAAGTTTGTAATTCAAACTCTCAAGAGACTGATGCAGGAGGATTTCCATGAGTTTGAGGCCAGTATAAGACATATAATGAGTGAAATGAGCCAGAACTGAGACAGTTAAATCGCTGAGACAGGATAGCAAAGGTCAGAATGAACAGATTTGGTTATATTGAGTGCCTGACTACTAGGGCTTTCTTCAACTGTGGCAAAGTAGATACTGTTGCCATGAATGACCTTAATTACAAGGTCTATATGTTCCAGTACAACTCTACCCATGGCAAGTTCAACTGCACAGTCAAGGCTGATAAGAAACTTGTTATCAATGGGAAAGCCATCACCACATTCCAGGAGCAAGATCCTGACAACATCTAAGGGTGATGCAAGAGCTGAGTATGTTGTGGAGTCTACTGGTGTCTTTACTACCATAGAAGCCTGGAGACCACCTGAAGGATAGTACTTAATGGGTCATCATCTCTTCCCCTTCTGCTGATGCACATATACTTCTGACTTCTGATGGGTGTGAATCACAAGAAGTATGGCAACGCATTCTACATCACCAACTTCATAGGCTCCTTGTAAAAGTCATCCCTGACAACTTTGGCATTGTGAACAAACTCCTGTCCACACTCTGTGAGATCACTCCTACCAAGAATACTGGACCAGTTCCTTCTGGAAAGCTGTGGCTTGATCACCATGGGGCTACCCGGAAAACTTCTCTACGTTCACAAGTGTTGCCAAGACTGTGGGAAAGGTCATTCTGGAGCTGAACAGGAAGATCACTGGCATGACCTTTTGTGTCCCTACATCCAATGTATTCATCATGTATCTGAAATAGCACCTAGAGAAAGCTGTCAAGTACGATAACATGAAGAAGGTGGTGAAGCAGGTATTAAGTTGTAACTAAAAGGCATCCTGGACTGGACTGAGAGCTAAATTATCTCCCCAAACTTTAACAATGATGTCCCTTCCATTTTTTTATGCATTGGTCTCAGTGACAACTTTTTAAATATCATTTCCTAGTAAGAAAATGAATTTGGCTATAGTAGCAGGGGGTGAACCTCACAGGTTTCATGGCCTCCAAGATGTAAAGCCCTTGACCATCAAGGATACAAGACCAAGAAAGGGTAACTCTGCTGCTGAGGTGTCCCTATCCCAACTCAAACCACTGACAGTTTTCTCCTCACAGTTTCCAACCCAATCTCCAGAAGAAGAAGAGGAACTTAGGGAGTCCTACTCTCTTGTACATCAATAAAATTCGCTGCACTCACACATACCACTGTCATAAATATCTAAATTGGTTCTGTCCCAGCAAAATATAATACTGTAGTGCAGAAGTATTACTGCAATTTTTCTTATGACAAAAAGCATAATACATTAGAACATCCATAGATGACTTCATTGTGTAAAAGTGTTTGTCATTCATGTTTGAGAACTTGAGTTCAATCCCAGAACTCAACCTAATCATAGAAAAGGAACTGATATTCAGAAGTTATCTTCTGAACTGTACATGCATTCCATAGTACACTCACCCTCACTCATAGACATATCACACATACATACATATATATATATATATATATATATACATACATACATGCACACACATTCAAAATTATTAGTGATAATAACACATTTTAAATATAATTTCTTTGGTCTAATAAGTCTGAAATAATAAGAGTATATAACTTTAAATATCAGAAGGCCAGCAAAATGGTTCAGTGTATAAAAGGTGCTTGCTGTTCCCTGATGACCAGAATTCAATCCATTGGCCCCTGATGAAAGGAGAGAACTCTTGAAGGTTTTTCTATGATCCACACATATAGTGGCACATGTGTCTACACACATAGACATATACACACAAATTAATGTCTGTGTATAAAAGTAAAAAAGGGAGAATGAAGAGATGTCTCATTGTTTAAGTGCACTTTTGCTCTTCCAGAGGTCCCGATTTCAATTCCTAGTAACCACACATAGGTTTATGACCATCTGTAATGGGATCTTATTTCCTCTTCTGGTATGTCTGAAGATAAGTATAGTGTACTTACGTACATAAAATAAATAAAGTCTAAAAAAAATCAAAAGAAGAGGTAGGAAGTACAATGGATAAACAGTCAAAGTTAATGACTAGGGACCAAGCAAAAAGAACAAGTCAATAACCGAGCCCACTTCCCACCCATATCCCAGCACTGATGAGTAAATGTAAGACCTTTCATAAAGGTCCAAATAATAGACATCCCCAAAAGACCAGTGTCCATCTGAATAAACAGAAATCCTCTGGAAAATTTGGAGGAAGAAGTTCCCAGTCTGTGGTGCTGAAACAAATGGCTTCCTTTTCAAGTCTTCTGAATCTGTTCTTTAGGAAAGATTCTCTTGTCAGCCCTTGGGGTCCTGCTTGGGTCTCTTAACCTCTCTTGCATTTGGTGTCTCTTGGATGATGGCCAACTTTTCTGTGTGTTAGTATAAATCACCTTTCCAGATAAAGGGCTGATAAGAAATTATAAACAAAAAAACTCCAGAGAGGCAAGTAACCCAATTAAAAAATGGGGTACAAAGCTACACAAAGAGTTCTCACCTGAAGATTATCTAATGGCTGAGAAGCACCTAAAGAGATGTTCATCATCCTTAGTCATTAGGGAAATGCAAATCAAAACAACCCTGAGATTCCATCTCACACCAGTCAGGATGGCTAAGATCAAAAACACAGGAGACAGCAGTTGTTGGCGAGGATGTGGAGAAAGAGGAACACTCCTCCACTGCTGGTGGAATTGCAGGCTGGTACAACCACTCTGGAAAGCAGTCTGGCGGTTCCTCAGAAAACTGGGCATGACACTCCTGGAGGATCCGGCTATACCACACCTGGGCATATACCCAGAGGCTTTCCCTGCATGCAATAAGGACACATGCTCCACTATGTTCATAGCAGCCTTATTTATAATAGCCAGAAGCTGGAAAGAACCCAGATGTCCCTCAACGGAGGAATGGATTCAGAAGATGTGGTATATCTACACAATGGAATACTACTGTGCAATTAAAAACAATGAATTCACAAAATTCCTAGGCAAATGGTCAGAACTTGAAAATATCATCCTTAGTGAGGTAACCCAATCACAAAAGAACACACATGGTATGCAGTCACTGATAAGGGGATATTGACCCAGAATCTCGGAATACCCTAGACACAATCCGCATATCAATAGATTTCTAAAAAGATGGAAAGAGAGACCCCTGGTCCTGGAAAGACTGGATGTAGGGGAACGCCAGGACAGAGTAATGAGAGGGGGTTGAATGGAGAAAAGAGGGAGGGAAGGGGGCTTATGGGACTTTCGGGGAGGGAGGAAACGGGAAAGGGGAAGTGATTTGCAATGTAAATTAAAAAAATAAAATGAAAAAAGTAATACCACTTCTTTTTTATGTAGTCCCTGGCCTTGTTGACCTGATCACTCCCAGCATAATTGGAGTTTAGGTTTTAAAAATGGAGCTTTTATTAGTAAATGGTATTGAGAACAGGACTTTGGGCAGTTGTTTTAGAACAGGGACTTGAAAGATGAACTTCCTGCCTCTTGTCCTTGTCCAGAAGTCGCAAAGGTTTATGGTAATATTCTGGCAACTCTGTCCCAGCCAAAAAACCAGAAATGCCCAAAAAAGGCAGGAATTCAGTTCACTCAAGTCCCTTGTTCTTCTTTTCCATAGTTCCTATGTGAACACAGCTGCTTGGTCAGTATTCATGAGGGAGTGACCCAAATCCTAGCCTAGACACTAACATGAAGAGGTTCATGAATAGTGTCTTCGGGATTTCTGGACTGCACAGCTCAACATCCCAAGACATGCTTCAGCACACTGAAGGCTTCTTAAACAGAGACAGCAGCCATGGGATTTGCTCTTGCTATACAGGAGTTTCCATGACTCTTTTTCATCTTTTCTCTATGTTATCACCTAGGAACTGAGAATGAACTTCCTTTTTTCCCCAAAAGCTCATCCTCTTGCTGACCCTGAAAACCATTCTTATATTTAGTGGGACAAAGGACTCTGAATCTACTGGCCCGGGGTGGCTCTGATAATCATATTCTGGAGGACACTAGACCTGGAGCTATTTCTTACATAATAAAAAGACAACTTTGTTTCCCAGTGCCCCTGCATTCCTCTCCTCACATCAATGGGTTTTCTAATCTCTGTACTCCTCTGATATGCCTTAGCTCAATTTTACCTTTCTGTCTCTGAAATTCCACAGACTGCACCAATGTAAAATGGGCTTTCTTAGAGGAGTTTTATATTCTGTAAAAGGATTTGATGTGGCCCTTTGTGTCCTACTGAGTTGCTTTATTCTAGTTTTGTGTGTGTGTGTGTGTGTGTGTGCGTGTGTGGTGGGGGAGACAGTATTTTCATTTGGGTATTATGGTGTCACATCACCATAAAGACCTTTGGTGATGGTAGCATTGAGTTTGTGCAATGACAAGAAGAGTGCTCCTTGTCAGTGGTATAAGAGAAGCCAAGGGTGGCTAGAAGTAGATACTGATCTTTCAGAGAAGAAGAGATGGGATAGTGGAGGTGAGGCTGCTCATGGGGATGATGTTGGAGGTGTTTCAAAGTGGGGGATCCAGTGAAGAGAAGCTGGAAATATTACTAAGTATATTTTGACAGAAAGAGAAGTCCTCTTCCCATGCCCTAACAATGAGTAGTCTAAATTGCTAGTATTGTTAAGGTTGAGAAACTCATTGTAAAACAGTTCAGTTGAACTGTGTAGACTTAGCAAAAGTGTTCTCTTGTAAATCACATGATTTTCTCATTTGAATATTGTGAAATACCACTACAGCCTCCTTATTGAGAACACTATAAAGAAGTTTGTACTTTGCAATATAACAAAAGAGTGAGTAAATATTCTTGTTCCCTCCTGATGAGGTCAGTTTGGGCTACTGCATTGATACTGGGTTCAGTCACAGGCTTATAGTTACTAACAGAGTATTAGATGTGATATCAGTCAAATTTTCACCTGGGCATGTGTGGTTTGGCTTGTCTTTGACTTTGCTGTTGTTTGCCATTAAAACCTCAAGCAAATGCAAGAGATACATTTGTAAAAAAAAAAAAGAAGAAAGAAAGAAAGAAAGAAAGAAAGAAAGAAAGAAAGAAAGAAAGAAAGAAAGAAAGAAAAGAAAGAGAAAGAAAGAAAAAGAAAAAGAGAAAGACAATCATGGCAATGTATTACATTGGCATTTTGGTTTCCCCTCTAAATGATATTTTTCTTAATAATAATCATAAGATTCAGCAAATAAAGAAAAGACATACAGTTGGGAAATATCCTTTCTTTGGAGATTTCAATCCACATAAACATTTTTCTTCTCTATTTAATATCTTATTACTGGGGTCTTTGTTAGGGTTTCATTGCCATGATGAGACAGCATGATCATGGCAACTTGTATAAAGGGAAATATTTAATTGAGGCTGGCTTACAGTTTTAGATATTTAGTCTAATTTCATCATGGTGAGAAGCATGGCAATGTGCAGGTAGATGTGCTGTTGGAGAAGGAGCTGAGAGTTCTACATCATTTTATATATTATTTTCCTTCTTATTTATTCTTCTATTATGTATTATATCCCCACTGCAGTTTCCCTTCTATATCTTCCCTCCAGACACTTCCCCACATCCCATTTCCCCCAGATTCCTGCCTCCTTCATTTCCCCTTAGAAAAGAGTAGGCCTTCTACAGGCATCTACTAAATATGGCATAATAAGCTTCAATTAGATAAGTTCACGTTCACACCTGAAGACTGAGTAAGTCAACCTAGTAGGAGGGAAAGTTTCCCAAAGGCAGATTGATAAGTAGAAAGTAGAAAGAGACTGGCTGAGATCTCAAAAGCTTGCCCCCACAATGACACACCTTTTCCACCAATGCCACACCTCGTAATAGTGCCACTACCTGTGGTCTAAGCATTCCAACACATGGGTGGAGGGGGGCTGTTTCTATTCAAACAACCACAAATGGCACATCCTTTTTATTTATCTTCTGGGAACTTCTAATAAACAGAATTATTTGAGCAACATATTCTTTGGCTTTAGTCAGCATTCATTAATGTATTTTCTGTTCTTAATCATTATTTAAGTGTGATATGCAAACCCACAGACATTACCAAAACGAATTTTAGTATGAGGCTTTCACCAAGGCATATAAATCAACAGAGACCACAACACTGGATGACTGCTCAAATAATTAATCTGTGAAGCTATAATGTGAAGGAAAAGTCTGTACTAACAAAAGGCATAGATAATCGGCAATTAATTAGATTAGTAAAAATCCTGAATAAATACAGGAAAAAATTTCAAAAAACATACAAAAGAAGTAAAATGAAGGGGAAGAATCAGTGTGCCATTTATTCCACTTAAAATTCTATTCTAGAGACAGTTTTTCTAATTTGCTCTATTATTTAAATTTCTACAAATGTGTGTGTATGTTGTATGGAGAGTCGTATTAATTTGGTAACAGCATCATATTATGTAAGGCAAAATAATGATATCCCACTCACTTTGCACCTTAGACCCTGGACCTTTGTTTATTTTGCTGTATTTCTCATTGTTGTGGACATGCCTGACAAGAAGCAATATAAGGAATGAGAAAGGTTTACATTGTCCCACAGCACAGGGCATGCATTCTTTCAATGCAAGGAAGGCATGATCAGAAACAGCTCCTGCCTATGGCACCTAGAGCCAGCCCACTCACACACAGGTGGATTGAGAAGGGGAAAAAAGTGGAATGCTATCACTCAACTAGCTTCCTCCATTACCCCTTTAAAATCAGTCTTGGAGCAAAGCCCATGGGATGAGGCTACCCACATACAGTGTGGTTTCTAGTATAATCTCAAACACTCCCCACAGACACACCCAAAAGTGAATTTCACCTCTGTGAAAGGTGGCTTCTCCGTGCAAGAAAAGGGAAAATGACTATTGTAGTTATCTTATGCACAAAGGGGATTTTGTATATAATTAAATCTTAATAACTGAGCATTTTAAGTATTAAGATTTTTCTGGATTTCAAGAAGTGGGTGTATTGTAATTATAAAATGATCTTTGTATGGAGAAAAAGGGAAGTAGATTGGAAAGTGTATACCCCCAGCTTTGAAGGTCGAGGAGCCAACCATGATACAAGAAATATAGGTAAGGCCATTTTCTCTCCAGCAATTGAGCAGGCAGGTACAGCCAGGAGCAAAGGTAACACAGGAGTGGCAGAACAGATGCGACAGGGTCCATCTGAGCTCCACTGGCAACCAGGAGCTGGATAGCACCACAACACAATATGGCAGGGGAGAGTCGGTCACCCAGGAGTGCTGAGACAGGCTTGCAGGCCCATAGGAGGGACAAGCACCAGCCAGAGACAGCAGGACCAACTAACACCAGACCCAACATTTTGCTGCATACAGAAACCAGATGGTGAAAGGCAAATGTAGGAACGTTACTATAAGGAATCAAGGCAACATGGCACCATACAAACCCAATTCTCCCACAGCAAGTCCTGGATACCCCAACACATCAGAAAAGCAAAATGTGGATTTAAAATCACAGCTCATGATGCTGATAGAGGGCTTCAAGAAGGACATAGATAACTCCCTTAAAGAAATATAGGAGAACACAGATAAACAGGGAGAAACCCTTAAAGAATTACAGGAAAGCACAACCAAACAGGTGAAGGAATTGAACAAAACCATACAGGATCTAAAAATGGAGGTAGTAGCAATAAAGAAATCACAAAGGGAAACAACTCTGGACTGTATACATAAGCAGGACCCAACATTTTGCTGCATACAGAAAACTCACCTCAGGCACAAAGACAGACACTACCTCAGAGTAAAAGGCTGGAAAACAATTTTCCAAGCAAATGGTTCCAAGAAACAAACTGGTGTAGCCATTCTAATATCGAATAAAATCAACGAAAGTAATCAAAAAAGATAAGTAAGGACACTTCATACTCATCAAAGGAAAAACCTCCCAAGATGAACTCTAAATTCTGAATATATATGCTCCAAATATAAGGGCACCCACATTCATAAAAGAAATTTTACTGAAGCTCAATGCACACATTGCAACCCACACAAAAATAGTGGGAAACTAAAACACCCCACTCTCATCAATGGACAGATCATGGAAACACAAACTAAACAGAGAAACAGTGAAACTAACAGAAGTTATGAAACAAATATATTTAACAGATATCTATAGGACATTTTATCCTAAAACAACAGAATATACCTTCTTCTCAGCACCTCATGGTACCTTTTCCAAAATTGACCATATACTCAGTCACAAAACACACCTCAACAGATATAAGAAGTCTGAAATAATTCCATGCAACCTATCAAATCACCACGGACTAAGGCTGGTCTTCAATAAGAACAAAAACAACAGAAAGCCTACATACACCTGGAACCTGAACGTTCTACACAATGATAGCTTGGTCAAGGAAGAAATAAAGAGAAAAATTAAAGACTTTTTAGAATTTATTGAAAATGAAGGCACAACATATCCAAACTTATGGGACACAATAAAAGCAGTGCTAAGAGGAAAATTCATAGCTCTGAGTGCCTCCAAAAAGAAACTGGAAAGAGCATACACTAAAAACTTGACAGCACAGCTGAAAGCTCTAGAACAAAAAGAAGCAAATACACCCATGAGAAGGAGTAGACAGAAGGAAATAATCAAAATCAGGGCTGAAATCAACCAAATAGAAACAAAAAGAACTATACAAAGAATCAACAAAACCAGGAACTGGTTCTTTGAAAAAAACCAACAAGATAGATAAACCCTTAGCCAAACTAACCAGAGGACACAGAGACAGTATCTAAACCAGCAAATCAGAATTGAATATGGAGATATAACAACAGATAGTGAGGAAATCCTAAAAATCATCAGATCCTACTACAAAAGCCTACACCCAACAAAATGGAAAATCTAGATGAAATGGACAATTTTCTAGACAGATGCCAGGTACAAAAGTTAAATTAGAATCAAATAAATGATCTAAACAATCCTATAACCCCTAAAGAAACAGAAGCAGTCATTAATAGTCTCCCAACCAAAAAAGCCCAGGTCCAGATGGGTTCAATGCAGAGTTCTGTCAGACCTTCAAAGAAGACAGACCTAATACCAATACTCTTCAAATTGTTCCACAAAATAGAAACAGATGGAACACTACCCAATCTGTTCTATGAAGCCACAATTACCTAAGCTACACAAATACCCAACAGAGAAAGAGAACTTAAGACCAATTTCCCTATGAATATCAATGCAAAAATACTCAATAAAATTCTTGCCAACTGAATCCAAGAACACATCAAAACAATTATCCACCATGATCATGTAGGCTTCATCCCAGGGATGCAGAGATGTCTCAATATGCGGAAATCCATCAATGAAATTCACTATGTAAAAAAACTCAAAGGAAAAAAAACCACATGATCATTTCATTAGATGTTGAGAAAGCATTTGACAAAATCCAACACCTCTTCATGATAAAAGTCTTGGAAAGATCAGGAATTCAAGGCCTACACCTAAACATATTAAAAGTAATATACAGCAAAACAGTAGCCAACATCAAACTAAGTGGAGAGAAATCTGAAGCAATCCCACTGAAATCAGGGAGTAGACAAGGCTGTCCACTCTCTCCCTACCTGTCAGTATAGCAGACAAAGTCCTAGCCACAGCAATTAGACAACAAAAGCAAGTCCAAGTGATTCAAATTGGAAAGGAAGAAGCCAAAGTGTCACTATTTGCAGATGATATAATAGTACACTTAATTGACCCCAAAAATTCAGCCAGAGAACTCTAAACCTGAGAAACAACTTCAGCAAAGTGGCTGAATATAAAATTAACTTAAGCAGATCAGTAGCCTTCCTATAATTAAAGGATGAGGAGGTTGAGAAAGGAATTAGGGAAATGACACCCTTCACAATAGCCACAAATTATGTAAAATACCTTGGTGTGAATCTAACCAAGCAAGTGAAAAATCTGTATGACAAGAACTTCAAGTCTCTGAAGAAAGAAAATCTCAGAAGACGGAGAGATTTCCTATGCTCATGGATTGGCAGGGGTATTATAGTAAAATGGCTATCTTGCCTAAAGCAATCTATAGATTCAATGCAATCTTCATGAAAATTCCAAATCAATTCTTCATAGAGGTAAAAGAGCAATTTCCAAATTTATCTAGAATAACAAAAAACACAGGATTGTGAAAAATATTCTCAACAACATAAGAACTTCTGGTGGAATCACCATCCCTGACCTCAAATTATACTACAGAGTAATAGTGTATGGGATTGGTACAATGAGAGGCAGGTAGATCAATGGAATAGAATTGAAGACACAGAAATGTACCCTCACACCTGTGGTCACTTGATCTTTGACAAAAAAGCTAAAGCCATCCAGTGGAAAAAAGACAGCATTTTCCACAAATGGTGTTAGGTCAACTGGCAGTCAGCATGTAGAAGGATGAAAATTGATCCATTCTTATCTCCCTGTACAAAGCTCAAGCCCAAGTGGATAAAGGACCTCCATATAAAACCTGATACACTGAAACTAGTAGAAGAGAAAGTGGGGAAGAACCTGGAGCACATGGGCACAGGGGAAAATTTCTTGAATAGAACACCATTAGCTTATGCTCTAAAATCAAGAATTGATAAATGGGACCTCATAAAATTGCAAAGCTTCTGTAAGGCACAGGACACTGTCAATAAGACAAAACGGCAACCAACAGATTGGGAAAAGATCTTTACCAATCCTACATCCGATATAGGGCTAATATCCAATATATACAAAGAACTCAAAAAGTTAGACTCCAGAGAACCAAATAACCCTATTAAAATGGGGTACAGACCTAAACAAGAATTCTCAACTGAGGAATAAGGGATGGCTGAGAAATACCTAAAAAATGTTCAATATCCTTAATCATCAGGGAAATGCAATTCAAAACAACCCTGAGATTCCACCTCACACCAGTCAGAATGGCCAACATCAAAAACTCAGGGGACAGAAAATGTTGGCAAGGATGTGGAGAAAGAGGAACACTCCTCCATTGCTGGTGGGATTGGAAGCTGGTAAAACCACTCTGGATATCAGCTTGGCATTTCCTCAGAAAATTGGACATAGCATTACTTGAGGACGCAGCTATACCATTCCTGGGCAAATACCCGGAAGATGTTCCAACATGTAATAAGCACACATTCTCCACTATGTTCAGAGCAGCCTTATTTATAGCAGTCAGAACCTGGAAAAAACCCAGATGTCCCTCAACAGAGGAATGGATTCGGAAATTGTGGTACATTCACACTATAGAGTACTACTTAGCTATTAAAACAATGAATTCATGAAATTCTTAGGCAAATAGATGAAACTAGAAAATATCATCCTGAGTGAGGTAACTCAATCACAAAAGAACACATATGGTATGCACTCACTGATAAGTGGATATTAGCCCAAAATCTCAGAATATCCAAAATACAACTCACAGACCACATGAAGCTCAAGATGAAGGCAGACCAAAGTGTGTATACTTTGATTCTTATTGGAAAGTGGATCAAAACACCCATAGCTCACAGCCAACCAATAGAATTAGTATAGGGTCCCCAATGGAGCAGCTAGAGAGAGGCCCCAAGGAGCTGAAGAAGTTTGCAGCCCTGTAGGAAGAACAATAATATGTACCAACCAGTACCCTCAGAGCTCCCAGGGAGTAAAACCAATACTAAAGAGCACACATGGAGGGATCCATGGCTCCAGCTAAACATGTAGCAGAAGATGACCATTTCAGACATCAATGAGCAGAGAGGCCATTGGTCCAGAATAGGGGAAAGCAAATTAGGAAATTGGGAGGGGGGGTGAGCACTGGGAGTGGGGAGGGGATAGGGGATTTTTGGAGCAGTAACACAGAAAGGGGATACCATTTGAAATGTAAATAAAGCAAATATAATAATAATAGCAATAATAATAAAATAATAATAATAATAATAACAATAATAATATTAATGAAATAAAAAAAGAGGTAGGGTGCAAGCTTAGGAGCTCTGAGCACCAATGGAATGTAAAATCTCCAAAGTTCCATCCAACTCTGCCCAGAACTCTGCACACAGTTGGCTGCAAAGATATTGACCATCTTCTGGAATTACCATTATTGTTGACTTATTGACTACATGGAAAATCTTTTACTCTGACTGTAAAGTTAATTCTTCTCAATGTGTTCCTAATATTGAGGGAAGAACTGTGCTTGGGCCATAACAAGCTAAACCCAGTCACTTATCCTCAATAAGCCAATTAAGAGATTGAAATTAATCACGACAAGCAGAAGCAAATTTTGTTCAATCAGGCACTTTGGGTAGGGATTCAAAGAACCCCATTCGAAGTCCATTTTTAGAGGTACTGGAATAGAACTGATGTAAAAGTAAAGGGTAATAGTTATGCATATAGCTGAGCAGTCTTTGTTAAATCTCTGGTTCCCACCCCCTTCATCATTTTTCATGTCACTCCTGCAAGGATATCAGATAAGTTATAAGTCCTTCAGGAGACAAGCACTTCCTTTGGCTTGGCAAGACTTTAGCCTTCTCTCAATATGAGAATCTATTTTCTTCTTAGAGTCAACCATTTCATTAGTATGGTAGCCAAAGTGAGGGTCACACTGTTTTTTTGTTTGTTTGTTTAGAATAACACACACACATCAAGCAAGTTACAAAACCTAATGTCACATTCTTAGCAGACCACCTATAAAACTTCTTGTATAGCCCGCTCTCCCCACGGCATTTTACAGCTTCCTTTTCCTCTTAACACATATCACCCCATATATATTCTTTATTTGCATCTTTGCTTGTTGTCTAACCTCACTGGTTTGTGAGCTACAAAGAGGCCAAGACACGTGAGCATCCTTTCTCCCCCAGAGTGTGTGTAGAAGAAAACACCTTTGTTAAGAATAAGGAATCACTCTCCCAGAAATAATAATACAAGAGCACCTAGAACATACTTTATGGCTTAGGTGAGTGGCCCCTGTTGAGATGCTTACCTTCTGAGATAACAGGGGTTTATTTAATGGGTGGGAAAGACATCCTGGAAATCTCTGGAAGGAAAAAGTTAATGGAAAATATGGGTGTACCAATAAATTCTTCCTATCAAGATGTCCATCCACACCCAAATTCTGGAATGACTCTAATATCTGATGTATTTCCAGTAAAGGCTAATCCAAAGGTCTTTGAAATGTGGCTGTGTTCATATCTTTCAAAAATTCCCCTCTCCCTCCTTTCTCATTTACACATGTATTATCTATCACCTTCTACCTAGATACCCAAAACAAATATTGGAGGTCTTCTGAATGTCCCTTGCTTTTATCACTGCCATTTCAATCAGTAAAATGGATAAATAGAACCAAAAATATTGGTCAGTTGTTAAATGTACCTGCTGCCAAGACTGAGTTCAGTCCCCACAACCCACATTATGAAAGTTGCAAATTGCACTCCAACCTCCGTACATGCTCTTTTGTATATGTATACCTACACACACAGCACTCACAAACACACACACATATACACACATGCATGCACACAAACATGTATGCAAATAACAAATAAATGCAAATATTAGTGTTAAAATTGTTTGTAACCGTCTCTAGGAACATTGCCATGGTTCACACCAACATCACTATGAACCTGAATCACAACCACCTAGCAGGTGTCTGTCCTTTACTTAGACTCTTTCTGGTTTTTAGAAATAAACTGTAAATGGTCTTGGGAATAATTAAAATATATTCCCCTTCACTTTTCTGCTGTCCATGAATTACACTTAGGAAAAACAAGTGATTATCACCTGTCTGAGTAAGTTTACCTGTTTCAAACTCCAAATCCTCCTCACACACACTTTTTTTTTATTTTATTTTATTTTTTTAATTTACATTCCAAATCACTTCCCCTTTCCCGTTTCCTCCCTCCCCGAAAATCCCATAAGCCCCCTTCCCTCCCTCTTTTCTCCATTCAACCCCCTCTCGTTACTCTGTCCTGGCGTTCCCCTACATCCAGTCTTTCCAGGACCAGGGGTCTCTCCTTCCATCTTTTTAGAAATCTATTGATATGCGGATTGTGTCTAGGGTATTCGGAGATTCTGGGTCAATATCCCCTTATCAGTGACTGCATACCATGTGTGTTCTTTTGTGATTGGGTTACCTCACTAAGGATGATATTTTCAAGATCTGACCATTTGCCTAGGAATTTTGTGAATTCATTGTTTTTAATTGCAGAGTAGTATTCCATTGTGTAGATATACCACATATTCTGAATCCATTCCTCCGTTGAGGGACATCTGGGTTCTTTCCAGCTTCTGGCTATTATAAATAAGGCTGCTATGAACATAGTGGAGCATGTGTCCTTATTGCATGCAGGGAAAGTCTCTGGGTATATGCCCAGGAGTGGTATAGCCGGATCCTCCGGGAGTGTCATGCCCAGTTTTCTGAGGAACCGCCAGACTGCTTTCCAGAGTGGTTGTACCAGCCTGCAATTCCAATAGCAGTGGAGGAGTGTTCCTCTTTCTCCACATCCTCGCCAACAACTGCTGTCTCCTGTGTTTTTGATCTTAGCCATCCTGACTGGTGTGAGATGGAATCTCAGGGTTGTTTTGATTTGCATTTCCCTAATGACTAAGGATGATGAACATCTCTTTAGGTGCTTCTCAGCCATTAGATATTCTTCAGGTGAGAACTCTTTGTGTAGCTCTGTACCCCATTTTTTAATAGGGTTACTTGCCTCTCTGGAGTTTAACTTCTTGAGTTCTTTGTATATATTGGATATTAGCCCTCTGTTGGATGTAAGGTTGGTAAAGATCTTTTCCCAGTTAGTTGGTTGCCGCTTTGTCTTTTGGACAGTGTCTTTTGCCTTGCAAAAACTTTGTAATTTAATCAAATCAACTATAAGCTACCAATCCTAGAGAAGTCATATTGGTTCTGTCTCTGAACACAGTCACATTCTAATCTTTTGTAGTGGCATGCCCCACTCCTTACTCTATACTAATTGATCATGCTTATGTTTCAGGTCTTTATTTAAATATGACTTCTTCAATGAAGACTTCTAAAGGTTTATTTTCTCTATTGACAATTCATCTTTGTCCCCAGTTACTCTCTATGGATTTGTCCGTTTATATATCTCCAAGCTCATATGAACGGCTTAGACAAGTTAAATGGTGTCTCTTGAAGTCTGATAGACGAAGGCAGTAGCTTCCTAAGTTGTCTGTTCTCTTGGCTAATCTTCGGCACATTTTCTCTCTTTTTTTTCAACATGTGTTCTTATTTATTCATCTTATCATTATTGATTTATTATTAGTAAGTACAAATTAATTCTTTCCACAATAAACAAACTGAACAGTTACATAACTTTTGAGAATATATTAATGGGGAGCAAAATAATACACCTATTGCTACTTCATTGAAAAAATACTAAACTATTAGACATATAAATACTTTTTATTTTTGCTTATCAGAGTACTTTTTAAAATTTTTATTGGACATTTTCTCTGTTTACATTTCAAATGTTATTTCCTTTCCTAGCCCCCTGCTATGAAACCCTCTCCCATCTCTCCTCTCCTTGCTTCTATGTGGATGTTGCCCCACTCACCCACCCACTCCTGCCTTCCCACCCTCGAATTCCCCTACACGGGGGCATCCATAGAGCCTTCACAGAACCAACGGTCTCTCCTCCCTTGATTACTGACAAGGCCATCCTCTGCTAAATGTGAGACGCAGCCATGGGTCCCTCCATGTGTACTCCTTGGTTGGTGTCTTAGTCCCTGGGAGCTCTGGGGGGTATGGTTGGTTGATCAAATTATGGGTACTTTGGTCCCTTTTAGAAAGGAGAACAAAATACTCACAGGAGCAAATACTGAGACGAAGTGTAGAGCACAGACTGAAGGAAAGGCCAACAAGAGTCTGCCCCACCTGGGGATCCATGTGATATACAGTCACAAATCCAGATACTATTGTGGATGCCAAGAAGTGCTTGCTGAAAGGAGCCCGATAAAGCTGTCTCCTGAGAGACTCTGACAGAGCCTGGCAAATACAGAGGAGGATGCTCTAAGTCAACCACTGGAATGAGCAACGGGGTCCCCAATGGAGGAGTTAGAGAAAGGAATGAAGGAGCTAAAGGAGCTTGCAACTAGTTAGGAAGAACAACAATATCAACCCTTTACTCTTTTTTTTTCTAGTCCCTGATTTTTTTTCTTGGATATATTCTTTATTTATATTTGAAATGTGTTCTTGAATTCAGTTGACAAGAATTTTATTGAGTATTTTTGCATCAATGTTCATGATGGAAAATGTTCTGAAGTTCTCTTTCTTTGTTTGATCTTTGTTAGGTTTAGGTGTAAGTGTAACTGTGGCTTCATAGAGTGAATTGAGTTGTGCTCCTTCTGTTTCTATTATGTGGAATAGTTTGGAGAATATTGGTATTAGATCATCTTTGAAGGTCTGATAGAATTCTCCAATAACCCTTCTGGTCCTGGGCTATTTTTAGTTGGGAGACTATTAATGATTGCTTCTATTTCTTCAGTGGTTGTGAGATGGTTTAGATAGTTTATCTGATCCTGTTTTAAATTTGGAACATGATATGTGTCTAGAAAAATATCCATTTCATCCAGATTTTCCAATTTTGTTGAGTATAAGCTTTTGTGGTAGCATCTGAAGATTTTTTGAATTTCCACAGTTTTTGTTGTTATGTCTCCCTTTTCATTTCTTTTTTTTTTTTTTGCCTCTGATAAGTTTTTTTTTTAATTTAATTTTATTTTATTTTTTTAATTTACATTCCAAATCACTTCCCCTTTCCCGTTTCCTCCCTCCCCGAAAGTCCCATAAGCCCCCTTCCCTCCCTCTTTTCTCCGTTCAACCCCCTCTCATTACTCTGTCCTGGCGTTCCCCTACATCCAGTCTTTCCAGGACCAGGGGTCTCTCCTTCCATCTTTTTAGAAATCTATTGATATGCTGATTGTGTCTAGGGTATTCTGAGATTCTGGGTCAATATCCCCTTATCAGTGACTTCATACCATGTGTGATCTTTTGTGATTGGGTTACCTCACTAAGGATGATATTTTCAAGTTCTGACCATTTGCCTAGGAATTTCGTGAATTCATTGTTTTTAATTGCAGAGTAGTATTCCATTGTGTAAATATACCACATCTTCTGAATCCATTCCTCCGTTGAGGGACATCTGGGTTCTTTCCAGCTTCTGGCTATTATAAATAAGGCTGCTATGAATATAGTGGAGCATGTACAACCACTCTGGAAAGCAGTCTGGCGGCTCCTCAGAAAACTGGGCATGACACTTCCGGAGGATCCGGCTATACCACTCCTGGGCATATACCCAGAGACTTTACCTGCATGCAATTAGGACACATGCTCCCTTTTCATTTCTGATTTTATTAACTTGGGTCTCTGTGCTCTCTGGTTAGTGTAGCTTAGGATTTATCTATCTTGTTGATTTTCTCAAAGAACCACCTCCTGTTTTTGTTGATTCTTTGTATAGTTCTTTTTGTTTCTATTTGATTGATTTCAGCCCTGAGTTTGATTATGTCCTGCCGACTACTTCTCTTGGATGTATTTGTTTCTTTTTATTCTTGAGCTTTGCTAGTATAAACATTCTCCAGTTTCCTTTTGGAAGCATTTAGAGCTATGAGTTCTCCTCTTACCTCTGCTTTCATTTTGTGCCATAAGTTTTGGTATGATATGTCTTCATTTTCATTAAATTCTAAAAAGTCTTTAATAGCTTTCTTGCTTGCTTGCTTTCTCTCTCTCTCTGTCTCTCTCTCTCTCTCTCTCTTTTTCTTTCTTTCTTTCTTTTTTATTGCATATATTCTTTATTTATATTTCAAATGTTGTCCCATTCCCTGGTTCCCCCTTCCTCCGAAAATCAGATAAGCCATCTCCCCTTCCTCAATCAACCCTCCCCTGCTTCCCTGTCCTGGTATTCCTCTACACTACACCATCAAGTTTTTCCAGGACCAAGGGCCTCTCCTCCCTTTGATGTTTAACAAGACAGTCCTCTGCTGCCTATGTGTCTGGAGCCATTGGTAACTCCATGTGTACTCTTTGGTTGATGGTTTTGTCCCTGGGAACTCTGAGAGTACTGGGTGATTCATATTGTTGTTCCTCCTGTGGTGCTGCAAATCCCTTCAGTTCCTTGTGTCCTTTTTCTAGCTCCCTCCATGTGCTCAGTTTAATGGCTGACTAAGAGTGTCCCCCTCTGTATTTGTCATGCACTAGGATAACCTCCCAGGTGATAGCTATACCCAGCTCCAGTCAGTCAGCACCTGTGGGCATCCACAATAGTGCCTGGGTTTTGTAACTGTATATAGGATGGATACCTGGGTAGGGTAGTCTCTGGATGGTCTTTTTCTCAGACTCTGCTCCACCTTTTGTCTCTGTATCTTCTGTGGGTATTTTTCCCCTTTCTACAAAGGACCCAAGGATCCATACTTTGTTCTTTCTCTTTCTTAGGTATTATTTGATGTGTGATATGTGTCTTGGGTATTCCAAGTTTCTGGTCTAATATCCACTTATCAGTGAGTGCATGCCATGTGTGTTCTTTTGAGATTGTGTTACCTCATTCAGGATGATATTTTCAAGTTCCATCCATTTGTCTAAGAATTTCATGAATTCATTGTTTTTAATAGATGTGTAGTGTTCCATTGTGCTAATATACCACATTTTCTGTATCCATTCCTCAGTTGAGGGACACCTGGGCTCTTTCCAGCTTCTGGTCATCCCTTGACCAAGTTATCATTGGATAGAGCATTGTTCAGCCTCCATGTATATGTGTGTTTCCAGTTGTTTTTGTGGAATTTAAGACCAAACTTAGACTGGTGAGCTGATAGGGTGCATGGGATTATTTCAGTCTTCTTGTATCTGTTGAAGCCTGTATGGTCAATCAGCGCCATGGGGTGCTGAGAAGAAGGTATATTCTTTTGGTTTAGGATGAAATGTTCTATAAATATCTGTTTGATACATTTGCTCCATAACTGCAGTAAGTTTTACTGTGTCCCTGTTTAGTTTATGTTTCCATTATTGTCCCTTGCTGAGAGTGGGGTGTTGAAGTCTCCCACTATTTTTGTGTGGGGTGTGATGAGTGCTTTGAGCTTTAGCAAAGTTTCTTTTAAGTTTGTGTGTGCCCTTACATTTGGAGCATAGATGTTCAGAATTGAGAGGTCATCTTGGAAGATTTTTCCTTTTACCAATATGAAGTGTCCTTCCTTGTCTTTTTTGACAACTTTTTGTTGAAAGTCGATTTTATATTTGAATGGCTACTCCAGCTTGTTTCTTGGGACCATTTGCTTGGAAAATTGTTTTCCAACCTTTTATTGTGAGGTAGTGTCTTTCTTTGTCACTGATGTGTGCTTCTGTCATGCAGCAAAATGTTAGGTCCTTTTTATGCATCCAGTTTGTTAGTCTATGTCTTTCTTGGGGAGTTGAGTCCATTGATGTTTAGAGATATTACAGAAAAGTGATTGTTACTTCTTGTTATTTCTGTTATTAGAGGTGGAATTATGTTTGTGTGGCTATCTTCTTTGAGTTTGTTGAAAGATTACCTTTTTACTTTTTCTAGGGTGTAGTTTCCCTCTTTGTGTTGGTATTTTCCATTTATTATCCTTTGTAAGCTCTGTTTATAGAAAGATATTGTGTAAATTTGCTTTTGTCATGGAATATCTTATTTTCTCTGTCTATGGTAATTGAGAGTTTTGCTGGATATAGTATCCTGGGCTGGCATTTATGTTCTCTTAGGGTCTTTATGATATCTGCCCAGCATCTTCTAGCTTTCATAGTTTCTGGTGAGAAGTCTGGTGTAATTCTGATAGGTCTGCCTTTATATGTTACTTGAATTTTTTCTCTTACTGCTTCTGATATTCTCTTTGTTTAGTGCATTTTGTGTTTTGATTATAATGTATTGGGAGGAAATTCTGTTCCAGTTCATTCTATTTTGAGTTCTGGAGGCTTCTTGTATGTTCATGGGCATCTCTTTCTTTAGGTTAGGGAAGTTTTCTTCTATAATTTTGTTGAAGATATTTATTGGCCCTCTAAGTTGGAAATCTTCACTCTAGTCTATACCTATTATCCTTAGGTTTGGTCTTCTCATTGTGTCCTGGATTTCCTGAATGTTTTGGGTTAGGAGCTTTTTGCATTTTGCATTTTCTTTGACTGTGGTGTCAACGTTTTCTATGCTATCTTCTGCACCTAAATTCTCTCTTCTATCTTTTGTATTCTGTTGGTGATGCTTGCATCTATGGCTCCTGATCTCTTTCCTAGGTTTTCTAACTCCACGGTTGTCTTCCTTTGTGATTTCTTTATTGTTTCTATTTGTTTTTAAGTCTTGAATGGTTTTGTTCATTTCCTTTGCCTGTTTGATTGTGTTTTCCTGTAATTCTTTAAGGTATTTTTGTGTTTCCTTTTTAAGGGCTTCTACCTGTTTATCTGTGTTTTCCTGTATTTCTTGAAGTGAGTTATTTTTGTCATTCTTAAAGTCCTCTATCATCATCATGTGAAGTGATTTTAGACCTGAATCTTGCTTCTCTGGTGTGATGGTGTATCCAGGACTTGATATGGTGGGAAAATTGGATTCTGATGATGCCATGTTCCCTTGGTTTCTGTTGCTTATGTTCTTATGCTTGACTCCTGCCATCTGATTATCTCTAATTCTACCTGCCCTAGCTATATGTGACTGTAGCCTGTCTTCCTGTGATCCTGGTTACATCAGAACTCCTCAGAGTCCAGCTGTCTCTGTGGTCCTGTGATTCTGGGTTCCTGTGATCCTGAGATCCTGGGTATATCAGAGCCCCTGGGAGTCAAACTGCTTCTGTGTACCTGGGATCTTGGTGTGACCAAGCTCCTGGGATCTTGGCATACTCTGATCCTGTGATACTGTGATACTGCAATCCAGTGAGTGGAGTTTCCTGTGGGCATTGCAGTGCTGGCTGGGGTTTTCACTCCCAAAGTAAACCAATCCAGACCAGAAGGAACCTGTTTCACTATTTGGGCAGTGTTCCAGAGCTACTGGGTCCTGATGGTCACAGTTACTCCCACTGTCCACCATCTGATAGGACAGATGATATGTCCTCCTCACCTCTGCTTCTATGATCCTGGGTATGTTAGAGTGCCTGGGAGTGGAGGTTCCTCTGGGTGCTACTGGGCTGGCATGGGCGTTCACCCATTTATTCTTCTTAATGAGTATTTTTCAGTTAATTTATTTCCACTCCTCATGGGGTTGTCATGACTGCGATTATAGTGTTGGCTATACATACATATGGGCATCATTCACTCAAAGATATGTCATGAATCTTGAGAGGTTTAATGACAAATGTTTCCTGCCCTTTGGAAACTATCAACAGAATTTGTGTGTTCTAATGAAAAGGAAAATCCATACTATAGTTAATTCATGGGCAATTATTGAAAATGATATTTTGAAATTACATTTTAGACAATCTTAGTTGCCTTTGCTTACTCGGGTTTTATATACTTGTTGTCAGTCTAGTTTACTGAAGCTAAGCTCAGTTAGGGATACAACCTTAACCACTTTCCTTTTTTTTGAATTTTTACTTCATTTCCAGGCATATACAAGGTTCTCAAGAAACAATGACTAAAGAAATTAAATTGGATGATGTGCCTTGAAAATATGATTGATCTTGGTATGGTTTTAAAGGATGCATTTTCCTGTGTGTATTAGTTAGGGTTTTACTGCTGTGAACAGACACCATAACCAATGCAAGTTTTATAAAAGACAGCATTTAACTGAGGCTCGCTTACAGGTTCAGTCCATTGTCATCAAGGCAGAAACATGGCAGTATCCAGGCAGGCATGGTGCAGAGGAGCTGAGGGTTCTACATCTACATCCAAAGGAAGTCAGGTAGAGACTGGGCATCCTCAGGCATCCAAGAGGAAGATCGCTAAGCCCAACCCCTCAGTGACACACTTCCTTCAACAAGGCCACACCTTCTAATAGTGGCACCATATGGGACTAACATATACAAACCACCACAATGTGAGAACAAACTTTATTTTGCATAGGCATCTACTTAGTAAGAGCTACTGGCCAGTGAGGTGGCTGCAAGAAGTCTGTGACTACAGAGACCACTATCCAGATTTAAGGTTTAGAATTTGTGGTTAATCAATAGTCTTAAAAGCCTAATATTCTAAGTAAAAGGTTTCTACATAAGTCCTTTATTTCTTATTTAGTTTTTATTCATGATCATAAACTTAACTCTGATCTTCTGTTAGACCTGGAGGGGAATGAGGAAAATATGGAACACAAAGTTCTTCAATGAGAGCTGAGATTACAGGGTATTGTGAGCAGATGGGGTGGGGAGTCCTCTCCTGAGCTGCAGAAGGAATGGCCTGCAAGTCAAAAGAATTAGAGTGGTGCACAGTTAGAAATTGTGATCTTCTTACTGGTCTTGCTATTACTGAACCAAAAATGCTCCATGGCTTTCAAAATGCTCATGCCTTCTTTCACACTCCTAACATATAACATACTTGTCATTCAGCTACTTAATTTTGGCAGTGCAATTAACAAACCAGGGAACTCTTTGGTTGGTCCAATATTTGCCCTGGACCAGATGCCAGGACCTGTATGATTCATGATGAAGTTCTCATTCTCAAATTTCTCCCAGTAGATGGAACTACTGCCAGTGCTATTATGGCTTTTGAAGTTACCACCCTAGCACATGAGTCCTGAAATAATTCTGTGAAAGGAGGAACCCATTTGTCAAAATCCTTTCTCTCTAGTCCTCAGAGCATGAAAGTTTTCTGCTGTCTTTGGAACTTTGTCTGCAAATAGCTCAAAGAACAGGCCACCTAAGGGCTCGCTATCAGCACATATGTTTATGAAAGCTGTGGGGTTGACCATGGCTGCAGCAAGCTGGGACAGGGGCCAGCAGTCTCTACCTACATGGATCTTCTAAGAGAAAAAGTTAGAGGTGATTGTGGTGATTTTTATATTAAGATAAAGCATGTAACAACATAAGTGACTCTATAAAACTAAAGTACAATATAGCTATGTATAGAGCACATAACCTATATTTAATTAAGTGGGAGGTAGAGGCAAGAGGATGAAGAGTTTAATGTCATTCTTGTCTAGAGAACAGGCTTAATCCCATTCTGGGTACATAGGTCCATGTCTCAAAGCAAAACAAAAATAAGCATATTAACAATAAAACTAATATCAAATTTTTCAAGTAGAAACTTTTGGGGATGTATGAATTTTAAGAAATGTAGACTTTCTTTCTCTTACCCTGGTTGTTACTAAGGGCTCCCATGTTAAATAAAAGTTTAGTCTCCATCTTTGTGCTTCTGGGAAGTGGCAGAGTGTGAAAAGTATGGGCCTGTTGAGAGATTGTCAAGTCACGGGGGTATATTCTTGAAGGAGATGGATAGGCTCCTGTCTCATAATCTCTCTCTCTCTCTCTCTCTCTCTCTCTCTCTCTCTCTCTCTCTCTCTCTCTCTCTCTCTCCCTCTCTTTCTTCTTCTCCTTCTCCTTCTCCTTCTCCTTCTCCTTCTCCTTCTCCTTCTCCTTCTCCTTCTCCTTCTCCTTCTCCTTCTCCTTCTCCTTCTCCTTCTCCTTCTCCTTCTCCTTCTCCTTCTCCTTCTCCTTCTTCTTCTTCTTCTTCTTCTTCTTCTTCTTCTTCTTCTTCTTCTTCTTCTTCTTCTTAGCTAATGGAATTTCCTTCAGCATAGACTCCCAAGAATTATCTGCTGCCTGAATAAAGATGAAGGAAAATCATACACTGAACTCTTAAAACTGTGAGTCAAGATAAGCCTTCTCTCTTTATCAATCAATGACTTTAGGTGGTTGTGACACTAAAAGAAGATAAAAATATCTCAGAATTAAAATGGTACATTTTATGAGAACACTCAGTTTTGTGTCTCTCCATCCCCAGCACAGAGTCATTCCTTATCCTACTGAAATAGTAACAAACACTTTCTTGTTCACCTCCACTGGAAGTTGCCACCTGCCATGACTCCTTCAGATCCATAGAATTGAAGGTAAGGGATGCTAAGCATTTTCTGCTATTGTCCTAGAAGTGGGGAACTGTGATCCACCAACTGAGGAGTCTGCTTCTCTTGAAAATGTCTCAAAGTGTGTTATGGGAACTCGGCTTTTATGGCCAAGAAAAAGTGGCATAAAAGGTCCTGTGCTCTGAAGTCAAGATTACTTCTGTGACTGAGTCAAAGGCCAGTTGGAGGCATCTGTTAATAGAATGAGATCTAATTCAATCACAAGTGAGGTGACTTCTCATCTTCAGGGCACATCCCTGTCTGAGTGATGAAGTCTACATCCCTGATGAAAATACACTGGTCTACTCTCATGTCACTTCACCTTGACTTTGCAGTAATCATTGTCGGCACAGCCCTGCAGGCTGCATGCTCTTTGTGAGTGCTCACACAAGGTTCAAACTCTTTGGAAATGCTGAGCATGGTTTTATCTCTGCTTGGAATGCTCTCTTCCTCTTACTCTTTCCTTACCTGAAAAAAAATGTCCTCTTTGCTAGAGCCAAGTTCATATCTCTTCTTTTAGTTTTATTTTGTATGAGGTATACTATGTGAAGTACACTGTGGAAACTAGGTCTTAATTCATCTGTAAGTCATCCAGAGATATGCTCAGTTTCCTGCACAAAGCTATTAAATTAATTAATTCAATTGATTTGATTATTCATACAGAGCCTCTCTAGCACGATGTCATGTTTTCTGTCCTAACAAAGATCCTCCTGTTCCCAACAAGTGTTCCTCACTGATTAGCTAGATATGACCTGCTGACCCAGTTTACTTGGCTGAGTAGAAAGCATAGAAGGCTGACCCCCTGAAGCTCTGTGGCTGGTGATCCAACATAGGAACACCGTGTCAAATATTTAGAGATTGGACTGTAACTGCTCTAACCTACAGTGGGAAAATGAACATTAAAGATGTATGTAATTGGTGTTCGTGAGGATAAGTCTCTGTTTTCTGTGATGAAACATCATGACCAAACAGCAAGTTGTTGAGGTAAGCTTATTCTTGTGTATCATTTATCATTGAAGGAATTCATGACAGGAACTCAAGCAAGGCTAAACTTAAGGGGCAGGAACTAGTACAGAGGTCATGAATGAATGCTATTTACAGGCTTTCTTCTCTTGGCTCTATCACCATCAGCTCAGGAATGGCACCACCCACAATGGACTGGGCTCTCGCCAACAATCACTAAGAAAATGCCTACAAGCCTTCCTACAACTTGATCTTATGGAGGTGTTTTCTTAATTAAGATTCCCTCCTCTCAGATGACTTTAGCTCCTGTAAGTTGATATAAAACTATCCTGCCCAACTTAAAATTGCATATTAAAAGACTGCACCAAGTATATGTGCCTCACTTGCTTTATGGTGGTTTGAATATGCTTGGCCCAGGGAGTGACACTTTTAGGAACTGTTCCTCATACTACAGCTGCACTTGGTAATGTGTAAGACTTGCCCAGGCTGTACATGAAGGATTCATGGAGAGCAGCTGAGTCTTGACACTGTGAGATGCCAGAAAATGTCACTGGTGAAAACATGCAGTCTCAGTTACAGTTGACAGCTCAGGACTGAAGGGATCATGCAAAGAAGCTGAGGCTTGGAACCATGAAGAGAGCCTATTAGAGGCTATTGGCAAAGCCTACTTGCAGCAAAAGTCCCTGGTGAATTGGAGATGCTGGTACCATGGGATGACCACCAGATACAGCAACAGAAATGGAGTGGACTTAACCAAAACCTAGTGTGCTATAGAGGGCAGAGCTGGAGAAGCGACCCAAGCCCTTTTGAGAAGCCCAGAAGATTGTGTGTGGATCACAGTTATTGAAACAAGAAGCTGTACATTGAAGTTGACTTAAAGACCCCAAGATGTTAGAGATGTTAGAACTGTGAGATACCTGCCATGGAAAAAATACTAAAAGAGAGGGAATAGAACCAACCTAGGAGCAAGAAGTTTGATGCAGTTAAGAAAGATGAAAAGTTGAAGATCTGAAGAGTACTTTGACATCAGACATGGAGATTCAGAGTTTAGAGTTTGCCCAACTGGTTTTTTGTCTGACTTTCATCCAGTATTTCCTCACTACAGAATTTTGGAAAGCTAATGTATGTCCAGTGATGTTGGAAGTATGTGATCTGCTGTTTGGTTTAGATTTTATAGGGGATTGCAGGTAAGTAATTGAATGAATATCAAAAATGACTTTGAACTTTGGACTTTTAACATTGTTGAGACTGCTATAGACTACAGGGACTTCTTAAGTTTGATTAAATATTTTTTTTGCATTATGCTATATTTAGGCATGGTCAGAAAGAGGAATGTGGTAGGTTAAATATGCTTGGCCCAGGGAATGGCACTATTAAGAGGTGTGGCCTTGTTGAAGTGGGTGTGGCCTTGTTGAAGGCAGTGTGTCAAGATGTGAGTAGGCATTGAGTGATCTTCCTCTTAGCTGCCTAGGAAACAGTCTTTTCCTAGCTGCCTTCTGATCAAGATATAGACTCTCAGGTCCTCCAGCATCATGACTGCCTGGATGATGCCGTGCTTTCTGCCATGATGATCATGGACTGAACCTCAAGAACTGGAACAGATAGCCAATTGAATGTTGTCTTTTATAAGAGTTACTTTTGTCATTGTGTCTCTTCACAGCAATGAGAACTCTATCTAAGACAGAAATTCATGATCAAGAAAGAACAAAATTGGAAAAATCTCAATTTTCAGAATGCTTTTCTTTTAAAGAACAAGACCAGAATTGAAAAGGAAAGAACAAAGTGCACCTGAGCTCTGTCCTAGTTGTAATTTGTCAAGGTGAATGTACACTTGCAATCAAATGGAGCCATTTTTTTTGTGGGTAGGAGAAAGTCTCCATTTAATGAATAACAGCAGTTTAAAAATATGGAGGAAGGAATTTTTAATTGACAGATTCGTGTGTGTGTGTGTGTGTGTGTGTGTGTGTGTGTGTGTGTGTGTGTGTGTGTGTGAAATTTAATTCCAGTAAGAGATTTCATTCTGTTTTTGAAAACTTTTGCAGACTGTGGAATTCATAGTACAGAGCAGAAGACAACCAGGAGGAAGGGGGTTCAGTTTGGTGATGTGTCCTAGCAGGTTGCCATGTTGGCCTGTCTTTGGCCTGTGGTCACTAATGTTCACAGAGAAGGTACAGCTTCCAAAGCGCCGAGTCAAGCAGGAGCCCAATGGCCTACTGGAAGGAATTCTGGTGTGATAAAATGCTGCTACACAAATTCTTAAGACATAATCTACCTTTGTACTTTATCATGCACTAATATCATGAGATATTAATTTTTAAAAATTGATACACTTTAGTGTGGTTATTTGAATAGTTAATAATTTAATGAGATCTGAAGCATAGATATGTCTGTCCATCCATATATTGATCTATTTATCTGTCCTCTGTCCTCAGTGCTCTCCTCAGTGGCTGTCAGAGGCTGTCACAGCAAAGAGCTATCTTTCTATCAATTTCGTACTACCTGTCATCTACCTATGCATTAGTCACTCTATTTATCTATCATCTAGTATCTACCAATTAACTTTCTATTATCACACATATCTATGTCTCATATCTATCTGTCACATCTCTCGCTTCTCTCTCTCTCTCTCTCTCTCTCTCTCTCTCTCTCTCTCTCTCTCTCTCTCTCTCTCTCTCCATATCTCCATCAATCTTATCACCCAGCACATATTCATCTAGTGTAAAGGAGGATCAATGATTTTTTTGTGTGTCTGTTACCTTAAATTTCTAGCCACCTTAATCCTTTACTATACAAATGACAGAACAGTCCAGAAAACAATGTGCTATATAGTTTATAATATTTCCAGCTACTGTTTGTACACTGGACTTGCCTTTTATTAGCTATGAAAAAGTCTACCTTCCACACTGGTTGGCTATTTTTAATAAGGCAATATTTTAAAAGAGTGCCTAATTCTAATAAATAGTAAGCCTTCAGTAAACATTTATGGTCCTTACTTCTGACAACAAATCCGTTCATCTTCTGGCATTCTCTAAAGGTCAGACTCATACACAGGCTTCAGATAATCAATATCCCTGCTATTCAGTTATGTCTTCCTCCATCCCATGGATTGCAGACATGATGGCCAGCCTCCAGCTTCAATTTTTGCCATCTGCTGACCCCAGTACCCTCCAGAGTGGCTTTCAGAGACTGTCACACCAAGGAGCTGTGATCTAAAGACTGGCCCTCTGTAAGACAAAGGGTTCCCTAAGAGTAATCATTAGAAAATGTCATGTTCCTCATCTTAGAGAGCAAGCAAACGAGCCCAGGGACACACAAACTTTGATTAGAACAATCATTTTTTGTTGAAATGGCTCTGAATTTTTGTTTGTTTGTTTGTTTTCATTCATTATTTAAGGAATTCCCATTGCAGGGCTAGAGACTAGGCTTAGCCTTGGCAGCAAGCATTCTTCTTGCAGAGCACCCTCGTTCAATTCTGAGCACCCATGGAAGGCAACTCCCAGCCTTCTGTAAAGTCAGATTTAACATCTACCTCCCTTTCCTTGACTCTCTGGGCACATATTTTAGTTAAGATTTCTATTGCTGTGATAAACTGCCACAACCAAAAAGTAAGATAGGGAAGACATGTTTCATTTGACTTACACTTCCATATTGCTGTTCATCATCGAAGAAAGTTAGGACAGGAACTCAAACAGGGTAGTAACCTGGAGGCAGGACTGATGTCGAGAACATTGAAGGGTGTTGCTTACTGACCTGCTTTCCCTGGCCTACTTACTTAGAGAATCTAGGATCACCAGTGCAGGAATGGCACAACCCAGAGTGGGCTGGACCCTTCCTCACTGATCACTAATTGAGAAAATGCTTACATCTGTACCTCATGGAGGCATTTCCTAAACTGAGGCTCCTTCCTCTCTGATGATTCCAACTTGAGTCAATTTTACATAAAACAAGCCAGTAATTACTTGTACTCAAATGTGCACATAGCTCCAATACACATAAATATACACAAATAAATAAAAACTCAGAAGAAATACACAGCAAGATGAGAGATTTGTCAATAGATATCGAGCTACCAGTATAAGCAACAAATATTAATAGATATAGAAAATTATGTACATTTTTTAAAAGGGGATTATGAATATTTGACCACAAAGGCTTGATAAATACTTGAGGTGAGGTGGTAATATGCTTAGCCTGATTTGAATATTTCAGAATATGTAAAAGTATAGAACTATCATATGGTAGGCAAGAAATATTAAAATGTTGAAAAAACACTCAGAAGCAAATAAGTGCTGAATAAAAGATTTGTTGAACTAAGTAATATTTCATTTTGCAATGAGATCACAGGCTTGGCTGTCTCTGGTGTTTGTCATTAAGGCCCTGTGACACTGAACAACTACAAAGAGGGCACTCCAGGTAAAAAGTGGTGGACACTTGGCATGGTGGTGCCACCAGGAGGCCCTGCCCTTTGAACTGTGGGAAGATATACCCTAGAAACTTCTGATGCTGTGAGGCACACCAGCTGTGGGTACTCTGTATCATGTGCTTTCTCATTTGGGGTAGAGAGTGGGAGAGTTGATGACCTGAAGTGACAATTCACAGGAATTTTGACTTATGCTGTCAGAGGCTACTTTAGAAGCCTAAGCTATGGCTGAATCCTCTATTGAACTTAGGAAGCAGCTAAGCAGTCTGTATGGGATATCCCTCAGTGCAATCCTTGACCGAGGCATGGCTTCTCTGTGGAGGAGATTCTCTGCTTTACAACCTCAAAACACAGAAGGGAAGCAGATGGCAAGATCTTCAGATGTGTCCACTCTCATGGCCATAAAAAGGAGAAGCTCTGACTTAGGACAAAAGCCCATTCATTTGCTCTATGGAAGCAGAGGTCTGTGATGTAGTCAGCATGAAGAGATATTTTCTCTGTTGCATGTTATTCATATCCAAGCTGTGCAACCTCAATCCCAAAGTGGACATTTCCTTTGCACAAACATACAGGCATTAAGCTCAGTCTACTCCTGCCTGCCTCTGTTCCTTGGGTGTTTCTAGCTATCTTTCTATCTTATATATTTATCTTTCTGATATATCAGATACTAGCACATATGATCTCTCACAAGCATTCTGTATTTGTGCTCTCTAGAAAATGGAACTGATGAAATGGATACTTATTAAATTGCAGTTGTGATGCACAATAGGATAAGCACACTAATTGAACTGGCTTATATAGTATGGTTGAAGAAGCTTACACTGATTCACACCAGAAAGGGGGCTCTGTACATGCTGTCTATGGTTCTGTGAATCTATATGTGTATTGATCATATTGGTTTTGAGGGCTTTGGTTGCTTGGTGTCCTCTATTGCCTGTGACTCTTACACTCTTTGGACCTCTTCTACACTATTCTATGAATACTGAAGAGAGAGGTTTGATGAAGGCATACCATTTAAGGCTAGTGTTCCAAGGTCTCTCACTCTCTGCTTATTGTGACTATGGGTCTCTGTATTTGTTTCCCTCTGCTACAGGAGGAAGCTTCTCTGATGTTGGCAGAGGAAGGCACTGATCTATGAGTATAGCTGATTTTCATTAGGAGTCACTTGACCTGGTCTTCCCTAGTTCCATGAGCTGTCTAGTATCAGATTCTTGATAACAAGTCATTTATTGGGTATGGATTCTATCTCATGGAATGGACCTTAAGTCAAATTGGATGGTGGTTTGTTACTCTCACAATTTTTGCAATCATTGCACTAACATATCTTGTATGCAGAAGACCATTATAGATCAAAGAGTGGGAGCCTTCCCCCTGTTGAAAGTGTTCCATGCAGAGGAGATAAGGAATCTGCAGCAATAGGAGGGAGGGAGACAGGTGAGGTGGTCAGGGGAATCTTGTGACTCTGACTGACTAGCAATCAGGCCAATTCAGTGGCTCTGACTTACTAGCAACCAGTTAATTATTTACACAAGCTTCACAGAACAAAGATAAGTCTATTGATTATCCATGTGGTATAAGTTTTATATTTTATTTTCATTATATGTCCAGGGTTACAAGTTCAGGTACAATTAGAAAATACAAACCAAACAGATTTTATTCTTATTATTAGCCCTATAACTCCAATTTAAGAACCTAAAGTATGTCTCCTCCAAAGCAAATACACATATTATTATATGCTTTTAGGCTGGAAGTGTTTGTGGTTTTAATGTACTTCAAACAAACTGAAAATATGTGAAATGATGTTTTTATGAATAGAAAAGACTAATACCTAACTTTTTAAAATTATTTTTGTATTTATTTACAATCCAGCTGTTGGCCTCCTCCAGTCACTCCTCCCAAGTTCCTCATCCCATTCCTTCCCACTAGATCTCCCAATTCCTGGATCCTCAAGTCTCTTGAGTATTAGACACATCTTATCCCACTGAGGACAAACCAGACAGTCCTCTGTTTTGTGTCAGGGGCCTCGGATCAGCTATGTATGCTGCCTGCTTGGTAGCTCAGTGTCTGGGAGCTTCCAGTGTTTCAGATTAGTTGCAACTGCTGGTCTTCCTATGCAGTCATCCTCCATTTTAGTTTCTTCCATCTTTCCCCTGATTCAACCACAGGGGTCCCTGACTTCAATCCAATAATTGGATGTAAGTATCTGTATCTGTCTCAGCCAACTGCTGGTTGGGCTTCTCAGAGGACAGCCATGCTTGGCTCCTGTCTGCAAGTACATCATAGCACTAGTCAGACCTTGGAGCCTCCTCGTGAGATAGATCCCAAGTTGGGACAGTCATTGGACTACTTTTCCCCCAATTTCTTCTCCATGTGTGTCCCTTCAGTTCTTTTAAACTGAAACAATTCTGGGTCAAAAATTTTGACTGTCAGTAACTATGTGTTTCACCATCTGTGCTATGAAGTAGGAAAAGTTTATTTTGACTGTGGGTAGCTATGTGTTTCACCATCTATGCTATGAAGTAAGAGAAGTTTATTTTAGTCAGTCTATCTTATTTACTGAGTTCTATTCTTTCAAGGGTGCATGCTGTATGACCCCCTATCTTTAAACTACATTTTCAGAGAGCTATAAGCTTATGACAAAAAGAGCCTTTGAATCTGTAACCCATTATCCTGGCCAGTCAGAGTTTGTCAGTTGTCTCTATTTATCCTGCTTGAGTTTTCTCAGGGGCAGGCACCCCAAGGAGATTCCCAGAGTAATGTCCTCATCTACCTATGTGATTATATGCACTCAATGATCTCCAGAGTATAAGGAAGGCTTCTAAATACTGGTCAGATAAAGTTAGATAAAGACTCAGACATAATTTTTCTCAGGGAAAGACATAAAATGAGTCATAATGGAGAATATCCTCAAGAATGCAACACATGGAGACTAAAACCAAAAATTTAGAGATAGAAGGACACCGATTGAAGCTTATGGTTCAACTTCTCTGGACCTGTGTCAAGCAGGTGTGCCATCTTCAAGACTCTCATTGTTTTGAGTGGCTATCACCGTGCCAAAGGAGTTCATAGCTGGGTTGATGCTTATGTTTCTTTTTTGGTAACCTGTAGAGTATCTCCCTGTACCAAAGACACTAGAATGTAGGGGTGTAGGGCTTTTGTTGAACTACCTCAACTTCTCCTTCTCATTTTCAATGAGTTGTGTAGGCATTGTTTTCAGGGATAGAGACTTAATGTCCATTTGTGAAGAGCAACTTATAATCTTAGCTACAACCTGGGTTGTTTGTGGACTCCCATCAGACTCATTTGACCAAAATCTCAATTAGATATAAGACATTCCCAGTACTGGAAGCTCTATCTGGTGACAAGAGCTGTACAACTGTGTCTCCTTCTCCCCCAATATTTGCTGATTTTGGTTAGATCGCTATTATATGTGTTTATATTTTAGGAAGCTTCCACTGCATTAGCTTTTCATACTACTGGTCAAATGACCCTTAATTTTAGCTGTCCCTCCTGATAGTGTCTCCCTACCGCACTCTTCCCTCCACCTCCTCACTTAGTCCTCCTGCTCCAGACCTCCAACATACCCTGTCACCCACAAACCCTTAACTATCTATTGAAATGGTTTCTTTTGTCAAACTTTGTCTGGATATTTGAATCATTAGAGTTTTTCCAATATGTAAGTGCTAAAGTGCTGAAGAATGACTCACCTGCTGCTCTTCTAGAGAACTCGAATTACTAGCATCAGATACATACATTGAAATTTCACATAAAATATTAGATTGTCTAGAAGATTAAATAATCTTTAAAATGAGAGCATCAAATCTCAGATGAATACCTGCATGTCTTAGAAATAATCACAAGAGGGCACCATAATTCCATCCAAAACCTGAAACTCTATGGGGAGCCTTTCAGTTTTCCATGCTGACTCAGATTTTTGTGCCCACCTGATCTAATGATCTCCCAAGTAGGGCTTGGCAAGAGAAAGGAGTGTGCCAGCTGCCTCTGTGAGTGTGTCCCTGTGCTTTTCCAGTAAATGGGTTTTTCCGTACTCTGAAGAACATTTTCTTGGTTCTGAAATTGAGATCTTTCCTGTAAGTCATATAATTAATCTGCCTGTACAATAACAAATACCTGGAAGATATTACTGTTCAAAGTTTAATGACTTACCCTGGTCAGAGGGAATTGAATAATGCAAAATCTAAAGCCAGAGCCCTGTAGTGGGGACCAGTGAGAGGAGCAGAGTTGGAAACATGTGTGTAGTGTGTGTGTGTGTGTGTGTGTGTGTATGTGTTTGTGGTTGGAAGGTAATAAGGCCTGAGGATCTAGAGACAGCTATCCCTAGATATTCTTAGGGTTTCTATTACTGAAGATATGAAAATCTGCAGATGTCCAAGCTCCTTATATAAGATAGTGTAATACTGCATATATCCCACATCTTTTAGCATAGATTAGGGAAATATTTTATTTTATTCTCTATCTATCTATCTATCTATCTATCTATCTATCTATCTATCTATCTATCTATCTATCTCTCTATCTATCTATCTATCTATCTACCCACCTATTTCTGTCTGTGTATTGTGTGTGTTTGTGTGTGTATGTGTGTGTGTGTGTGTGTGTGTGTGTGTATTTGTAAGTGTACACATGTGTGCTCTTGGAGAACAGAAGACAGTGATGGAGTTACAGGCTGTTGTGAGCTGTCCAAAGTGGATACTGGGAACTGAACTGCAGTCTCATTGCCTGTGGGCATGAATATAGGTCCATTTTATCGATTTGCTAATTGATGTAAGAGGGTCAGCCTAATGTGGACAGTGCAATCTTTATGAAGCAGGTGGGTCTGAACTCTATGAATTTATCTGGGCTTATACTCCATCATAGTGGGGATGCTATGATAGTGTTCCTGATGTTATCATGTAGCTGGGTTGCTTCATATTATGCTGGACCAGGAAACAGAAAAAAATGGGTGCTGATCCTCCTTGTTCTTTGCCAGTCCACCTTTTTTGCAGTTCCTGTCTATAGCCCATGGGTGATGATTCTTACCCAGAGTGGGTTTTCCTTCCATAACTAAACTTCTCTGAAAATGTCCTGATAGGTATTTACAGAGATGTGTTGCTGAGGCAATTCTAAATCCAGCCAAGTTGCCAATAAAGATTAATTCACATGAGTGGAAGAGAAGGTGCAGTGAAGAGACAAGGAACATTGTGTGGTAGTCTCAGGGGTGCCTCTAACCTGGGTTTATCACAAACCAGGCTATGTGAAAGCTCCTGTTGTCCAAGAAAGGAGTCACTGGTCAAGACCCACAATTTACAAAAGTTGCAGTAACATCTGACGTTGTAATGTAAATGTAATTATAAACACAAGGTGCAATGTTCTTGCCTGCCACATCTGGGACACATTGCAGATGGATATAGCATCATAGTTATCCAAAGGAAAGACCTGGCCAGGGACAAAAGAAGTGATTTTATTGACCTGTCTCCTTGAGCTCTTAATTTCCTCTCACACTTATAAATTTTTTTAAAACCCAATGATAAATCCTTGTTTTACTAGTGGTTTTATTGATTATCAGAGACAGTTTGGAAGAATTATAGTTCATGCTTAGCTGGAGGTAAAGCAGAGTTGGTCACATGAACATCAAACTTGCCACTCAAAATCAAATTTTTTTGTTTTATTTTTTTGCCTGTGGGGTGTGTGTGTGTGTGTGTGTGTGTGTGTGTGTGTGTGTATGTGTATGAAAGTGTACATGAATGTATGTGTTCATGTCGAGGCCATAGATTGAAAACAAGCATCTTCTAGTACTCTCCATGTTATTCTTTGAGATGTGTTCTCTAATTGAACCTGGAACTTACTACTGATTAGTGCTCTGGAAATGTTCTGCTTCTGTGCCCCCCAGTGCATGGATCGCAAGCACACACTACTTGAACCATCTTTTTTTTTAATGGGTCCTGAAGGTCAAACTCTGGTCCTCAGACTTACAGGAAAGCACTTTACCAACTGAGCCATCTCAATCTCCATGCCCTAGTCATTCACCTTCTTCATCTCTGTGAATGAAACAGATATGTGGACATGCTCTCCAGTCCCATCTTTCCCCATATATGATCTGAGGACCACTGGAGGACATTGTAAGGTGGGACTTTAGTGAAACCATGCAATGGGTTCCCTGTTAAAGACAGCCTCAACACAAATTGAAGATACTGTCATTCCTTTGTGTTTCATAGCAGCAGAATACAAACTTCTCTTAGGCCTGAAAATCAGTGTGGATGGAATGATAAAAACGAGGAAGCTGCTAAGTTCAAAGTTTCAGCAACACTGAAAATATGAACATGAAACACTTCCTTTGTCTAGCACATGAAGTGTCTTCCTGAGGCAGGAAAAGGCAGCTCTTCCAATCAGTTGACCGAAATCAGAGCTATCAAATGCATTTGTTTAAGTAATATTTACTTCATAGATCTTGATTTTTGTTTGCTTTGTTTATTTGTTGTTTGTTGGTCTTCTCTTTATGAGAGAAAAGGATGGTTGGATTTATTTAGTTCTACCTCCCTGTGATTTCTTGTTTGAGACAAGTGGGTGAAGTGACCAGAAATGAGAAATCAGTTTGTAAGAATCTAATTTGGGACTGGTGACATGGTTTAGTGGATAAAGTTACTTACCATCAAGGTTGATGACCTGAGTTCAATCCCCTGAACCCACAGGTTGGGAAGGAAAACTGATTTCCCCCTAGCTGATCTCTGACCTGCCTGTATGCACCATGAGACATGTACACATGATACACACATACACCACACACATATACAAAATAAATAAGTGTAATAAAAAGATGAACATGTTTTCTAACTGCCCATTTCTAACACACACCTCATGCCTGGAATCAAGCACTTCAGAGGTAGAGGAAGGAAGAGTTTTAAATTCAAGACCAGTCTTAGCTACACAGTATGATCCTACCTCAAAATAAGTAAAACAAAAGCAAGCATGAAGAAGAAAATGACATTTTCAAATACTAATAAGTCTTGGGAATGGGAGTTTATATTTATCATTAAAAAAAAATCTATCATCAAAAATATTTCAAAGGGCTAGGCAGATGCCAAGGCAGTCAATACCACTTGCTGCTTACAGAAGATCTGAGTTTGCATTTTTCCCCAGTGACCCATTGACCCTCTTAGAGTATTTCTAACCAAATCCATTGCTCCCTGGTTTTTACATTTCTCTGAGTAGAAAAGCAGACAGGATCAGAAAGCAAAGAGGTCCTTAGTTGGGATCGAAAGAAAACAAAACGTGAGGAGAGTTTGCCAGTGGAGCTTAATAAAATGAAGATGATTTCATGTTGGAGAGACACTGGCCTTTACCTGAGAGGACAGTGAGAGGGTGGTTGACAAAGCAGCTGGAATGTGTTTGGGGAGGCTCCTGTACAGAGTAGGATTCAAAAAGGAGGCGGCTCAGAGCAGGGACTAGGCGCCCTCCGCTGGAAGCAAAGATCCATTGTCCTTTGAGGGCTGGAGGTGGAGAGTTTGCAATTACTAGGAAGCGTGCAAGATTACCTGCAGGGTACAGTGTAATCTGTGTGGAGGCTGAATGGAATTCGGGAACAGAATCTGTTTCCTCTTTCCTTCAGTGTCCAGGTGAACTGCCAGATAAGGTATTATGTGGTATCATTTAGAGTAGCCGTTCTCAACCTGTAGGTTTGACCACTTTGGGGATTATTGAGCCCTTTCATAGGGAAAGCCTAAGAGCATGAGAGAAAACCAGATATTTACATCACAATTCACAACTATATCACAATTACAGTTACGAGGTAGCAATGAAAGTAATTTTATGGTTGGGGGTTACCACAACAGGAGGCACTGTACTAAAGACTTGGAGCATTATGAAGGTTGAGAGCCTTTGATTTAGAGTTATGCATGTTAAGGGAAGTCTTAGGCTCTAAAGTTAAAATACAAGGTGCTCCACTCCTCCACTGCTGGTGGGATTGCAAGCTGGTACAACCACTCTGGAAAGCAGTCTGGCGGTTCCTCAGAAAACTGGGCATGACACTCCCGGAGGATCCTGATATACCACTCCTGGGCATATACACAGAGGCTTCCCCAGCATGCAGTAAGGACACATGCTCCACTATGTTCACAGCAGCCTTATTTATAATAGCCAGAAGCTGGAAAGAACCCAGATGTCCCTCAACAGAGGAATGGATTCAGAAGATGTGGTATATTTACAGAATGGAATACTACTCTGCAATTAAAAACAATGAACTCATGTAATTCCTAGGCAAATGGTCAGAACTGGAAAATATCATCCTTAGTGAGGTAACCCAATCACAAAAGAACACACATGGTATGCAGTCACTGATAAGGGGATATTAACCCAGAATCTCGGAATACCCAAGACACAATTCACATATCAATAGATTTCCAAGAAGATGGAAGGAGAGACCCCTGGTCCTGGAAAGACTGGATGTAGGGGAATGCCAGGACAGAGAAGCGAGAGGGGTTTGACTGGGGAACAGGGGGAAGGAAGAGGTCTTATGGGACTTTCGGGGAGGGAGGAAACAGGAAAGGGGAAATCATTTGGAATGTAAATAAAAAATATAGAAAATAAAATAAGAAATTAAAAAAATACAAGATGTTCTTTATGGCTAGTCAAGTAAGTCTTCCTCTTACATTTACAGATTCAACAATGTTTTTTTTCTATCATCTATCTGTCTGTCTATTTATCTATTATCTATTATATATTTACCTACCTATCATCTCTCTTTATTTAAGACAAGGTGCTATGTCGTTCAGTTGGCTTCAAACTTGTGATTCATCTGCCTCTGCTTCACCAATGCTGGTATTACAGATGTGGGTCACCAAAGCAACCTTACGTTTTGAAAATGAAAGCTAGTATCACTGGACACAGAGATTTTAGGCTGTACAGTATTATGTCAACTTGAACTAAGCTAGTCAACTGCAAGGAGGGAAACTCAATTAAGAAAATGCCTCCATAATATTGGGTTCTAGGTAGGTTTATAAGGCATTTTCTTAATTAATGATTGATGGGGAAAAGTCAAGACCATTGTGGGTGGTGCCACCCCTAGGCTGGGAGTCCTGGGTTCTATAAGAAAGCAGGATGAACAGGCCATAGTAAGCAGCATCATTCCACGTTTGCATCAACTCCTACCTCCAGGTTTCTGACTGAGTGTCTTGATTTCCTTTGTTGATGAGCAGTGAAATGGAAGTGTAAACTATACAGCAGGGCTACTGAAGGAGTTTGAAAATAGTCATAAAACTTGTGTTTTTACAAGTGGGAGCAAGGGAGAGGTTTATGTGAACAGAATGGTGGGGTCTGTCTATAAAAGAGAGTTAATGTCTTATCAATTGCCTATTAAAGTGTTATAAGACAGCTCTAAAGCAAGGAGTACTATTGCTGTAGGGTACTTACCAGAGAAGACTGCTTGAGCATTAGTTGAAGACAAGAGAAAATCATTAATAGGAAGCAGTGGGCTACATTGGGTGTTAGGGATCCCAGTGTAGTCATAAGCTTTTCTCTTGATGAGATGTAAAAACATATTCTGGGTTTACATTCTTCAGTTAACAAGAACTGTTAGTCAGAGGCAGAACTATAGAATCCAAAAAGCAAAGTTAGTGCTTTTTCAGACTGTCCCAGAATTATATAGACTTTGATGGATTAGACCTTTGTTTTACTTATGGTAGCTGGTAAATTTTATATGCTAAATTTTATAGCCTGAATAGCACTTCTATCATGGAGTCAGTTATGCTAATGTCTAGGGACCTAATAAGTCTGGAGCCCTATGACATTGTCCCCACTTAGAACCAGAATCAGAAGGTAGGTTCTGAGTTTTTGCTAAAGAAAAATTTTTCTTTTTGCCATTTCTTTTCTATTTTTATCTTTCCCTTTTAATTTTTATTCATATTTTCTCTTGTTTCTCTCCCTCTTCTCCTTCCCTAGTATTTAATGGGAGGTGTCTTAGAAGTTCTTGCACTTAAGAAAAAGAAATATTAATTTTAAAAAAATGGTGCCTATAGAGGAATCAGGAAGCCAACAGATAAGGTTTTCTGATCCATGAAACAAGCCAAGATGGGGGTTCCCCCTTACTCTAAATCCCCAACCACTACCCCCACCCCTAGTGGAGTATCTCAGAGTAATGCATCACTGAGGTTTAGGCAGTGAAATACAATGCTGATGACTTATTGTGTAAAATAGTTAGCATGTGCTAGATGCTGTTTCAATGCTTTACAGGTTAACTCCACTTAATCTTCCTCCTGGCCCAGAGCACCCACAGTCCTCTGGTACATCCTTCTGCAAGTGAGAACCCTGACCTCCTAGGGTGGTGACTGACTAATTACCTGACTGATCCCAGCAACAAGACACTGCTTCAAATTGCCTTTAAAGCAAAGCCACCCCAGATCAGGACAAACTGGAAGAGCTGAGAGAGCTTGAAACTGGAATAACCCTCTGCCTGCATCTGTATCCAGATCTTCTCTGATCCTTGGAGGGCAAGAAAGTGCACATTTTGTGGAGAAGCCTGCCCTTGCAATTCCTCCTACTGTATCTGGAGAATTTAGGCTCAGAACTAGTGGTCTCCTGGTTGGGGGTAGAACCATCTGGAGATGTCTGGGCCATCTTAAGGTGGTGAAGGGCAAACTCTCAAAGTTAAACTAGAATTCACAGGGTGGGGACTTTCAGAGTAAGACTAGAATAAGGGAGGTTCATGGAATCTGCAAGATGGCAACCTGGGAGCCTGCAGTGACATCTGATGGTGATAAAATTTATTCCCAAGTGATGACAGACAAAGTTTTATCTTGCCAAGGGCATATATCCATATGGTCAAGGGACAAGATGTGGAATCTGGCTATGGTGCAGCAACAAACAATAATACTTGGACTGAATAATAATCTCAATGCTAAAATTCTCTGCTGGAAGCAGAGAAAGTAGCTTAAGATCCGCAGGAGTGAGATTCCAAGACGTTTTATTGGTCTGGGAAGAAGATTGAGGGCCCCTGTACAGGGAAATGGTAATTAGCCTCTTAGGAACATTTGAGAAACTAAAAAGAAAAAAAATCAAAATGCAATGTTGCTCTCTCAGCCACAATGAACCTTAGAAATTTGGTGCCCCCTCTGGTGGCTATTCAGAGAAGCTCAAAAGTAATTTCAAATTTGTAGCTAGAATGCAACAACTTTTATTAAGATGATAAAGAGAAAATAAGAAGAATCATGTACAGGGTAGAGGAAACAGAAGGTAGAAAGAATAAATCAAGTAATAACTAGCAGGAAGGCACTTATAAAAGCATGATCAAGAGGTGTCCAAGGCCAACCATCAAGGGATTGAGCTTCAGAATCCATCCTGAGCCCTCTATCCCAGATGTTGTAGGAACATGCTGCAATTCTTTCCCAGAGAACATGTTGGTTAAAAAATGAGTTAGAAATTCAAGAAAGACAAGCAAAATAAACAGTTTTACTCTGTAACATAGCTAAGTGTACAGAAGCTAAAAACTCAAAACAAAATACTGGAACCTCTGATCTCTATGACCAACAGAGTCACAGTAAGTGAAAGAGAAGGGACTTGATTTACTGGGTAAAGTGTTATTTTTCTTTTCATTTCTTTTTTCTTGTTGTTTTTCCTTCCTTCCTTCCTTCTTTTCTTTCTTTTTATTTCCATTTGTGCTTAATGCTAGGTATTCATCAGTTATCAGCCACTCATATTAAGTCTGGTCAAATACCAGACTATACAGGAGGGATATTTCAGTCCAGGGCACATGCCCTCTCTATATCCCTGAAAATGCAACTCCTCTCTGGATCATCATTTACAAATAAAAACCACTGGAAAAATAATTTGGATCCAAATCAGATCTTGTCATGCTCCCCACCCCCCAAAGAAGACCTACTGTAACTATAAGGCCTCTGCTATATGTAGGAGGGTATCAAAGTCAATAGACCTAAATATGACAGTTGGTGCTCTGTAAACTTCATGCTGCAGTGAAGAGACCCTCCAGGTAGCTTCCTTACTGTAGCCATGTGACATCACAGTAACCTTTACTCCCTTCCTACTATTGGCTGTGACCTTAGGAAACATAATATCTTTTTGCTCTAAAACTTGGCATTGTGAAAGTAAATGATAATATTGCTGATTAATTTTTGCTTAAGCAAGCACAATTCTAGACTTGAGAAGAACCATAGAGGATAAACACTGATGTACCTTTCAGATGGCAATGACATCAATGCTTTGAACTAATAGAAGCCAGTGGTTCTCTAGGAGTATATTTTAAAGGATTAGGTAGACAGGAAGCATTAGGTCAGACATACAGGAAAACAAGGAGCATCTTGAAAATGACTAAGAACATCGTAAGATGATTTTTATATGATCTGCAACACTCTAACTCTATGCACATACAACCTGTACTCATCTGACCTCCTAGAATCTTTAACACACATGAAGCTCTTTTGTTACCCATGGCAACTTCAATTAACACTTTCTTGGGTAAAAAATTTGCCTTTGAAAGCTGCTAAGTTGATTCATCAGGGAAAAGCAATTACCCTGCTAGCTTGATGATCTGAGATTGATATCCTGAATTCACATAATAGGAAAAGAAAAAAAGCTGTACTCTGAACTCCACATGTGTATCCTGGCATGCATTTGTGCAACACACACACACATGCACCCCGCCCCACACACACACAGAGGCCATTAGTAAGAAAACATATAACAGATCTATGAAACTATGTAATCTAGATCCCAAACTATTCTGAATGTCTTCTCAAGGCCATTTCTGCTACCCTCTATGAAGGAAAAAAGCATGTAGTGACAATATGGTACTCTGTTCTTGTAGCTTGTCTCCTCCTCTCCTTGCCTCCCTTCTCCTCTCCTCTCTGAACCTCTGCTCTCCTTTTCCATCCTTTCTCTTCCTATCATTTCCTTTCCCCTCCCTCACCTCCTTCCTTCTATCTTTATTTCTCCCTTTCCTTATTATTTTGCTTTACCTTTTCCATCTTTGCTTCACTCCGATCTAAATCACTGACAGTATCTCATCTATGTGTTTAATATTACTTTAAAATTTAGTGTTTATCAGTTGAAATCTTTCCACTAAGGTCATTCATTTATTTATTCTCTAACATTTAAAACATGACTGTGGTCTTCTTCATAAATCCTGAGATCAGGAAATAAAATAAACAAAGTAGAAAATGAAGACAAATATATAAACTGTTTTCAGTAATTTTTAGTCACGTATTAATTTAAGGAAATGTTATAGAAAAACTGGGAGGACAGATTAATCTGTCTTGGAGGTTTGACTTGAGCCTGCAGATACAGTAATATATTTAATTTGACTTTAGATGATGAAGACAGTGACAGTGGGGGCAAAGATTTGCAGCTGGATACTGAGGAGGAAAGAAAGCGCAGAATAAGAAAAACACAGAACTGTTGCAAACACAGATGGCAAACTTCACTTCATTAAGGCTAAACCTCAGGGGTATAGGTAAATGCAAGGATACTGTTTTGGAAAAATCTTGTGTTTTTTTATGACAGGACAGAGATTAGATATTACTCTGGAAATTGTGGGGCACCAGTAACATTAGGAGATAATTGCTCTAGGTTTCTATTGCTGAGATATAACACCATGACCAAAAGTAACGTGAGAAGGAAAGTTTATTTGGCTTACATGCCCCTATCACAGCACTGAGAGAACTCAAGGCAAGTAGTCAAGACAGAAACTTGGAAATAGAAATTGAAGCACAGAACATGGAGAACTCTAATGGAGACTAGGGATCAGTTTACTACTCAAGGAGAGCAGAGGTTAAAGGCAGAGAATAAAAGGCCTGATAGCTAATAGAAGGAGAGAATTTAAATGAGCAAGTGGCTCCTTGTGACATAAGAAGGGAGTAACTGGACAGGATGATTGAAATGAAGAAGAAGGTGGCCACTGCCTAATGCAACACTCAACTGTGGCACATTATGGTGGTCATATTGAGAAATGTGAAAAGATGGAATGAATCCTAGTTTCAATAGAAAGGTCCTTCAGTGGTTTTGAAAGATTCTTTTTAGCAAATGTTTAGAAACTTGAATTTGATGAAAATATATGTCATCACTGAAGACTATAGAATGGATAATTAGATCACCTCTTCCAGAGCTTTACATGTAACAAAACACATGTTACATCTCTAATCATAGGATTCAGAGACACAGGATGTAGATTTTTCTCATTTCTTTTTAGGATTAATTTTACAGAAATAGTTGGAAAGGGGTAGACAAATAGTTCAATAGGAATAATTAATTCTAGAACAATGTGAATAGTAACATTTGGTAGCCAGGGATGGGCTGTGATCTTTCATACAGTTTAAGCACATGTATGAGAGATGAAGGGGCAGCTGAGTAAAATTATGTCCAAGACCCATTATTTAAAAACAGGTATCTAGAGCCCATCTTTGAAAGCACCTTTTCTGTTAAGATTCTCATTTGTTATGCAAAGTGTCTGTGTGATCTTAAATAGTAAAAAAGAAAACTTAGACTCAAATTTTCATCTTTCAATGTTTCCTAGCTACAGCTACCTCTTAGAGTTTTTAAGTGAATGAACACCCACACACACACACACACAAACACACACACACAAACACACACACACACAGACACACACACACAAACACACTCACACGTTAATTAAAATTCAGCCTAGGGCTGGAGAAATGGCCCAACACTTAAAATATTTTTTTCCCTTTGGGAAGATCCAGGTTTCTATCATCCACATGATTTGCAGCTTATAATTATTCTAAGATCTATTCCAGGGTATCTAGCACCCTTTACAGGCATCTGAAGGCACCAGGCATCCATGCAGTGCACATACATGCATGCAAGCAAATACACATACACATAAAAAATGAAATTTAAAGAAAAATTGAACATTATCATAATCCTGCCGCTCTGACTGTTATAAATGTGCAATAGATGATTGTCATCTTAAAAACAAATAGGAAATTCACATAGCTCAAAAGGCTGAGAAGCCCATGATGAGGGTACCAGAAGATCTGATGCTGGTGAGAGCCTTCTTCCTGGATCACAGTTGGCTGTCAATTTTTAAGAGAAGACACAAACTACACAGTTTCTTTATTAAGAGTTTTAGGTAGTCTCATTTTGCGACTTTTCTTTATTACCTAACAGTGTCCCAAAGTCCATTTCTCCAAATAAGGGCAGAGGATGTGGGAGCAAGGAACATGCCATATCAGAACACATCCTTAGCCCAAGGTAATGAGATCATTGAATGAGAATGGTTGAAAGTAGGCAGCTGGAGCTTCTGGAAGATACTACTAAGGATTGGAAGGCAAGTTCTTCAAGTATAACCCATAGTTCGGCAGATAGTGCTGAAGGCTAATGGTGCAGTAGGTGAAAACTTCTCCTAGAGGCTCCATGCTTCATATTCTTCTCAAAGGAACAGAGTCATAGAAATTGTAAGAATCCAGCTGATTATAGGAATTTTGAACATGGTGCTATGATTGGCCAATCTGTGAAAAAGCAGACTGGCTTCTGCTTGTTCTGTTGACTTAGGAGTTAGACTTGGTATTGATAAGTTTTGATTCATTAAATTAATGTAATATAGAAATAGATTGTCCAAGATTTTTTAAATAGAAAACTAGGAATTGCATGGGTGCTAAAATGCTGAAGAAGTTAGAGATCTTGGTGTAAATGACGAAAGACCTTAGTTTGAACATGATTTGGATTTTAATGAATATTTAATTTCATGTATTTTATCAGCTTTGTAGAGTATGTGTATATACATCCAGTGAGATGTTCCTAACAAATTTGTATGATAAATGTATGACATCAATATTGTACAGCTATAGGATGAATTTAAATGTGGCAGTTTTTTCTAACACCAGATAGCTCCCAAATAATTGAAACAGAGGCTTATAGATTTATTCAAGAAGTTTTAAACACAACTGAACAGATATTTCTACCCCTATGATCTATCCGGACACATACCCTAAGTTACTTGCATTTAGTCTTGCCTTGCCTCAGCTTGTTGTATCTGTCTGTCCTCATGGAGAACTCCCTTGGCAACTCGTCCTCATGCCTGACCTCAGGGCGACCTTCTTCTTCCTCATCAGCTTCATGGCTCTTCTTCTAGAACCTCACATACCTCGTGGGGAACCATTGTACCTCATTCTTTTACCCAGAACCCCTGGATGGGATTGGAAGTCCAGACTTTCTATCTTCTCTGCCCAGTCACTGGCTGTTCAGTCTTTTATTAACTAATTAGAGATAATTGAGACACACTCTTTAGACCACATTGATACAAGAGATTCTTCAATATTCATGACAATGCCCATGACAATGTCATGTAACTAGATCGTGGGGTACAGAAGTCAACATCTAAATACACAGAGCACAAGAACAATCACCAACAGACAACTGTTGGGTATGATTATGGAAATGAAAGTAACACAGTAGATTCCATACGCATATCCCTAATGATCTGCATGGGATTTTGGAGGGGAAAGCAAACCAGAAAAGAGCAATGCTAAGGTCACTCTAGTTTTGGGGACCCATCATCATTTTTGGCATTTATGGGCTCCTGTACACACATGGTGAACATATATGCACTCAAATACACATACACATAAAATAAATTCGTAAGTAAATAAATAAAACTAATATTTTCAATTTATGTATATTCACCAAGGACTGTGACATCATCAATGAATGCCTTCTTATAGTTTTCAAAAGTTTGAAGGAGCAATATGGAACTATATTTGGACAAAATATGTAGCTAGAATAGGAAATCATGAGTAACTTCAGTAGAAAACTATGAGAAAATCTTCCTACTACATTCATTACTCAGTCTCTGTAAAGGAGATTACTAAGTGACATTTGAGAAGTTCCATAACGATGGAGGGGTTGGAGAAATGTCCAAATTGACTTCTTCTGTTTTAGAAGTCATCACTAGACTGCATTTATTATCACTAATATTATTACTAGGTTCAATGAAAATGTATGAGTCACAGGTTCTATGATCGCACAGGGTCAGAACTTAAACTAAGATTTAGAAGCTAGACTGGAGCAGAGTTTCCAACATAGCATAAAAAATTCAATCTACACTGGGCAGTGGGGGTGCATGCCTTTAATCCCAGCACTCAGCAGGCAGAAGCAGGTGGATTTCTGAGTTTGAGGCCAGCCGGGACTACAGAGTGCATTCTAGGACAACCAGGGCTATACAGAGAAACCCTGTCTCAAAAAGAAGAAGAAAAAAAAAAGGAAAAAAAAACTCAATTAAGTGTACAGATGTTATTAATACCTGAAAAACTGTGAACACAGAGTCACATTTTGATAGTGTTTGTTCTCTTGTTTCTTGCCTTTCTCAAAAGTATTTTTCACCACTTAGATAATATCTAATAAGAAAGTGAAGAGACTTAACATCTCCTAATGCAGATTTTTGAGTTTGATACACACCTGCAATCCCCATAGTACTTGGGAAGTAGAGGAAGGAAAATAAAAAGTTCACATACATCCACTGCTATATAGTAAGTTGGAGGTTAGCAGGGAATCTCTCTCTCTCTCACTCTCTCTCTCTCTCTCTCTCTCTCTCTCTCTCTCTCTCTCTCTCTCTCTGTGTGTGTGTGTGTGTGTGTGTGTGTGTGTGTGTGTGTGTGTGTGATGGTCCTCCTGCGGTGGGTTGAAGGACAATTCTAGCTGTCAATATTCACCTTCTACCTCATTTGAGCCAATGTTTCTTGTTTCTTTCTATATATGCCATGTTATCTGGACCATGACTTCTGGGAGATTTGCTTGACTCTGCCTCCCATCTCAATATAGGAACAGTGGGATTGAAGATGCTTGCTGCTATATGCAACTCTTTATGTGGGATCTGTTTTATTCACTGGGCCAACTCCCCATTCCCAGTTTCTATCTTTGAATATTTGTAATTCATTTTCAGAATACTGAATGGAGTGCAAGCATTCTTTAATAATGACTTTCTGTCCACATGTTCCTTCAGTCAAGAGTCCAGTAGTAATAGCCTTTAAGCTGACTGCAATTTGAAGATTATTGATCTCCCAGCAATTGAAAGCAACCTATTTACTGAGCTCAATGGCGATAAAAAAATAATAATTTAGCAGATTCAGAAGCAATCTCAGAGATCTAAAAATTATCAATATGTCTATCAATAAAAGCATGTAAGACTTACCTTATGTCTGACCACTTAGTTATGTTTCTCATGTCGAATGCCTACTACAACCTAAAATGCATGGGAGACTTCATAAATTAGAAAAACAGGTGTCTGATAAGATGCATATTGATTTTTTTTTTATTCCTGATCAGTTCCTTGGTGATATGCTCATTGTTTAACCTTTCAGATCAGTGTCTGTTTTCAGTGGCTACCAACCTGTGAAGGCTTCAGAAAGATTTCTATAAGTTATAGGTTCTTTTGACTTGGCTTGGGAAATGAAGGGGTTATCTTAGATCACTGAAAAAAATTATGTTTTGGGGCTCAGGGACAAGTTGTTCAAGAGATGATTTCTTTTCTGATATGACACACTTCATTCCTTTGTCTATGCTGCTAGCATATTTCTTAGATTCCTTGTGGCCATTATGGTTGGAGATTTCACTGCTGTTCCAGCTAGTACACATACACACACACACACACACACACACACACACACACACAATAACATGTCTAGTTGAACAGCCTGTACCATTGACTCATGTTTGCCCACAGATACCTAGAAACTTATATTTCTGTTTCATCAGAAACTTCAAACTTTGGGTCACAGGGTCATCTCTGAATCAATCATTAGTGCCCTAGCAAAGGTTTGGGTACACTGACTTAGTTAAAGTTAATGAATCTACTATGAATGTTGGGAATAGAATTTCAGTGTGGCAGTCCTGTTCATGTGAAACTGTAAACTAATACTTCTCCATCTCAAATACCACATCAATGACAGACAAAGAAATGTTTTCACCCATGTCCATCTTGGTAATGCTAGTGTGTGTATATACTAGCTGGGACAGCAGCAAAATTTAAATTTAACCATAATGAACACAAGGAATCTGCAGAAGAAGAGAGTAGCATAGAGAATAGAATAAAGTGTTTCACAACAAAATTCATTGGGCTTATTTTACAGGATCTTGAGTGTGGGGGCTACTCCTCCCAGTAAAAAATGACCCCAAGATAGCTATATTACTGTCAAGCCTCAACACTGACAACATCAGAAGGAAAAGCTTTCAACAACAGAGTCTGACTTGCAGCTAGCTTTTCTCCTCCTATATAATTTAGCAGCTTCAACTGTGGCTCAAAAAGAAGCAGTTGCTGGAATTCCAATAAGGGTCCCATAACATTCTCCTTTCTAATTTGGCAAGGAAGTGTCACCAGTCTATTGTCATCACCACAGACCTAGTTATCACAGTATTGATCTTCTTATTTTATTTCTGTGATTACACAACCAAGGTTATTGTACGTTGGCAGTACAGCATCTGTCCTTGATGGTAGGTCCTGTCGGTCCCAAAGGAAGAAGCTATATTTCACACCTTGCACCAACACAGATCAGACAGGAAAATCAAGTTTGGTTTTCCTCGATATGTTTGACATTTGTATGTTGGAGAAGTTAACACCATTTTTCATTTATTCTATAAATCTGGCTGTTTCAGGATTCTACTGAATGTGTCTTGCAGATATTAGGGTGGCCCCCAATTCACCACATTTCTATTAGATTGAGCTGCAGTGGTAACAAAGAGAGGACAATTAAGTCCAGGTGCAACCAGTTTTCACCAGGATTCAAACCAAATTTGTATTTGCCCTTAGAAAAACTTCAGAGATTTGCTTTAAGAAAATACATTTGGTAGAGTTCAAGTACATACAAATCTTCTTTGTACTTCATACCAGCAAAACTCTATATTATGATAGGTATATTTACTTTTTGTTTTATTACTTTTTCCAAGATAGGGTTTGACTGTATCTTTATCTGTCCTGGAACTCTCTGTAGTCAATGGTGGTCTTGAACTCACAGAGATCTGCCTACCTCTGCCCCCTGAGTGCTGAGATTAAAGGCATATGCCACTGACACCCAGCTTTTTTATTCTTTTAAAGCTTATGTATGTATGTATGTATGCATGCATGCATGTATGTGTTTAACATGTGCAAGTTTCAGGGGTATACATGTGCCACTGCAGTCACCAGTAGACAGCCTGCTTTTGTCCATCATTTCAGTTTTATCTTTTCTAACTACATCTCTTGATTTCATCATTTTCTCTCTTGATCTTGCTTATTGTTACTACATTTTGAGACTTTTTCTACTCTCAATTTCCTAGTAGAGCTGTCACCTCAAAATAGATAAGATATAGTTTATTCCAGAGCTAAATAAATCGCTATGACCTTGGAACATGGGTTCAGGTTATCCTAAATACCGTGTTCCAGTTGACAACAGTTTTGTGAACGTTTTGTAATAACTGAAAAGCCCAGAAAAATATAGTCGATAATTAAGACATGTGTTAAAATATACTGGTGGATTATCAGGCAGGTGGATTACAGAAAAGTATGGAAGTCTTTGCTTTAGATCTCAGATGCTGCTCATAGCCTTGTTAACCTTTGGGTTACTAGAGGACAGAAGTTTATTAGTACATTCCAAAAGAACTTCATTAGACCATAACAAATTTGGTATGTCCAATGAAAAGGGAGCAATGGATGGCTAATACATGGAGGGGGTGGACATAATGACAACCACAAGCAATTTGAGTCCAGACACACAATATTACAGGTCTCTAAAATCATGGTTATGTGGTCTGCATTGTAAAATCTCCATTAATATGTGAAACTCCCTCCTCCTGTGAACACATGACACATTTCATAATAACATACACAGTTCAAATATAATGTATTTTCCATGCTCTAGCATGTTATGTCCCTTTTGGAATGAGCTACAAAGGCATACCTAATAAATAATATATCACACTACTTAGAAGACTAGAATGGGTACCTATGTTTCCTGAACCATTCCAGTCCAAGCTGACATAAGTAATTTTGATACTTTAGTCAGAGCCAAAAGTTCATGTATCTGGTTAAGGAAGGGATGACCCAACATGCTGTTATGTAGCAAACTTGTAGTTTTAGAATAAAGCTTCTGAGGCTTGTGATAAGTCTGTTCAGCCACCTCAATATAACTGCAAGGTGACAGATGCCAATGTTTTGACATAGAGACCATGTTTGTGAGATGGACCTGAGTTGCTATGCTGCCTACATAATTCACTTGCCTTTCAGCAAAATGTTGAGCTCAGATTCTATGAGATAAAACTACTTCCAATTCTTCTAGACACTGATGGATCTACTTTATGAAACAGCAGTGTATAACAGCAAGAACAGGTGCTTGATCCTTCCCCATTAGAGGCCCCTCTTGCAGAAAGATGGGTAGACAGCGCTGTCACTAGGGGCTGTGCAGAACTGTCAGGTGTAATAGCTCATCTTTGAATCCCTTTGTTTTGGGAACCCATTCCTGTCAGACCTGGAATAAGTAATTTGAGCACTGTAGTTACAGCCAGCAGAAATGGGATCAATACATGCCAAGATTAACTCCAGTGATTAATCTCAGAATCAATGAACCAAATGATCATCATTTCTGTCAGCTGAAGATTCTGGGATACACAGTTGTGATTAAAGAGGTGGGTTAATTTTCCTTGGCTGGCTTCAGTAACAGACAAACCAGAAGTCTCTGAGTTTCACTTCCCGTTGCCTTGTAGTGTTTTAGCAACACATCTTACCACTGTCAGTTTCGGTGTCACATGGAAGAGTGCTCAGAAACCAGGTTTGGTAGTGTGGGAGGCCATGCCATCTCCAAGGATAATGCAAACTAGTAAAACTTCTTCTTTTAAATCATACTGACTGTTCTGACTCTGTGTTATGGGGAGGCAGGTATGAATTGCTATCTCGCAAAAGAGAACATGAAAAAGCTAGAGAAAACGTAGTGGATATGATTGCCTTGTTGAAGGTTCTGGACACCAATCTGCTTGAGGATAATCATTTCTTTAGTAGAGGCTTATCTTATATTAGACACTAGACATAGCATGCTTCTCCAGGTAGAAGGACTAGAGAATTGCTATGGGTTAAGCAGAGCTCTCTGATTTGTGTGTTTTATTTTATATGAAAAGCACATTAACTATGGATAGTAGATATCAATACACTTATTTAACAAATAAAACCAATGCTGATTAGTCACTCAAGTGTCTTTCCCTAAGGTGCATATCCAAACTTCTCTCAGGTCTTTCTAATTCTTTGTTCTATTTTCTTCTCTCATTTCAAAGCATCTAAGGTAGGGTGTGAGGGTGGTCTGATAGGGAAATCTGTCACCTAGTTGATTCTGCATGGGTGGATAGGAATACCTGTTCTCCCTCACCACTCAGCATTCGTACTTCCTGCAGAAGCACAGTTATTCAGTGGACTCCCTTTTATAATGGAGGAGGTATAAGGTTTTATAATCAAGGTGTAAGGTTAGTGTGAAATTCTTCAGGAAACCAAAGTTTTCACTAAATGATATTTCTTAGAGAGGACATGGCTGTTTACCTTTTAACCAGAAGCTTTCGATAACAGCAATACTATACATTGTTGATATTTCAAACTTCTCAGTTAATGATGCTATTTGATAGCAATTGAAGAAGAAGCTTTAGTTAAATGAATATGTACACATGAATATACTTTTGGAATGGTAGAACAAATAAGAAACACCTGGTTCTCAAAGCCACCTTTGTATAGGATACAATGTCAAGATTGATAGTAATGTCTGAAACGTGTTCTGTTTTCTTGGCTACAACAATCCATATGATTGATCTTTTATATACTAGTGTACAGGCCCAATCTCTAGGCTGTGGAGTCTGTGTTTCAAAGTGAACTTCATCTCCAGCATCAGGTATCCATTTTTGTGAGGCCCAAAAACACTCTATTGCTTTTAAGGACAATTGTTCTAACTTTCTCATTTATCTTTATTACTTACCTAGAAAGCAAGAAGGATGGGGAGAGAGCCATGAAGCAAATGTGCATAGGTGTTCAGCACATGGAGAACTGAATGATATTATCCATATGTCAAAAAAAAAAAAAACCATGGGACCTTCGAAGAAGTAAAGTTTCCAAGGCCTGAAGAATTTCCCTAGAAATGGAGATGCTATAAATGCTAGAGGCACCACACACAGTTATTCAAATTTGAAGTTATACTTCTCCTACTCCAGGGCTTCTTATACTAGAGTACTCAGACTTACTTGCCAGAGAAGTGATTGACACATATTAGGGGAATCAATGCAAGATGGAGTATATTTGAAAGGAATATCATGAGTAGTTTGAATGTGAGCTGAGAATGCTGTTGATGTCAGGAATACTAGGCAGAAAAGAAGAGAATGTAAGTGTTGATCCACAGCCAGCAGCATCCCAGGTACAAGTTGGGACACATGGTAATCTGTTTGGGTTGCTTTTGGTACATAAGGCATGGTCTATGGCTGATAGCATCCTTTCTTTCATAGACAATGGGTGTCTCCAGCATCAAAGACGGTCTTGGAAGTATAAGAATCCAAATATGTTGGCATCCTCTCGACACTAATGGCATGACTGATGAGCAGTAGTCCTGTTTGGTGGCATTTCCTTAAGGAGGTATGACCAAAAGACCAAAGACATAACCCTGCCCAAGTCTAGCCCTGTAAATTAGTAAATTCTTTAGAGTTACTTACAAAAGCCTGGGTGAAAAGGCCATTCCAGAATGAATGTTTAAACTGTAGAGTTTCCTGTCCAATTTGTAGATTGCTAAAAATAAAATAAAATAAAATAAAATAAAGGATTTTTCTTCTCTAGCAATTATGTACTGTCTAAGTAATCTTGGAAAGGGATATTGTGAATCTTGTAACTTTCATGAGCTTCCTGTGGCAAATGGGTTTCATTTAGTTACTCTATTTTTCCTGCCTCTGGGAATGTTTCGATTCCAAGGCAATAGTTATAAAAGAAACTTTTCTTCAAATAGCTTGATTAAAGTCTCCAAATTGAAAATCAAATATGATATAGTTGCAGACATGGACTAATGCAGGGACTATTTTGTTCATGAGAAGTGTCATTTTATTTCCTGAAAGAAAGACTCTAACTCACTGTAGTGACTTGAAGCCTCACTGTTAAGCCTGCCCACTTTCTGCAAACAATTTTCTAGCTGTAGCACAAAAGGTGTCACCTTCTCCTCTTCCTGCCACACTACAAAAAGCACCATGCCTGCTCTGGGTGACACTCAGGGCACTTGAATCTCTTTAAGTTCTCACATGCAGCTGCTCTCACACGTTCAATACTGAACCTGGCCCGTACATTTCTCCTCCCTCCGTCTCCCTGGGCAGCTCCCCACCACTCTCTTTGTTGTTGTGTTCTCTCTTGAAAGTCAATAAACTTGTCTTTGGATGTCTTTGTTTATGTTTTTATGATTTTTCTACTTCCTTTCCTTGCTTCAACCTCTCCTAATGTACCCCCAAATTGAAATCATGGACTCTTTTTGCTTAGTTGCTATTGTTTTATGAACAGACACACACACACACACACACACACACACAAACACACCCTTGCTCAGTGTGTTCAGTGCTACTAGTATACATAGTGTATGCATATAATTTCAGGACTGATCATATGGGGAATACTATTTCCCTAGAGCTCACAGCATTCCTAAGTTGCCTGTAGTTCGTTGTCTATGGCTGGCGATCCATGAGACTTCCTCCTTCCATTCTAATGGGTTGATATTGATATTATCTCTCTTCAGGACAATATATCATTTAGGAAGCCACGTCTTGAAGATATCATGAGTGAAGCTTCCTTGTCATTTCTAGGAGCCATGATCTCAATGTGGATTCCCTGCTCATCTGCCTCTTTCAGCCTTCCCTGCCCCCACACCACCGCTGCAATCTTCCCAGAGCCTTAGGAGCAGGAGTTGTGTTGCAAATGATGCAGGGTCTGGACACCCCAATGTAACTTATCAATTTGATTTTGAATTCTTTGACCAAGACGACTAAAACCAGCAAAAGTGGTATAGAGGTGCAGCGTCTCCTGATTCTGTTCTTCTGGGATAGCATGGGATGTTTGATGTGGAGGAAAGTTTTCTCTTCATCTATGAATTTGATTTTTCACTTACTTAGTAACTTGGGGAGAGTTTGGTATCTTGACAGAATGAAAGGAAACACCAAGGGGAGGAAATGCTGAAGATGGGTGAGTTTCTTTTCTTACCCCATTAGGTTTATGAAATACATTGATCTGATGTTGGATATCGATATTTTTAAAAGCCCTGCTGGCTAGAAATGCCAACACTTCTTCTGTACCTGGTTGCTGAAAGAATGGGATTTTTACAAAGGGGAAGGGGGCCAATATAACCTTTTAATGGATACTATCTTTATGCAAAGACAAATTTAAAGACAAATGTAGCTATGAATTGGAAGAATACAAGACAGTGATGAATGGATAGTTTGTATAGAAAAGAATGCAGATGTTTCTAGTGGGTTTTCAAGGTGAAAGGAGAAAATGGTGTCTGAGTTATTAAATATTCCATATCCACTAATTACAGACTCTAAACATTTAGTTCAAGTTCTCAGAATACTTATAGGGGTGTAGACAGATAGTGTAGACAGTGAAATGCTTTCGGCATGAGCATGAGGTGTGAATTTACCTGTGGTATCCACATGGAAAACTGGGTGTGAGAAGATGTCTCTGAAGTCCCAGCCCTGGGGAGGAGGACACAAGCAGATCTTTGGGTCTTATGGCATGTCAGCCATACACGACATAGGTAGCAGCCTCTTCTACTTGTTGAGTTTCAGGTAAATACAATACTTTATCCCCAAAGCAAGTGCAAAGTGCTGGTGGAATGTTACCAAGAGTGACCTTGGTCTTCCACATGCACAAGTGTATGTGCACCCATACATGAACACACATGTAAACATGCACACCTCCACATTGCCCACACAAAACCACAACAATGAAATTCCCAGAGTTCAAGAACCAAAGAGTAAACAAATGTAATTTTAAATAAAACACTGCTCCTGAACCCCAGCTCTCATGATCCTTTCATGATCAAATATAGAACTCTTTGTATTTATACCTGTATTAACTTTTAGCCTCTGCACTATTCCAACTGGATAAAATTAAGCAAAGGGCCTAATGGCATGAAATCAATGAGGAACAATCTGAATTTTTCCTGACAACACCAAATGTCTAAAATGTTTAATGAAAATGTTGTTTGATTATTGACATGTGGCATGCATATCAGCTCTGAATGTGAAAGCACTCTCAACCACCTCACTTAATATCATACTAACAGTATTACTTCAGGCTAAAAACTTATATTATTCAAAAATGAGCTATTGCACTTTTCTGAAGGACATTTTATGACCATTGGTTACTGTTCTTTAGTTAAGATCTACCTTTTGTGACTCTGAATATACACATAAAAAGTATTGTAAATATTGCATCTAGAACACTCTCAATATTATGTAAAGCTTTCCAAATTAATAGATTAGTAACTACTAATAGACTGATACATCTAAATTCATTTTGACTTTGAGAAGCAGTTCTTGTTGTAAAGAAGCAAGGAACCAGCAGGGGGCAGCATATCCTCACCTTTGAGAGCATAACACTTAGGCGGTGAAAAGTCCCTACATGGGCTGGAAACAATGCAAAATGATGCTTTTCTTCACAAGACTGTACAAGGATGGTGAAGTACCTCTTCTCAGAGTCCTTGTCTCCTAGGAGTGCTTGCTCATTCGTCCTTCTCGTATCACTTCGGTGACCTTGTCATTTCGTCTGACAAGTGTGCAAATTTCTGCCACAACCCACTCTTCTGAAGGCTGAGTCACAGCTACACATCTGAAGTGTATATTCTCCAGAAAAGCAATACCTTCAAACATTCTCTCAGGGTGATGAAAACAGCCATATGGAGCTACATGTGTCGTTATTGCCTAGACAATAAAGTATCCCCATGTGATCTCAGCACCACAAAATCATGAATGCCTGTGTTCCTTGAACCTCAGGGTCCATAGCTAACCTCCTCACTTCACAGGCAAAGGACATGAGACAAATGAATAGGATTTGGCATTTTGCCAAGAGTAGTGCTTCAGACATTTTTGATAGCTCCTGAGTATCCCAAGTTTTATTTCACTCGCTACCGAGATTCATCTTAGAGAATACTGAGAAATAATAAGAACTGCATAGTTGTCAGCTTTCAAGTGTGGCCTCTTATGCTCTGACCCTAGTCAGCTTCTTCTTTCTTCTCCTCCACACATACACTGAATTCCTCTTGAGAGAGATTTTTCAGCAATGCAGACAACTCAGTTGTCATCAACTCCAGTTGCATCTTGAAGACACCTTATGTTGGGGAAAAAGAGAACCTAGCATAATGGTTCTCAACCTGTAGGTTACAACCACTTTGGATCCTTGAAAGATCCTTTCATGGGAGTCACATAACAGATATCCTACTTATCAGATTTTTATATTGCAATTCATAACAATAGTAAAATAAGTTATGAAGTAGAACTAAAATAATTTTATGGATGTGGGTCATCACAATATGAGGAACTGTATTAAAGGATCACAAATTAGAAAGGTTAAAAGTCATGGCCCTAGCAGAAAATGGTTAACAGAGAGAACTTACTGATAATCTATCTCATGGACTTCTTCTGCTTTGCTGACTTTGATCCTTGACCTCTTGAGCTAGTTTGAATAATAACTGTTCCTTACAGACTCAGGTATTTGAATTCTTGGTGCCCAGTTCAAAACTCTCTTTGAGTTGGTGATACAAACTTGTTGAAGGAAATGTGTTTCTGAGAGTACCTTTGAGAGTCCACAGTTCTATCTCAGTTCCAGTTTTCTCTCTTGTCTTATGTGCTCTGTTGAAGATACAATTTTTAACACTTTTTTCCAACCTTGTGCTGCTGAGTGCATCCTGCCGTTCTGGATTCCTTTTCTGGAGATATAAGTCCATAATTTTTTTTCTTCTCTTAGCTGTCTTAATTATGATATTTTATCATAGAAACAGAAGAATCACTAACACATCTCTGATCTTACTCAATTCAGATTGCTTGAATGCTAGTTGTATTGGTGAGTTTTATGTCAATCTGACCCAAGATAGAGTCATTTGGGAATAGGACTCTCACTTCAGAAAATGCCACTATAAGGGTGGCCTATATGCAACTCTGTCAGGAATTGTTTTTGACCGATTGATGGGGCATGGCCCAGGTCATTGTGGGTGATGCCAACATTAGTCAGATGGTCCTAACTTGTATAAGATAGAAAGTTAAGCAAGCCATGAAGAGCAAGTCGATAAATACTGTTCCTGTGTGGTCTTTGCTTCAATTCCTACCTTCATGTTCTTGCTCTAATTTTTCTCAATGATGAAATGTGAGTTATGAGTTGTAAGACGAAATAAGCCTTTCTTCCTAAAGTTGATTTTGTTCGTGGTGTTTTATCAAACCAACAGAAATCCAACTAAAACCATAGTCATTCTTCTGTAGTACAAAAATACCCTAATGTCATTCTTGACTTGATCATTTAATTTTCAATTCTACTTATCACTTCTGAAGCAAACATCTGAAGCTGATTAACTTGGATATTATTTCAAAAATAAATCTGCAAAATAATGAGTAATGTCCCCCTGAATTATGCTAACTAAAAACCAAATACCTCAGGAAAATTTAGATTATGTTGAGAAGACACAGAAACCTCAGTGAGACAAAAGAAAAATAATAGATATAAACTATAAAAGTACAGCAATTCAGGGAGCAAGAAGGCTGTGGGTGACATGTAGATGGGAGGATTCAAGAAGTGAGTGATGTTTGATCATAGAGACAAAAGCACAATGGTCAGTACAAACAGAACACTTACAAACCACACAGGGTCAGAGTAGGGGGTTACTGTGCATTGTAGAAACATTCTATTGCCTGACTACGGGGTGTCTCATCCATGAGGGTCTTTGATACTTGGGGAAAAGAGCTAATTCAGAGTGGGGAAGCACGAGACATATATTATATAGCTGAGGTCATAAAGCTTGCATAGCTAATGAACTTGGCATGGTGGACTGCTTTACACATCATGGGAGGCAGGCATGTCCAGTGTTGACTTCTAACATCCCCTCTTAACTGTATATCAATACTAAATATATGGGGTATGCCTTTCAATACAAGCCAAGCCAAGTGAAGTATATGTGTCAAACATGAGATTTCATACTACTTATATTCTGATAAGGAACAAAACTCCCAAAAAGAAGACTAATGAAAAGGCTGCAGTGGGATCTCCTAAAGGCATTTACTCCTCAAGAGGTTAGTTTTTCATCTCTACTTGTGTTTTGCTAGAAAATGATCCCAGTTGTGACTTCCACGTCTTCAATCAAGAGTCAGTCCTAACTCTAGATAAGAACATTAACCTTCTTAGCCCTCAAATCATTCTTCTTTCAGAGTTATTTTTCACCTCTGAGCAGCATCAGCTTCTAATCAGTGACTTTGCATGCCTGTGCAGCCCTAAGAGGGTCCACAGAGCTCTGTGAGTCTACAGGCAAAATCAGTTCATTCCAAATGATTCTACTGATTATTTTAAGTACAGCATTTGTCCCTATGTCCTTTGTGGACAAAGAGACACTAGCATTTCTTTTGCAGAAAAGAATCCCTAGAAATAGAACTAGAAACAATTTAAGATCTCATATAAAGTTTAGTCTTTGAAATAAAAATGCTCAAAATGGAATTCTCTCAACTTGGTCAAAAACAAAGTATTCTATGGGACTTCATTTCTGTTTCAAATCAAAACCTTTGGATACCCAATGTCCTGAATTATGAGGTGTAGTTTCTGCACAAAGATTACTAATGATCCAAGTTCATGATTTAATGATTCTTACCACTGAGGAAGAGTTAAATAAGTTGAATCAAACATGTGATACCTTCAAGGTGGAAGTTGGTTTAAACTTTGAATGCAGAAACATCACTGCTTTTCTGGCTATAGTTGTATTTCAAGTTCAAATTGGCTTCTGTGACTGCTATTCAAAAATATGTCTCCCATTGTGTGTGCAGTTCTTGTGATGGAAAAGCATGGCTTCCCAGGGCTGAAATGTTGTGGTACTCTGCTGGAATGGAGCAGGACCCAGCTTCTACCACAATGGCTATTGCTCACCTTCTTTTTGCCACCTCATCAGTTTTCATTACCTTGACATTTCCCACGCTTTGATATGTGATATGAAATGTTAGCCTTTGGCAAAAGATAAGGAAATGAGGCTTCACAGAGACACAGAACACTTGCCAAAGGAAGCTGTGGAAATGGATATGGCTGTCACAAGGTTATTCAGATTACTTTCTTAAGAAATTTTGGCTCAGCTGTTTGTTAGGGATGCTCCCATTTCTGTATCACCTGGGTATCGTGTTTCTCTTGGAAATTTGTCATGGATGCTTTAAACATCACTGTGTATATTGAAAGTTACTGCCTTGTAGGAAAAGGAGTTGCTGGCAACCTAGGAAAAAATTCATCTACACTATTAATTTCCCTTATAGCTGCTGAGATCTCACAATTAGAAGGATGGCCTTTCATTTTAATATGGGTATCACTGACTCTCTTTTCATGGGTTTTATTTTTATGTTGTTTAGTAAGACTCTCTGGGCTTTTTGCAAGGATTCTATTATATCAAAGTTGTCAATTAGCCATAATGCAAACATGAAGACTGCCTTGGATTTTGTTCTTCCCCTTTAAGTGCTATAAGGGGAATGACATCCTGATGGAATCTGGGGATTCTAACGAGAAAGTCAACACAAGTTTCCAGAAGGCATGGGAAACCAGTTATGATCTGGGATGGGATTGCTATCTGGTGGGGGTTTTAACAGTCGGCTGTTGTAGGCAGATGGGCTGTGACAGTGTAATTCCAAATGATGGATCTGTTTGGTGTTGAAATTCTGTTCACCAGTGGCTTGAATAACAGTGTGTGTGCATGTGGTTTTCTGATATCTGACTTCTATGGTAAATTAATTTTCTATTTCCCCAAAACCAGTTAGCACAAACGGAAAACTTAAAGTATTAATACCAATTCACTTGTTAACGTTCACTGAGAACTTTGATAATTCCACCTTTTAGCTTCTCTTACATACACTATTTTCTTAAGTACCACTGTTTCCCTCCTAACCATGTAAATCCCACAAACCAAGGCTGGGAGTTATGGAGAAAACATTTCCACCACCCCCTGGATCTACTTTCTGCAAAATTCCCTTACAAAGGTGGAGTATAGGACTGGAGAGCAGGGCACAATACTTGCAGTCAAATAGATTTGACTCTCAATGCCAGTCATTCCAAAGCTACTTTGGAATACTGGGATAATATTGACAGGAACTGAAAATGGAGAGGTATTTTGTTTTTTATTTTTTGTTTTGTGTGTTTTCCTCCTTTTTGGTGTTTTCCCATTTTTTTTTCGTGTCTTCTGATGGCAGGACCTAACAGAATCCATTACTTTCTGAAAAAGGAGTCTAGGAAACACAAACTGATGGATTCAACCCCAGTATCTCCAGATTGGCATAGAGAGAATTGGTATGGAGCTGAGAGGCAATATATAAATAGTGGTCACTACAATGTATCCATCAAAAAGAACAGTGACACTGCTGAGCAAATACAACTGAACCTTCCCTAAATTTCAACCAGGGGTAAAAAAATGTCCCTTAGTGGATTTTAGCTTTTGAGTAGCAAATATTGACTACTTTTTTTTCCCCTGGGGTATCTCTGTTCTGTAGAAAGAATCTCCTGTGTACTGTATGGATACATCACCTGTCAATTTAAAAAAAAAAACATGGCATATAGGAAGTGGTAGATTAGAAGGTGAGATATCCAATAGGAAGAAAAGATTTGGGAATAGAGTAAAGGGTGGGAGGATTTACCCTGGACATGAAGGAAAATAGATACATGAGAACTGAGCAAAGGTAACCAGCCATGTGGCACAAATTAGATGAGAATAAATAGGATATTAAGTTATGAACTAGTTGGAGAACAAGCTAAAGCTTATGACCAAGGTGTTTGTAAAATATATTTGAGTCCCAGAGTCGTTATTCTGGGAGCTTTGCGGGAGGAAAAACACCACACAGTACTGTCCATTCCCTCAGGTCTGCTGGAGAGATCACATTGACTTCTTATTTTACATTTGCATCAGCCTAACACAGGATGTGGGATCATGGCTCTTTTTAGACACAGTTCCACCGGCAGCTATCACAGCAGAAGCGAGAATATTGAAAACACACACTTTTGCCTCCTCCCTTTGTCTATCAGGTTATGGATAGAATGGATGCCAAGATATTGGGTTTCTTAGGAATCTCATCATGGAAGGAGGAAAAGCCTGGATTAAGAACTGTGGAGAAGCCGGGCGGTGGTGGCGCATGCCTTTAATCCCAGCACTTGGGAGGCAGAGGCAGGAGGATTTCTGAGTTCGAGGCCAGCCTGGTCTACAAAGGGAGTTCCAGGACAGCCAGGGCTACACAGAGAAACCCTGTCTCGAAAAACCAAAAAAAAAAAAAAAAAAAAAAAAAGAACTGTGGAGATAGCTGAGTGGGAAGATGCTTGCTTCGTGTGCACAATACCTTGACTTCAATCTCCAGTACCTCAGAAACATCAACCAACAACAAAAACCCTAGGATAAACAAAAATCTTGAATCCTGGCACTAACCAGAAAAGGAACTTGTCTTCCAGAAAAAAATATTAGCCAATTCTCATAATTTGTCAGACTACCTTGCAGGACAGTGTCATATTCTTGCATAGCTCCAGAGAACTGAACCAGACTTGAGTGATGTGGAAATAAAGAAATATCATATAGAAGGGCACAGAGAATGCTAGAGTCAGGTGAGCTAGGCTTTCAGATACAGAAGTTACAGCACTTGTTTATGATACAGGCAGGTAGGTTTTGCATATAGCTAAACAAAAAGGTGCCGCCATTATTATATGCAGATAAACAAAGAGGCAGGATTATCATATGCAGCTGAATGATCAAAATAAGTTTAGTTAATCACGATAGAAGCAATCTCTCTAAGGGAGCAGTCTTCAGCCATAAATCTCTGGATTGGGAGAGAAAACCAAGGTGAACATTTCCTTTTGAACTTCACCCCCAGAGAAAAGGTTTTTCCATTCCTCCATGGGTTTGTGACTCTGGCTCCATGACATGACCATCCCCATGTTAATAGGACAGATTTACTCATGTCTTCAATCACTCAGTGCTTTATTCCCACAGGACAGACAAGAACAAAGATGAGGATGAGTCAACAAAGGATAAGACCACCAACTGGATCAGAGCTGTTTAGTTAGCCATCCCTCTTAGCTTCTAACTAAACCTAAATTTGATGAGAGGAACCTAAAGATGGACTTCAGGTGTGAGTGTCAATGGACTTCTTTGTTCTTCTTAATACAGCCCCATGGCACTAGTCACCCCTCCTGATTTTCATTATTTATTACCTTCATTGATGTACTGAGCATCAGTAGGCAAGCCTAGGTTTTTATAGATGCCAGGGCCTAGGATCTGAGCCTAATAATTCTGGTCAGATAAACTATTAACTTTTTTCTAGAATAATTTTAAAATATAGGTTTATTTATTTGTTTACATGTTCACATCTCCTGCCATGCGGGCACATGTCTCTGTGGGTAGGAGTCAAAGGACAGCTTGTTGGTGTCAGTTTTCTCCTTCCACGATTAAGGTCCTGAGGAATGAACTTGGGTCATCAGGCTTTGTGGCAAGTGTCTTTACCCAGTGAGCCATCTAGCTGGTTCCAAAGTATATTTTGTAATTGTTAGACAGTTGAGCCTTTTATGGAGTAGCCAGTGATGTTTTTGGCACATTTATATATTGTGTAATGATGAAGTCGGGAAATTTAAGCAATCTATCATCCGAAACACCATCTCTTTGTGATGAGAACATCAAATCTTGTCTTTGAGGTTGTTAACTGTAATCACCTTTCTGTGTAATAGCACATCAGAATTTATTCCTTTGCTCTGCCTGTGACTTTGGAGTCACTGTTGTGTCCCTCTCTGAACTGTTTCTTGAAACTCAGACTCCAGGAGCCTTTGCCCCTTCCCTAGTACTTTGAAATGCAGAGGTTTGGCAAGCAGCAGGCTTCACAGCCAACACAGCAGCAGCAAAAGAAGAAGTAGCAGTAGGAGCAATCCTGATGTGTGCCACTGCTCACAGCACTCGGGGCCAGCTGATGAGCTGACCCACTTTAAAGCCCAAGTCAGCAAGGCTGGGAGAGACCAGCCCCCGCGGGTTAATCCACTCAGACATAAAGCCACCCTTCCCATTGTTCCTTTTATTGCTTGGGGCTATTGTAAGGGTGCAGAGATTAATTAGCAGATTTCAAACCTTGGACGCTTCAGCACCTAATTTTTGTCATCAGCAAACTTGGGAAAACTTCAAAAAACAATGAAGGCACTAAATCATTTTAATTGCAAATTGAACTGGTGCATTTATTGGCTATTTTATTGCTTGCCTTCTGAACAGACAGCTGCCTTAATGTGCCCTTAGACGCTAGGGTTCATAGCTGGCATGCTCTCTTGGAAATTCCCATGTCGGTGTGAGGAGGTGGGATTTGCCAGGAGCAACTGGCCCCATCACACACAAGCTGCTTCTGCTTTAAGAAACCTCGGCATCTGAGAGCCAGAAGGTGCAGATAAAGTATGTCAGGGCATTGCACATGGCACAAAAAAGTGTCTCCTTTTTAATAAAGAACAATTAGGATTCTGAGGTAGTACTTTCACTACTCTTCCCGTGGAGCTCTTTAATTGGGAGGATTTATTTTGCTCTCAGTTACTGCAGAGCCACGCTTGCTGCCTTCAGGAAATCGTGGAACACCTGCAGAGCGTGGTCCCCACAAAGCTGCACGCAGTGACAGGGAACCCAGTGCAGAGAAATTGTCTCCCAGCTGCAGGCACACACTGCGCCCTCATCAGTGCCAGGCTGACATTCTCCACCCACTCCACCTCCGTTTGCTCTGTGCTAACATTTGAATGTGCAATGACCCTGTGCCTTGAACACTTGTTCCCAGGCTGGCTCTGCTGATGGGGAACTTCTGAAACCTTGTTGCTGAGACCTGACAGGTGGAGGTGGGCCACTGGAGAAGGATTTCTTGAATCTGACTTCCATTTAAAGTTGTCTTGTTGTCTTGTTTCTTCCTTCCTTTCTTCCTTCCTTTCTTTCTTTCTTTTCTGTTTTTTTTTTATCTTTCCTGTTTCCTAACTGCTACTGCGAAGCAAATGGTCGATGACGGGGGCGGGGGGGGTGTTATATGACCATGGTGGACCATATAATTTTAGATCACAAGCCAAAATAAGCCTATAAGCCTCCCCTCCCTTAAGTTGTGTCTTGTCCAGTATTTCTTCCCAAAACTGGCAAGAGTAGCTAACGTGTCGGGCCGGATGGGAAAGAGGTAACTTCAGAGGTTTTGTCATTCGCTTATTTAAAGATAATACTAAAGCAAGTAAAAGCAGAGAGAAGACTGAACAATTTGAGTACTGTGAGTGGTGTCTATAATCGGCAGTTCAATAGCAAGTTGGAGACCAATCAGGGCTACATGAGGCCCTGTCTCAAAAAGAGAAAGACCAAGAAGACCATACATAAAATTCAGAAAGTAAGCAGTAGTGCTAGCACTCGGCAGCTGCCTCTCCTCCGATATTTATGGTCTGCTTAGATGGCATGAGATCATAATGACCACATCCTCCTGAACTCTTGATGGGTGGGAAGCATGCCCTTTATACTCCTTTCTGGCCCACAAGGTCACGATTTATGCCACTTCTACTCCTTCAACCACGATCTTTCCAGATTTACAGCATTTCATCTGAGTTGCTAACAATTGGAGGGGAGGGGCTGTGCCTGGCTCCCCAGTGACGAAAATGGATCAGCCTTTCAGACTGTGCCTGCATGTGGTTCTTTGTGCTGTCTATGGCAGAGTTCCCTGTCTAGTTTCTGTGCAGAGGCCATGGGGACAGAGCACATGCACAACAGGGACTAAAGTACAAGAACTATCTTTAGCTCACATCTGTCTCTGGCTCCCGTTTCTCAACTTTGGAGTGTGTGCCTGTGACTTTTAGCTGATTCTTCCAATTAATATGCAGCTTACTCAAATGTTACGATGCCTGGTATTTTCTATTTAAACAAATAAGTCAAACAGACATAGAAGATGTACTTCATAGCTATGTTTTATGTATGAATAGTTCCATCCTGAGGACAATAATTTTTAAGAGCTACTGTTTTAACAATGTGAGTAGGTAGCTTCCAAGGATGATACTGCACTTGCACATTTTTTCTATCATGTACCTAAATTAAATTGGTTTATTATAAATACTAATTACAGAAAAATAATTCCTACCTTCTAAAAGTTAAGAAGTGCATGGAATTATTTAAGATAGAATCTCATAGAGAAGTTTTTCTCGAATTAACTAATTAATATGCCTTTGTGCATGCATAGCTGCATGACTTTATGTGAAACACATGCATGCCAGAGTCCACAGGGTTCATTAGATATCCTTGCAATTGGAATTGCAGGTAGTTGTGAGCCACAGTGTGAATGCTACGGTACTATGCCTCAGTTCTCTGCAAGAAGAGGTAGCCCCTTTAACCATTAAACCTCATCTCCAGTTCCTATATAGCGAAAATGTTAAAACATAAGACTTCCTGTGTTTCTAGCCATTCTTCCTCAATGTGCTTCCAGCCCCAAATCTCTTCTCGTCTAGATTGTGTTTCTATCCAACAGTGGCTGTGTGACTGCATTGCTGTTAAATGTCTTTACCAGCCCCCATACTATTTGTTCTTATTCTTCAAATAGTACCTCACATAAAGTGTAAGTTAGTATCCTCTTCTCTTAGAAAAGAAAATCCCTAAAACAGTTTTTGCTTCATCAAAATATGACTCAGTTGCACACCTAGGCAGAGGCTTGTTTTTCTCCATGCTTTCTAGGGAGTCATAGGATTGTACTTTGAGCTCTCTTGCATGTCTCTGCTGGGCATCTATGCAAATGATTCCTCTAGAGCTGCATTCTTCTGAAGCTTGGATGCTTATCTTCCCTGTTGTCTTTAGTCTTTCTGTTCTTCAATCTTACTGAGTACTTTGTAAATTTACTTTACTATTCAAAAGACCTTGGGTCTTCCTTTACCTAGTTATGGATAGATTTATGTCAGTTGTACTACTTTGGAATTTTTAAAATATGCAGAAGTGTTTACTACCTTGTACAGTAACTTTTATACTATGAGTTTGAGTCTGAACTTTCCCCTAGACCTGTGTGTTTCCCATGTGAGTTTCCCAGCTGATGATGCTATTTTGGGGATAGTCTGAAAGCTTTAGGGCAGACAGTACTCAACATAAGGGTCACAACCCCTTTGGGGCTTGAAGGACCTTTTCATAGGGGTAACTTAAGAACATTGGAAAACACATTTTTAGCTTATGCTTCATAATAATAGCAAAATTACAGCTATAAAGTAGCAACAAAAATAATTTTCAGGCATTAACATATTAATAACTTTCTGGTGTTAAAGGATCATAGCATTAGGAAGATTGAAAAGCTGCTTTAGGAGACACATGCATCATGGGTGGAAATATGTCACTAGGGGTGAGTCTCTGAAGGTGTTACTCATCTCTCATTCCTATTGTGCTATTTCTACTTATTGGTCCACTGTGGATACAATCATTACTGTGATGTGAACAGTCACCAACATACTTGTACTGCCATGAAATGGGTTGTTTTAATAAATACATGTGTATGTCCTTGTTAGATTTGACAATAAACTTAACATAGCCTGACTATGATGTGAAGTGTTAAGTTTCTCCCTTGACCTCCCCATAACAATGAAATATAATTTGAAATTGTGAGGTCAAAGTAATTCTTTCTACTTCTGTATTGGCTTGGATTGGGATATTTTTATCAGAGTAACAGAAATTAAACTAGGGCAATATACCCTTCTCCCTCTTAGAGGCCATAGTCATTAATAGTGGGTTATATATGTTTTCTCTTATGTCTATCAGCAAATTCACTTATCTGACCATCTAGCATTCCATTTTCCTCAAGATGAATTTAAAAGATATTCCAGACACTTTTACCCTTGTCGGTGGCAGCACTGGAATGGCCCTCAGCTTCTCAGGTTCTTCTGCCATTCTTCTGTCTCTGGTGATTAATCAGAGTTGGTCTCTGAGATGTATGGAATGTGGTAGGAGAAAATATGCATGAATTGAGGGCCAGAGCACAAAGCAGGCTATGACTTTGGCAGTCACTCCTAAACAGGTGAGTTGCTGTCAAGTCTTGGGCTATGTGTGGCCATGGAAAGAGATATCTGTGGTCTCTACAAAAAGGATATGAAGTTGGGAAGCGGAGTTGGCTGTGGATGGAAGTAGCATCTGAGAGAATTTGGGAGGAGAATAGGGGTTGGTGTGATTAAAATACATTGTATACATGTATGAAATTTTCAAATGTGAAGAAAGTAAACCACAAATTAATTTGGTTCATGTGAAGAATCTTATAGCATGGCTATTTCTGTGTAGCCTCATTCACTGGAACATTTGTGAGATTCATCCAGATAGTTGTAATTGTTATCAGTATGTAGATTTTTGCTATGTGGTCACCTTTCATAATAGGGCCATACTTTACACCACAGTTCTTTCTATCACTTATTCAAAAATATTGGGGTTGATTACCTTTGAGGTTTTGTGTGGAAAACTCCTGATTATGTTGGGAAAATAGCTCACAGCTGTAATCTTGTGTACCAAGTAAAAGAAAGTGTGTTCAATTCCTGGCTCTTCAAAACAAAACAACGACAAAAAAACCAAGCAAACAAAAATTAACAACAATGCTTCTATCGTATGCAATTTTGTATTGGTCTTTTGCACACATGTATTCTTTTATCAAAAATTTGAATGTGGAATTGGCATATCCTATTGTAACATGCCTGGTAGGGAAGAAGATGTTCTAAAGAGACTCTTACATCCCTCAATTTGGCTAAAAAACTATTTGATCAGTGGAGCACAAAAAACTGAACCCCTCCTCAGAATCTTAAATGGGGAGAAGAGGAAAGCATAAAGCCAAAACCAGTTGGGACACCAGAAAAGCCGGAGATCCATCATCACGCCTTGACCAGAACAGCCTAGCTATGCCTTAGTCTGGATATTTATTTAAACCTTAACCTTACTTTAGTATCTCTTCCTGTTTGTGCATCTCTTTGCAATATGGTTCCTTGGAAGAAATCTTCATTTTATGATTTTCACTATGATTTTATTTGTTTAAATTGGCTTATAAAGGAACAGGTCCAGTTAGGATTGTTGGGGCATAAGTTGTGATCTTAAAGTCCAGTAACAATATAATTATATGTTACATAAAATGGACAAATCTTTCCCCAAAGTGGAAGTTCCACTTTACATTCCTATCAATAATGCATAAGAATTTTGTCATGCCACATGCTTGAAGACACTTAGTACTGTTAGATTGTATGTTTTATGTTTAAGCCTATGAATATTTAACAATAGTTTACTCCATTTTTTGGTTGAATCTTTAAATCAATTTTTTTGAAATCATTTTCCCTGTTATCTACAGGCTACTGTTTCATTCTTCCAATTCATGTCATCTTAAAGGTATTATCACATAGACACTGTATTGTTCTATTTTATTTTTAAACTTTCCATTTGCTCATATTAAATTCAATTCTTACATTGGCTGATTCTTATCTGGATAGAGATTATTCCTATTTTATTTACTTTTATTTATTTATTTTTGTTATAATATGTCATTGGTGAGTTCTTGAGCACATTTACAAAAAGACTCCTTTCATAGCATCCCCTTTACCTTGGAAAGAAACAAGTAGGTAAACACAAGACATCATCAAACAAACAAAATGATGTTAATACATAGACTTTAGCTCTTGTATTTGAAAGAAGCATCTCAGGCATGTTACTGTTAGAATGGAAATTGTCCTGATTTAAGTCAGTTAGCGAAGATGCTATGTCTCACATACATCATCACTACATTTTTCTTCTTTTTTTTTATTGAATATATTCTTCATTTACATTTCAAATGTTATACCCTTTCCTGGCTTTCCCCCTCCCAGAAAACCCCCAACCCATCCTCTCTCTCCCCTGCCTCCAAGAAGATGACCCTCTGCCCAACCCAGTCCCACCAACAACCCCTCGATTTCCCCACACTGGAACATCTATGGAGCCTTCTTAGGACCAAGGACCTCCCCTCTCACCGATGACTGACAAAGCATTCCTCTGCCACAATTGCAGCTGGAATCATGTGTACCCCTTGGTTGATGGCTTAGTCCCTGGGAGCCCTGAGAAGTCTGGTTAGCCAACATCTTCATTCTTCCTATGCGGCTGTTAACCCCTGCAGCTCCTCCAGTCAGCCCTCCAACTCCTCCATTGGGGACCCTGCACTCAGTCCAATGGCTGGCTGCTAGTATCTGTTTCAGTATCTGTAAAGCTCCGGCAGGGCCCCTCAGGAGACAGCCATAACAGGCTCATTTTGGCAAGCACTTTTTGGCATCCACAAATCCATGGGTTTGTTAGATGTTTATAGGATGAATCCCCAGGTAGGACAGTCTCTAGATGGCCTTTCCTTTAGTCTCTACTCTACACTTTGTCTCCATAATTGCACCTGTGCGTACTTTATTCCCTTTTTCAGAAAAAGTGAAGCACCCACACTTTGGTCTTCCTTCTTCTTGAGCTTCATGTGGCCTGTGAATTGTATTTTGTTTATTCTGAGCCTTTGGGCTAATATCCACTTATCAGTGAGTACATACCATGTATATTCTTTTGTTATTGGGTTACCTCACTTAGAATGATACTTTCTAGTTCCATCCATTTGCCTAAGAATTTCATGAATTCATTGTTTTTAATAGCTGAGTAGTACTCCATTTTGTAAATATACCACATTTTTTGTATCCATTCCTCTGTTGAAGGACATTTGGATTCTTTCCAGCTTCTGGCTATTATAAATAAGGCTACTATTAACACGGTAGAGCATGTGTCCTTATTACATGTTGGAGCATCTTCTGGGTATATGCCCAGGAGTGGTATAGCTTGGTCCTCAGGTAGTACTATGTCTAATTTTCTCAGGAACAGCCAAACTGATTTCCAGAGTGGTTGTACTAGCTTGCAATCCCACCAGCAATGGAGGAGTGTTCCTCTTTCTCCACATCCTTGCTAGCATCTGCTGTCCTCTGAGTTTTTCATCTTAGCCATTCTGACAGGTATGAGGTAGAATCTCAGGGTTGTTTTGATTTTCATTTTCTTGCTGACTAAGGATGTTGAACATTTCTTTAGGTTCTTCACAGCCATTCGAGCTTCCTCAGTTGAGAATTCTCTGTTTAGCTCTGTATACCATTAGTAATAGGGTTATTTGACTCTCTGGAGTCTAACTTCTTGAGTTCTTTGTATACATTGGATATTAGCCCTCTATCAGATGTAAGATTGGTAAAGAAGTTTTCCTAATCTGTTGGTTGCTCTTTTGTCCTATTGACAATGTCGTTTGCCTTACAGAAGCTTTGCAGTTTTATGAGGTCCTATTTGTCGATTCTTGTTCTTAGAGCATAAATCATTGGTGCTCTGTTCAGAAAATTGTTCCCTGTGACCACATGTTCAAGGCTCTTCCTTATTTTCTCTATAAGCCTCGGTGTATCTGGTTTTATGTCACCACTGGATTTTTATTTTGTCCTTTCTGATCTGTTCAGATAAATTAGAAAAAAAATCTTCCATTCCACCTTTTCTTCTTCCTTCTAGACTGCTTCCTGTGAGGATATTCTCATGTATGTTATAGTTGGCAGATAAGTCTCCAACTTTTGGTGGTGGTGGTGGTGGTAGCGGTGGTGGTGGTGGTGGTGGTGGTGGTGGTGGTGGTGTGTGTGTGTGTGTGTGTGTGTGTGTGTGTGTGTGTGTGTGCGTGTGTGTATAGAGGCCAAATATCAACCTTGGACATTTTCCCCGAAGGCCTCAACCTTTTCAGGGTTTTTTGTTCATTTGTTTGTTTTGTTTTTTAACAGTTTCTCTGATTTTCTTATTAGCATAGAATAGCTGATCAATAAGCTGCAAAGCTCTACCTCTCTGCCTTCTCAGTGCTAGAATTACAAGTGCATGTGTCTATGCTCAGCTTCTTGGGGTACTAGGGATCAATTGCCCGTCATCCTGATTACAAGGCAAACAGTTTTGTACTTGAGCTATCTCTCCAGTCCCTTGATGTTGTATTTAATGATCTTCCACACATATCATTGACAAATCAAACCAACTTGACTTTATAAAAGGGAGTCACTCCACGATTTTCAATTTCTCTTTATTATTTCTGGATTGTATGAATATTTGTGACAAAGGCTTCATTATACCTTTATTTTTATTATTCAGGTGTCTTAATACAAAAAGACAGTAAATGATATATGCTCCATTTTTTGAATATCATTTTTGTGGACAATAGAATATCTTCTGAAATCCATTCAGTAGGAAATCGTTCACCAGCCTCACTCCTATGAGAAGATAACACCTGCTCTGAAGCCAGCTGTTGCATCTCAATGTAAAAACTTTTTCATCTCACCAATGACATTTCATAGAAGCCAGAGTAACAAAGGTCAGATTTTGACTTTGAGGACTTTGAATTATATTTTATTCCAAATACGGAACTTAGTTACTACATAGAAGCTGTCCATTTCTGAGGTAGTGTATGAGAAGAGTGGGCGTGTAGGCATGCTATGAAAAATAGGAGGACTGAAGAGGAAATAGAAATCAGAGATGACCAGGAGACCGTTGGAAGAATTAAAAAATAGGAATCAAACTATGCAAAGAAAAGTTTGAACTCAGAATGAACCACAGTCGATGTTACCCGATTGGCTTCATGTGAGATACTGAGAAAGTCCAGGCTATAACTGACTTGCAGTGTGTCTTTGTAAGAACAGAAAAAAAAAGATATTACCTCTATAAGTTGCATATCTTAGTCAAGTAGCCATTAGGGATGTCTTTGTGTGAAGCAGACACAAGCATTCCTTTTTTTCTGGGCAAATTTAGCTTTGTCCACAAGTCCTTGTTGGTTGAAGTCTTTACTTATCTTTTCAACTTATTCTTTTCCAGAGAAGAGGTAAGAAGACTATCTGTGGAAGCCATGATGAATTCCTATCTCTATCTCTGGATAGTAGAAATTAGAAAAGCCTATTTAAAAAAAAAATCTCCCAAGATAGGAATGATTCAGATGAAGGTGGGAAACTTCAAAATAAACATCAGGTAAACAACTTGGGCCATACATTCTCTGTTCTTCCATTTAGCAGTTATGAATCCTATGTTTAAAGTATAGATCTTTAAGAACCAGGACAAGTTGAAAGACTTCTCTGTAGAGGTAGGAGAGATTTTAGAGGTTTCTGGTATCTCTCCTCATTAAAAAAAAGAATACACATTAGTCATTTTACTAATTCTATAAGAATTTCACACAATATATTTTGGTCATATTCAGCTGACTCTTCACATCCTAACTCCTCCCAGATCTAAGCTTTATTGCTTTTAGCTTCTCTTATTATGAATTTTTATCATATTGTTTTTTCCTCCAACTCCTCCTTATATGCATATAAATACCCCCCTCCCTCTCTCTCTCTCTCTCTCTCTGTGTGTGTGTGTGTGTGTGTGTGTGTGTGTGTTTGGATTTCTTGAGACAAAGTTGCATTATGTAGTTCTGACTGGCCTGGAGCTTGCTATGTACACCAGGCTGGCTTTATCTCATTGATAATGCCCTGTATCTGCCTCCTGGGCACTGGAATTAAAAACACTACCATACCTAGCCCTCTTTCCCTTTTAAAACACACGCACACACACACACACACACACACACACACACACACACACACACACACACTCCACAAAGAACAATAAGAAAGAACACACACTGATAAACAAAACAAAATGAGAAAAAAAGTGCATTCACTCCAGTCAGTCAATTTTTAATAATCCATTGAATCCATCTTGTTCTGTTCATATACTCCTGATTGTGTGGTATTGGCTGGAGTGTGATCAACCTACCAAGAACCACAACCTTAAAGTGCCAAGGATCAATCTCAGCTTGGAGAGGGGTTCTGAGGAAAGGGTTTTGGGTAGCGGTGAAAACAATGAACTCAAAGTCAAATAGTGGGTCAAAGCTGGTAACTATGCTCTGCCCAAGACAGCTTCCCTGCTTGCTTCTCTCTGTTCTGTTTTCTTTCTCTCTGATCTTCTTTCTCTGGAGATCTCCAGATAGTTCTCTCTCTTACTACATTCTGCTTGATACCATTCTCCAACAATTTTCTTTTGCTATTCTAAAATATTACTCTGGATAGCTCATGTCTTGCAGATCATAAGCCCAGTCTTTTATTTTACAGATCAATTCAGTCACTTACTTCAGGTTTCCTTTTGATTATCTTATGAATCAGCATCCAGTGATACCCCACACCCAACCCCTTAACTCTTAGGAAACAGCAAGTACACATTTTCTTTTAACTTTGCAAAAGAATTCAGAGATCTGCCTGCCTCTCTTTAGCACAGATGATAAGCTAGCTGGGTGGGGCCCCATTCAGAAATTATTGTTTTTATCACATCTAGGCCTGGACTTGCTGTGTCTCAGGCTGACTTTAATTTATATTGCATCCTTACATTTTGCATAGTTGAGAAATTACATATTTTAAAGTCATATTTTTATAGTTATTTTCCACAGCCTTAAGGGCTGTGGACCCTGAAGTTCCTAGCTTTTAATATTTTGTGAACACATTAGCCACAATTTGCCTTCCTGAATTGAGCTGTCTCTGATTATCATGGAGTCATTAGCTTTAACAGGGTGAACATTCCTTAAAGGAGGAATGTAAAATATGTACATTATTATGCAAACAAGCCTTATGCCCATGGAAGCCATCAATACTCAGGCAGGAACAAGTCCACAGCCCTGTCCCAGAGGCAGGAACCATGTCATTCTTTCCCTACCAAGGCCATGATGGAACCAGAATTAAAAAGAAAAAAAATAAAAAAGGAAAGGATCTTATTCCACAAACCCCATCATCTGTTACTAGCATATTTATGCCCCCAGGAGCAATTAGATAAGGCTTTCTTCCATGGTAAGCATGACCTCATGTTTCTCCGGAGAACATTAACCAACTTCATCCACGTAGTTCCTTCTCAAGGTCATTCTGAAGCAGTAACTATATGGGAACTGACACAGTGAAAGACATATGTCCAGAGAAAACCACTCTATATTCCCCCTCCTTCAGCCTCATCCAAATTTAAGAACTTCATGATGAAATTGCCTGGCAATCAGCAGAAGGATTAAAGTTCATAGTGACAGACAGAGAAAGAGACATTCTCTTTACTTCTGAGTTTATTTGAGAGTTTATGTCATTCTAGCCTGAATGCCAAGATTCTGGGGAGGTGTTGACTTTATTCTACAGTCTCTAATAGAATGCAGCCCTGGTTACTACCTCAGCAGGATGCAATAAGATAACCAAAGTATTAAAGACTGAAGATTATGGAATCACTTTATGACTGTAAGTATAATGTTTTTCACAGAACTCCACCATTTTTTTTATTCTGGAGAAAGCCGAAAATCTAAACTTTGATAGATATTTAATTAAAATTCATTTATGAGGTTATTGGCTATTCACCCCACCCCACAAACCCACCTGCCTCCCAAGAGGTCTGCTCTAATCTGGGACATAGCTTCCCCTGCCTCCAAGAAGACCTGCTCCAACCCAGGACAGACAGGATAACCAACACAGAAATAACCAGATGACAAAAGGAAAGAAAAGAGCATTATCAACAGAAGCCAATACAATATGGTACCTTCAGAACCTAACTCGCCTATTAAGCAAGCCCTGGATATCCTAATACACCTAAAGAACAAGAACTCTCATCTCATGAAGATGATAAAGGCCTTAAAGGGGACATAAATAATTTCCTTACAGAAATACAAGCAATGTAATCAAACAGGTAGAAGACCTTAAAGAGGAAAATAAATAAATCCCTTAAAGAAATACAAAACAAAACCAAATCTACACAATCAAGCAGGCAAAGAAAATGAATAAAATGATCCAAGACCTAAAATGGAAACAGAAGTAATAAAGAAATTACAAATGTAGGCAACCCCAGAAATGGAAAGCCTAGGAAAAAGAACAGGAATTACAGAAGAGAGCATCACTAACAGAATATAAAAGATGGGAGAGAGAATCTCAAGTATAGAAGATGCTATTGAAGAAACTGATACATCTATCAAAGAAAATATGAAATGTAGAAACCTCCTAACTCAAAACGTCAAGGAAATTTGGGACACCATGAAAAAACCAAACCTAAGAATAATAGGAATAGAAGAGAATGAAGATTCCTAAGGACGAAGGGCCAGAAAACATTTTCAACAAAATCATAGAAGAAAACTTCCCTAACTTAAAGAAAAACATGACTACAAACTTACAAGAATCTTAAAGAATACCAAATAGATTGGGCCAGAAAAGAAAATTCTCCTGCCACATAATAATCAAAACACTAAATGCACAAAGAAAGAATATTAAAATCTGCAAGGGAAAGAGGTCAAATAACCCAAAATTGCAGAACTATCAGAAATACACCAGACTACTCTGAGACTCTAAAAGCCAGAAGAGCCTGGACAGATGTCTTGCAGACCCTAAGAGAACACAGATGCCAGCCCAGGCTACTATACCTAGGAAAACGTTCAATCACTGTAGATGGAGAAACCAAAATCCAGCCCTACAGAGGATACTGGAAGGAAAGCTCCAACACAAGGTTTGCTACACCCAATATAGCACAAGATATTTCTCATCTTACAGCAAAACCAAAAGAAGAGTATCACACACACACACACACACACACACACACACACACACACACACTAACACCCCAACATCAAAATAACAGGAACTAACAACCATTGGTCATTAATATGTCTCAGCATCAATGGACTCAGCTCACCAATAAAAGGACATGGGGTTACAGACTAAGTACATAAATAGGATCCATCATTCTACTGCATAAAAGAACTATACCTCAGTAAGAAAGACACTACATCAGGGAAAAGGGCTGGAAAATGTATCACAAGCAAACTGTCCCAAGAAACAAGATAAAATCACCATTCTAATATCTAATAAAATAAACTTTCAACCAAAAGTTATCAAAAGAGATGGGGAACTTCATGCTCATTAAAGAAAAAAATGTCACCAAGATGACATCTCAATTCGGAACATCTATGCCCCAAATGCAAGGGTATCCACATTCATAAAAGGTATCTTACTAAAGCTCAAATCACACACGGAACCCCACACAATAACAGTGGAGGACTTCAACACCCTACTCTCACAAACGGATGGGTATTGAAACAGAAACTAAAGAGAGAAAACATAAAATTAACAGATGTTGTGATCCAAATGGATTTATCAGCTACATTTTACAGAATCTTTCACCCCAAAACAAAAGAATAAATCAATCAATTAGAAACAAAGAGAAAAATACAACAAATCAGCCAAACCAAGAGCTGGCTCTTTGAGAAATCAAGAAGATAGACAAACACTTAAGCAAACTAACTAAAAAACACAGAGGCAGTATCCAAATTAACAAAATCAGAAGTGAAAAGAAAGACATAGCAACAGGAATAGAGGAAATTAAAAAGCAAAACATCAGGTTTCACTTCAAAGCCTGTACTCCATGAAACTGAAAAATCTAAAGGAAATGGATGATTTTCTAGACAGATAACACTTACCAAAGTTATATCAAGACCAGGACTCCTATCTACAACATTACAGGACCCTTAAGGAAATAGCGGCAGTCATTAAAAGTCTCTCAACCAAAATAAGCCCAAATTTAGTGCAGAATTCCAAGATACTTTCAAAGAAGAGCTAATACCAACACTCTTTAAAGTGATCCACAAAATAGAAACAGAAGTAACACTACCTAATTCAGTCAATGGGGCCACAACTGCACTGACAACATGAACCACAAAGACTCAATGAGGAAAGAGCACTTCAGACCAATTTTGCTTATGAATACTGACACAAAACTACTCAATATAATTTTTGCAAACCCAAAGCTAGAACACATTAAACCAACCTTTACATGATCAAGTAGGCCTCATCCTAGGGATGCAGGGATCGATCAAAATACAGAAATCCATCTATGTAATCCAAACAAACTGAAAGAAAAGAAATACTGGATCATCTCATTACATGGTGAAAAAAACTTTTGACAAAATCCAATTCCCCTTCTTGTTAAAAGTCTCAGAGAGATAAAGGATTCAAGGCACATACCTAAACATAATAAAGGCAAAATACAGCAATACTGTAGTCAATATCACATTCAATGGAGAGAAACTTGAAGCAAACCCACTAAAATCAGGGAAAAAAACAAAGCTACCCACTCTTTCCCTATGTATTAAATAAAGTACTTGAAGTTTTAGTTAGAGAAATAAGAAAAGGAGATCAAGGGAATCCAAATTTGAAAGGAAGAACTCCAAGTATCACCATTCACAAATGATATGATAGTGTACATAAGTGAATACCTAACCCAAATTCTAACAGGGAACAATTAAAGCTGATTAACAGATCAGCAAAATGCTGGATATAAAATTAATTCAAAGAAATCAGTACCCTTCCTTTATAAAATCATAAGTGGGCAGAGAAAGAAATTAAGGAAATAGCATGTTTCATAATACCTACAAATAAAATATATAATATCTTGGTGTAATTCTAAAAAAGCAAGTGAAAGACCTTCATGAAAAGATCTTCAAGACCCTGAAGAAGGACAGAAAACATCCCATGCTCAAGGATAGGTAGGATTAACATAGTGAAATGACCATCATACCAAAAGCAATTTACAGATTCAATGCAATACACATCAAAACAACAAAGAATTCTCAACTGAGGATTCTTGAATGGCTAAGAAGCACCTAAAGAAATAATCAACATCCTTAGTCATCAAGGTAATGTAAACCAAAACAACCCTAAGATTCCACCGCTCAGAATGGCTAAGATCAAAAACACAGGTGACAGCAGATGCTGGCGAAGATATGGAGAAAAAAGATATTGCTGGTGGGATTACAAACTGGTACAATCACTCTAGAAATCAATCGGGAGGTTCCTCAGAAAATTGGAAATAGAGCTACCTGAAGACCCAGCTATACCACTCTTTGGCATATACCCGAAAGATATTCCACCATGCCACAGGGGCACGTGTTCCACTATGTTCATAGCGGCCTTGTTTATGATAACCAGAAGGTGGAAACAACCAAAATGTCCCATGACAGAAGAACGGATAATGAAAATGTGGTTCATTTACTCAATGGAATACTACTTAGATATTAAGAATGAGGACATCATGAGTTTTCAGGCAAATGGATGGAACTAGAAAATATCATTCTGAGTGAGATAACTCAGACACAAAAGGACATGCATGGTATGAACCCACTAATAAGTGGATATTAGTCCAAAATCACAGAATATTCAGGATATAATCTACAGAACTCAAGAAGGTTGACAAGTTAAAGGGCCCAAGTGAGGATGCCTCAATCCCACTTGGTAGGGCAAAGAAAGCAATCACAGAAGGGGCAAGGGAGGGAAAAGGAGAACAGGATCAGGTATTTGGGGGAGGGGGGAGAGCAGAGCTGAATCCCTGAGGGACAGGAGAAAGAATGAAACAGGCAACCTCAGGAGGTAGGAGGTGTGTGTGTGGGGGGGCCCTCTATAATGCACCAGACACTGGGGAGATGATTCTCAGGACTCAAAGAACCTTAGATGAAATGCCCTAGAGTGGAGAGAGGGAACTTGTAGAGTTACCTCTTACAGAAAGACAGGGCATCAGGTGGGGGATGGAGTTGCCATCCCACAGTAAAATACTCATAATTGTTCCTGTCTAAAAGACAGGATACAGCTCAAGGGGAGACTCCAAGGCCTGACACTATTCCTGATGCTACGGTGTACTTACAGACAGGAGGCTAGCATGGATGCCCTCTGAAAGGATCAACAAGCAGCTGAAAGTGTCAGATATAGATACTTATACCCAACCAATGGACAAAAGCTGGGGACCCCTGTAGTTGAATTAAGGAAAGGCTGGAAGAAGCTGAGGAGGAAGGTGACCTCATAGGAAGGCCAGCAGTCTTAATTAACCTGGACCCCAGAGATCTCTCAGACACCTACCCACCAACCAAGTAATATACACTAGCTGATATGAGGCCCCCAACACATACACAACAAAGGGCTGCCTAATCTGGCCTCAGTGAGAATAGAAGCAAGATACTTGAGGCCCCAGGGGATGGGGAAGTTTGGTGTGGTGGGGGCAGGGGTATGAGGACCTGTTCTTGGAGAAGGGGGAGGAGGAATGGGATGAGGAAATGTTGGAGGATGGACTGGGAGGGGGATAACGACTGGACTGTAACAAAAGATTAAAGAATAATAATAGTTTTTAAAAAAGATGGAGTAGAGACTGAAGGAGTGGCCAACTGATAAAGGGGTCAGCTTAAAACCCATCCTATCAGGGAAACAAAAATCATTGATATTGTTAATGATACTGTTATGTTTGGAGACAGGAACCTAGCATAACTATTCTCTTAGAGGCTCTATTGAGTAACTAACTGAAACAGACAAAGATATCCACAGTCAAACATTGGACAGAGGTTGGGGACTCATACGGAAGAATTGGAGGAAGTATTGAAGGGCCTGAGGGGATGGGAACAAGATAACCAACAGAGTCAACTAACCTCGATTTCCAGGAGCTCTCACAAACTGATCCACAAACCAAAGAACACACACAGACTGGAATGAAGCCCCCAGGACATAGGCAGCAGATGTGCAACCCAGTCTCCATGTGGGCCTCTTAACAACTTGTTCAGAAGCTCTCCATAAAACAGTAACCTGACTGCCATCACTTCACCAACAGGCTGTCATGTCTGGCCTCAGTGGGAGAGGGTGCGCTTAATCTGGCAGAGACTTGATGAGCCAAGGGGAAAGGTATACCCAGGTTGGGAGCACCCTCTTAGAGGAGAAGGGGAGGATAAATGAGGGAGGGTCTCGGTGGGGGTTTTCAGGAGGTGGGAAGTGCTTGGGATGAAAATTAATTTACTAATTAATTTGGCCTCCATGGAAAATGAGGTGCCTAATCTTGCAAAGAGTTGATGCAACAAGCTGGGTTGGGGGTTTGCCCAAAGGGGCTCACCCAAACAGAGGAGAAGGTGAGGAGGAATGGGTCTCATTAAGGAGCATCTGGGAGGGGGATAGCTCTTGGGATATAAATAAATTAATTAAGTCAGTAATAAAAATAGAGTTATGGTATAGTGCAAAATTTTCTCTTTTTATTTAACACTGTTATTGTTATATTTCCTTAAATAAAATTTGAAAGCCTAATATTAAATTGCTAAATAATGCAATATTTAAAAATCTTTCATATTCAATTTGCAAGAAACTAATTAAACTTTAAAGATCTCCAGAGCTATCAGCAGTGAAGGTTGCTTTTCTTTGCCACTGACACTGTCAGTCTAGGAACATTCCTTTAAACTTAATATTTTTGAGGTGATGGTGTAATTTGTGATTTTTTTATAATTTTGTACTTTTGATTTCTATGAAGAGATACTTTCCTTTGATCTTGGTTCATTTATGTTACCTATTTTCAGCTTTTAGTGTTAATTTTATAGATTTGCTAAAACTCCATAGGAATTTATTATTTTTTAAAAATCACACAATGTATCTTCCCAGTTTATTTTTAAACAATTATATATTTATCCTTTGAAGTGAAAAAAAATGTCTCTAGTGTTTTTGAAGCTCTGAACATTTATGCTCCTTATCTGTTTAATTTCCTAGTTAGATGTCATTCCCCCTATGAGCAATCACACTACTCTTTGCCTATTCATTTGCATACACTTTTTTTGTGTAAGTATGAATTTCATTCTAAAGCCTACTTTGGTTAAATAATATGCTGTGTACTTTCCCATTATTTTTAATGTTTAATTGTAATTTACTGATCTATACTTTACCAGGTCATGACACATTAGTCTCATCCTGCATTTAATTACTGCTTCAGAATAGTGCTTTTGTATACCTTCTAGTCTATGTCATTGATCTTTCTATTTTTGTGTCAGATTTTAATATTTAGTCGGGGCCAATAATCTTAGTTTTCATTTAATTTTCAATATTCTTTATTCATTTATTTATCTGTTGAGACCTATTGTAGAGTAATTTTATTAAGCCCTTATTTGTCTTGCTTTTTTTACCTAGGGGCTTATGCTCTCCTTATATTGATCCTCAATCTTCTAGAATATTGGAATGTAAATCCTTCAAATTAAGTTAACTATCTGAACAAGAGCAATAAGAGAGTATAGCTCATCTAAACTTTTTAAAGGGGAGCTAAGGCCGTATACATTAAAGGGTAATTGAATATATATGAGTTCTGCTCATGGTAAAGACAGAATGCTATGGTTGACATGTTCCTCTTGCCCAGCAAACACAGAAGTAGATAAAATGTTTAAAACTACATTTAAAAAGGGGATATTAAGCATGATTAATTAAAGCAAATGAGGTATTTAAAAGGCTCAAGTGTTCTATCAGAAAATTACGTGTGTGTGTGTGTGTGTGTGTGTGTGTGTGTGTGTGTGTGTGTGTGTGTGTACATGGAGATGCCCATTCAGGTAGAAGCCAGATATGAACTTCATATATCATTCTTCATGTGCAGATAACCATGTTTGCTGATCCAGTGACTCTGGTTCACCTAGAACTTGCCATTTAATGTGGGTTAGTTGACTAGACAACCCTATGGAGCTTTGGAGCGCTGCCTTCTCATGTTTCTCCCAACTTTGGCTTTATTGTAGGGGCTAAGAATCAAACTCAGTTCTACATGATTTTATTACCAGCGCCTTTTTTTTGACTGAACCATCTTGCAAGGCCCCAAATAGGATCATAATTAATAATGGATTATATACTTAAAAAGAACTTACCACCTGGACATTTAATCTTAATTGTCAGCCTGATGTCCTTTAGAATGACCTACACAGGTACTAATCAGGATGTTCCTAAGGAGGTTTAAGTGAGGAAAGCTTACCCTGAATGAGTGGTACCATCTAATGACCTAGTGTCTTGGACTGAATAAAATGGAGAAAGCTAATGGAATGTCTGCCAGTGATTGCTGAGGACCAGACTCAGGCATTTCTGCTTTCTGGAGAATGAGAGGATTGAACGTTTGTGAAGTCAAGAGTTTCAAGCAATGATGCAGGTACAAACTGACAAGTGATTCATTGCTGTTCTGAAGCTGCACTCAGAGAGAGCTTGGAGTTTCTCTCCCTGCCTCTCAGTTTCTTTTCTTCTCCTCTCAGGTTTTCTTTCTCTTTCTGAGCTCACTTCAGTCTTTTATTGGTTGCACACTTCTTTGTTATTCAATAATACATAACCAAAAGTCTTTTTATTATTTCCTTCAAACCCATTATTTTTCCTGAAAACTCCATGTAACTATGTCATCAGAAACTACAATGCACATACAAAGTCACAATTCAGTGTATGCTAAACAATTATAATATATTAACGTTTTTATTATTGTTCCATTTATTGCATTCCAAATGTGGCTCACTTACCAGTCCCTCCTCCAAGAGTTCTTCACCCCATTCCTCCTCCCTTTTGGAATCTGAGAGGGCACTCTCAACTCCAAGTCCCAGCAGCCCATCCCTCTCACCTACCCACACATTGCAAACCTACCCCCTCCTCCTGTATCCCTCTTCTCTGGGGCATCAAGTCTCTACAGGATTAGGCGCATCATCTCCCACTGTGGCCAGACAAGGTAGTACTCGGCTACATTTGTGCTGCGGGGGGGGGGGGGTGGGGGGGGGTGGGCACCAACCAGCCTATGTATGTTGATTGGTAGCTTAGTTTCTGGAAACTCCCAGGGGTCTGGATTAGTTGATACTCCTAGTCTTCCCATGGGGTTGCCATCTCCTTCAGCTCCTTCAATCCTTCCCCAAGCTCTTCCATAGGGGTCCCTGTCCTCAGACCAATGTTTGACTGCAAGTATCTTCATCGTTTTCAGGCAGCTACTGGTATAGTTTCTCCGAGGACAGCCATTGTAGGTTCTTGCCTGTAAGCACAACAGGGCAACAGTAATAGTTTCAGGGTTTGGTGCCCATCCATGAGATAAATCCCAAATTGAGTCAGTCACTGGATGGCCTATTCTTAATCTCTGTACCATTTTCCCCTGTGTTTCTTTTAGTCAAGAAGAATTGTGACTCAAAGAATTCTGGGTCAAAAATTTTGAAGGTGGGTTGGTGACCCCATGCCTCCACTGGGAGCCCTGTCTTTCTATTGGAGGCAGTCTCTCTCCAGGTTCTATCTCCCCACTGTTGTGCACTTCATCTAAAGTCATCCTCATTGAGTCCTGGGGAGCCTCTCATATTCTAGTTCTTGGGGACTTTCTAGATGATACCCTGCAGCTGCATATTTCCATTCATTCTCCTGACACCTCTGGCCTTCTTTCTTGTCTCTGCCCATACCTGATCCTGCTTTCCTTTTCCTTCCCATTCCTCTCTCCCACCCAGGTCCCTCTATCTGCCTTCAATGATTATTTTGTTCCCCTTCTAAGTGGGATTGAAACATCCTCACTTGAACTTTCTTTCTTGTTAATCTCCTTATGGCCTCTGGGTTATATCATAATTATTCTGTACTTTTTGACTAAAACCCACTTTTATCAGTGAAAACATGCCATGTATATCCTTTTGGGTCTAGGTTACCTCACTCAGGATGATATTTTCTAGTTCCATCCATATGCCTCCAAAATTCCTGATGTCCTTATTTTTAATAGCTGAATAGTATTCCTTTGTGTAAATGAACCACATTTTCTATTGAAGAACATGAGGACATTTCCAGCTTCTGGCTCATATGAATAAGGTTGTTACTAACATAGTAAACCACATGACCTTGTGGTATGGTGGAGCATATTTTGAGTGTATGTCAAGGAGCAGTATTGCTGTGTCTTCAGGTAGAATTATTTCTAATTTTCTAGGGAACCACCAGATTGATTCCCAGAATGGTTGTACCAGTTTGCAATCCCACCAGCAATGGAGGAATGTTCCTGTTTTTCAAAATCCTTGCTAGCATTTGCTGTCACTTGAGTTTTTGATCTTAGCTATTTTGATTGGTTTAAGGTAGAATCTCAAGGTACTTTTGATTTGCATTTCCTTGATGACTAATGATGATGCTGAACATTTCTTTAAGTACTTCTTGACCATTTGATATTCCATGTTAAGAATTCTTTGTTTAGCTCTATAGAAAAACTTGAGGCAATCCCACTGAAATCTGGGACAAGACAAGGTTGCCCACTATCTACTTATCTATTCAATATAGTACTCGAAGGTCTCACTAGAAAAATGAGCCAACAAAAGAACATCAAGTTATACAAATTGGAAGAGAAAAAAAATCAAGGTATCACTATTTGCGGATGATGTGATAATATATATTAGTGACCCCAAAATTCTTTCACAAAACTACAACTAATAAACAACTTCAGCAAAGTGTCTGGATAAAATATCAACTCAAAAAGATCAGTAGCCTTCCTTTATATAAATGATAAAGGGGCTGAGAAAGAAATTAGGGTAACAACTAACTTCACAATAGCCACAAATAGCACAGAAACATCTTGGTGTAACTAACCAAGCAAGTGAAAGATATGTATGACAAGAACTTCAAGTCCCTGAAGAAGGAAATTGAAAAATACCTCAGATGATTGAAGTATCTCCTATTCTCATGGATTGGTAGGATTACCATAGTGAAAATGGCCATCTTACCAAAAGCAATCTACAGATTCAATGCAATCTCCATCAAAATTCTAACACAACTTTTCATAGACATGGAAAAAACAATTCTCAACTTCATATGGAAAACCAAACCAACCAACCAAACAAACAAACAAACAAAAACCAAACAGGATAGCCAAAACAGTCCTCAAGAGTAAAAGAACTTCTGGCAAAATCATTGTCGTTGAACTTAAGCTGTATAACAGAGCAATAGTGATAACACCCACATGGTATTGGTACAGAGACAGACAGGTCAATCAATGGACTCAAATCGAAGAACCAAAAATAAACCCACACACCTAGGGACATTTGATCTTTGACAAAGAAGCCCAAACCACACAGTATTAAACAAACAAACAAACAAACAAAACAGAAACAAAAACAAAAAAAAAGCATCTTCAACAAATGGTGCTTGTCTAACTGGGCACCTACTTATATAAGAGTGCAAATTGAACAATACCTATCACTTTGTACAAAGCTCAAGTTCAAGTGGATAAAGGACCTCAACATAAAACCAGATACACTGAATCTACTAAAAGAGAAAGTGGGTAATAGCCTGGAATGTATTGGCACAGGGGAAATTTTCCTGAACAGATCACCAGTTGCTTAGACTTTAAAATCAACAATTGACAAATGAAATTTCATGAAACTGAAAATCTTCTGTAAGGTAAAGGACAATGTCAACATTACAAAACAGCATCTTGCAAATCTGAAAAGATCTTCAGTAACCCTACATCTGATAGAGGGGTAATATCCAAAGTAAATGAAGAATTCAAGAAGTTAGACTCCAGAAAAACCAAATAATCCAATTATACATTAACTTTTAACTCTCAGAAAAACCTCCAAATCACAGGTCATCTGGACATAAATGTGCAGTTGCAACATGAGAACAGAAAGGTGCTAAATAGGTCAGGATAATAATAATATTTTTAACTTGTTTAAATTTGCAAAACTCTTTAGTAAGCTCATCCAAATATCTATTTCTATAGTACTTTTCAAACATTTTTCCATATGAAATATTAATTCCTCTTACAGCTTCCCCCAGGGCTATTTCACAAGTCCAAATTCTGTCTCTTAGAACATGTACCTTAATTTCCTTAGGCAGGCAATGCCAGAGGGTCAAATAAGTATGTTCCAATCTTTCTAGAAAAGTCAGTTCGGTATCCCAATAGACACATTTATGTCTCCCTCTATCTTACCCCTTATATTTTCTATTGACATCCCTAGCCATAGTGACCAAGGCCCTCTATTCCTTTTCCTTGGGGTCTCCAATTCTCTTAACTACAAAATCTTAAGGTTTCTCAAAAACATTTCCTGCTTCAAATATTTCCTGATGCAACTTACTCATCATGAGTTGGCTAAAGTTTCCCAGAGAACAATTAAGGCAATCAGCCCCCATGTCCAGAATCCCCTTGTCCCATAATGCCTGGGTCGACTACAGGAATGGCCAGGGCCAGTACAGCTTGTTCCTAATAGACATCAGAACTATTTCCTTCTCTAGTAACGGTTTCAAACCCTTTCCCAGATATTTTTTTTAACCAGAGTTATATTTGAAGTCAAACATAGTATAGAAAAAAAGCAAACCAGATAAGCATACAAGGAAAAGCAATGTCTTCTGTATACCAGAAAGCCAGACATGCATTAATTAGGTTGATGATGCTCCTGAAGCTGAAACTGTTTCATGAAGCTGCATTCCCAACCATGTTGTACCTGACAAATGAGCATCTGTTCTTCTCTACTTCTTTAACAGTCATTTTATGTCCTTACTTGTATGAGTTTCCCACCATGATGGACTGAGTTCCTCTGAACTGTGAGCAGGAATAAACCCCTCCCTCTTTAACTGTGTTCCTCTGAATTGTGAACAGGAATGACCCCTCACTTAATGTGCTATTGTCAATTATTTTAGCATAGCAGCAGAGAAGTAATTAGTAGAAGTATTAAACTTGAGGACATGGCATGGAAACTGTCCAAAAATAAACACACAGACAAAAGAAATTAAAAATGGTGATGTATCAAGTAGCTGTGAGAAAATTTTACATGACAGTGAGTACAGAATAGAAGAACCAAGGACAGATACATTTTTAGCTCAGTTCATTTTAAATATTAGCAACATGACAAAACTATATTGACTCACTACAAAATTAAGTTGTTTAAAGTTAGGAAGAAAAAAAGCACCCAAAACCAAACAATCATCAAATCAACAAAACAAAACAAAATAATGCAATGTCTCTTCCCCTTTAGGGTCTTTTGACATATTATTTTTAGAAAATATATGATTTTTCAATATTCAATGTCAGCTCAGCATCTTTTTCTCCTGAAATGCTTTACAAAGTAAGGACTAGCACAGGGTCAGAGTTTCAAATATCTAAGTTTATGACATCTGCTGAAGCAGCTGATGTATAATAGACATGAAGATACCAGCTTCTTGTTCCTTTTGTCATTAGCATGTTGCTCTGGTCTCCCTTAAGTTCCATAATCCTGGTAGTGACCATTAAAAAATTCAAATGAGACACAGTGCAAGCATAGTACCAAAGACAGAGTTTATCATAGAGTACAATACTCAGTGGTGTAAAGTTAGGCAATGACCAATGGCTCCATTGTGCTGATTTGCATTTTAGGGAGGCTTTATGCTACTTTTAAGCTTTTAGAACACATAGCTTTATCTGAGGGAGAGTATCTTATTCTTCTCCAGGTGATTGACAGGCCCACTTGGATTAACTGCTAAGGGGTCGGTGGGGGGATGGTATTTCTTATTTACTGGAAAACTTCTAGCTAGACCTTAATTTTATGATTTTTCGGGACAGTGTAGAATACTGTGTCTCTATTCAGAGCCCATTCTTTTGCCCAGTAATTAACATCCTACATTTCTGCTTCTGAATTTATAAGTGCTGAATGTGAGGAAGGGATCCATCCTCAGTGACCTCTAAAACTAGCAACAAATGCTAATCAGTGGTGCCTTTACAGACTATTAACCACATATTTAGTGTTAGAAATGGTGCAGGTTTGTACAAATTATTTTCTTCAAACTACCTTTTTAAAGGATAAAAGAACCTGTCTCCTTGCAGTTTGTGTTGGACTGGAGGAATGTGCTACAAACTTGGCTGTTTGGGTAATGCTGGTGATAAAGTTCACCTTTATTTCGTCTTGAATGTGTCAGGGAATACACTTTTGAATTCAAATCTGTTGCTTTGGGAACAGCTAAGAGCACACCATGTTAAGTGGACAATCTTTCCAGCAAATGATGATGCAATATTGCATGTTCACATGTGCAAGAGTGATCCCTGATACCCATTTCTCACCAGTTATAAAATTTAACCAGAAAGGAACCAAAGACTTAAATATGAGATCTGCAGCTCTTAATCTGCTGGGAATTCATAGAAGAAATGCTTCAATCCTTTGAAATGGGCAAGAATGCCTTTGGAAAAAGACTTAAAACCATAGAATGCAAAAGGAAAAATAAAATAATGAGGTCATCCTAAAATAAAAAAAAAAACAACTTTTATTCATTAAGGTCAGTAGTCAACAGGAAGTTCAAATAACCTGTACAATGAAAGAAAATCTTTGTAACCCATAGAGCTCAGAGTAGACTAATATTCAGAATCTATAAGAGACACAAAAATCAGTAGCAGAAAATATCTTAAACATCTTGATTTTTTTAAAAAAAAGGACTATTGGTCTAAACAGATACTTTTAAAAAGAATGCATACAAAGGACAAAGAGTTTGTAAAGATGTTAAACATCAACAGTCATAAGGGAATTGATAAATTTGAGAGAGGAAAACAGTGAACAGGGAAGGAGGGACAGAGAGGATAATGTGGGGGAATGGAGTCAAAGTACTGGCTGTACTTGATAAGAATATCGTTGTGAAACCACCATTTGTACAGTGAATACAATATCACAATGTTTACAAAAAGGCAGGAGAGATTACTCAGTGATTGAAAGTGATTCGTTAATTACTTTCAGAAGTTTAGTTCCTCATTCCTACATTGAATATCTCATAACCAACTGTAACTTCATCTCCATGGGATCAGATAGACTTTTCCAGCATCCATAAAAAAATGTGTACATGTAGCCCACATATGCAACATAATGCCACATACATGCATGCATGCTCAAATATTAATAATAAGAATGATATCCTAGAAAAATATCGTAAAAGTCCACAATGAGGCATAGTAAGATGGCTCAATGAATAAAGCCAGATGACCTGAGTTTAATCTCTGTATTCAACTTGTTGGAAGGAGAGAACTGATTTTAAGAAAACCAATGTCTTCTGAAGTCCACACATGCACTGTATCAAGTGCACATGAGAATGAGAATGATGATGATGATGATGATGATGCCAGCAACAACAATAATGTTCATTAAAATTAGGAAATGCATAATAAAATATGTTATCACAGTGAGAATAGTATTATCAAAAAGACTAAAAATTATAAGTGCTGGTGAGATCTGGATAAAAAGGAATTTTTATGTACTTAATGAGAATGTGAATAATCACAGTCATGAAAAACATACTGAGCTTCCTGAATAAAATAAGGAGTTGATCTATCTTATGATTCAGAAATCCCATGATGCTATTCAGTATATATCCAAAGAGAATACAATTACTATGTCAAGAAGGCATTTGCAGTACTGTACAACATATACTCATATGGAAATTAGCTAAGTATGCATAAGTAGATAAGTCAATAAAGGAAAGGTAGTACATATGCACTACAGAATATTATTTAAACATGAACTAGAATAAAATCATGTCAATAATGCAGCATGGCTGCCACAGGAGGATCACTGTGTTATATGAAATAGTTCAGGTATATAGAAAAATATGGCACAAACTTGCTTCTTTGTGAAATCTAAAACTAGTTATGTCAAAGAAGTTGAGACTGTAATGATGGTGACCAGGAAGTGGGTAGAATCTGGATGGGGGTAGATGGCACTGCTGGTCAATGTATGCTCATTTGGGGGATGTTGTGGTATCCTATCACACAGTAGGTGAACATGGATTGTAAACATGTATTTTGTATTTCCAAATTATAGATGGAAGGAATCTGAATGCTTTCGTTATATGTGATGATCCTTTGGTGTTCATGTAATCTGGGCTTGAAAGTGCATATTTCAATACTTTACTAGAAACTGTGAAATCCCTTGCTAAATATACACTTGGTGGATAAAATGATGTCTCTGTGGATGAGAACAATTGCTGTTCATCCAGAGGACCTGAGTTTCATTTCTGACACTGAAATCAGGTAGCTCACAACTCTCTTTAATCCAAATCAAGGGAATCCAACCCCCACTTCCAGTCTCCATGAGCATCATCACAGATGTAGCACTCTCACTCACACATACACATAAATAAAAATATTTTAAAAAATCTTTATAAGATAAAGATGCATGTTTGAGCCATGTGGGTCCCTAAGGCACAGTGTGAACCAGAATATTCCAGTTTTCTCATAGTGGAGATAGAGTCATGATGATGATAATGATGGTGGTGTTGTTGATGATGATGATGATGATGATGATATACATGTTTTTGAATCATGTGATGATATTTGAGTGCTTTTGTCAGTTTTTCTATTCCATTATGTGTGTAGTTATTACTCTGTTGCAATTTTAGTACACACCCAGATTTCCCAACCATCTTAGATTTAGGAAACCAGAGATATTTCAGCATGTGAGAGTCTCATGTTTTTCAATGTGTTATCTTCTTAGTGAGAACCTACAGCTATGAAGTCTTAGCTTCTAAGATCATAGCAGAAATCAGGAGTTGCACAGGGAGCCCCCTTCTTTAGCTCCCAGGCTTTCTACTCAGCAGCTGGATAAAATATGGTCATTTTGTACTCCTGATTTACATAAAAAGAGAGCACATTTTTATTTGCTTCCTGGTGCTGAGCCAAAAATTTGTAAACACAAATGAATATGAGACCAGTAGGTGTCACTGGTAAGAAAAAGGTCTTAGGGAATCTTTGCTGTTAATACAGATACCTAGACAGACAGAGAGAAAAAGATTTCTTTTTTTTTTTATTTTATTTTATTTTTTTAATTTACATTCCAAATCACTTCCCCTTTCCCGTTTCCTCCCTCCCCGAAAGTCCCATAAGCCCCCTTCCCTCCCTCTTTTCTCCATTCAACCCCCTCTCATTACTCTGTCCTGGCGTTCCCCTACATCCCGTCTTTCCAGGACCAGGGGTCTCTCCTTCCATCTTTTTAGAAATCTATTGATATGCTGATTGTGTCTAGGGTATTCTGAGATTCTGGGTCAATATCCCCTTATCAGTGACTGCATACCATGTGTGATCTTTTGTGATTGGGTTACCTCTAAGGATGATATTTACCTGCATGCAATAAGGACACATGCTCCACTATATTCATAGCAGCCTTATTTATAATAACCAGAAGCTGGAAAGAACCCAGATGTCCCTCAACGGAGGAATGGATTCAGAAGATGTGGTATATTTACACAATGGAATACTACTCTGCAATTAAAAACAATGAATTCACGAAATTCCTAGGCAAATGGTCAGAACTTGAGAAAAAGATTTCTAAAGCTCAGATGATAGTATATACTGAATGCTTCATACTGGGCAGACTCTCGTGCCTCAGCCTCCATTGCCCTCCTGTTGCTTTCTCATTGTAGGCTGTGAGGGTGATGCCAGGGTTCAGTGTTCTTGGTAAATTGACATAATTCTGTCTCTATATTTTCCTCTTATCATTGTTTCCTTCTATGAGGAATGTCTGGGTAGATAAACAGTAGCAATGGGATGCAACAGGAAAGATGCAGGGGTTAAAAGAAACAACCCCATCCTGGCCAGACATTTACTTATTGAAAATTATTTTAATCTGGTTATTTGAGAAGTAGCCTGCCAGTAGACAGCAGGAGACTTTCTTATTTTTCTCTGTATGTGTTTCTAATGGAGAAACCATTTGCAGAGGGTGAGGAGGTTTAGTCTAGCAATGCAACCAATTTGGAATAAATTTTTTTTTAAGATTTCTTTTCCTTTTTTTAAATTGAATATATTCTTGACTTACATTTCAAATGTTATACCCCTTCCTGGTTTCCCCCGTCCCCGAAAACCCCCAACCTATCCTCCCATCTCCTGCCTCCAAGAATATGCTCCTCCATCCAACCCACTCACATGACCCCCACTCGATTTCCCCACACTGGGGCCTCTATTGAGCTTTCACAGGACCAAGGACCTCTCCTGCCACTGATGCCTGACGAGTCATTCCTCTGCTAATCTTTTAGCTGGAACCACATGTACCCATTGGTTGATGGCTTAGTCCCTGGGAGCCCTGGATTGTCTGGTACACTTAAAAATGATTTATTTTATACTTAGTTATGTGTATGGGTGTGGGAGGTGGTATCTGGGGTGTATATGTATTTAAAGAGACTAGAAGAGGAAATCAGATCCCTAGGAATTGGAGCTGCAGAAGGTTGGGACCTACCTAATGTAGGTGCTGGAAACTGAATTAAGGTCCTTTGGAGAAGTAAGCACAGCTGTGCTAACTCTCCAGCTCCTCTGTCCTCCTTTAAAACAATACTGGTAAAAACAGGTAATGAAATGTATGGACATAGTGCACATCTACATCTAAATTAATTTCATTTTGTGACTTGGAATAATTAGAATACACTGAGGGTTCTGCTATTTGCTTGCCTTTGTATTTCAGCACTTACATATTTACTGCCACAAAAGTGTGAAGGTTTTGTTTTCTTAATTATAAGTGGTTCTCTGGTATGTTCGTCTATGTGTTGACAAATTTGGCCACTTTTTATGGTTATTGCATTTGGCTTGGAGGCAGCATGAATATTGTGAAGGGAGAATAGTAAATTAGGAAATAAGATGTGTAGCTTGGTCCTTTTCGTCCCCTTGTGTCTGTTGACTGACAGTTTAATAGGGAATTCTGGCAGAGGCTGCCCTGGATCAGGAGACCGTGTCACCTGCTTGGCTCTAACATCTAATATACAACTCCACAATGGAGATATTTATTTGTATGAGCCTCAGTGGACAAAGCTCTAAAATTCCATTTTGTTTGTTTTTTTCCTTCTCTTTTCTAACATGTTCACAGTGACACAGTATGTGCACACAGAGCAGAAATTATGTAGAATCTCTGCAGATGCACCGACCTGAGGGTGCTGTAAGGAAGTGTGGGACAATCACCAGGAATTCTGTTATAGTATCTTGATTATTTTTGTGTTTAGATCAATTAGGTTGTTATTAAGTATAAAATCATAAAATTAGAGGAAATAACAATATTAATAATACAAAATATCTTGTTTTTACAACACTAATATTTAAGTTGCTTTAGTTCTATTTATCTGTTCTACTTCTACCTCCTTTTTTCTGTATATTTGATATTGGTAAAAATATTCTGTTGTCATGGTTCACAATTAAAAGCAGAAATCTTCTGTGGTATGAATAATTATTCTGTTTCAATTGAGAAAAAATTAAAATGTGTCTGCCTTTTTTATTTTAGTGTTTTCATTAGGATTTCCTTTTGTCTTTCAATTAAATGATAAAAATATATTTCATCTTGAGCAACAATAGAATTTAGATGTTCTCTCAATGCTATATGTGAGTATGATTGGCAGTTTAGGATTTTTATATTATCAAATTCTCTTTCAACTCTTCTCATTAGTTTAATAAACATTCAGGTACACAGGAACTAAATCAAATTGTAGGAATTGTAACTCAACCTTTAATATCTTTACGACATGTTGCTAGTAAAAGAAAATAAAAACCAAATAGCCAATTATATCTTATTATTCAATAGAAAGGAATTATCACACATAATCTTACTAGGAAAGACTACTGTCAATTTCTATGTATATCCTGCTTAGCACGGAGACACATGAACACATTCTCTCTCTCTCTCTCTCTCTCTCTCTCTCTCTCTCTCTCTCTCTCTCTCTCTCTCACACACACACACACACACACACACACACACACACCATTTCCAAAATCAGAGATCTCTTCCTGTATACCTTGCAATTGAGGAATTCTGAGATAGCTTATTACATGGATAATCCATAACAATTTTCCTTGCTTTCTTATGTTTTGAAGCACAAAGCATTATCATATTACCTCCAATAGCAGTAGCTGAAGGTGCATTACATGTTTTAAAGACTTTAATAAAAGAATGCTTTATCCAGTGCTTAAACAGCAGGGACTCTTCGATGGTAGGCAACAAGCTTGTCATAAGAGATACATGGAGAGGAAAATGTATTGGAAGAAAAAGGAAATGAGATTGATCAACTTGTCACTAAGAATAAATGTTCTAGACACATGTCAAATTAGATGGGGACACAGGACGCCCCCCCACACCTGTGCTTTTTCTTCCTCCCATTTGTGTTTCCCATAGTAAGCAGGGAGTATAAGTACATAGCCAGGCATAGTGGCTCACAAGGTTATTTCCTGGGAAATGGAGGCAGAGGCAGACAAATCTCTTTGAGTTTAAGGTCACCCTTATGTACTTAGTAAATTTCAGACTAGTCATGGCTACAAAGTAAAGCTCTATATAAAACAAAAATGCAAATATAAAATAATGACATATGTATACATTGAATAGACACATGAGTATATATGAACACTCTTCATATATATATATATATGAAGAGAATAGGCATATTTCTATTTTTCCTACTTTGCCATTATTATTCTTAATTTCTTAGAACTCCATATTTATAAAGTGAACTAAATGGCAGGTATGTGCATATGGGAACAAATATAATATTTATATGGTCTAGTACTCTGTGTAGATCCAAGTGTCTGTCTGCTCACTGTCTGAGAAGATACCTGCCATAGGTAATAGAAGTGACTCAGAGTTGGATTCTGTATATTAACAGGTTTCCTGAGTGATTCCCATGAACTTTGGGCTGAACTCTTGGGCAGTGGTAGGCTTCCCTACCTACAAAATACAGATTATTCTTTCTCAAAACTAACTAGAACAAAATTCTAGGATTTTAAAATACAGTAATAATGTTTGCATAATTCCCTACTACTCTGTGACCACTGATGATTAACAGATAATATGTTATATGTATTTTATGGCTTCCTGTGTAACATCCCTCTTTATCTCTAAGATCAAATCACACAATGGTATGCAGTCACTGATAAGGGGATATTGACCCAGAATCTCAGAATACCCTAGACACAGTCAGCATATCAATAGATTTCTAAAAAGATGGAAGGAGAGACCCCTGGTCCTGGAAAGACTGGATGTAGGGGAACGCCAGGACAGAGTAACGAGAGGGGGTTGAATGGAGAAAAGAGGGAGGGAAGGGGGCTTATGGGACTTTCGGGGAGGGAGGAAACGGGAAAGGGGAAGTGATTTGGAATGTAAATTAAAAAAATAAAATAAAATAAAATAAAATAAAAAATCACACAATGGATTTTGGCCTGCCATCTCCTTGGTCCTTTGTTTAGATCTTAACACCTATATACTTGCCCCTGAACTGTATATTATTTATTTTACTAGTTTTGAAGTTGGGTCTGTGTGTATGTGTATTTGTGTATTATTATAAGATTCACTGTTTAGACTTACAGTTTGAAACTCATTTACAAACACAGTTTAAATGTAGGTTTGTATACATTCTAACATACTGAACAAATGCACAAGATAGTTATTGCTTTCTTGTTGGTTGACATTGTAATTATCTCATGGAATTCTGGCTGTCTCACTTTGGGGAGGCTGAAATCCAGTAGAAGTTCATTCAGTCCACAAGGCTGGATATCTTAGCAGTTTTGACATGGCTCTGAAGACCTAGAGTATTCTTGGATATCTTCTGATCTTCAGTCTACAACTAAAGCTCAGAAAAGTAGGCAATATTGGCAAGCATTTCTTTCCTTCAAGACTTTTTATCTGGACTGCCAATAAAAGGTGCCACTCACACCTCGGGCATATCTTCCTGCTTTAACTAATCTGTTCAAGAAAATCCCTCAGGTGAGTGTTCAGAAGTTTTTGCTTTTAGTTGATTTCAGATATAATCAAGTTGATAGTCAGCATTAGTTGTCACACAGACCCTACTTCCATAGTTATTCTTGTGATCACCACACAATACATACAATATTTTTCCTAAGGAATATTGATTAAAACTGTGTTTGTATGTTTGTTTTTTAATTGCCTATGGTTGAATTGTTAGTTATTATAAGATATGCATATTCAATATTCCTGAGCATTATCTATATGTGTCTGAATGTTTATTATAATGAATGTTTATTACTTTGATCATTAGTGTTTATCTTCTCATTCCTTTACATCATTTGGCAAAATTTGGATTCTTGGGTTCTTAAACCTTGCTATATGGGTGGATCTACAGTGACTTGCTTTGTGTGCTGCATGGCAGTACTGGGGAAATGGAGATGTTGAAGCCTATTAGAGCTTATATTTTGTGCTGTATGTTCCAGATGCCAGGTATTGATCTGAAGGGTTTGGCGGTTTTCTTCCTGTGTTTCTTTTTTGTTTAGTCCAGTTTTCATTGATATCCTCCTATTATTTATTTTTTTTTAATTTTATTTTCTAAGTTTTTTTTATTTACATTCAAAATCATTTCTTTGTTGAGTGGGAATACTAAATTTTTTTGTTAGATATTTTCTTATAGTAATGACAAATGTAACCAATGCAGCCTCTTCCTCTGACTTAGCACATAAAATGCTTATTATAAAGTTCTTCATAATATTCATGACAGACCTTCTCACTCTGTTTCCCAAAATTCAGTGCTCCAGTCTCATCCCTAGTTCTGCAACAGAACACCCTTGACAGTCTTCTCTGCTCCCATCTTCCCTTTTGGTTTGATCCTATCCCCATCGGATCACAATGACCTTCTCTCCAAATGTTCCTTTTTGCAACTCATCCCATTTCCACAGGTTTCAGCATCATCAGGTATTCACAGGGAAGACATCAGTCAAGCAGAACAGGAAAAAGATAAGGTAGCTGAAGTTGGTGGCACACGCCTTTAATCCCAGCACTTGAGAGGCAGAGGCAGGAGGATTTCTGAGTTCGAGGCCAGCCTGGTCTACAAAGTGAGTTCCAGGACAGCCAGATAGCCAGGGCTACACAGAGAAACCCTGTCTCGAAAAACAAAAACAAAAAACAAAACAACAACAACAAAAAAAAACAACAAAAAAAAAAAAGATAAGGTAGCTGAAGACATTCACCTCTCCCTCCTCTTCTCAGACAATTTCACAGAAACTAAGGAACAAATTAACTACCCAAGAAAGACAAATGCCAAATCAGCAACAAACCTATAATCATCCCAAACCCATAGATGGAAGCATCATCAACCGAATACAAGAGATAGAAGAGAGAATCTCAGGTGCAATATAGACAAAACAGTCAAAAAAATGCAAAATGCAAAAAGTTGAAATTAAAATTGAAATTATCCAGAAAATACAGGACACAATAAGAAGACCAAACCTAAGGATAATATGGATAGAAAAGAGCAAAGAATCCCAACTTAAAGGGATAGTAAATATCTTCAACAAAATTATATAACAAAAACTCTCAATTACCATAGATGGAGAAACCAAGATATTCCATGACAAAACCAAGATGACATTTCGAGTCTTAAATCTATGCCCCACATATAAGAGCACCCATGATTGTGAAAGAAATACCACTATGGCTTAAATCACATTGTTGATTCTCATACACTGATAGTATGAGACTTAAATAGCCAACTCTTACCAATAGACAGGTCATCTTGAAACAAACAAACCAAAAACAAACAACAAACAAACTAAACTAAATAGAAAAATATTGGAGTTAATAGATATGATAGACTGAATGTACTTAGCAGACATTTATGCAATATTTCACTCAACTGCAAAAGAATATACTTTCTTCTTCATATCTAATGGAACTTTCTCAAAAATTGACCACATGCTTGGGCACAAAGCAAGTATTAATAGAATAGATAAAAAAAAAATAAAAAGAAAGGAAAGAAAGAACTCCCTGAATCATATCATATCACCGTGTATAAAAGCTAGATATCTCCAACAACAGAAACAACAGAAAACTTAAACAACAGAAACAACAAAAAGCTTAGGAAACTAAACAACTCTCTACTGAATGAAAAATGGGTCATGACAGAAATAAATTAAACACTTCCTAGAATTCAACAAAAAGGAATACAAATCATATTAAATCTTATGGCACCCAAGAAAAGTGATGCTAAGAGGAAAATTCATAGCACTAGTACCTGCATTAAAGACATGGAGATATCTCATACTCACAACTTAATAGAACACCTAAAGCTCTAGAAGAAAAGAAGTCAGCACAGCCCAGAGAGGAGCAGAAGGCTAAGATTAATAAAATAGAACCAAGACAATGTAATGAATCAATGCAACAGAGTTGGTTCTTTGAGAAAATCAACAAGACAGAAAAACACTTATCCAAATTAAATAAAATGTAGAGATAGAATATCCAAATTAACAAATCATGAACAAAAAGGGAGACATAACAGCAAACACTGAGGTATCATAAGGATATACTTTAAAAGACTATTCTTGACCAAATTGGAGAATTGAAAAGAAATTAATAGTTCTTTCAGTAGGTCTCGCTTACCATAGTTAAATCAAGATTATATAAGCCACTTAAATAATCTTATAACCTCTAATGAAATAGAAGCAGTCATTAAAAGTCTTCCAAACAAAAAATTCTGAGGGCCAAATGGTTTTAGTGCTAATTTCTACTAGAATTTCAAAGACTTAGCACCAACACTCTTCAAATTATTCCCCAAATTACAAACAGCAGAAACATTGCCAAATTCATTTTATAAGGCCACGGCTACCCTGATACCCAAACCGCATAAAGACTCAACAAAGAAAGAGAATTACAGACCAATTCCCCTATGAACATGAATGTCAAAAGGCTAGGCAAAATATTTGCAAAACAAATCCAGGAAAATATCAAAAAGATCTTGGTGGATACCAAGATTAGTAGGCTTAATGTCAGTGATATGGTGATAGTTCAAAATACAAAGATCATTAAATGCAATCCAGCATATAAATAATCTGAAAGAAAAATAGAAAGATGATCATCACAATATATGCAGAGAAGGCCTATGACAAAATCCAACAGCATTTCATGATAAAAGTACCAGAGATATTTGAGATATAAGAGAGATACCTAAACACAAGAAAGGCAAATTACAGCACACATGGTGAACATCAAATTAAATGGAGAAAACCTCAAAGCAATTCTGTTAAAATCAAGAACAAGATAAGGTTGTGTGATCTCCATATCTTCTTAATATGGTAGTTGAATTCATAGCTAGAGCAACAAGAAAACCGAAAAAGATCAACAGGATGCAATTCGCAAAGAAATCAAAGTATTCTTATATGCAGATGATTTGATAGTATACATGAGTATAAAAATTCTACTGGGGAATGCCCAAAACTGATAAAACTTTTCAGCCTAGTAGCTGAATATAAGATTAACTGTAAAAGGAAGAAAAATCCATAATTCATCTATATAAAAATGACATGTGCTGAGACAAAATAAAGGGAAGCAACACATTTCCCAATAGCTTCAAGTAATATAAAGCATCTTGTGAAGACTCTAATAAAGCAAGTGAAAGACTTGTTTGATTAAAAACTTCAAGTCTTTAAAGAAAAAAAAATTGAAGGAAATATCAGAAGGTAGAAATATCTCTGATGGTCATTGATTAATAGGATTAACATATTAAAAATGGCAGTATAACCAAAAGCAATCTATGGACTCAATGTAATTCTTATCTAAATTATAACACATTATTTTACAGACCTCGAAAGTACAAGTCTCAACTGCATATAGAAATACTTAACTGCCTGTTTGTTCTTTGTTATTCACTTCCATATCTCGCCCCCCCCCCACACACACCTTGGGAATTTAGTAAAGATTTTTATCAAGATACTAATTGTTTTCCTAAGCATCAATTTTCCCATTTATTGACTCCTTTAAGTATGTTTAGTCTTTGTTTCATTAACTTTTTTTTCTCTGTGTGTGTGTGTGTGTGTGTGTGTGTGTGTGTGTGTGATGGAGTGACACCTGTATTTCAGGCAGTAGCAAGGCCAATGTAGAAAGATTACATATTTGAAGCCAACCTGGATGTTGTGACACTATAAGGAGAAGTGATTAATTGTCTGTTCATCTGAGAGAGGGCACCAAATGAAAGACCAAATTTAGAATACCACCAAGCTTGATCTTGTGAGTTTTATTGGTATTAGGGCAATAGACAGACATATGGGTGAGAGTTTACTTACAGGAGTAAACATGACTCAAAGAAAACTCCATAGCCAAAGTCTGCCCAAGCATAGGTGACTGATGGGGGTGCATTCACATACTGATTACTGTGCTCAGAGATCTTGCTGCAGTCAGGATTTTGGCATTCCCAAGTATCTCATGTCTCAATGTTGTGTAAAATCTGTTTCCCATCATGTCTGACTGCTTAATAGTGGTTCAGCCTATAGTTGGACAGAAGTGAAGGAGACTGAACTTTCAAATCCAGAGAGGGTTTCTGGTGGGGACCACAGAGAGAGAGAGGAGATTCACCATGAGCAGGTTACCAGGGAAGTCACTATATAGACACGAAAGGAACAGAAGCCTTAGGGTGAGACTAAGATGGCAAGGAACTAGGCACACAGCTAGGTAGTAGGCAGCCATGATAGTAGGGCAGTAGACAGGTTAGACTAGGGTTAGAATAGAGGAGTATCTGCCCAGCTATAGTGCAAGGAGCTTGTAATAAAGATAAGATCCTTATTTGGGAACTAGATCAGGAGTAGGAAAATTCAGAATTACTACTACAGTTAAGTACCCATGAAAGTTGGAACTCCTTTTCCGGGAAGTTTATTTCTGCCTATTCAAGGCAGCTCAGCTTGTCAGCGAATGTTCTTTAGCAGTTCCTGCCATTTATGTGTCTTTATGGAAGGAGGAACCTAGTGAATGTGGTAGTTTTAGGGACTTCCTAAACACTTCCTGGTTTTAGCTATTGATTTGTTTACTTTCTAGAAAAAAAAATGAAATTCCCTGAAGAATGAATTGTTTTTACCCTCTCTTAGAATGCTGCATGTGTTATAAAATTTTTCATCTCAGGGAAAATTACACTCAGCTACAACATATGGCTGTATCCCAAGGAGAAAGAAAGAAAGAAAAGAAGCAGAGAAGGAAACAAAGAAAAGGCAATAAAATGTTTTAATTGCTTATGTTTTTCCCTTCAACTTTGCCAATTGTTTTATTAATGTCATTTTCCAGAAGCATACTTCCAAATTTTTGAATTTTTATGTCATAATTAAAATTGAATGAAGCATTTATTCCTGAATAGTTCTGCTTATTTAGATAATATGTAACTTGTCGGGTTTGCTGGTTTCTCTGTTACTAGCTAGCCTCTTGTGGTTTTTCTCTTTTCTGGACTGCCTTCTAGAAAGTTCTTCAAAACGATTCACTTGCTAACCTGTGCAATGTGGTTAATGTATTTTGATTTTAGAAAATCTATGTTGGTTGTCTATAAACCAATTATTTACAATATCATTTTCCTATCTGACACTTCCAGTTATTCATGGTAGTCCAGTACTAAACATTCTGCCTTTGACAATCCTTCTGCCCGACTCTATTACTATTCCTATCCCCTCATATATATTTCTAGTTTGTACCCCAATTTCCCTGTTCTTGCCTGCTCCCTACTTTGGAATTTTACCTCCAGTGATGTTGTGCCTTAATATTTTGGATCAAATTCATGTACCCTTGACAGGATTAGCTGCTTCTTCTACTCCCCGGAAGCACTGTCTATTATGATTTCTTTAAATAAAATTGTCCATGTGAGATTTTTTTCTTAGAATACATAAATGAAATAAATTGGGACAAGATAAAGCTCCTATGAGATGGATATGCAATTTTTAATTTTCAGGAAAGATTAATTTTATGCAACTAAATGCCCCATTTTTAAAGCAATTTTACTTATTGTACCTTTCTGTTTATTGTTGCTTATATTGCATTTATCTCCAAATGAAAGATGTCTCTAAATATTTCTCAGGAATGTCCTTTTACCTTTCTTAGTGTGATATATCGCTAGACATTTTTTTTCCTTCCGTGGCCAATGCAACACTTAAAGTAAAACACAATACTTAAGGTCTTAGATAATTTCATAGAAAGAAAAGAACTTAAACTTGAAGGATTGTTCTAAGAGCCTGAACTAGTAAAAGTATCTGTATGTAGTAAAAGATTGATAACGCTCAGTATTGAGTAAATTATTATAAAACCATATTTTAATGTGTATAATTCAATGAAGGTTAATTCTGTTCATATGGGGAGTTTTGTATAGAAAGACAGGTTAGGGAATCAGTCACATTTCTCTTGGAATAACAACAGCTGTGTACGTAAAACAAAACATGTCAAAAAAACAAACAAAATGTATTCCACCGTACCACAAGGACACTTGCTCCACTATGTTCGCAAGAGCTTTATTCATAATAGTCAGAAACTGGAAACAACCCAGATGCTCCTAAACCAAAGAATGGATACAGAAAATTCCATTTATACAATGGAATACTATTCAGCTATCAAAAATAAGGACATCATAAGTTTTTCAGGCAAATGTAACTAGAAAATATAATCCTGAGTGAAGTAACTCAGACCCAAAAAGACATGCCTGGTATGTACTCAGCATTGACAAGTGGACTTTAGACATAAAGTACAACCATGATACACCCTACAGACCCAAAGAAGCTAAACAAGAAGGAAGACCCAAGTGAGGGGGCTTGAATCTCACTTAGGAGGGGAAATGAAGTAGTCATAGGAGGAGAGTGAGGAAGGGAACTGGGTGGGAGAAGGGGTGGGGAGCAGAAAGGGGTTTGGTCAGGATTAGGTGTGGGGAGAGAAAAAAGAGAGGGTCAGAGGGCCAGGAGAATGAATGGAAATCTTCAACTCCCTCGGTGAGGAGAGTGGGAGAAATATTTATCAAGTCCCAGAGATCTGCGGTGGGGGAGGCTTCCAGGAGTCAATGCAGGTGACCTTAGCCAAGATGCCTAACAGTGGGGATATGGAACCTGAAGAGAATACCTCCTGTAGCCAGGCAGGACCCGCAATAGACGCATAAGGACACCAACCCATTCACAAAACTCTGAGCCCAAAATTTATCCTGCCTAAAAAAATTAGTACAGGAACAAAGATGGAACTGAGACTGAAGGGATGGCCAACCAATAACCAGCTCAATTTGAGACTCATCCCATGGGCAAGCACTAGTCTCTGACACTATTAATGATAGTCTGCTATGTTTGCAGACAGGAGCCTAGCATAACTGTCCTCTGAGAGACACTACCCAGTGTAGAGAGACATATTCAGCTGCCTGCATTCTTCACCCATTCAGAGCTGAGGAATTCCAGCCACACCTCCCCTACCTGGCGGAGCTCCGGGAACAAGCCTTTGTCTTCAAAGGAGCTGCAGCTTCCTGGGAAAGGGGGCCAGCCTGCAGAGTAGCAGACCCTGTGGAATTAACATCTTCCTGAGAGCTGTTATGTCAACATCTCTCAGCTGGGCGGAGACCTGCTGACAAGACTGGCAGCTTTGGGAGGGAGGGTCACGCCCCCAAAGTTTATATTTTCTGTTTACCCCAAGTAAAGGTGGACTTTGAACAGCTGTGTTGTCTTGGTCCGTGTTCTTTGCGTCGTCCCCCCACACATCCCTAAGTATCTTTTACAGGTCACCAGTTCGCATGTAGCTGCAGGAGACTACAACCCAGCAGCTGAGTGAAACATGTACAGAGACTCACAGCCAAACACTGGGTGGAGGTCAGGGACCCCTGAGTAAGAGTTAGGGGAAGGATTAAAGGCCCTGAAGGGGATAAGAATTCCACAGGAAGACCAGCAGAGCCAACTAACGCTTGGGAGCTCTCAGAGGCTGAGATACTAACCAAAGCGTATACACAGGCTGAACCTATACCCCATTCATACTAGATGTCACCATGTGGGGCCTCCAACGTCTGGAGCAAGGATTGCCCCTAAAGCTGTTGCCTCTCTATGTAATCAGTTTCCTAACAGCGCTGCCTTGTCCTGCATCAGTGGGAGAGGATGGGCCTAACCCTGCAAAGTCTTGATGTGCCAGGGTGAGAGGATACTGGGGGGGGGCGGGCATCTTGTCAAAGGAGAAGGGGTAGGGGGAAGAACCCTGGAATGGGGGTACCAAGAGGAAGCTGCAGTGATTGGGATGTAAACAAACTAACTAAATAAATAGAAAAAACAAAAACCAAAAACCTAAACTCAATAACCACAGAAATGACTCTTGCTATATTCTGTTTGGTAAGGTTAGAAGCGGGTCACAGATCCATACTAGAGACGAAGGGATTTCGCATTAGCATAGGTTCATGCTATCAAATAGACTAGATCAAATAGACTAGAGTCTATTTGTCATAACCAATTCTGAGTGATTTCATCATTGATTTTACTGAGATATGGCCCATTTATAGTTAAAAAAAACTGCAATGAGAGAGGGGGGATTGAAGCAGTTTGTAAAAGTTGGTTAAAATGGTAGAATGGGGATTCCCCTTAACACACTGCTTTAAAAATTCAGCTTAATTTGCCAATGTTGATGCCAAAATAGTAACAGCTGTCTAGATGCACTGACCAAAATGTGCTTGCCTTGCCGCTTGGTGTCCATACTCACACCTAGTGCCATCTTCCCTGTTCTCCTCTTGGAATCTGCAATATTGATATTATCCTCTCATTCCTGATGGTAACAAGATTAGCAAAATGTTAATCTCCTCTGTGTTCATAGAAAATAGGGCAAAGCTCAAGTCCTCACTTCCTCTGTCACTGTCAGGCAGAATTCTTAATCATGCATCAGACTCCTGCCAGCAGAGTCCTACATTTACACTGATCACTCATGCTACCCACAGAAGCATGACTGGCTCAGTTCCTGGCTTCAGCCTTGTTCAGTTTTAGTTAAGTAGTTTATAGTGGTCAAAATAACCCCAAATCCCTATTTATCTTTGGATATATTTGCACAGCTTGAAAACAACACTACCAAACCTAATAATTCCTTTGTCAATGGTCATGCCTCTAAAGGCAAGGCTTTGACCTAGATTTCACAGAGAGACATCCTTGTCAAAATGACAAATACAGACAACAGTGTTGTCTGGATCCTTTCTGACTTCCCAGAGCCTTGTTCTGTTTTCCCACTGTCATTTGCACATGTAGTATAAGAAGTCTAAAGTCACTGATCTCCCAATCATAGTTACTTAGAGCTTTGATTCCTATTTGAATATTAGTTGAAAGTACAGTAAAGTGTTATTTCCAAAACACTTGCATTTAAAAAGAATAAAGAAAAATCTGGGTAGCTGGAGCTGTAGTTCAGTTGATAGAGGCTTGCTAAGCACACATAAATATCTGAGTTCCATTTTTGGTAGTATATTGGGTGCTGTGGTATACACCACTAATCTAGTACTCACGATTATTCATGACCACACAGAAAGTTTGAGGTGAGCCGGAACTATACAAGACCCCACCTTTAAAGTAAATAAACAAATAAGTAAATAAATGATTGTTTAACTTTATTTTAAATCATATATATATACATATATATATATGTATATGTATATATATATATTTCATGTAAATGTGTGTATATATCTTTGTGGGCATGTGTATCAAGGTGCATATGGATGCCAGAGGATAATGTATGGAAATTGGCTTTCTCCTTCTTCTACATGAATCCTGGGAATATAATTGAAGTTGTCAGGCTTCACAGCAAGTGCCTTTACTCACTTAGCCATCTCACTGGAATGAAAGAAACAACATTGTTTAAAAAATCTGAAATGAAGGATTTAAGTCATGTGACTTCTAAATGAGGAAATAGATTCTATATGGGAATTTTTCAAACTCTGTCAAATCAATTTTCTTATGTAAAACAGTGTTAATAGCTATTGTTTTATTCACATTGGGAGTGATCATTATATGACAACCTCTGTATACTTCAGTAAGTACTTCCACTGTACTGATACACTGCAGTCTTTATCCTTATGTTATAGCTCAGGCAATTTAAGTTTAGATAAATAACGTTATAAATGCCATATAGCAGCAGCCTCTACAAACTTCTCCTTCACTGAAATAAGTCATATATTATTATTGGCAGTCATGAGGGAGAAAAGTGTCTCATATAACAGAGCATTTAAAGCCTAACACAGACATGTTCCTGGTTAGCTGATTGAACCAGATCAACACTTTAGTTTCTTAGTTTGTATTAATCAAGAAAACTGTGTTAAATGAACTGTGATCTTTTTTCATATACAATTCCAATGTAAAGTATTATAAGTTATCAATGCAGCTCATAGCAAGTATAAACTATTGGGCTTTCTAAATTCACACACAGAAGTGAAAATCACATGACAACCTTATTTAGTGGAAGCAAGATCAAAGTCTCTCATTTGTGAGAGTGCGCATTTGACTTTAACGGAGTATCAGTTTGAAATGTGTTGCTACTATAAGCCTATACATTCTGAATTATTTGGTTTCTTAACTGTTAATTGAGATGCAATTTCATTTGCATAATATAAGACTAGTATGGTAATTAACACCCTTCTTACTAATTGCCACCCAATTAACCTGCTTTCAATGTCTTCTTGGTGAAAGTGCAGCATCCAAATATTACATTTCGCAAACTAGTTGCTGCATGAGACTGTGATTACCTTTTATGGCCTTTAAAATTTATAATTAATGGCATTGCAGCTAGACCTGGCCTCAACCTTATAACTCAAAACAGGTCTATTAGGCAATTGTTTAATAACTAATTAAGTTTTGGCCATCATTATAAATCAACTGAAAATGCTTCTCTTCCAATGTAGATTTAATGTGACAAGAGAGACCCTTGAACGATCAGGAGCAGAGTCAACCATCCTATTCAGATTGTGCCTTGATGGTTTCTTCAGGAACATCTATCCATCATAGATCAGTTCCCATCCTAGGGGTGGAATTGTCTTATTCCTCATTTTAGAGGAAGGACTTTGACAAAGAAAGCATCTTAGTTTTGAGCAGGAATTGATAAATTCAAGTTCTGTTTCCAGCCTAGACTCTGTTTATGATGTTTTGAGACATTTTTTCCTAACCTCCTGCCCCTGCCTCTTTGATGTGCTCACCCACATAAGCCTGGCACAGAAAGAACAAGACCCTCCCTCATTCTTATTTTTCAAGTGGGATTACACTTGCTGTATTACAGACAGTTTATGACTTCACTGAAAGATGAGTCCTAAGCTTTTGAAATCCAGGAAGCTATCTATTATCTTACAAAATGTTGATAAGTGGTATCAGAAGATATAATCCTAAATCCCCTGTAATTGAAAAAAATTTAGAGATGAAACCATTGCAAAACCAAACACATGGTTATATGTTCAAATCCTAGTGATGAGGAGGATCATAGACATGAATAGTAAATGGAAACTGAAGATGCTTGACACTTAGCCCTCAGACATTCTTCCCACTGTAAATCTGTATCATAATAGGTAATGTTTTACTATACATTAGCATGAGGGTATATGAGATAACACATTTTCCTATGTGCAATTCTATCATATTTGCTTTTAGAAATAAACTCTGTGGACTTCAGTTATTGATTGAACAATTTAATACATATTTATTTAGTTTCAGACACTGCAGTACACTTTAAGAACTCAATGGTTAAGAAATGATATAGAACTAGGGTTAAAAACAAACAAAGTTGGAAATACAAACATTAAACAAATTATTGCCAGTGAAAATGAAAGATGTGTTAGTGAACATGACAGAGGACACCGTCAGGACTCACAGCGCCAGAGAAAATAGCGACTAGAGAACATGGCACAGACTTAAAGTCTGAAGGAATGGGGAGGAGCTGTGGAAGGCCCTGGCATTTGGGATATGGCGATTTGAAATGAGAGATGTCCTAATAATTTCATGTGACCCTAGCTAAGACTCCTAGCAATGGGGAATATGGAGCCTTAACCAGCTATCTCTTGTAACCAGTCAAGTCTTCCAATAGAGGGATTGGGTTATCAAACTAGCCATGAAGTCTTAGACTTACAATTTGTCATTGGAGATGTTTCACCTAGTAATGGATGGAAATAGCTGTAGAGACTCACAGCCAAACATCAGGAGGAGATTCAGGAATCCGGTGAAAGAGGGGTAGGAGGGATTTTAGGAGGCAGGGGTAAAGTACAACTCAAGAAAACCTACAGAATCAACTAAACTGGTATTGTCTGGGCTCACAGAGACTGAATCACCAACCAGGAAGTTGGGACTGACTTACGTCTCTGCACATGTGTCACAGCTGTATAGCTTGGTCTTCTAGTGGGACTGCTAAAAGTGGGAGCAGGGACTGTCTCAGGTTTTCTGTTGGGACCTTTTGCCACCCTTTCCTCCTACTGGGCTACCTAGTCTAGCCTCCATAGGGGAAGATGTGCCTAGTCTTACTGCTACTTGATATGCCAGGGCTGGTTGATATCTGTAGGAGTCTTCCCCATTTGCAAAGAAAAGGGGAGGAGGAGTGGATGAAGGTAAAAGAAGGATGGGAGAGAAGGACTGGGAGGAAGGAGGTAGGGGAATATGTGGTGGGAAGTATAAATTAATTAAAAAAACAAAACCAGAAACTTGGGTCCCTTTTGGTACATTTGGTGGAGATTTAGGAGGTATGGCCTTACTGGACTAAGTCATTAGTAGCAGACTTGAGATTTTCATAGCCTAACCTTACTTCTCCTTTGATTTCTAGTTCTGTTTGTTGCTGAGGATGTGCTCTCTCAGATTCCTTCTCCCGCCGCCATTCCTACTGCTTGGTGCCAAGCTTGCTTCCTTGCCATGATGAACCATAACAAAAATAAACGACTTCCCTAAGTCACCTTGAGTCATTTTTCATAGCCTCTGAAACCTAACACATAGGACTGAGGAGGTTGGCAGTAGTGCTGCCACTGAAAGAAGCGCCAAATGAAGCCCCTGGTGGTGCAGGGAGAGTCTAGTGTAACTCCGATGAACTCAGAGGACATAGCATAGGGACCAAGGTGCAAGGAAGTGATGAATGGGAACGGCTGAGCATATAAGGTATTAATTCTCACATTTTGTTTGTCTCTCATATGTTGGAGGAAGTACCATTAATTTCATTTTACCTATTCTTCAAGCATTTCATACATGTATATAATGTATTTTGACTAAATCCATCCTCCTGTTGCCTGTCCCCAAGAACAAGACCTACCCTCCCGTTAAATTCCCATCTTCATTTCCTCTTCTTTAATTTTTTCTTCATAATTCCCTAAGTCCAGCTAATGCTACCCATATTTACATTGATGTAGGTCCATCCATTGAAGAAGCTTGGCAATATGTGAGAAGTCATTACTCTTGAAGAAAACTTAGGTTCCCTCCTTCAGAAATCATGAGCTTTCAGCTAGTGGTAGAGTTTTAGAAATGCCTTTCCATCAGAATAGTTTTAATTCTAATTGTGCTATAGTTACAATTACATTTTAATAGAACAATGGTGGCTAAGTGTTGGGGAAAAAAAACCAAACCAAATGAAAACAACAAACAAACCAGTAGAAGGTACTGCTTCCTGTCACTCCTGTCCCTATCCCTGATGATATTCTAATGTCTTGACTTATGAGGGGCCTCCAAGACTATAGAGGGCAATAAATTCATGCCATCACTTTTCTCTATGAAAGCAAGATCAAAGAAAGCTGAAAGGGATACTTTCAGCGATAATTGAAAAAATTACATTGATTCACATGGGTTGCTTGTAAGAAGAAAGTAAGAGTTGGAGAATCTATAGAACTATTTTTCCCTGTTACCCTAAAGTGGTACCATGAACACTGAAAACAGACAAAAACAAGAAAAAGAGGGGGAAGGAGAAAGGAATGGAGGGAAGGAAGAGAAAGGAGATGAAGCAATCTGGGGCCAATGATTATGATCTCATAGTTAGGTTATAATGGTTACTTTTCATAGCTCTTTCCCCTCTACCGCATTTATTCATTGCAATGGCTTCACAGGAGAGTGAGGGTTATAGCTCTGTTTCTAACTGAAATATAAAGAAAACAAACTGCATCTTTGTGAAAATGCTTCATTTGTTCTAAGCTATATAGTTTATGCAGAATGAACTACCATTTAGTGACCAGACAGGGCCTGCCTGAGAGAAGCCAATCAGTATCTCTCAATCCATCCAACATCCACAGTAACTAGCTTGTTAGTTACAAGTCTTACAAGCTAGCAAATGTCACTGAAGATATATTTCCTGAAGGTAGGTTGTTTTTCTTTTTTTCATGAGAAAGTGAAACAGGGAGAAAGAGAGAGAGAGAGCGAGAGAGAGAGAGAGAGAGAGAGAGAGAGGGAGAGAGAGAGAGGGAAAGAAAACAGAGAGACAGACAGAAAGACAGAGAGAAAAGACAGAGAGAAAGACAGAGACAGAGAGAGACAGAGAGAGAGACAGAGAACAGTAATGTTAATGACCTTTTCTGCATCCCCCTATAGTAGGTTCTCCATGTGGATGATATGGAAGTTATTGTGAGTTTGCACAGTTTCAACTGCACACAACTGTTCAGGACGAATTTGTTGGAGCTGCAGGGGAATCAACATATGGAAATTGAAATCGAAGTTGAAATTATGGAAGGCAGCATGGGAAAGAAACTTGATCTCTAGCTTCAGTGTTTGAAATGTTGATTGAATTTTGCCTAGAGCCTGGGTTACCTGAGGACTTTGCAGTTCTGAAAGTCAATGACTTTTCCTTAGTGTTTAAGCCAGTTGCTCTCTGGTTTCCTTTTATTTCTCTCCTCAAAAGAGACAGAAGCAATGGACCAGAGCAAGAGGTTAGATTTCTTAGAACCAATGCAAGGGACAGAAACAGCAAGTCTCATAATAATGATGAGTGTTTATTGGATTTTTTTCTTTAAGTTCAAGAGTTTTAGAAGTCATGAATTCTGATCTGGCTTGCTGTTCTGGTCAGAAAACTACTTTCCTTCTGCTTCTTTTCTACCACCTGAGATCTCCATCCTCAACGATAACTCACAGTCTAAGATGCACTTTAGTCAGCACAGCTGAACTCATCACAGGGACCAGAAAAGAAATGCAATGGTAGACAGAGACATAGACTCTGTGTTCACTTCAAGAATGAACAATTTTTATTTTTCCCTGCTGCTACTTATGGTATGTATCCGCTATGGGCAATACCACAAGCAAAGCTTAATCAAACCTTGTATTCCTCACTATTGCCTTAATAGGTATTATCAATTGCAAATTTGTAACTTCTGTCCTTGCAATAATTCTAGGAGTTGGATAAAGTGTAATGTCAGTGTTTCACAGATGAGGAAATGAAAGCTTGGCAAATAATGGGACTTACATTAGCACCCAATTCTGATTTCTGCTTCACTGCTCATTCTGTTGTGGAAGTGCTTCTTGGTGATGGCTCATCTTCCTTGTCAACTTGACTAGATTCAAAACCACCTCAGAGACTAGTATGGCACTCATCTGGGTGTATCTGTGCCAATCATCCCAGAGTGGATTAACTGAATGGGAAGACTACTCCTGAACATGTATAAATCTAGCTTGTGGACTAGATGGGGAAGGTAAAGAAGAATAAAAGGGTAGAAAGAGAAATCCAAGAGTGTGTGCATTCAGGAATGCACAACACTCTCTTCTTCTGCTTTCTGATTAGCTTTGATGTGAAGATTTCTGTAAACTATATATTCCTACTAGCATGACATTCTGCTCACATACACCGGTCAGTCAACTGTGGACTGAACCTTGTGAAACCATGAATAAAAATAAGCTCTGCTTCTTTTAAGATGTGTCTGTCAGTGTCATCACATTGTTGGGAAAGGAGCTAGTGCAGCAGCTAGGGATGACTTGCCATGGCCATCCCCTCTTGTGTCCACTAAGAATGATAGAAAGGTATGGAGATGATGTGCTTGTCACAACTGGTTGAGAGTTGCTGCTGCATCTACTAGGGAGTGCTCACTGTAAGTGACAGGATAGTTCTCCATAATGAAATATGAATAAGGCCGACATTTAGAAACCCCATACCTGGACACTGGAAGGGAAGTATTGATTTCCTATTACTGTGAACCCAGAAAATTTAGTCTAGTTTCTTTCATGTGTAAGAAGTGTGAGGTGGCAGGCGTATGATTCCATAGAGCAGCCCTGCCACTCTCAATTAAGTATACTTTGCATTTTTTATGTTTTTGTGAGAACCTAGATTAGCGTTTTTGTAATTAGTGACAACTTGGATTTTACAACTACATTGATGACAAAGTGGGTAAGGCAACAGGCACTGGTAACGTTTATACCAGTGGTTCTCAACCTTCCTAATGCTATGAGCTTCCTCATGGTATAATGGCCCCCTCAACCATGAAATTATTTTTGTTGCTACTTGATAAATGTAATTTTCTTACACATTATGTCTGTGTTTTCCAATGACTCCTGTGAAAGTTTGTTCTACTCATGAAGGAATCTCTGATCCATCATTTGAGAATCACTGATTTATACTGAAAGAATTCCTCTAAATACAACTAACCATGTTAAACTTGAGCTAGTCCTAGACTTAACTATAATGATATTTATTTTATGATTATAATAATATATCAAATTTACAATCATATATTATATTATATAAATATTATAATATTTATATACCTCACAGGGTATCATGGAGACTCAACTACACAGTCTGCAAAAGATGCAACCCATGGTATGATTTTGATAAAAGATTATTTTATTATTCACTAAACTAGCTTTTGTCTATTTAGAAAAAACCATAAAATTGAACATTTGTTCTATATCATATGGACACGTATATTAATGTCTATGTCTCCTGAGTTTTGGTTATATCCCTGGTCTCAATATTTCTCTACCTCTCCTCTACTAGGTATATAACTAAGAAATATTGAAATATTGTTATATTAGCATTAGAAGGAGCTGATAACTATTATTTAAGGTCTTACAAGTACCTGAAGCTATGAATGAGCTCTGATAAGTTTTTGAAATTCTTTTCCTCTTTTTGAACCTGAGAATTTTAGCATGGTCAACACAGGATTTCCCTTTAAAGCAGAGACTTAAGGGCTTCCTGCTTTCAAGGTTCTTATTTAACACATCAATGCTTTGTGAAGGTCTCCTTTAAATCATCTGCAGTTATAAACAATGATAAAATGATAGGGGAATATATACACTTAATTGAAACTGGCACTCTGACTCACTCCTGACCTCGAAAGTCATGGCCTGGAGGGATTTCATATGAGTCTAGATCAGGCTTACAAAGCAAGTGTTACTGAAGTCAAAATACTGTATAAAAAAGCAGAGAGAACTGGAAAGTTATTGGCATTTGACATGTGTCTTTGTGACCCATGAGAGATGCGTGTTTAAGTTCTCTAATATGAAAAGAATCCCTAAGGGTGTGGGGCTAAGGAGCCTGAAGTCCTGGGGAGCTAGGCCACCCAAATCCTGGAAATCTTGTCCTGAGTTCAGCAGGAGTAGCATCACTAACCCTGTCCTGGGCCTGCATGTCCCTGTGCAGGCAGCCCCATGTCCCACATCAAAGAAAGTCAAGTAGCCAGGTAGCCAGGTTAAATTTTTTTGTCCATTTATAAGGTCGAAGCACTTGGAATTCCTCGTTATGCAAGAAGATCCACGGAACTTGTTAGTCCACTAGCATAGTCTAGCTGGAGAATTCTGCATTGGCCTCAAAACAAAACAAAACAAAACAAAGCAGTATACAGTTCCTGAAAAACCCATCTAGGCATACAAAAATGTAAATAAGCACCTAAAAAGACACACACACACACACACAAACATGTACACACACTCATACCCATCACATAGACACACAGATATTCTTTTGCAGGTTGAGTTGACAATCAACTGGAGCTGATGAGAGAGGCAAGAAGAAAAGAGGGAAAGGAATATGTAGGAAAGGGAGAGGTAAGGGGTATGAAGGACTGTTGAACAGCAAACTAGGAAGGCTAGGTGAGAGGAGAAGGGAGAAGATAGACAAGAATTGGATGGACGAGAAGAAGATAGAAGAAGAGAGGAGATATGATGGGAGCAAAATGGAGAGGAGAGATAGAGATGAGGAGAGTAGAGGAAGGGAGGAGAGAGGAGAGGAGGGCAAAAGAGAAGAAAGGAGGGGAGGAGAGCAGTGGCGAGGGGACAAACGAGAGAGCAGAGAAGAGAAAAATAGGAATAGTGAGGAGAGATAAAGGGAGAAGAAATAAGATGAAGTCCTGAGGTGGGGAGCAGAGTGATTCTGGAAGAACAAAGATTTTTCCAAGAGCGGTGTTAGCCATCACTAACTGTAACACACAGAGATACTTAGCTCTCATCCCTGCACTGAAGAACACTGCCCATGGTTTAAAAGCAGGGCTTGAAAGAAAATGAATAAAAACAAGGAACAGGAGGATGTGTCCCAGTGAATGTGACCATCTGCTCCCTCTGCACCTGCCAGCCCCTTTCTTGCTTATATTAACAAAGAAAGGAATATTTTACTTTTTGATATAGATGCATAAAATCATAAAAAATGTACATTTAATAGGTAATGTCTTGACATGAGAAAATATTGTAATATCTTATCTATAAGCAGTTTTATCTCATCAAAATTTTGTCATTTTCTTGGTAGAAATATTAAAAAACCTTTTCCTGCTTTAGATATAAAGAAACAACCAACCAATCAACCAACGAAACAGACAAAAAAAAAAAAGAAAGGAATGCATCGAGTCAGGAAAACAGCTTCCTGTGGGAGCGGTATGGCTGATTCCCAGCATCCCTTTATATCTTCACGATATAATTCTTAGATTTAATTAATTGGCAATGAGATTTAAAGAGGATTGACTGATATAGAATTGCTCTCAGAGGAAAATATTGAGCATCCATCCAATCACCTAGTATAGTATAGGTTGAGTACTTTGTACAGAAAGAGGAATAAAGGAATATGGTTGCTACTTCTAAGCAAGTACAGAGCACAGACAGACACACACAAACAGGCACACATGCACACAACAAATATACATGCATGCATATGTGTACACTCATGCACCAGGAAATAGTGTTGTGAAAAAGTGTCTTGATAAGCAAGTATAAGGTTCTGTGTGCATGTTTGTGTATTGTGTTCTACTATGAATTCCAGGGGTGGGAGTGGGAGGCATTACATTCTTGTTGTATAGTCATTTTATATTCAGGGTATCAGGTTTAAAGTTGTCAGTGGTCTTAATTTTACAATATTGGGTAACCTCAAGAATGTTCACCTTGCTATTCTGATAGGAAGTTCAGAGTTCTCTCTTTTTCTTTCTCATGTGTGTATGCATATTTGCACACATGCATTGTGTGTGTATGTGGGTGTATGTGTGTGTACATGTGTACATGTGAAGACCAGAGGATGATGTTGTCTTTCCTACTGAACACTTTTTTTTAATTTTATTTTCTAAGTTTTTTTTTATTTACATTCAAAATCATTTCCTCTTTCCCGTTTCCTCCCTCCCTGAAAGTCCCATAAGCCCCCTTCCCTCCCTCTTTTCCCCATTCAACCCCCTCTCGATTCTCTGTCCTGGCATTCCCCTACATCCAGTCTTTCCAGGACCAGGGGTCTCTCCTTCCATCTTCTTGGAAATCTATTGATATGTGAATTGTGTCTAGGGTATTCCGAGATTCTGGGTTAATATCCCCTTATCAGTGACTGCATACCATGTGTGTTCTTTTGTGATTGGGTTACCTCACTAAGGATGATATTTTCAAGTTCTGACCATTTGCCTAGGAATTTCGTGAATTCATTGTTTTGAATTGCAGAGTAGTATTCCATTGTGTAAATATACCACATCTTCTGAATCCATTCCTCCATTGAGGGACATCTGGGTTCTTTCCAGCTTCTGGCTATTATAAATAAGGCTGCTATGAACATAGTGGAGCATGTGTCCTTATTGCATGCAGGTAAAGCCTCTGGGTATTTGCCCAGGAGTGGTATAGCCGGATCCTCCAGGAGTGTCATGCCCAGTTTTCTGAGGAACCGCCAGACTGCTTTCCAGAGTGGTTGTACCAGCCTGCAATTCCACCAGCAGTGGAGGAGTGTTCCTCTTTCTCCACATCCTCGCCAACAACTGCTGTCTCTTGTGTTTTTGATCTTAGCCATTCTGACTGGTGTGAGATGGAATCTCAGGGTTGTTTTGATTTGCATTTCCCTAATGACTAAGGATGATGAACATCTCTTTAGGTGCTTCTCAGCCATTAGATATTCTTCAGGTGAGAACTCTTTGCTTAGCTCTGTACCCCATTTTTTAATAGGGCTACTTGCCTCTCTGGAGTTGAACTTCTTGTGTTCTTTGTATATCTTGGATATTAGCCCTCTGTCGGATGTAAGGTTGGTAAAGATCATTTCCCAGTTAGTTGGTTGCCGCTTTGTCTTTTTGACAGTGTCTTTTGCCTTGCAAAAACTTTGTAATTTAATGAAGTCCCATTTGTCAATTCTTGATCTTAGAGCATAAGCTATTGGAGTTCTATTCAGGAAATTCTCCCCTGTGCCCATATGTTCAAGTTTCTCCCATAGTTTCCTTTCTATTAGTTCCAGTGTGTCTGGTTTTATGTGGAGATCCTTGATCCACTTGGAACTGAGCTTATTGCAAGGAGATAAGAATGGGTCAATTTGCATTCTTCTGCATGTTAACCTCCAGTGGAGCCAGTATTATTTGTTGAAAAGGGTATCTTTTTTCCACTGGATGGTTTTAGCTCTTTTTTTTTTTCTTAATGGGGATCTCATCACCAAAACAGAAACACATCATTAATTTAGACTGGCAGGTCAGTGAGCCCATGTGATATGCTAGTCTCTGTTACAAGAGTTAGGTTGACAAGTGCATAATACCATGTCTGGATTTTATGTGGCTATGGAGAATCTAAACTCTTGATTCCCAGGCTTTCCCGGGAAATTCTTTGCTCATTGAGCCAGCTCCCCAGACTCTAAGATATTTTGTTGTTGTTATTGGTGGTGGAGGTGGTGGTGATGATGATAGAGATAGGTTGTTGGGTTTTGTTTTGTGTGTTTTTTTTGTTGTTGTTTTTTAAATTTCTTTTTTTGTAATTTTTTGTTAGATATATTATTTATTTACATTTCAAATGATTTCCCCTTTCCTGGATCCCCCCTCCCTGAAAGTAGCATAAGCCCTCTTCTCTCCCCCTGTTCCCTAATCAACCCCTTCCCACTTCCCTGTCCTGGTATACCCTTACACTGCCGCATTGAGCCTTTCCAGACCAGGGGCCTCTCCTTCTTTCTTCTTGGGCATCATTTGATATATGAATTGTTTCTTGGGTATTCCGAGCTTCTGGGCTAATATCTGCTTATCAGTGAGTGCATACCATGTGTGTTCTTTTGAAACTGGGTCACCTCCCTCAGGATGATGTTCTCCAGTTCCACCTAGCCAGAAGCTGGAAAGAACCCAGATGTCCCTCAATGGAGGAATGGATACAGAAAATGTACTATGTTTTTTAACTTTCTTAAAATTGTTGTTTCAAGATCTCAGTGGACTTCCTAAACCCTCTTCTCCAGTGGGCCTGGATACTGCTTGCATCTCCAGGACTCTCTCTGTTCCTAGGCTGCTTCAAAACTTTATCCCTTTGTTTCTACCATTTATAAGAAAACAAAGGTCCACCCAGCACCACCACTTAAATGCAAGGCTTCCGTCATGCAGTCATACAGCAAAGTAAGCCTCTTTTGGATTCATTTTCTTTTCTTTTTTTTTTTTTTTACATTTTTTTTATTTTATTTTTTAATTTACATTCCAAATCACTTCCCCTTTCCCGTTTCCTCCCTCCCCGAAAGTCCCATAAGCCCCCTTCCCTCCCTCTTTTCTCCATTCAACCCCCTCTCGTTACTCTGTCCTGGTGTTCCCCTGCATCCAGTCTTTCCAGGACCAGGGGTCTCTCCTACCATCTTTTTAGAAATCTATTGATATGCGGATTGTGTCTAGGGTATTCCGAAATTCTGGGTCAATATCCCCTTATCAGTGACTGCATACCATGTGTGTTCTTTTGTGATTGGGTTACCTCACTAAGGATGATATTTTCAAGATCTGACCATTTGCCTAGGAATTTCGTGAATTCATTGTTTTTAATTGCAGAGTAGTATTCCATTGTGTAGATATACCACATCTTCTGAATCCATTCCTCCATTGAGGGACATCTGGGTTCTTTCCAGCTTCTGGCTATTATAAATAAGGCTGCTATGAACATAGTGGAGCATGTGTCCTTATTGCATGCAGGTAAAGTCTCTGGGTATATGCCCAGGAGTGGTATAGCCGGATCCTCCGGGAGTGTCATGCCCAGTTTTCTGAGGAACCGCCAGACTGCTTTCCAGAGTGGTTGTACCAGCTTGCAATTCCACCAGCAGTGGAGGAGTGTTCCTCTTTCTCCACATCCTCGCCAACAACTGCCGTCTCCTGTGGTTTTGATCTTAGCCATCCTGACTGGTGTGAGATGGAATCTCAGGGTTGTTTTGATTTGCATTTCCCTAATGACTAAGGATGATGAACATCTCTTTAGGTGCTTCTCATCCATTAGATATTCTTCAGGTGAGAACTCTTTGTTTAGCTCTGTACCCCATTTTTTAATAGGGTTACTTGCCTCTCTGGAGTTTAACTTCTTGAGTTCTTTGTATATATTGGATATTAGCCCTCTGTCGGATGTAAGGTTGGTAAAGATCATTTCCCAGTTAGTTGGTTGCCGCTTTGTCTTTTTGACAGTGTCTTTTGCCTTGCAAAAACTTTGTAATTTAATGAGGTCCCATTTGTCTATTCTTGATCTTAGAGCATAAGCTATTGGAGTTCTGTTCAGGAAATTCTCCCCTGTGTCCATATGTTCAAGGTTCTTCCCTAGTTTCCCTTCTATTAGTTTCAGTGTGTCTGGTTTTATGTGGAGATCTTTGATCCACTTGGAATTGAGCTTAGTGCAAGGAGATAAGAATGGGTCAATTTGCATTCTTCTGCATGTTGACCTCCAGCTGAGCCAGCACCATTTGTTGAAAGGGCTATCTTTTTTCCACTGGATGGTTTTAGCTCCTTTGTCAAAAGACCCAGAAATGAATCCACACTCCTATGGATTCATTTTCACAGCAGTTGTGATAAGCTGTGCAGAGTTTTACAAACTGGTCAAAGCAGGAATTCTTCTAACTATTAATGGATTTCAAAGAATGACAGTGACTTCACTATGCTCATGTGGACTCTGGATTAACTTTTAGTGAGAATGCTCTAGTGCCTAATTGTTTAGGATATCCACCTTTATGGAATAAATATTTGGGAACTTTACTAAAAATTGGCTAAATAATCTATCAGAACAACGTTCTATAACACATTAGTGTTGTGCAAGTTTCAAAACTGTGTGTCATTAAATTGAATAAAAATTTCAAATTCCTGAGAAGTTTTCATTATAAAACTAAACAAAAATAATAACTAACTTCCAGGGCCACTGTGAAGAAAGTTTCATACAGTTAATGTCACATGCTGCTGGAGAAGTCACACGCTTTTGGAGGCTAGTTTTTCATTTTCTTTACATTTTCTTTTTTGTGAGACTCACCACAAAAAATGTTTTTATCTCTCTTTTAGGAAATGGGTGTTAGGTTTTTCTCAAAAAGTCTTGTTTCCTGCTTTTAAGCTCCATTCCCTTCTTTTTCTATTAATATATCCTGATTGGATACTGCTTACTCCATGGTTATTTTTAGTGGAAAAGATAAAACTGTGAACACAAATCTCTCAGAAACTAGGTTGAAAGACATTTCTTAACTTAAGGATAGGAAGCCTTTATATGGAAGGCTTTGAAGTCGTTGAGTCTAGACTGTCTTCTGATCCAATAACCTGGGGAGAATGGTCAGGCTATTGTCTCAATATCAAATGTCAGTTTAGGATTCAAATCCACTTCAGGAAGAATCAGTTGAAAGATTTGTAACAGTAAGGAAACTAATAAAATATTATGGCAGTAATGATTTAAGAGATTAAAGGGAGTTGTTGTTCTAGTTTACCACATAGATACATTAAGCCACAGGCAGGCTTCCACAAGTAGCTGGACTACCTGTCTCTGTGAAGGGATGAGGAAAAAGATTCAGAACTTGTCCCTCTATCCCACTGATGTTTGAGATGCCTCTGCTGGTAGACCCTCACCTTCTCATTTTTGGTAAGCAAGGAATTCAAGGAATCATTAGCCTTAATTCACCTTGAAGAACATCAAAGACTGCCGATCAAAGTGACTTGTCAAAAGTAAACGTGCATTTCCTTTGCAGGGAGGAGTATCTGACAAAAACAACTTAATGGATGGAGAACTAACAATGTGTGAGCATAGTCTATCATGTTGTGGACGTCCTGACTGCAGGACCTTCACACAACTGCTCAGGCCAAGGGCCAAGAAGCAGATGAGTTCTGATGCTCAGATCTCTTTCTCTGGCTGAAATCTGCGATGTTAGCCTATGGAACTGTACCATCTACACTCAGAATGGGTCTTCCCTTATCAGTTATTTAATTGCATGGGCATGCCCTCAGACTTGTCTGCCAGATGATTCTAGATCCTGTCAAGCAGACAGTAATGGTCATCAAAGTTCTCATTTCCATGATTCTTCATTGAATAGCTTTTGTTATCAGTAAGAACAGTTTTCCTCTTATGTAAGAGTCCTAGGGCTCACAAATCAGAGGGTTGAATAAAATTTAAAGCACTTTTACAACACAGGGAGTTGGTTGGAGCCTGAGAGGCCCATGAAACAGATAATCCACTCATATTCACAGATGGTTTTAGAGTGTTAGAGGAGCAATCGGGGCCCACTAAGGAGAAACTCCTGGTTCAGAGAGAAGGAGCTCTAGCTTGGGTGGAGACCACTCTGGTTGGGTGGGTCAACCACCTAATCAAAAGACCACTGGTAGGATGGCAGGCTCACTTTGAGCCACACTAACAATACTGGCAGAATAAGTGGTCCTTTTAACAAGATCTTATTCCTTTTTACAGTCCCTGCCCCTAGTACAGTAGTTTATCTAGATCTTCATGAGTCTGTTTACTACTCTAGATTCTTCAGAAAAATATAGTTTTTTCTTCTTCCAGTTTCTTCTAAGCATGCTTTTCCATAACAAGTCAGGCTTCTCTTGCATTTTTAGCTTCCTTACTCTTTCTCTGAAGCCCCATCCCCTGCCCCCTAGTGGCTGCTTGTCAGTCATGCATCTGACCTCCATGCCAACTCAAACAGCTTAACTTTTTTGCCTTCTTCTTTCCCTTCTACAGACAGCTGCTGAGATTTACAGTTTTCCTGTCCTGGGGATTTTTCTTTTTAAATTCCAATAAAAGAGCCCTTGACATTCTGCTTAATTCTATTCTTAAATTCATGTATGAATGAGACCAAGAACTGCCAAAGAAGAACCTGATTCCACCTGTATTATCTGTCAACCACGAAGAAACCCCAAAACCCTAATAAAAAGAGAAATATTGCACAGAGGTGCTTACTACCACAGTGTGCTATGCCTCTGGCTATTCTGTTACTACCACAGCTCTAACACTTCTAAACAAACCTTTATCCACAATGAGGAGCAGATTTATCCTCAAAGGAAGTAGGAGAAGCTGTAAGTATTTTGGGTTTTAAGATCTTACCTTTTTATAGTAGAATTTTGTGGCATTCTCATGTTCTTTCACTGTCCTTGATCAACTTGCCTTCTTCGGATTGATTCCTTATTGGTGTCCTTAGCCTTGCCACCCTGAAAAAAAATATTGCATATGAGTGGATTCTGGGTCACATACCCTGTCATTCTGTGCAAGTAGCTGAATTGTCCTCATGTGCTTTGATACATCTATGACATTGACGGTTGTGCAGAGGCCCCTTGGCTTGCTCAGAGTGTTCACTGAAGTATAGACCTTTATAATTGACCATCAGAGATCCCCACTCTCTTCCTTTTGCATTTCATTGCCAGAGAAGGGACTTCAATTTGTACCTATTAACATGTCACATTATCCAGTACTTGGGTAGCTTTGATTCTGCAGTTAAACCAGTGACTACAGTTCCTTGCTTACTGCGATTTTGTCTTTGCCAAATATTTTCTCTTTCACAATATTAATATGAGCAGCTATTAAAATACAGCCCAGATATACATATGCCTATTAACTCATTCAACAGTCCTCACCTAGTCTCTTGTTGATATTACTTATGATTCAAATTAAAGATACTAGCTAATTTTCTCTCATCTTTCCCACAGACTAAAAACATGCTCTGACCACTGTCTGTATAAAACTCAAATGCTTTGTGTTTACAGATATGTCCCATCAATATCATTATATTTAAAAATTAGATATTGCACATCTGTAAGAACCACAGAATTAAGACCCAGTTGAACTTAGATTGACTTGCAGCTAGTCACGCACCATCAGGAATAGCTTGGATACATTTCTCTAAAAAATGATCTGTATACATTGATCACATATTAAGTGATTGTTCTCCCAAGAGCCTAGTTTTCTGCAATACATATATTTATTGTTATAGTGGTTGTATTCCTTTTTCAATACAATACAATAATACAAAATTTATTTTGTATTTTCTATCTTCCTTGTTGAGAGCAAAGTCATAAATTGGGATGGTGTGTAATGATGGTACATTTTGAATGCAGAAGTATAAATCTACATTTTTCCAGTACATTACTTTACTATGCCAAAATATGGATGACACAGGAGTTAGAGATTAATGGGTTAATGTCTCTAGTAGCAGTTTCTCGGCGTATTTCACTGGGTAAATTACTTGTCTTAGTCCTATATTACAGAAAATGAGTCCCTGTTTCAAATTTATCTAGCCTATGGATCTGTTGCTTTTACAATTAAATCCTAAAATGTCCTCAGGTATTACATTTTATTTTATTCTTTTGAGACTTAGCCTTTCTATGTTCTGAATAAGAAATGTCCTCCATAATCTTGAACATTTAAACATGTCATCTCCCATTGATGACACTGTTTTGGGTTGTGTAGAGCATGTGTTTTCTTTGAAGGAATTTAAGTAATGAGGGATTGATTTTGGGAGGTTATGGCTATGATTCCTTCCAGTTTGTTCTCTCTACTTATATTTATAATTCAAAACCTGAGCTCCTAGGTAACTGCTCCTATGGACATGCCTGCTACTTGTTTCCATGCCTCAATCCGTCCTCCAACTCTTCAATAAGAATACCCAGTCTCTATCCACTTTTTGGCTGTGGGTCTCTACATCCATTTGAGTCAGCTGCTAGGTAGCATCTTTCACAGGACAGCCATTCTAGATTCCTGTCTGCAAGCATAACAGAGTATCATTAATAGTGTCAGGGATTGGTGCTTGCTCATGGGATGGGTCTTAAGTTGGGCTGGTTATTGGTTGGCTGTTCTCTCAGTCTCTGTTCCATTCCCCCACCCCTGCATTTCTTGTAGACAGGATATATTTGGGGTCAAAAGTTTTGTGGGTAGATTGGTGTCCCTATCAATCTACTGTGGTTCCTTTTGGGCTACAAGAGGTGACCTCTTCAGGGTCTATATCCCCAGTATTGTAACAGCTGCAGTTATCTTCACTGATTCTTGGGTGCCTTTCCAACTCCAGGTCTCTATCATGTCCTAGAGATGCCCCACCACCACCTTCCCACATCCATTGCAGATGTTCCTCAACTGAAGAATGGATAAAGAATATGCAGTATATCTACAAAATGGAATGCTACTCAAATATTAAAAAACAAAGATATTATGAAATTTGCCTGAAAATGGATAGAATTTGAGAATCTCATCCTGAATGTGATAGCCTTGAACCTAGAGGACATGCATGGTATATAAAATCTTATAAGTGGATATTAGCTATAAAATAGAGAATACCCATGCTACACTCCACAGACCCAAAGAGGTTCAACAAGAAGGAAGGTATAACTAAGGATGCTTAAATCTCACTTAGAAGGGGGAATAAAATACTCATGGAGGGCAGATAGAGGGAGAGACTAGGGAGTGGTGTAAAGGGTAATGGGGTCTTCAGGTTCAGGTGTGGGGAGGTACAGGTGGAATGGCCAGATGACCATGAGAATGAATGGAAATCAGTGACTATATTTCAAATGACTGAAGTGCTAAAATCTACAGTGGTCCTATGTGTGACAATGTAGACAGATAGTGAACACTTTTAAAGATAGAAATAAATAGAAGATGAGGAATTTATTGCTAATTCCACAACTGGAAAGGTTAATGTAATTCTATGCAATGTCAGTTAATTCCTGTTACAAGAGGTTGCTGAACCTCTGAGTTCCTCTTATTCATTAATTTTCTACGTGAATGTTCTCTACCTTTATTGTATAGATTACACAACTGTTATTTTCCTGTATTGACACATCTTAAAAGCTCTCTCCATATTTCTAGTTGGAATGATGTCTAATGTGCTGAATGTCTTCAGATCAGCTGTGAGCTTAAGAACTCTCTTTACTTTTAATAGTTATTCTTCAACTTATATATAACCCAAATTGTCTAAACACTAAGGTTTTTCTTGTGTTTCAGTTATATTACATTGTGCCCATTAGATAATATTTTAAAGGTGAAATAAGAATAGAATGAGTAAGGATAGGTTTAAAATGTATAAGACATAAGGCATGAAAGGAGAAGAGAAAATGGGGTATGGAAGGGTCTAAAAAGATGATCATTAAGAATCAGAAGAAGATAATATGTCTGGGAAGAAAGAGAACTACTGGGTGGTTTCTCAACTATGTACAATTTAGATTTAACTATGGAGATCACTTGAAAGCTCAAGAGAGGAATGGATTCAGAAGATGTGGTATATTTATACAATGGAATACTACTCTGCAATTAAAAACAATGAATTCATGAAATTCCTAGGCAAATGGTCAGAACTTGAAAATATCATCCTTAGTGAGGTAACCCAATCACAAAAGAACACACATAGTATGCAGTCACTGATAAGGGGATATTAACCCAGAATCTCGGAATACCCTAGACACAATTCACATATCAATAGATTTCCAAGAAGATGGAAGGAGAGACCCCTGGTCCTGGAAAGACTGAATGTAGGGGAATGCCAGGACAGAGAAGCGAGAGGGGGTTGAAAGGGGAAAAGAGGAAGGGAAGGGGGCTTATGGGTCTTTCGTGGAGGGAAGAAATGGGAAAGGGGAAATGATTTTGAATGTAAATAAAAAAAAACTTAGAAAATAAAAATTAAAAAAAGAAAGCACAAGGAGACTATTCAAAAGGAGAAAGAGCAGTGGAATGGGAAAGGAGGGTTATGAGGCAAATAACCAAGTAACAGTATGTCTACATAAAGATGACATAGAACCCATTAGGCTATCTTCTAACTGATAATACAGTTAATACAAATGAAACTATGAGTAAGTATAAAGCCATAATTATAAGTATAGCTAAAAGCTTTCATATTCTCAGAAACAGTCTACTTGGAAATGTTGGAATTCAAAACTTAGCAGAAGAGTTCATGATTTCAAACAACTTGTGAATGAACCAAGACAGCACAGCTTGCCCACAAAGCTAACATGTGCATTGTGGTAGATGTTGGATTCATATGGTATCATTAAAGGGCCCAGATCACTGTGCGTTGCTCTGGTAGAGAGCAGTTTCAGGGAAGAAGTGCTGTAACCTATGTTTTAAAATAAAGACAAAAACATAAATTCACGGGAATGGGAAAGAGAAACAAAGCTAAGTTGTAGGAGTGACATTTTGTGTGTGTGTGTGTGTGTGTGTGTGTGTGTGTGTGTGTGTATGTGTGTGTCTGTGTGTGTATGTGTGTGTCTGTATGTGTGTCTGTGTGTGTGTCTGTGTCTGTGTGTCTGTATGTGTGTCTGTGTGTGTCTGTGTGTGTGTCAGTATGAGGTCTGGCATAGCAGTGAGAGTTATTCTTAGTCAAAGAACTACTTTTGACAATTCCTTTTAATCTCATTGGCATTGCTCTGAGCCCCTAGGAAGAACCATTAAGATCTCAGTTTGAATATAACCTCCACACTTCCAAATAATGCCTTGACAAATTTAAGTTTTCTGTATTTTCTTTCCATGCTGGGGAGTGAGTGAGTGATTGTCTTTAGGGAACAGTAGTTTCACTTTGACATCCCAAGCTGTTAACTTGCACAACCCAAACATTACTTGCAAAACTTTTGATTAAAAGGCAGCCCAGAACTTCTTTAACATTCCTTTTTAAAGATTGCTTATTCTTTGCAATTTTATGATAAAATATTTCATGTACATTGTAATTTAAGTTGGTTTGTCCACCTGGTGAGGAGTAGGACTGAACAGGTTCCAGTTTGTACTTTGTCCTAAAGCTGTTTTGACCTACTTTGAAAAATTGAATTTTTCTCAGAAGCATTGGTTGTTTATCTTAATTGCCTGTGATGGTTTTGATGCTAACCCTTTGGGAAGGAGTGATTGCTCAGATCACTTAAAATTATAAGTCACAACATGAAACTTCTTCAGAGTTGAAGGGAGCTAATAACTAAGGGTTTTGTTGTGGTAGATCAGTTAGTAACTGAGAAATCTCAAAATACTTGCTTGTTTAAAAATCTCTTTTAGAGAGGGTTACATAGTTTGGGATCAAGTAAACATCTTACTAGTTTAAATTTGGACATTTTTAACAAAGTAAATTGTATTCATTGACAGTAGAATTTTCTATACTTCATATTCTAGAAAGCAAAACAACAACAAGATTCTCAACCTATTAAACGTATATATACACTATATATAAATTTGTTATTTAGGAACACACACAAAAAACCACACACACTGTATAGATTTTTTATCCAAAAACTTAGTATGTTTTGTTTAATATCCATCTTATATTTGTTTTTTTGGACTTCTATTTTACTACATCTGTCTCAGCCAACTACATAATTGATAAATAAAAAAAAGTAATTAAGCCTCCAGTCAAAATCAAGGAGAACTGAAGAAATGTCTCATTAGTTAAAGACCAGACCTTGGGTCAACCTAGATCAAATAGGAGTTAGTAAGAGACTCTACGTCAAAAGCAACAAGGAAGAGAATGAAAGATGATAACCAATGAACTCTTTTGGCCTCTACACAAGTTTTAGATGCATATGCACATGCACACAAGAGCACATATAATGCACACATACACCCATGCATTCCACACATGCAGAAAACATGCTGTAGTTTGCTGTGGTAGTGTTGGGATATGTATTAGATAGAACTTGAGAAAACATTGGAATCATTGATAGTTCAGTTTGGGCAGCAGCTATGATGTCATAGCATTGAAAGATTGGGAACAAAAAGGTGCAGAGAAAAACTCTGTATCAGACAGTTCAGAGTTTAGCATAACTGATTACACAAAGAAACAAGCATTTTTTTTTCTTTCAGAGTGACATGCTAGTTTTTCCATAATATTTGCAAAATTTATGGCTAGAATCTTAACTGTTACAAAAAAGGCCACATGATAAAACAGACACATGTCTATACCACTACTGGGATGTTGTGGTTGATTCAAGAGGCAGGGCCTAATGGAATGCAGATCTGTTTATTCCCAGTTTCATGGAGCTGGTAGATCTCTCCACCACATGCTTTCATCATGCCAGGCATCCCCACAGATGCAAGCAACATAAATGAATGGCCATGGTTACAGGCATTGTTTTCTCTGGTATTTTATCATATTGAAAGAAAGCTGACGAATACAGGGAATTGTTACTGAGAAATGAGACTGTTGATACTATCCTGGATCACCTTGGAATTTATTTATGGATACGTTAGCAATAGTTTAGATATGACCATAGAAATACTATAGAATACCAGGCAGTGTTTATCACTATTGCTCTGTAATACATCTTGAGGTCAGGGATGGAGATTCCCCAGAAGTTTTTTTATTGTTGAGAATAGTTTTCACTCTCATGGGTTTTTGGTTATTCCAAATGGAATTGCAAGTTGCTCTTTCTAATTCTATGAACAAATGAGTGGGAATTTTGATTCAATTGAATCTGTAGATTGCTTTAGGCAAGATGGCCATTTTTACTGTATTAATCCTACCAATCCATGAGCATGGGAGATGTTTCTATCTTCTGAGATCTTCTTTGATTTCATTCTTCAGAGACTTGAAGTTCTTGTTATACAGATCTTTCACTTGCTTGGTTAGAGTCACACCAGGGCATTTTATATTATTTGTGACTATTGTGAAGGATGTTATTTCCCTAATATCTTTCTCATCCTGTTTATTCTTTGTATAAAGGAAGACTAGTGATCTGTTGAGTTAATTTTATATCCAGCCACTTTTCTGAAGTTGTTTATCAGATTTAGGAGTTCTCTGGTAGAATGTTGGGGGTCACTTAAGTCTACTATCATGCAAATAATCATATTTTGACTTCTTGGTACAGAGAGAGGCAGGTAGACCAATGGAAGAGAATTGAAAACCCAGAAATGAACCCAAACACTTTTGGACACTTGATCTTTGACAAAAGAGCAAAAACCATCCAGTGGAAAAAAAAGACAGCATTTTCAACAAATGGTGCTGGTTCAACTGGTGGTTAGCATGTTGAAGAATGCAAACCTATCCACTCTTATCTCCTTGTACAAAGCTCAAGTCCAAGTGAATCAAGGACCTCACATAAAACCAGATAAACGGAAACTCATAAGAGATAAAGTGGGCAAGAACTTTGAACAAATGGGCACAGGGGTAATTTTTCTGAACAGAACACCAATAGCTTATGCTCTAAGATCAAGAATTGACAAATGGGACCTCATAACATTGCAAAGCTTCTTTAAGGCAAAGGACACTATCAATAGGACAAAACAGCAACTGACAGATTGGAAAAAGACCTTTACTAATCCTACATCCGATAGAGGGCTAATATCTAATATATACAAAGAACTCAAGAAGATAGATTTCAGAGAACCAATTAACCCTATTAAAAAATGGAGAACAAAACTAAACAAAGAATTCTCAACCGAGGATTATTGAGTAGCCAAGAAGCACCTAAAGAAGTGTTCAACATCCTTAGTTATCAGGGAAATGCAAATCAAAACAACCCTGAAGTTCCACCTCACACCAGTCAGAATGGCCAAGATCAAAAACTTAGGTGACAGAAGATATGGGCAAGGATGTGGAGAAAGAGGCATAATCCTCCATTGTTGCTGGGATTGCAAGTTGTTACAACCACTCCAATTTAATTTTGCAGTTCCTCAGAAAATTGGACATAGTTGTAACTGAAGACTCAGCTATACCGCTCCTGGGCATATACCCCAAAGATGCTCCGACATATAACAAGTATTCACGTTCCACTATGTTCATAGCAGCCTTATTTATAACAGTCAGAAGCTGGAAAGAACCCAGACGTCCCTCAACATAGGAATGGATAAAGAAAATGTGGTACATTTACACAATGGAGTACTACTCAAGTTTTAAAAACTAAGACTTCATAAAATTCTTAGGCAAATGGACAGAATTAGAAAATATCATTCTGAGTGAAGTAACCCAGTCACAAAAGAATACACATGGTGTGCACTCACTGATAAGTGGATATTAGCCCAAAAGCTGGGAATACCTGAAATTCAATTAGAAGGAAGACCAAAATTTGGAGTCCTTCTTAGAAGGGGAAACAAAATACTCACAGGAAGTAGAAGGTGGGAAGGACTTGGGCTAAACAGAGGAGGGGGAAAGGGGAAAAGAGGGGCAGGTCAGTTATAAGAGGAGACAGGGATGATATACAGAAGGTTGAGAGTTTGAACAGAGGAGTGTACCAATGCGGGATGGGGAACTGGGGTTAGCCACTAGGAAGTCCAAGATGCCAGGAAAACAAGAGGCGCCCAAGACCCAACAGGGATGATATTAGCTGAAATGCCCAACAAAGGGGAGAAAGAACATGTAGAGACCATATCCAGTGGATAAGCATGGTCTGCAGTTGAGGGATGGCACCACTCAATCACCTTGGAATTTTTAATGCAAAATGGCTTTTTCTAAAGGTAATATGGAGACAAAGTGTGGAGCAGAGACTGAAGGAAATGCCATCCAGAGACTGTCCCACCTGGGGAGCCTTCCCATATACAGACACCAAACCCAGACACTATTGTGGATGCCAAGAAGTGCTTGCTGCCAGGAGCCTCTCATAGCTGTCTCCTGAGAGGCTCTGCCAAAGTCTGACAAATACAGAGGTGGATGTTCACAGTAACCATTGGACTGAGCACTGGGTCCCCAGTGGAGGAGTTAGAGAAAGGACTGAAAGGGTTGGCCTTGAGAAGACTCAATGCTCCCGTGTAGAGGAATGCCAGGATGGTGAGGTGGGAGTGGGTTGGTGGGAGGGTAGTACCCTCACAGAAGCAGGGGAGTGGGGAATGGATAGGGGAGTTCTGGAGGGGAAACAAGTAAAGGGGATAACATTTGAAATGTAAATATATACAATATTCAATAAAAATAGAAACCTAGAAAAAGGAAAAAAAGACTATAGAAATCTAAGAAGTTAGCAGGTCCTTTGGTGATATTTTTTTTTTAGGTATTTTCTTTATTTGCATTTCAAATGCTTCCCCTCCAAAAAAAGACCATAAACACAAATGTGGACAGCAAAGCTAGGCGTACAAGCTGTATGGCATGAAATTCTGATAGAAATTGGTGGCTAGGCTACATGCGTTATAATATCAAAAAGACTTTGTTTGCATCTCTTATAGCCTGATTCTTAGTGGGGAGCTCTGTTTAAAGGCAATGAACTAAATAAGAGGACAGAAATATTTAAAGTAGTATCATATTTTCAAATGCAGCATGAGCATTATTGGTTGCATTTAGCCAGTTGCCCTTACAGTTTTTACCAAGATACAGATCTTATTTAATATTCAAATTAAATTTAAATACAAAATAAAATATGTTAACATTCCTTTAAAAGGGGTGAACTGGATAATGAGGAAATAACACTTGTATTCCTTCTCTTACCATTTGGAATATCTTTTTCTATATGCTTCCCCCCACATCCTCCAGATATAAGACAATTTGAGATTTAGTATTAAGGCTCTGGTCTTAACCATTTGCTTTTGACATTTACATTCATTTTGGAAAAATATATTTTCTATGTATCATGTTAAGTTCTTGTACTGTCCAGGGCTGTGAACACCAGGAAAGCCAATTAGTGCCTCTCACAATGGTCCCTGAAAAGTGGCTTACAGGAAGGCCTGCCATCTACATCTCTGCAGGACTCTCCTAAATTTCCCCTAGTAATCTGCACCTCTTACTTGAAAGAAGTGACTAAAGTTGACACTTTTATTTCAGAGTGCAGCTTCTCTAATTGTGCCATCAGAAGAAATCTTGGAAGCATGAGACAAATGGGAGAGTAATGTGAAGGGAAGCTGATTAAATCCAGAACATTCAATGAGTTCATTTCACAACTGGTTTTCTACTTAATACGAAAGTGCACAGGAACAGACTGATCTCCATGAGCAGATACTATCTCTTTCAAAACTTAACGAGCCCTAGGTATGACAAGAGCCTGTGCCAATGTCATTACTTAGAATTTGGTTTAGAGTGCAAATTACTCTGCGCAAGAGTAGATGGTCTTTGCCCTTCTATCAGATAAGATTATTAAACTTGGATGCATTTAAGAGATTTTAAGGGTGGGAGTGAACAGTTATCACAGAAGAGAAGAAAAAAGGAAATTTAGTAGGGGAAACATCCTTCCACTAATACTTAAATGGATCACAAATGTTTTCTGTCATATCAATTATATTCTTTTTCCCCCCAGAGAATCCATAACTGATTTTCTTGTTTAAGTAAAAAGACTAGAGCTTTAGCAACACTCTATATGATTCTCTGTTTGCAACTAACGTTATGGTTTAACAAATAGGAAATCTTGATTTGCTTGTCTATTGAGATTGTTCAAAGAACACAGGCAAAGAACTCAAAAGTATTTTAGGATTTTCTCTGGGAATTATTACCAAGAAAGACTTGCCTTCTCCCCTCCCCATTTCTGTTCATTTTAGTGAGCCAAGATTTTGAAATCTGTCTCTTATTTCTAATGAGCTTTTTAAAAATAAAGGAATGTAAGTATTTGGTTACTATTACTCCTTTTAATAATATCTTGTTCCATTGATTTTGTAGATGTCTGTGATTATTATTTAACAATTAAAGGGATATTTAAATGAACTGGAGAGTTTGTTCAGCCTTTAAGAGTACATGTGGTTCTTTCAGAGGACCAAATTTATGTCTCTATGACCCATGAGGGTGGCTCACAACGACCTATAACTCCAGTTCCGGAGGATGGCTTCTCTCTCTCTCTCTCTCTCTCTCTCTCTCTCTCTCTCTCTCTCTCTCTCTCTCTCTCTCTCTCTCTGGCTGACACACACACACACATAGATTAATAAAAATAAAATGCTAAAACTAGTACTTAGAATTGGGGTTACTATTGTGTTAGTTTGGTTTTTATTACCGTGAAGAAACATCAAGACCACAGCAACTAATATAAAGGAAACTATTTAATTGGGGCTGGCTTACAGTTTCATTTAGTTCATTATTGTCATGATGGAAAGCATGGCAGCATCCAGTCAGACATGTTGGTACTAGGGAAGGATATGAGAGTTCTACACCTTGATCAGAAGGCAGTAGAAGGAGACTGTGTACCACATGGGGCATAGCTTGAGCCTGTAAGGCCTCAAAGTCCCTGCTCCCACAAGAACATACTTCCTCTAATAAGTCTACACGTAGTTCACTAAGGTTACACTTCCTAATAGTGACACATATTATGACCAAGCATTCAAATATATGTGTCTATGGGGGACATTTCTATCAAATCACCACATTCCACTCCCTTGTTCTCATTGAATTGTGGTTATAACATAATTACGAGATGCATTCAGTCCCTCCTCAAAAATTTACAAGGTCCATAACAGTTTATAAAGTTTAAAGTCTCTTCTGATATTCATGCAATCTCTTAAATGTAATATTCTGTAAAATCAAAATAAAAAAATGAACTACATACTTCCAGCACATAAAGGCAATGGATATACATTAGTGTTCCAAAGTGGAGCATGATGAACAAATACTGAACAAAGCAAAACTAAAAAGTAGCTGAGAAAATTACCAACTCTGCATCAACTTGTCTGATGTGAAAATGTTCTTCAGATCTTGACGTAACACAGTTCTTTCTCTTCAGCTTGTTCTACTCCCTGTCAGCAGCTTTCTTTGGCAGGTATCTCACAGCTCCAACATTTTGGGGTCTCCAAAGGCAATAAATCCAGACTTCACCTTTACAACTTCAAACAGGGCCTCTTTAGGCTTCCATGCAAGGAGACCCCTGCCACACACTGGCTTCAGTGTCTTTTCTTAGTCTTGGGAGGAGATTCCATAACCCCTTTCTTCTATCTTGACTCTAAAGCTACATGGCCAAAGCTACAAAGTTCTGCTGCTTGCTGGGAAGGAATACAGCACACTCACTTAATTAAATTCTCGTGTGTTTTCACTGTTTAAGCTTGGTTGCCATAGAACTTGCTTTGTGGGTCTAGGTGACCTTGATCTCAGAGATCTGCTTGCATTTGTCTCCTGAGTTCTGGGATTAAAGGCATGTACCTCTTTGCCCAGACCTAAACTGCTTTAGATTTTTTTTTATTTTTATTTTTAATTTTTTTATAAAACAGAAGCTTAGCTGAGGTCACAAATCCCTTTATTCCATTTAATATTTTTAATCTGTTCATCTACTTGAACATAGGATTTAGAACCATTCTACTAACTTGTGCTTCTTTTCTCCTTGAACCATATGTTTTGTTTAAGCTTGTTCAGCTTGCTGCTTTTCATCAAAAAACTCTTGGTAGTTTTTAACACTATTGCTCTGTAGTACAATTTAAGGTCCAGGATATTGATTCCCCCAGAAGTTCTTTTACTCTTGAGAATAGTTTTAGCTATCCTGGGTTTTCTGTTATTCCAGATGAATTTTTGAATTGCTCTTTCTAACTCTATGAAGAATTGAGTTGGGATATTGATGGGGATTGTATTGAATCTGTATATTGCTTTTGGCAATATGGTCATTTTTACTATATTAATCCTGCCAATCCATGAGCATGAAAGATTTTTCCATCTTCTGAGGTCTTCTTTAATTTCTTTCTTCAGAGACTTGAAGTTCTTGTCATACAGATCATTCACTTGTTTGGTTAGAGTCACACCAAGATACTTTATATTGTTTGTGGCTATCGTGAAGGGTATCATTTCTCTTACTTCTTTCTCAGCCTGCTTATCCTTTGAATATAGGAAGGCTACTGACTTGCTTGAGTTGCTTTTATATCCATCCACTTTGCTGAAGTTGTTTATCAGCTGTAGGAGTTCTCTGGTGTAGTTCTTTGGGTCGCTTAAGTATACTATCATATCGTCTGCAAATAGTGATAGTTTGACTTCTTCCTTTCCAATTTGTATCCCTTTGACCTCCTTTTGTTGTCTAGTTGCTCTAGCTAGAACTTCAAGTACTGTATTGAAAAGATATGGAGAGAGAGGGCAGCCTTGTCTAGACCTTGATTTTAGTGGGATTGCTTCAAGTTTCTCTCCATTTAGATTGATGTTGGATACCGGTTTGCTGTAAATTGCTTTTACTATGTTTAGATAAGGGCCTCGAATTCCTGATCTTTCCAAGACCTTTAACATGAAAGGATGCTGAATTTTGTCAAATGCTTTCTCAGCATCTAATGAGATGACCATGTGGTTTTTTTCTTTGAGATTTTTTATGTAGTGGATTACATTGATGGACTTCCTTATATTGAACCATCCCTGCATCCCTGGAATGAAGCCTACTTGATTGTGGTGAATGATCATTTTGATGTGTTCTTGGATTCGGTTGGCAAGAATTTTATTGAGTATTTTTGCATCGATATTCATAAGAGAGATTGGCCTGAGATTCTCTTTCTTTGTTGGATCTTTGTGTGGTTTAGGTATTAGCGTAATTGTGGCTTCATAGAACGAGTTGGGTAGTGTTCCTTCTGTTTCTATTGTGTGGAATAGTTTGAAGAGTATTGGGGTTAGGTCTTCTTTGAAGGTCTGAGAGAATTCTGCACTAAAACCATCTGACCTATGATTTTTTTGGTTGGAAGACTTCCAATGACCATTTCTATTTCTTCAGGGGTCATAGGATGGTTTAGATGGTCTATTTGATCCTGATTTAATTTTGGTATTTGGTATCTGTCTAGGAAATTGCCCATTTCCTTCAGATTTTCTAGTTGTGTTGAATACAGGCTTTTGTAGTAGGATCTGATGATTTTTTTGAATTTCCTCAGTTTCTGCTGTTATCTCTCCCTTTTCGTTTCTGATTTTGTTAATTTGGATACTGTGCCCTCTGGCTAGTCTGACTAAGGGCTTATCTATCTTGTTGATTTTCTCAAAGAACCAACTCCTAGTTTTGTTGATTCTTTGTATGGTTTCATTTGTTTCTACTTGATTGATTTCAGCCCTGAGTTTGAAGATTTCCTGCATTCCACTCCTCTTGGGTGCATTTGCTTCTTTCTGTTCCAGTGCTTTCAGGTATGCCATTAAGATGCTAGTGTATGCTCTCTCCCATTTCTTTTTGGCGGCACTCAGTACAGTGACAGGAATATAGTTCAATGGAACAGAATTGAAGATCCAGAAATGAATCCACACTCCTATTGTCACTTGATCTTTGACAGAGGAGCTAAAACCATCCAGTGGAAAAAAGATAGCCTTTTCAACAAATGGTGCTGGTTCAACTGGAGGTCAACATACAGAAGATGCAAATTGACCCATTCTTATCTCCTTGCACTAAGCTCAATTCCAAGTGGATCAAGGACCTCCACATAAAACCAGACACACTGAAACTAATAGAAAGGAAACTAGGGAAGAACCTTGAACATATGGGCACAGGGGAGAATTTCCTGAACAGAACTCCAATAGCTTATGCTCTAAGATCAAGAATTGACAAATGGGACTTCATAAAATTACAAAGTTTCTGTAAGGCAAAAGACACTGTCAAAAGGACAAAGTGGCAACCAACTAACTGGGAAATGATCTTTACCAACCCTACATCTGACAGAGGGCTAATATCCAATATATACAAGGACCTCAAGAAGATAGACTCCAGAGAGCCAAGTAACCCTATTAAAAATGGGGTTCAGAGCTAAACAAAGAGTTCTCACCTGAAGAATATCTAATGGCTGAGAAGCACCTAAAGAAATGTTCAATATCCTTAGTCATTAGGGAAATGCAAATCAAAACAACCCTGAGATTCCATCTCACACCAGTCAGAATGGCTAAGATCAAAAACACAGGAGACAGCAGTTGTTGGCGAGGATGTGGAGAAAGAGGAACACTCCTCCACTGCTGGTGGGATTGCAAGCTGGTACAACTACTCTGTAAAGTAGTCTGGTGGTTCCTCAGAAAACTGGGCATGACACTCCCGGAGGATCCTGCTATACCACTCCTGGGCATATACCCAGAGGCTTTACCTGCATGCAATAAGGGCACATGCTCCACTATGTTCATAGCAGCCTTATTTATAATAGCCAAAAGCTGGAGAGAACCCAGATGTCCCTCAATGGAGGAATGGATTCAGAAGATGTGGTATATTTACACAATGGAATACTACTCTGCAATTCAAAACAATGAAGTCACGAAATTCCTAGACAAATGGTCAGAACTGGAAAATATCATCCTTAGTGAGGTAACCCAATCACAAAAAACACACATGGTATGCAGTCATTGATAAGGGGATATTAACCCAAAATCTCAGAATACCCTAGACACAGTTCACATATCAATAGATTTCCAAGAAGATAGAAGGAGAGACCCCTGGTCCTGGAAAGAGTGGGTGTAGGGGAATGCCAGGACAGAGAAACGAGAGGGGGTTGAATGGGGAAAAGAGGGAGGGAAGGGGGCTTATGGGACTTTCGGGGAGTGAGGAAATGGGAAAGGGGAAATGATTTGGAATGTAATTAAAAAAACTTAGAAAAGAAAAAAAAACTCTTGGTAATAGTGAACACTAGTAACTATATGTCAGAGTCTATACTAGACTGGTTTGAGATTTCCTTTGCCAATGCTATTGTGTTTATAAAATGATAAAGAGAGAGTAGATATGTTTCATGTATATGTAGTCAGGTATGGGGGAAGGGGGTGCCTCCATGGTCACATGCTGAGGCATCCCTTCCCGCTGAGGGACCAGCCATACAAAGGTACAATATAGAATAGGGCATGGGGAGGGGATCCAAGAGGGTAGTAGAGGCAGAGCAAGGGAGAGAGAGAGAGAGAGAGAGAGAGAGAGAGAGAGAGAGAGAGAGAGAGAGAGAGAGAGGAAGGACAGAGAAGAGAAGAGAAGAGAAGAGAAGAGAAGAGAAGAGAAGAGAAGAGAAGAGAAGAGAAGAGAAGAGAAGAGAAGAGAAGAGAAGAAAAATAGAGACCAGCCATGAGCTCATGGAGAGTGAGGGGGAAAGGGAATGGGGAGAGAATGGGGAAGGGACAAAGGGACAGAGCAGGAGCAGAAAGGCAAGATCAAGAGAGAAAGGAGGGGCAAGAAGCCTCTTTTATAGTGAGTCAGGCATACCTGACTGTTGCCAGGTAACTGTGGGATGGAGCATAGACCAAAAGATAACATTCCCTATTTTGGTTTAATTAAAAAAGAAAAAATTAGAAGCAAGAGTAGATGAGGAATAGGGTCATTGTGATTTTTAAACACTTCCTGCTGTTTTTGGGGTGATGTGTCTCTAAGAAACCTAGAAGAATAGCTATGGGGAAGTTTGTCCAGTCTTAGTAGAATTGACTGTTTCCTTGTTGTCCAGGGTCTGTGGATAGATCAGAAGGAACAGTTCTAGTAGAAGCATCTGTGTCTGTGAGAGAAGTTTGGAGCATCTGGAGGTTGCTTCTTTGAAACTCTCCTGGATGTAGTAAATGCCTGGACTTGACAAGATGCTGAAACACAAACATACATATATTGTAGGTAGAGAATAAGATTAAGTGTGTTTGGGAGAAAGAAAAATTTTTTTCTTAGATGTACATTTGAAACACAGAGGAATCTAAATCTCTTTGTTTTAGTGTCAAGAAGATTTTCTTGGAAAGGGACAAAAAGCAGCCACATTCATCACCAAAATATTACAACAATCTCTAGGCAACATACTATAATTTTTCTCCTCTGAAAACTCTTAAGCCATACCCTCTCAGTTCAAATAACCCCTAGCACCTACACTCACTAAGTGTTGTTTAAAAAAAATTCCACTGCTTTACTAATCCAAAGTTCCAAATCCAAATTCTCCCAAACAAGATTATGATCATGCCTATCATAGCAATACCTCCATCCCTGGAAATAGCTTCCGTCTTAGTTAGGGTTTCCACTGTTGTGAAAAGACAACACAATCATGGCAATTCTTATCAAGGAAAACATTTAGTTGGAACTGACTTACATTTTCAGAGATTTATTGGCTATATTCATGGTAGGAAGCATGGCAGCTTCCAGACAGACATGGTACTAGAGAAGTATCTGAGAGTTCTACATCTTGATCACCAGTTACCAGAAGGAGAATGTGTGAAGTACTGTGAATATTTTGAGCATATAAAACCTTAATCTCTCTGTGACTTCAGTGACACACTTCATCCAACTTGGCTGCATCTCATACACTCAGGAAGGTGAAACATGCATTTGACATAGCTCTCAAGAGGTAAAGGTAGAAGAATCAGAAACTCAAAGTCTTCCTAGGATACAAAGATAATTTGGTGATCATGGAATACATGCAATATGGAACAAAAATGTTGATATTTAAAGTAAGCATTATAAAAACAAACTGAGAATAGAGATATATAATTTTCCTATGTAGAAATGTATGCTTAAAGGATTGCTTTTTGTTTTCTATGTTTTGTGAAGCAGCTACTTATTACATTTATTGTATTTTACTTTATTTTTTAAAATCTGTATTTATTCATTTTTATGTATGTGTATGGATGTATGCCTGCATTGAATACACACAGTGCCTCGGAAACCAGAGGAGGGCATCGTTTCTCCTAGAATGTGAGTCAGAGACTCAGAGCCACCTCATGTAGATTCTGGGAACTAAGCTTGTCTCTTCGGTAAAAGCAGTCAGCAGTAATAACTATTGAGTCATTTCTTCAGTGCCCATTGGTTTATTTATTTTATTTTTATATAAATATTTTTAAAATTTTAACTGAATATTTCATATATGTATATGGTGTGTTTTTGATAAAACCCACACCTACTCCCTCTCTTCTAACGCCTTTTATGTTCCTCACCACTCACAGTGGCTGTGACTACATGCACAAGATCTAGCTAGTCAAAATGCCAGCATCAATGGAGGGGCTCACAATGCCCCAACCCAAGCTAAGGAGCTCTTAATAGCTGATTGCTGCTGGCCGAAGGCAAGTCATTTACTTCAACTCCTGTTAGATTCCCCATACACTACTGGAAGTCCATATATCTGTGCACATCCTACCATCAGGAAACAGACTTAGATTTAAATTTAAAAAAAAAGAGGATTTTCTGTATGAAAGTCAGACAGGCTTTAAACTTGTGGCAATCTTACTACTTCTCTAGTGCTGAGATTATAGACGTGTGCTTCCACTTGTTATAATAATGTAAACTGGATCTGACTAATTACTAGATAGAAAGCCTTAAACACTGTGTCTTCCCCAATTCCTATGCCATAAATTATTTCTCTCTACTTGAAGTTTCCATCTCTGACCTTCTTTCCATTTAACAGGTTTCTAGCCCACCCATAGTTTCTGCTCACATGCAGTTTATATCTGGGCACAGTAAGGTTTAACCTCAGATGGTCTGATTGATCACTAACCTCTCTTCAGAAGTCCTGATTCTTGACCAACAGTGTGGAATATTTAACTAAAATATATGGTGTTCTGTGACCATGCTTCCATGGCCTAGAAGAGGCAACCTGTTAGCATTGTTTAGGAATAATAATTGGATTTATGTTTTGAGCCAGAACTATTTCAATGGTAAGTCTAGTCAGACAGCTCATTCTCAGAGACCTCCATTAGGAGCTGACTTTGGGTTTCCTGGTCAGAAGTGCTTTGCAAGTACAACAGTGATAATATGAGACTTAAAGAAAGAATATTTCTTTTGCAACCCAACTAGACAGAGAGGAAAACCACCCTTCTTAGCTCCCTTGATCTCCTTCCTTGGTTGTTGCTGAACTATGTTCTTTGCTAGTAATAAAAAATGAGTCCTGCGATTACATTTTGCAACCAAACACCTACAGTGATTAATGTGCTGTTAGTGCAGCTTGCCATGGTCTGGCCTCTCCTTCATAGCAACTTCCACTTTACCTCCTATCACTGATGGATTCAAGCATTATTGGTTCAAATTTACGTGGAAGTCTGATTGGCTCAAATAATATTTTTTATTATATGGCATAGATTATTTTTAAAACTAGACTGTGGTTTGACTGCCCTTTAGTCAGATGCCATCTCCGGGATCATTACTTTCACCAAGTATCCAGCTGGCAAAGCAGATCCCATAGCCAGGTAAACTTTAAAAAGCCAGGTAACTTTACATAGAAATCTTGTGTTTGAGTGGTTTTGAGGATGGCTTATGTCTTTCAAATGCTATAAATATGTGTATATACACACATGTGCACATTCTCACCCACACGTAGGCATGCATGTACACAAGTGTGCATGAACACATGTGCGCGTGTGCCTGCATGCACAAACACACACACACACACACAAGTACATGCACATACATACTCACATGCACATGCATGCATACAAACTCATGCACCTAAGTGTTAAACTTTTTAGCCTGGACTGGAAATCTTGTATGTTTCTGAGTTTTCAGCACTCAATTAGCCTGTTAGATCAACAAATGCATATATTGAGACTGTATTGGTCAAGCTCACTATAGTTTTGTAAAATATGTTCACCATTCTCATTCAAAGATGAGGGTAGAGAGCTTCCAGTATTATGTTAGTAAGTTGCCCTACCTTATTTTCCAATCCTGTGTTTCCCTAATGCCGAATTCAGATCAGTTTGCTGAATTGCCAAATACCTAGACGGGTGTTCTCTTCAAGTATATATGTACTGACCTGGGTGTATTGCTTAAATCAAATAATATCCACTCTAAATAGATACTTGGGAATGATATTTCTTTTTTCATATCTGTTGATGTAGTTGTTGCAAAGCTGATAAAAGTGAGTCAGAAAATGTGGGAGAGAATTTTGGTGTCATGTTGAATTGAGGTGTAGCATAGAGACTTGGCCTGAGGTATATTGTCAAGCTTCTGCTCTTAACTATCTTTCTTCAAAGATAAGCTTAATGAACTCATACGTGTTTAAGTTGCTGGAGATTCTTGACCTGTAAGAAATAAGACACTGTCTTCTGTGTTACTGGTGAATGATAAAAACCTTAGACTACCGGAGACTTGGCTTTCAGAGTGGTATGTCTAAATAACTATTACCCACAAGGTCTAGCTATGCTCATTATCCATCACTATTATCCATCATAACTGAATCAGTTCTCCAATATCTTATACTCAGATTTCACTGGGAAACATGTCTTATTAATTTAAAATTATATTTAAAGTAATTATTTTTTCTTAGACCTATCATATTTGTTCTAACATTTCTTCCACACCCAAGAAATAATATTTTCTACCCTCTTCATCTGAATACAGTTTTTGTATAAAGATCTGACATACATGCCTATTATGATCAGAACAGAATTTCTGATTTTTCTCTTTATATGAGAAATAAGACTGCTAGTGGCAAAAAACAGATATTATTATATTCCACCAACTTTATAAAGCCAAGCTCAGTGGTTTTCTTGCAAAGTCCCATATTTTAATGTATTAGATGATGCCATGCCTTGGTTTTCAATCTTGTGTTTCTCCAATGACAACCTTAGATCAGCAATACTGAATCACCATCATCTGAAAATTCACCAAGAGTACACATATAAAACTTTTATGATACTCCAGACACATTAAGAAGTATTCTCCCAGATTTCCAAAGAATTATCTGTGATAAATTTCAATAGACTTGCTTTATGGGTAGTAAATCAATCTTGGAGAGTAGGTTGGCCAAGTTGCACAAGGACAAAATAATGAAGCTTTGTTGTGATTTCAGGGGCCTCTATGACACTGAATCCTATGTGCTAATTAGTAGAACAAAATCTCTTTTCCTACCTACATATTGACTGATACTGCATTAACTTGTAAAATAACACACTTAATAGTCTAAAGGGATTGTTTTATTTATATTTAGTCTTTAAAAGTCCCCGCAATAGATGGGACTTATTCCTGAAGTGAAGAGTTCTTGCTCAGTCGCTCTTGGTTCTGTGTAGTGTACAGTTATTGTGTAGGGAAGCTTGCTAAAGCCATTTTCTGCAACCAGAGAGATACCATCAGTATGAAGCACCCAAATATTTACATTACATTCTTACTTTTTCTTTGAATAAAATCTGATAAAACATCACAAGTCTTCCTAGGGATAGAAAACAACTCCAAAGAGGCATAATTGGATGCATTATAGCCCTCAAACTCAGTCCACAGGCTGAGTGATAAACAGCACCATCCTCTCCTTAGAGGTCTGAAAGAGTTAATTGCTTTGCAAACAGGGAAGGGTTATGGCTATAAAGCCAAACTGTTAGATGACAGTAGAGTTCTGAAGGTTTTACGCTTGAGACACTTGAACACAATGGTGTTTTATCTTCCTTTTATAAAATGCAGCTTTATTTTTCTCTCTCTTTTATTTCTCTCCTTAAACATGAATGATAGGCGATTAAAGGTGCTCTGAGGGGGGAAATATTTTTTTACTTGCATGGCTGTGGAAGCCCGATTTAATCAACAAAATGCCATGCGGAGGACTATTCTCATTTCCTTGTCATAGAAAATAAGAGAAATAAATTTAAAAGACCTCCTTCCTCTAAGAAAATGTTTCCAGGGCCTGACTCCCATCTGTAACAATGTTTCAGAGCATCACCCTCACCGGTCGGTGTAGCACAAGACTTGCTACATTGGGTTTTCTAGGCATGTCCTTAGCAGCCAGACTCAATATCTCCAAGTCCTGGACCATTTAGTAATAAGTTGTATTGTTCTTTTTTGCCTCTTGCTGTGTTACAATATTCTGACAAAAGCAATTTAAGGAAAAAGTTTCCCTTTAGTGCACAGACAAAGATATAGTTCATCCACGTGGAGAAGTCAGGAAAGCAAGGGCTTAATGTAGCTGTTCACATCACATCTACAGACATGAAACACACAAAAAAAATGATGAATGAATGCATACTTTCTCCAGTTTATTCAGTCTGGGATGCCATCCAGGTTTCAATTAAGGTGGAGTGGAGTCCCTAACATAAATGGAGCAACTAAAATACTTCATATGCTCATCTCCTAGGTAATTTTAGATCATGTGAAACTGACAATCAACATTAGCCCTCATGCATAGATTGTCATCTCTTTGGTTTCATAATGTACTACTTATTGAGAAAAAATATGGGATTACTCAGTCCTACAAAGTGTATACCTTCTATATGTATTTAGGTTTCGATACACAATGCAAAGGTTTCACCATAACTGAATATAGTATAATAAAATAAAGTAAAACAGGAGCAAAACACTGGAGAATACGTGTTAAATAATCCTGAAGAATACTTAAAGAAGAAATGAATGGACAGGCTGGTTACTATAAAGGAACCACAAAGATAAAAAAGAAACACTTCTCTGTTTAAGGTCTGGTTGATTGAAATATTTCCCAGCTGAATACTACATTTCAACACCTGGGGATTGAACTTCCTTAGTATTAAACGAGACAGAAATAGACTCCGGCTAGATATTAATTAAGTGAGCATAGACTGATTACAGCTGAGATTACATTTAAAATAACAGAATGTATAAATTGTACTCCCAAATCATAACTAGAGAGTTTACTCTAATAAAAAATAAATCTCTCTCAGTTGATGAGTGAAGGAAGACTTCATTTAAGTATTTTGCAAAGAGGTGAAGACTACTGAGTGGGAGAGAGAAATTTAGCTCAATGCAGATGAAACAAACAGGCAAGGTTTCTAATGCTGGGGCAAGCAAATGGAAGAATTCAGAGAGCAATTCCAAGGGAAGTGGAACAGCATGACTATGCACTGGCCTTTGCTGATTGGCTTTAATGAAGTCAAGACTCCTCTCTCCACAGGGATGGATTGTTAGGATTTTGCCTTTTAAGTTATTTTTTTTTTATTTTCTAAGAATTTTATTTACATTCCAAATCATTTCTCCTTTCCTGTTTCCTCCCTCCCCGAAAGTCCCATAAGCCCCCTTCCCTCCCTCTTTTCCCCATTCAACCCCCTCTCACTTCTCTGTCCTGGCATTCCCCTACATCCAGTCTTTCCAGGACCAGGGTCTCTCCTTCCATCTTCTTGGAAATCTATTGATATGAGAATTGTGTCAGCCAGGCGGTGGTGGCGCACGCCTTTAATCCCAGCACTTGGGAGGCAGAGGCAGGAGGATTTCTGAGTTCGAGACCAGCCTGGTCTACAAAGTGAGTTCCAGGACAGCCAGGGCTACACAGAGAAACCCTGTCTCAAAAAACCAAAAAAAAAAAAAGAAAGAGAATTGTGTCTAGGGTATTCCGAGATTCTGGGTTAATATCCCCTTATCAGTGACTGCATACCATGGGTGTTCTTTTGTGATTGGATTACCTCACTAAGGATGATAAAAAAATTCTCACACTTAAGTTATTTTTAACATAGCATGAAAGCAATGGGTTTGCTTGTGGCTTATGGTTATGGGTTCATATATGTACATATACCATGTACCATGTAACATAAATTTCCCCTTTAGTCTCTTGTATATACTTGTTCTTATATGTCAGAATGTTGGAACCCTGGAGAAAGACATTCTTCATATTTTGTACTTCATGGGTACTGAAGAATTTTCAATTATACAAGTTTCCTAAAGCAAATCCTTTAGGGGTCACCAGGTCATGCAGTCAGAAGATTGTGTGAATAGTCAAGCTGAGAGGACAAGGTAAGTTTAATATCCTTCCTGAGTCTTTCTATTTTTCATTTCCTCCATTGTTGTAAGAAGAAAATCACCTTTAAAAATCTGTAATGAGCCCAGAGTCCTCAGGACACAGGAACTGAGGAGCAGCCTATGAAGGAATCCTTCTGGTTTCCATCAGCACCTGGAGCTTATCTTGTGACATAGCACTCCTTACCCAAATACCCCTGGGACAGAATGGGTCTCTCATGAGTGCTGGCAACCCTGTGAACACAGGTAAGGCCACCATTTCTGTTCAGAGGGACTGGCCGGGAGCCCTCAGGTCACAGGAACCTCTGAAAGAGCAGCCTGGGACAGGATCCTTCTGGTTTCCATTTGCTCCTGGTGCTCATCTTGTGCCACAGTGCTCCATAATCAAATACTGTCCTGGAGAGAGCTGCTCTCCCAGGAATGCTTACTCACCTGTGAACACAGGTAAGACCACCACTTCTGCTCAGATTTCTGGCCCAAGTGGGACCTGCCCTGAGCCATCAAGACGCAGGAATCAAAATATAACCTGGGACGGGATCCTTCCAGTTTCAGTCTGCACCCCAGAGTTTACCCTGTAACACAGCTTTCTATATCTAAATTCCTCCCAGAGAGAACTGGTCTTCCAGAAGTACTGACACAGGGGTTTGCAGGAGGGACAAGACACAGTCAGAGCCAGCAAAACCAACTAACACTAGAGATAACCAGATGGCAAAAGGAGAAGGCAAGAACATATGCAACAGAAAACAAGTCTACTTGGCAGCATCAGAACGGAGTTCTCCTACCACAGTGAGTCCTGGATACCCCAACACACTAGAAAAGCAAGACTTGCATTTGAAATCACATCTCATGATACTGATAGAGGACTTTAAGAAGGACATAAATAACTTCCTTAAAGAAATATAGGAGAACACAGGTAAACAGGTAAAAGCCCTCAAAGAGGAAACACAAAAGTCCCTTAAAGAATTATAGGAAAACATAACCAAACGGGTGAAGGAATTGAACAAAACCATCCAGGATCTAAAAATGGAAATAGAAACAATAAAGAAATCACAAAGGGAGACAATCCTGTAGATAGAAAACCTAGGAAAGAGATCAGGAGTCATAGATGCAAGCATCACCAACATAATAAAAAGGGATAGAAGAGAGAATCTCAGGTGCAGAAGATACCATAGAAAATATTGATATAACAGTCAAAGAAAATGCAAAATGCAAAAAGTTCCTAACCGAAATTGTCCAAGAAATTCAAGACACAATGAGAAAAATCAAACATAAGGATAATAGGTATAGAGGAGAGCAAAGATTCCCAACATAAAGGGTCAGTAAATATCTTCAACAAAATTATAGAAGAAACTTCCCTAACCTAAAGAAAGAGATGTCCATAAATGTACAAGAGGCCTACAGAATCCCCAAATAGATTAGACCGGAAAAGAAATTCCTCCTGTCACATAATAGTCAAAAGACCAAATGCACAAAAGAAATAAAGAATATTCAAAGCAATAAGGGAAAAAGGTCAAGTAACATACAAAGACAGACTTATCAGAACTGCACTACACTTCTCACCAGAGACTGTGAAAGCCAGAAGATCCTGGGCAGATGTCATACAGATCCTAAGGCAACACAATGCCAGCCCAGACTACTATACCCAGCAAAACTCTCAATTACCATAGACGAAGAAAGCAAAATATTCCATGACAACACCAAATTTACAAAGTATCTTTCCAAAAATCCAGTCCTACAAAGGTTAATAGATGGAAAACACAACACGAGGGAAACTACACCCTAGAAAAGCAAAAAAGTAATCTTTCAACAAACCCAAAAGAAGATAGCAACACAAACATAAAAATAACATTGAAAATAACAGGAAACAAGAATCACTATGCCTTAATATCTCTTAACATCAATGGGCTCAATTCCCCAATAAAAAGACATAGATTAACAGACTGGATATGTAAACAGGACTCAACATTTGCATACAGGAAACCCACTTCAGTGTAAAACAAAGACACTGCTTCAGAGTAAAGGGCTGGAAAATAATTTTCCAAGCAAATGGTCCCAAGAAACAAGCTGGAGTAGCTATTCTAATATTGAATAAAAGCATCCTTCAACCAAAAGTTATGCAAAAGTATAAGGAAGGACACTTCATACTCATCAAAGGAAAAATCTACCAAGAAGAACTTTCAATTCTGAACATCTATGCTCCAAATGCAAGGTCACCCACATTCATAAAAGAAACTTTACTAAAACTCAAAACACATATTGCACCTCACACAATAATAGTGGGAGATTTCAACACCCCACTCTCATCAATTGACAGATCATGGAAACACAAACTATATTGAAACTAACAAAAGTTATGAACCAAATGGATTTAACAGATATCTATAGAACATTTCATCCTAAAACAAAAGAATCTACCTTTTTCCTGGCATGGTACCTTCTCCAAAACTGACAAAATAATCATTCACAAAACAGGCCTCAACATATACAAGAAGAATGAAATCGTCCCTTGCATTCTTTCAGATCAGCATGGAATAAGGCTGGTTTTCAATAGCAACAAAAACAACAGAAATCCCACATAAACATTGAAGCCGAAGAACGCCGTACTCAATGATATCTTGGTCAATGAAGAAATAAAGAAATTAAAGACTTTTTAGAATTTAATGAAAATGAAGGCACAACATATTCAAACTTAATGGGACACAATATAAGCAGTGCTAAGAGGAAAACTCACCTCTGAATGCCTTCAAAAAGAAAATGGAAATAGCATACACTATGAGCTTAACAGCATTCCTAAAGGCTGTAGAACACAAAGAAACAAATACAGCCAAGAGAAGTACACAACAACAAATAAACAAACTCGGGGCTGAAATCATGGGAGGAAATACAGAGACAAAGTGTGGATCAGAGACTGAAGTAAAGACCATTCAGACACTGCCCCACCTGGGGATCCATCTAATATACAGTCACCAAACCCAGACACTATTGTGGATACCAACAAGCACTTGCTGACAGGAGCCTGATATAGCTGTCTCCTGAGAGTCTCTACCAGTAACTGACTAATACAGAGGTGGGTGATCTCAGCCAACCATTGGACTGAACACAAGGTCTCCAATGGAGGAGCCAGAGAAAGAACCCTAGGAGCTGAAGGAGCTTGCAGCCCCATAGGAGCAACATAAATATGAACCAACCAGTAGCCCCAGAGCTCCACGGACTAAACCACCAGCCAAATAGTACACATGGAGGGACCCATGGCTCCACCCGCATACGTAGCAGAGGATGACCTTTTGGACATCAAAGGGAGGAGAGGCTCTTGATCCTGAGAAGGCTCGATGCCCCAGTATAAGGGAATGTCAGGACAAGGAATTGGGAGTGGGTGGGTTGGTAAGCAGGCAGAGGGGGAATAGTATAGGGGGTTTTCAGAGGGGAAACCAGAAAGGAGATAGCATATGAAATGTAAATAAAGAAAATATCTAATAAAATACAAGGAAAAAATTCAGATAAGTATACTACCAATTTTACTCCAATAAATAATTCAGAACATGCAAAAACAAATCTGTTCAAAGAATCAATAGTACCAGGAGCTGATTCTTTGAGAAAATCAACAAGATAGATAAACCCTTTTAACCAGACTAACCAGAGGGCACAGAGACAGTATCCAAATTAATAAAATCAGAAATGATAAGGGAAAGATAACAACAGAAACTGAGGGAATTAAAAAATCATCAGATACTATTACAAAAGCCTATATACAACAAAACTGGAAAATCTGGAAGAAATGGACAATTTTCTAGACAGATACCAGGTAACAAAGTTAAATTAGGATCAGATAAACCATCTAAACAGTTCCCTAACCCCGAAAGAAATAGAAGCAGTAATTAAAAGTCTCCCAATCAATAAAGCCCAGAACCAAATGGCATTAGTGCAGAATTCTATCAAACCTTCAAAGAGCTAATACCTATATTCTTCAAACTATTCCACAAAACAGAAACAGAAGGAACACTACCCAATTCTATGAAGCCACAGTTAAGCTGAGTATTCTCCCTTGGAGAAGGAATGGTTTCTGTCTAATCAGGACTTTTTACAATTTCCTTTCACAGAGGACTTCATAAGATATTTTTTCTACTTCTATCATGTTTAATGTTCCCAACAGATTTTAAAAACTGGTTGAGTGAATATTACTTTTAGCTTCAGAAGATATTGTGTATATTTAAGGAACATTTATGTATTATAAATTATTTTAATGACTTGAAAATGACAATACTGAGTTGTATGTTTTAAAAAAAAATTTCATAATTTTAATAAAAATTAAAAATAAAAAATAAATAAAAAGGTAGATGTAACTTACATGTAGCTCATCTGTTTACAACTCTTGTTATGAAAATACTATGCTGTTAAACCCAGAGGTTCCCAGGATATCAGTTAAACCTTTAAAGACCCCTCATTTGATTGTGTGACAGGCCATCAGACTGTATAAGTGTTAGAGGTTCTGTCCCCATTTTTTAAAGTCCTTTATTTCTCACACATAGTTGTTTCTGTGTTTTTTCCACACCACGAGATTTAAGGCATGGATTCATTTTCATATTAAAACTTGCTTGATGCTATGGAGACTATAAATAATCATCATAAGGATATCGACACTACAATTTTGACTTAGGAATCTTAAGGAGAAAGATTAAGGCTGTAGGAAAATAATTTTGTATTATTTTAAAAATCAGCAGCCCTAATTCCTTGATTAATTGGGTTGTAGTTCTTTCTGATATTGGAATGACTTATTCAATGAAGAGAAAAAGCGTTGGAAAGGTGAAGTGGAAACGTTTAGTTCTTTGGAAAGTTACTTATGCCAAATGATGTGTGCTGGGGCATACAGGTGAAAGGATGTCTTGATAAAGCAAACACATGAAAGACTGTTTTCCTGAAGTAGACACAGGTAAAAGGATGTTTGGATATAGCAGACATGTGAAAGGACTCTTGATGAAGAAGTATAAATATGACCCCACAAGCAGTGGGAGATGGCCACTGAGCTTTGGTTTGGTTTGCTTTGTCTCACTATTTTTCACTCAAGAAGCATGTATTGGTTCACCTTACATAGTGTTGTTGAGCTCAACTAATGTTGCCATTGAGAGAAACCTGCTCAAGAATTGCTCATGAGGTTCCTGTGGCAGCTTGCAGCTTCTGTGTCCTCACCTCAGGCCTGGTTAGCAAGCCTGGCGGTTTCTTCTGGATTGAACTACATTTGCCTGGTGTCTGCTTGCTAAAATGACTGGACTGTAGTTGCTGGTTCGTGCCTGTTGTCTGCCTGCCTAGAGGAAAGGTCTGCCTCTACTAAGTCATATTTGGTTTTTGCTATGGAACTGAACTGCCCAAGAAGATCAAGCTCACCCTCAAAGAACTATTGCTGAGCAGATCCACTTCCTCCATATCCTAATGACTTCTCTTCCACTACCTCTGCTGGGTAGTGGGCTAGAGGAAAATTTCAGCCCTAATTAAAAGTAGGTTGCAAAAATCTTGTGCCTACAGAAAGGCCTTAAACTTTTCAATAAAATCAAAAAGAATCTTTGCATTTAAAAAAATTTATAATGAAGGAAAATAAAATTTTATAAAGAAACTAAAAGGGGGTTGGGAAGATGATGCTGCATTTACAAGTACTTGTTGCTCTGACAAAGGACCGGAGTTTGGTTCATAGTACCCAAGGTAGGTAGCTAACTCCACCTGCAATTCCAGCTCCAGGATCTGTCACCCGCACTCATGAACACATAGCCAGAGATAAAAATGAAATGAATCATACAAAGAGAAATCAAGGAGAACATCCACTGTGGGGATTGCCAACACTAGCTTTCTGCTTTATATTCTCCCTCATGGTCTGACAAGTTGCCATGGGGGCTCCATGCTGTACTTCAGTTACACTGTGACCCCCAAGGGTATTAACTCATTATTACTAAAATGATAAATTCATATTATACATGAAACATCATTAATTAATACCCCATTCTCTTTTCCTATGCCAGAAATTAGCATTCAAAAGCACCTCAATATACTGCTACTTTCTCCTTCTGCCCTAAAGTGCATGAGGAATCTCTTAATTGAATTTGAGTACAGTCTTTTGTCTAGGTATTAACAGTGTTTATGCATTTACTATCCCTAGAACAAACAAAGTACCTTTCTTCCTTTATTAGCAGTTTCTACCCGTTCTGCTGACAATGGTAAACAAGTATAAATGACAGAAGTATAGGACATTCAATTATTCAAGTTCCCTAAAGCAAATCCTTTAGGGGTCACCAATGCAGTCTGAAGATTGTGTGAATAGTCAAGCTGGGAGGGCAAGGCAAGTTTAGTATTCTTCCTTGACTCCCACTTTTCCTCTTTTCCTCCACTGTTGTAAGAAGAAAGTGTGTGTGTGTGTGTGTGTGTGTGTGTGTGCTGTACATACATGCATTTCTGCCTGTATACAAATACTTGAGAAAAAGTGATTGAATATGACCTTATGCTGCTTTTCTGCACATGGAGAGAATAATTAGAAACCAAAGAAATATAACCATCAGTGATCATCTTTGATTTGGTGGAATATGGTTATGTTGTCTTTGGAAACCAAACATCAAACACCTAGTGAGTTCTGTTTCCTTATCAAGTATGGTCAGAGTGGTCTATGTTTCTTTAGTTGTCTCTAAGAAGAAACCTGTCTTTAGTTCCTTCACTGTGTTATCTCAGCCGCTGCTCCTATGGAAGCCTTGTGTTCTGGAAACTTCCATACAGTGCTCTACTCTCTTATTCTGAAAGGAGGTCCTATTCTTGCTAAGGCCATCAGTGTTTCACAGGATCAGTGCGTCACAGCTCAATCTTAGTAGGCTTTCTGATGATTTCTAAATGCCTAGGACTAGGATCATCCCTATTGTCCACATACCTTTTGGATCTTCATATGTTTCTTGCCTTTGAAGAAACTTCTTAACTTTTAACTCCTTTTGGAATCTTAACTTTTCCTGTTCAGAACCAAATCCGAGCCCATGGGGCTCAACCAGGGCACAAGTCTGAGCAATACATTCCATGTTAGCATCAGAATTATCTTTTTTCCTCTGGCAACACAGAGGGAGTTCTTCCCTGGAGAAGCTACCTTTTATTAATTTGTAGCATCTGCCGTGAAAACATATTCGTAGCAGGGAGGCAAAAACAATCCCCCAGATACACCCCACACTGGAGAACATGAGAGAATTCAGGCACATGTACACTGAGAACATTATTTTTTCCTATACTCAAGCCAGCTGAGTTGGGACTCTGCCTCTCTCTGCTCTCATGTTGAGTGGAAGAGCACAATATGGTAGTTTTTGCTAATCAGGAGCCTAGAAATAGGAGCAGGCAAAGATCTACCTCATGCACTTATAATTCACTCTGTCTGATGTGTATATACTTGTCTCTAAAGGGTGTGGATAGCAGAAGAAAGACAGAGAATCCTTGTTTTAACGAGTCTGTTTCTAAAACTATAGAATCCCCAACAGTTATTTCCACACCAGACACTGGAAATTGTTCTAAAAGTAATGCAGGCAATAAATTCTCTAGAGCAGACAAAAGCTGGAGAATTGGGTAAAAATTACGATCGAATAATGAACTAGTAAAAAGACAAATTCCTGCAAGTTTATTTTCTTACATGTGAATAGGAAATATGAAAAATTCTCTTCATGTGGCTAATAAAATATTTCCAATTCTCATTTATAGTTATATAAATTAAAATCTGTTCTTTATCCGGGTCTAAGAATGTATCAAGAGATATCATGTTGCTGCTAAGTTAATATATAGTTAAAGACTTAAAGGATAAACTTATCTTATAGTTCAGTGGTTTGAAGTGTGAGATGGGTGCTTGTGAGGTGACTCAGCTGGGAACAACTTTTGCGGCTAAGTCCAAGGAATTTATTTGTTTTCCCAGGACTTACATTGTAGAAGGAGAGAACTGACACCCACAAGTTGTTCTCTGATCATCACTCTTACGCTGGGGCATGGGTACCCAACACACACACACACACACACACACACACATAATAATAATAATAATAATAATAATAATAATAATAATAATAATAATAAATTATTTTTTATAGGCTATCAAGATGGTTAGCTGTACTTTTGGCAGAGATGATGATCTGAGTTTAATCCTTGGGTTTCAGAAAGTGGAAAAAGATAACTGATCCCTCCAACTTCTCTTCTGACCTCTATATCCATGCTATATAATAGTACACACATACTCTGTAAGTAAATAAATGCAATAAAATATTTTAAATGAATTTTGAAATGGATTGGAAGACTTCTTTCTGGATTGTGTGTCTTAGTTTGTTTTTATTCTACTAAAGAGACAAATGACCACAATAACTTTTAGAAAGGAAAATATTTAATTGGTGCTAGCTTATAGTTTCAGAGATTTAGTCCACTATCATCATGGCAGGAAATATGGCTGCAAGCAGGCATACGTGGTGCTAGATAATGATCTAAGGGTTCTACATCTTGATCAAAAAGAGACTGTGTGCCATACTGGGCATAAGAGATTTCAAACCCCACCCCAAAAGTTACACATTTCTTTCAACAGTGCCACCCTACTCCACTAAGGCTCTACCTCCTAATAGTGAAACTCCCCCTATGTCCAAACATTCAAACACATAATTCTGTGGGGCCATTCCTATTCAAACCACCACTTTGCACTCTCTGGGCCCCCATAGACTTGTAGCCATAACATAACGCAAAATACATTCAGTACAACTGCAAAGGTCCCCATCATCTATACCAGTCTTAAATATACTTCTAACATGTAATGGCATAGGATATATTTTACCACCCAAAAATGGAAAAATTGGAGTTTACTATGAAAATACTAGACCCAAGCAAGACTAAAAACCAGTTGGACAAACTCTAAACTCTGTATCTCCATGTTTAACATCAAAATGCTCTTGAGTTCTCCAACTCCTTTCAGCTTTGTTGACTTCTACACAGTTCTCTATCTAGGGCTGGTTGCAATCCCCATTAGAAGTTTTCCTAGGCAGGTATCCTACTGCTCTGGTACCTTCAACATCTTGGGTCTCCAAGTTAATCCAGGATTAATATTCAAAACCTCACACAGTGAGGTGACATGTAGAGACACCCATGAAACAATCTTGGGTTCAACAGCTCTCCTTAGTTGAAGAGGGGAGATTCCATAGCCCCTTCCTTCTATGCTTGATTCAAAGGCCAGAACCACATGACTGAAACTGCCAAGTTTTCTGTTGTTGAGGCTGGCATACGGCCCCCTGTTCAATGACATCTTCATCAGCTTTCTGAGGTCCATGGTTTACTTCACTATCTAAGCTTAAATGAATTGAAACTCAATTTGTAGAGCATGCTGACTTGAAGTCTATCTCTTGAGTGCAGTGATTAAAGTTATGAACCACCTTGCCTGAACCTAAACTGTTCTTTAATTCCTTTTGCAAGGAAGAGTTTAGCTATTATAATAGGATGGTTAGCTGTTATATGTTGCAAGGTTAGCTGGTTGAGATCTTGCCTTAAGGTTACCATTCCCTTTATTTCACTTAATATAATTAATTCCACTTCATGGTGTCCCTTTTCTCCTTGAACCATACATTTTGTATTTTTCCTTGTTGAGCTTGCTCCTTTTCATCAAGAAGCTCTTCATAATAGTAAATACTAGTAACTATATGACAGATGTTACTCTAGGCTGTTTTGAGATTTCCTTTAACAACGCAATTAATCTAAGTCTCTTTAGTGTCAGGCAGAATTTTCAGACCAGGGCAAAAAAAGCAGCCACATTGTTTACCAAAGCATCACAAGAACAGTTACTAAGCAACCTGCTAAAATTTCTTTTTGCTGAAATCTCTTGAGCCAGGTCCCCACATTTCAAATCACCCTCAGTACCACTATCTTTCATGCTTCTACCAGTATGACCCATTTAGCAGAGATTAAAGCATTACATTGCTTACCTAACTCAAAGTCCCCAAATCTACATTCTTCCAAACAAAAGCATGGTCATGTCTAGCACAGCAATACTCTAGTCCCTGGTACATTTTGTACTTTTACTTGCCTGGCGTGTGCCTTTTCATTATCAATCTTCATAAGACTGAATGCTAGTAGTCAGAGCCCCACATTGTGTCATAGCTATTTCCAACAAATACAGATTTTCTAGCATCTACATATTGATCCTAATTCTCATGGCTAATGACTCTCAATAAAGCAAATTTGTGTGTGCCATCAATGTAGATTTTTTTTTCTGATTTTGACCTTCTTACTTCCTTTGACTTAGATTGGGTTCAAAGGGATAATCTACAGTAATGTCCTGACATGATGTTTTTAGTTTAATAATGCCTCACAAATCCTTTATCCATGTACAGTAACAGAGTTATAAACTTTGTGGACTGGATCCTAGGTAGCAACACCTCCAGATCCAGAGTTCAGATCTTCTTAAGTCCAAGTACATGAAAAATAAATCTTCTTTGCCGGCTTTTCAGTGGCCTCGCATTGTTTTTCATTGGTTCACGGTATATTATATATTCCTCCCTGAGCCAGACATGAAGACCAGATAGATGTTTTATATCCTTTCCCATTACTAACTCATCTGTGAAATGAGGTTCACATATGGTAAAAGAAAATACTAACTAGGAAATGAAACACACTAAACTCAGTTTAAAAGGGGGTTTCTAACAAAAGAAAAGCTATTCTCAAACATTTTCTACACAAAGACCCCTATATCTTCAGTCTTCACTTATATAAAATTATGTGTCTGATCTTACCAGTATGTACAGCATTGTTGTAAAGACTTAATGAGGTAACAGAAATGAAGCTTTGAGAATCATAGTTAACATAGGAAAATCACCCAGAATATATTAGCTCCATTGTCTACACAGCATGTATCACCTTTGAAAAGTAGATAGCTGATTGGACTTTTGTCAGAGCCAAATTGTCAGCATTAATTAGGCTGATTTGTTTTACTTTGGTTTTTTAAATAATAATAAAAAAGCCTGATACAAATATGAAAGACATTGTTTTGAAATTTTATTTATTTTTTATTGCTATCCAGCAGTTATTCCAGCTGTTTTAGATTGGGCCACCAATGCGAAGCTATTTAATAGAGATGCTCAATGTTTAGTGATTTGTGTATTTTAAATTATTTGTCTTAATATCATTTCTGGGGATGTTACCAATTGTTTCAGAAAAGAGGCAGGAAAAAACAAAACAAAACAAAAAACAAAAGCAAACAAACAAAAAAAAACCCAGCAATGTTTCTGTATTCACAAAGCCTTTGATAAGGAAATCTCTTCTTCATCGTTATTCTATCATTTATTTTATTCTGCATTCAGTCACAGAAAGACCTCTCAGTACTTAATTATTTATTGAATTCATGCCAAAGATCCCAATGCATGGCCAACCCACAATTACTTTCCTGTAGAAATCCCAATATGTCTCTCAGATTCTAATAACAAAGAACTTAAATCGAGCTTCAACATAGGAGTCAAGGTGTGGAATGACAAAAATTTCCCTTCTAGGCTCATGTTATATGAACATTTGTTCCCTGGTTGATGATTGATGCTGTTTGTAAAGGTAATGGAAGCTTTAGGAGGTGGAGCCTTTATGGAGATATCACTGACTACTGGTTTGAGGGTTTATATCCTGATGTTAATTCCTGTTATCTCTATCAGCTTCCTATGTATTGATTGGCCAACTTCCTGCTCTTGATTCCGTGCTTCCCTAACTGATGGAATGCTTTGACTTTATAGGACTGGTAAGACAAAATAAACCATTTCTTTATTTACTTTTGTAAGATTTGTCTTGCTTTACTTGTATCACATCAACAGAGAAGAAAAAAGAACTCAAGTTCTCCAGGGGAAATAACCATTTATGAAGACATTTTTATGTAAATAGTACCCAAATACAGTATTGTTACCAAAGGAACTGAGAGTGAGATAACACTAAATTTACAGCAGTATGGAGGAGTAATTAGTTTACCAACATGACAGATACAGTAGATTAGCTTTTCAGGCAAAAATATGAATTTTCTTAGAATCAGTTCAGTTGTACAACTTTTAAAGTTATAGCCATAATATGAACTGGTCAGTTTCCTCCCCAATTATTTTGTGACAAGTTTATTGAGCAGTAAAGTGTCATTTCTGCAGTATTTCATCTTGCATGCTATGTTAATGGAAAGTGATTTTTATTTTAAATCATATATTGATTGCATCGCATGTTCCGATCGTCAATTCATTACCATTATCTGGTAATCTCATACATACATTGTGAATATAAGATTATTCCTCAAGTTTTCTAAATATGTATTATTCCTAATACAATTATGAGCTTTGCAGAAGCAAAAGCAAAAATACATACATTGTGAATATAAGATTATTCCTCAAGTTTTCTAAATATGTATTATTCCTAATACAATTATGAGCTTTGCAGAAGCAAAAGCAAAATCCATTTGTTCATCTCCTGACAGAGATCATGCTGGACTAAGGGTGGCGAGTCAAGGGTGGTAAGTCAAAAGCAGTCCTCTGAAAACCTAAGCAAGTCTTTGTATATCATAATATGTGGTGGCCAATTATTCCTGAGAGAAGGAATTAAAATGAATCCTGTTAGCATTTATCTGGAGTAATCTACTGAATTAGCATACATTACATTTCTGAATGCTTATAATTTTTTGAACAATAATGCTTTTTATATTCTTTGATGGGCAATGAATTCTATCTTTCATAGAGTAAAATTATGCAAATTCCCCTATTTAGCCACTCAAAAAATAGGTTACTAAGTACCATTAGCACTGATACTTTATAAAGAAGCCTTTGGCTTTTCAGAGAAATAAAAATCTTACTTGCTTCCTCCTTTTCAAACTCAGCTGGGTATTTGAAATTGTCTACTTTTGAAGCAAAAATTTATTTGCTCTTTCTTTTGATACACAGGAAATAATAATTGAAAAATTATGCTTTGGTGTAAAACAACTTAGTACATATTTTGCTGTGTGTGTGTGTGTGTGTGTGTGTGCGCGCGCGTGCGTGCATGTGTGCGTGCACTCACACATAGATATGAACCCTTGCCTTTCCAAGATGGAGAAAGCAAGTTGAAACATTCTCATTAATCCTTTAACATGGTATGCAGTCACTGATAAGGGGATATTGACCCAGAATCTCGGAATACCCTAGACACAATCCGCATATCAATAGATTTCTAAAAAGATGGAAGGAGAGACCCCTGGTCCTGGAAAGACTGGATGTAGGGGAACGCCAGGACAGAGTAACGAGAGGGAGTTGAATGGAGAAAAGAGGGAGGGAAGGGGGCTTATGGGACTTTCGGGGAGAGAGGAAATGGGAAAGGGGAAGTGATTTGGAATGTAAATTAAAAAAATAAAATAAAATAAATAAAAAAATGCTTTTCTGGAGAACTCTTCTTCCTTGATCACTGACTTTTGCTACCAACCTCCCTCTTTTTGCACTGTTCAGAGGGCAGTGACTGGAATGAAAGTCACACTAGATCATGAACACCCATTTATCCAGATTCAGAAAGAATTTGTGTCTGAAAGTTAGGAAGCAAGACCAGAGGCTTTACAGGTTAAGTGTTTTCAGCTGAGGAAATGACTTATAAATATTTCATGTTTATTTAATATGTCTTATAAATGCATATAATTTACATATTGAACTTATTTACTAAGACTGTGAGTATTAACTGCAATGACTCTTCCTCAATTCTACCCCTAGAGATTGACAATCAAGTATTTGTCCAGCAAAGAAACATTTAGTGAGAGTCTCTGTCCTGCTCTTGGGACAGATCCCCATATTAAATTTGACTTTATTTTCCAGAGTTTACCAATATTGCCTTAGTTAATTTTCTTTTTATTTTGTGGAAACCTGCTTGTCTTTCTTGTCAGCTTCTAAAAAAGCAGCATGAAGTTTCTTCAGAATGGGAAAGCTTTCAGTGATGTCTTATGCAACATTCTTTCATTCCTCTCACATATGTGGGATATGAGTTATTCTCAATTATAGATTTTCCATCTTCAATTCCATTCTTTTAAGCCCTCAGGATACTCTCCTTAGAAGGCAGTCATGAAGAAGAATATATGTCCCTTGCAAGTTAAGATTGGTTGTATCAATCATATTCCTACTATAATGATTTCTGACAATGTTTTATTTTACTTTCATTTTGATTCTTGATGTACCTATTGATGAAGCATACTATAAATTAACAGGTTTTCTCCAATTCTACAACTTCTTGATGTTTATGTGAATTCTGGTTTCATAATCTGCTCTTTTCTTCCTAGTGAATATCCTGAAGAAAGTGTGTGTGTGTGTGTGTGTGGTCAGATCTTCTCCCGTCCCCTTTCTTCACATGGAATCACCTTGAATTGAATTTCTCATTGTCATTTGGAATACCAGTAGTGTTTTATTCTCTGTTTTAATATTAATTGAATAAAATAATTGATTTTCTTGTTTTCTGGACAGGCGATATCTGTTGCACTATGGTCTCACAGCAGCTGTGGTTGCCCGTGCAAGACCTGCAGAAGATCAAGTTAATCAACATTTCAGCATGGATCATGGAAGAGTTCATACCCCTGCCCCAGCTAAGAGCTATTGGCAGTTGTTAGCGGCCAACAGAGTCATTTTAAGGGGTGGGTCCCTGATAGAATGGTTAAACATGCTCCAGTGGATGGTTCACCTACATTATGTTTAAGAGGGGCACTAATGAAACTTAGTGAACTTGAACAGTAAAAGGAAATGAGGTTGGGAAGGAATATGTGGGTGATTTGGGAAACATCAGAGGAAAGAAGTGGAGAGTGAATATATTCAAAAAATATATATTCATATGTGAAGTTCTTAATAAATAAATACAAAAGTAAACAATATAGCAATTTATGTATGTCTTTCCCTTCCTGCTGCCCCTTTGCTACTCGTCTCTAATAATCTGCCTTCTATTTTTATGTCTATATTTTTGTCTGTAGATATGAAAGAAAATATTAATTTCTCTTCCTGAGTCTACCTTATTTCACTTAACCTGATAATCTTTAGTTTCATCCATATTCTTGTAAAGAGAATGTCTTTATTTTTCTATAAATGTATAATGCACATGTACATAAGACAAATATTTTAGAGAATTCATCTGATGATGGTCACCTAAGCTGATCCCACACCTAGGTTATTGTGGGGAATGCCTAATAAACATGGACATTGCTGAAATCTCTATATCATTGCCATTCTTACCTTTAGTACATACTCAGTAGTTGTAGAACTGAATAAGGCCATAACTCTGTTTACAATTATTTTTGAGATGCCTCCATACTGACTTGGTTATAGCTACTCTAGTCCACATTTCCACCAAGAGTGTATAGGATTCTATAATTTTATTTTTAAACTCATGTCTCCACAAGCATTTGCTAATGTTTTTCTTAATGATTGTAATTCTCACAGGGGTAAGATGGAATCTGAATATAGTTTTGATTTGCATTTCCCTATTGGCTTAAAATTATTGAGCACAGTCTTTAGACTTGCTTTTTCTTTTAATATTTTGAAACTGCTCATTCTGTGTATTTATTGAACATTGCAGTATATCATACAAGGGCTTTAAACATATTTGTTTATTTAGTTTATGTATGTGTAACTCTTGGACACCTATGTATAATGGTACATGTGTGGAGGTCACAGGATAACCTGGGGTGCTAGTTCTCTCCTTGTATCTTGCAGGTCCTGGGAATTGAATGTCTAATTCAGAGATGAGTACCTTTATTAGGCTATCACTTTGTCTCAATAAGTACTTGTTCATATGAGCATATAATATAGGTTAATCCATTTTGTTCCCCTAGACAATTTTGTTTCTACATTTATGTCATATATACAGGACATGATTTTGTATATCTATATAATATCTAAAAACATGGATAAAAATATTTGTTTGTCTTTCTGGATATGACTTATTTTTTCAAAATTATATTTTATTCAATATATTCTTCATTTATATTTCAAATAATAAAATCTTTCCCAGTTTTCCCCCTCCCTGAAAATCCCCAACCCCTCCTCCCACCACCTGCCTCCAAGTATATGCCCTTCCACCCCACTAAATCCCACCTACCCCGCTCGATTTCCCTATGCTGGGGCATCTTTTGAACCTTCACAGAACCAACGACCTCTCTTCCCACTGATGCCAGACAAGGCAATCCTCTGCCACACTTTGTGCTAGAGCCATGTGTACCCCTTGGTTGATGGTTTAGTCCCTGGGAGCCCTGGGGCATCTGAGGGGCCAACATCCTTGTTCTTCCATGGGGCTGCAAACCCCTTCAGCACCTCCAGTCTGCCCTCCAACTCCTCCATTGGGGACCCCACGCTCAGTCCAATGGTTGTCTGCTAGCATCTGCCTCTGTATCTGTAAGGCTCTGGCAGGGCCCCTCCAGAGACAGCCATAACAGGTTCCTTTCGGTATGTACTTCTTGTCATCCATAATAGTGTCAGGGTTTGATGACTGTTTATAGAATGAATGACCAGGTAGGGTAGTCTCTGGGTGGCCTTTCCTTCAGCCACTGCTCCACACATTGTCTCCATAATTGCTCCTTAGTATATTTTGTTCCCTTTCTCAAAGGAACCAAAGCAGCCCCACTTTAGTCTTCCTTCATCTTGAGCTTCCTGTGGTCTGCGAATTGTAACTTGTTTATTTTGAGCTTTTGGGCTAATATCCACTTATCAGTGAGTGCATACCATGTGTGTTCTTTTGTGACTGGGTTACCTCACTTAGGATGACACTTTCTAGTTCCATCTATTTGCCTAAGAATTTCATGGATTCATTGTTTTTAATAGCTGAATAGTTCCCCATTGTGTATATATACCACAATTTCTGAATCCATTCTTCTGTTGAAGGACATCTGGGTTCTTTCTAGCTTCTGTATATTATATAAATAAGGCTGCTATGAACATAGTGGAGCATGTGTCCTTATTACCTGTTGGAGCACCTTCTGGGTACACGTCCAAGGGTGGTATAGCTGCATCCTCAGGTAGTACTATGTCTAATTTTCTGAGGAAACTCCAAACTGATTTCCAGAGTGGTTTTACCAGCTTGTAATCCCACCAGAAATGGAGAAGAGTTCTTCTTTCTCCATAATCTCTCCAGCATCTGTTGTCCCTTGAGTTTTTCTTCTTAGCCATTCTGACTTGTGTGGAGTGTAATCTCAGGGTTGTTTTGATTTGCATTTCCCTGATAACTAAAGATGATGAACATTTCTTTAGGCGCTTCAGAGCCATTTGAGTGTCCTCAGTTGAGAATTCCCTGTTTAGTTCTATATCCCATTTGACTCTCCAGAGTCTAACTTCTTGAGCTCTTTGTATATATTGGATATTAGCCCTCTATCGAATGTAGGATAGGTAAAGATATTTTCCCAATCTGTTAGTTACCATTTTGTCCTATTGACAGTGTATTTTGCCTTACAGAAAATTTGCAGTTTTATGAGTTTTGCATTTGTTGATTTCTGTTCTTAGAGCATAAGCCATTGGTGTTCTACTCAGGAAATATATATGACTTTTTTTCTATATTCTTTATTTACATTCCAAATGATTTCCCCTTTCCCAATTCCCCCCTCCCCAAAAGTCCCATAAGCCCACTCTTCCCCATTCAACCTCCTCCTACTTCTCTGTCCTGGTATTCCCCTACACTTCTGCATCCAGTCTTTATGTGATGGGAGGAATTTCTGTTCTGGTCCAGTCTATTTGGAGTTCTGTAGGCTTCTTGTATTTTCCTGGGCATCTCTTTCTTTAGGTTAGAGAAGTTTTCTTCTATAATGTTGTGGAGGGTATTTACTGGCCCTTTAAATTATAAATCCTCACTCTCTTCTATACCTATAATTCTTAGGATTGGTCATCTCAATGTGCCCTGGATTTCCTGGATGTTTTGGTTTACAAACTTTTTGCATTTTGCATTTTCTTTGACTGTTGAGTCAATGTTTTCTATAGAATCTTCAGCATCTGAAATTCTTTCTTCTATGTCTTGTATTCTGTTGTTGATGCTTGCATCTATGACTCCTAAATTCTTCCAAGGTTTGCTATCTCCAGAGATGTCTCACTTTGTGATTTCTTTATTGTTTCTACTTTCATTTTTAGGTCTTGGATAGTTTTGTTCAGTTCCTTCATTTGTTTATTTGTGTTTTTTTGAAATTCTCTAAGGAATTTTTGTGTTTCAGGCTTAAGGGCTTCTACCTGTTGACTCAGGTATTTCTTTAAGGGAGTTATTTAGGTCCTTCTTGAAGTCCTCTATCAGCATCATGAGATGTGATTTTAAATCCAGCTCATGCTTTTATGATGTGTTGTGTTACCCAGGATCTGCTGTTGTGGGAGAACTGAGATCTGATGGTGCCATGTTGCTTTGGTTTCTTTTGCCATCTATTTATCTCTTGTATTAACTGGTCTTGCTGTCTCTGACTGTGGCTTCTCTGTTCTGCAGACCTGTGTATCTGTATGCCTGGTATTCCCATTCTCTTAAATGCACTGCATGGGGCTGGTTCGAAGGCCCTGCGTGCTACCGGTTCTCTAGGAAATATCAGGATATAGGGTCTTCACTGTGACAGACCTGGCAAGGGTCTACCATAGCAGAACAGGCAGGCAGTGGTGAAGGAAGGGGGCTGGATATGACTTAATTAACTTGAGATTTTTTTTTCTTTTTGTATCAATTTTCTTGCTACCAACATACTTTTCTCTTTTTTCATGAATGAAAAATGTTCTGCTGTGTATATATACCACAGACAGATAGTATGATGTTTAATATTGATTGAGAATTTCTTAGGTACAGCTAGCTTGCTGCATGGTAAATACAGAACAAACAAAATTATTAGACAAAATGTAGCACACTACTACAGTCATAGCCAAGGTCATGATTTAGGGAATCTGCTTTAGTGGGAAACAAAGAGTCAATTGACATCTATCTGCCTCATACATGTTTTCATTATACCATAGACTTTGACAGAGAGATGCCATCTAACCCTCTGCAAAGATGAACTTTTTATAAATTTAAAATTGCTACCTTTGGAGATGGTCTATAAATAGTGCCATAGGTTGTCACACATACAAGGAATATTTATTTGACAGAAACTGCCGAAGTAAGATGAGACTGTTGGCATGCATGCGTGTGTGTTTGTGTGTGTGTGTGTGTGTGTGTGTGTGCATGCATATGTGCAAATCTGTGTCACATGTGTGTACATATTTATATATATGTATGCTTATGTGTTTGTGTATGTGTTTCTCTGTGTGGATGACTATATGTATAATGTGTGTGCAGAGTGTATGTTTATGTGAATATGTGTATGTATAAAGTATATGCATATATGTATGTGTGCTTGTATCTCTAATATATAAATTTATCTTTACAAGAAACTAAATATTCTGTTGTCATTGTCATGATCATTTATCAATAGATTTAGGAAAAACTGATCTACTCTAAGAATCATAGAGAATATGTCAAATCTTTATAGAGTTTCTATGTGAAAATTACTTTCCTTGACTTTGACTTGGCATTTTTTTTTATTTTTTATTTTCTAAACTTTAGAATTTAAAGCTTTGGGTGACAATTTTATTTAACAACTTGCCTGTTTTCAATTGAAAACCATTGAAATGATTTTAAAAATTAAAATACATCCGGAAGTGTCATGCCCAGTTTTCTGAGGAGCCGCCAGACTGCTTTCCAGAGTGGTTGTACCAGCCTGCAATTCCACCAGCAGTGGAGGAGTGTTCCTCTTTCTCCACATCCTCGCCGGCTATACCACTCCTGGGATCCGGCTATACCACTCCTGGGCATATACCCAGAGACTTTACCTGCATGCAATAAGGACACATGCTCCACTATATTCATAGCAGCCTTATTTATAATAGCCAGAAGCTGGAAAGAACTCAGATGTCCCTCAACGGAGGAATGGATTCAGAAGATGTGGTATATTTACACAATGGAATACTACTCTGCAATTAAAAACAATGAATTCACGAAATTCCTAGGCAAATGGTCAGAACTTGAAAATATCATCCTTAGTGAGGTAACCCAATCACAAAAGATCACACATGGTATGAAGTCACTGATAAGGGGATATTGACCCAGAATCTCAGAATACCCTAGACACAATCAGCATATCAATAGATTTCTAAAAAGATGGAAGGAGAGACCCCTGGTCCTGGAAAGACTGGATGTAGGGGAACGCCAGGACAGAGTAATGAGAGGGGGTTGAACGGAGAAAAGAGGGAGGGAAGGGGGCTTATGGGACCTTCGGGGAGGGAGGAAACGGGAAAGGGGAAGTGATTTGGAATGTAAATTAAAAAAATAAAATAAAATTAAATTAAAAAAAAAGAATATATAAAATAAAATAAAAAACTAATATATAAACATTTCTTTTATAAAAAAAAAAATTAAAATACATTAAAAATAACATTTTTTCTTTATGCCTATAAACTTCCTAAGTTCTGCCTGTTGTTTCTATATCTATACAACATTTCAATATGTTATCTTAAATATATATGCAATTTTACAAACTTCTCTCTTCCATAAACTTCCTGCTCTGAACATGTTCTCATTTCAGCAAATAATACCATGCTTCTTCCATTCACTTCTTTCCTGATATCTACCTTAATGAGAACCAGCTCAGTTGAAGCCATCAACACTTGCTGTCTATGAAATCATAATAATATCCTTTATTTAACTCAACATCAAAGGGACAGGCCTTTGTGTCCATTTTTCATACAAAGAGAAATTGACCAATTAAAAGTAATAGGGGCTGGAAAGATTAGTAGTAAGAATTTATGATATTCACACAGAATTAAATTTCTATCTGCAACACACTAAAAGGATTGGTAACAACCTATACTTCTAAATCTTGTACATCCAATGCTCTCTTCTGTCATCTGTAGGCATTTATACTCACCTTTGCTCCTCCCCTCCCTCATCCTCTTTATGTCTCTGTCTCTCTCTCTCTGTCTCTCTTTGTCTGTCTCTGTCTCTCTGTCTCTCTCTCTCTGTCTCTCTCTCACACACACATACGCACACACACACACACACACAGAGAGAGAGAGAGAGAGAGAGAGAGAGAGAGAGAGAGAGAGAGAGAGAGAGAGAGAGAGAGAGAGAATTCATAAAGCTTTTTATATTCAGGTAGTCCTAACCTCCTTTCTCTTGCAGAATAATAGCCCAAACAGGACCCGTCTTAAGTTTTCATTTGTGAGTTTTTTTCTATACAGAGTACTTTCCCACGTGGAAGCTCAAGGATATTTCTGCTTCTTCCTTTGAGTCCTTGCTTGTGACATTTTGGTAGATAGGCTTAGTTGGAAATATATAAGTTAGTCCTATGTGCTTATTTCTGACTAATCCAATTAGATTCTATGTTACTAAAGAACACGAATTTGGGGTCACAGGAATGGGCAAGACCTTAGGATCTTACAACTAACACTGACAACATGAGGTTGTTCTCATGGGTAAGAAGAAAGAACCAATTCCTGTAAGTTGTCTTCTGATCCCCACATACACATAATATTGGATCATCCATACACACCCAGAATTACACATACAGTAAATAAATAGATGTAATAGATGTTTTAAAAAGAAACTGGACTTTAAAAAAATTATTTCTGTAGTTCTGGAATACAAATGATTGGCACTTAGTAGATGCTCAAGGTACATTTATGTAAAAGCAAATGGGATCTCATAAAATTGAAAAGCTTCTGTAAGGCAAAGGACACTGTCAACAGGACAAAATGGCAATCTACCGATTGGGAAAAGATCGTTACCAACTCTACATTCAATAAAGGGCTAACTTCCATTATCTAAGAAGTTAGACTCCAGAGAGTCAAATAACCCTATTAAAAATGGGGTGCAGAGATAAAGAATCCTAAACCAAGGAATTTCAAATGGCAGAGAAACACCTAAAGACATATTCAATATCCCCAGTCATCAGGAAAATACAAATCAAAACAAAGCTGAGATTCCACCTCATACCAGACAGAATGGCTAAGATCAAAAAATCATGTGATGGCAGATGCTGGTGAGGATGTGGAAAAAGAGGAACACTCCTCCATTGCCAGTGGGATTGCAAGCTGGTAAAACCACTGTGAAAATCAGTCTGGCAGTTCCTCAAAAAATTGGACATAGTACTACCAGAGGACCCAGCTAAACCGTTCCTGGCTATACACCCAGAAAAGACTCCAATTTATAACAAGAACACATACTCCACTAAGTTCATAGCAGCCTTATTTATAATAGCCAGAAGCTGGAAAGAACCCAGATGTCCCTCAACAGAGGAATGGATATAGAAAATGTGATACATTTACACAATGGAGTACTACTCAGCTATTAAAAACATGACTTCATGAAATTCACAGGACAATTGATGCAACTCGAAAATATCATCTTGAGTAAGGTAACAAAGTCACCAAAGAATACACATGGTATGTTCTCACTGATTCGTGGATAATAGGCAAAGTGTGTGGAATACCCACGATACAACTCACAGACCATATGAAGCTCTAGAAGGAAAACAAAAGTGTGGATGCTTTAGTCCTACTTAGAAGGGGAACAATATAATCTTGGGAATGGGGACTGGGAGGGAGAAAGAAGTGGGAGGGAAAATGGAGGAGGTTCAGGTGTGGGAGGAGTCTGGGGAGAAGTACAGAGAGACAGGAAATTGAATGGAATTGTAGCAGTAGGAGATGGGGAACTGGGGGCAGCCATTAGAAAGTCCCAGATGCCAGGAAAGTAAGAGGCTCCCAGGAACCAATAGGGATAACATTAGGTGAAATACCCAACAAAGGGGAAAGAGAACCTTTAGAGACCATATTCAGAGTTTAGGCAGGGCCCCTGGTGGAGGAATGGGGCTACCCATCCATCTCAAAAAATATTAACCCAGAATTACTTCTATCTAAAGGAAATGCTGGGACAAAGATTTGAACAGAGTTTGGAGGAAAGGCCATCCAGAACTGCCCCACCTCAGGATCCATCCCATCTGCAGATACCAAACCTCGATATTGATGAGATCAAGAAGTGCTTGCTGACAGGAGCCTGGTATAGCTGTCCTCTTAGAAGCTCTGCCCTAGCCTGACAAATACAGATGTGGATGCTTGCAGCCAACCATCGGACTGAGCACAGAGACCCCAATGGAGAAGTTAGGTGAAATACTAAGGAGCTGAAGGGTTTGTAACTCCATAGGAAGAACAACAATTTTAACCAACCAGAGCCCCCAGAGATCCCAGGGACTAAACTACCAACCAAAGAGTACACATGGAGGGATCCATGGCTCCAGCTGAATATGTAGCAGAGGATTTCCTCATTTGGCATCAATGGGAGATGAGCCACTTGGTCTTATGGAAGCTTGATGAACCAGTGTAGGGGAATGCTAGGGGAGTTTGGTGGGGGTGAGGGGGTGGATTTGGGAGCTCTCTTACAAGCATGAGGGAGGGGGGTTAGGTTAGTGGGTTTCCAGAGGGAAAACTGGGAAAGGGGATGATACTTGTAAATAAATAAAATAACCAATAAAAAATAAAAGCAAGAACTTCACCATAACAGATAGAGGAATTGCTAATGATACCAGAGTTAGAGCTTGGTAAGATAAATATGGCAGCAATTTCAAGAATTCTCTGTTCTTATATTTAAGTATTGAAGTGGTTCCATGAGAGATTACTTCACTTGACTCCAGATGAGTGAGAAGAAATGGAGATATGATACTTTTCTCTTAGCTTTTCTTCTTTATGATGTGACCAGACACCTGATGAGAAACAGTTTAGGGGAGAAAGGATTTATTTTGGTTTATAATCAGCAATAATAAGGTTCGTGGTGGTAGATGCATATACCTGAGATACCTCACATTCCAGAAGATTACACGCATGATTGAAATAAGAAGTGTGGCAACCAGTCATCACAGTTCTACATCTTCCAGGAGAGTTCATTGTCCAGAAGTTTTCACATCCTCCTAAAATAGGCCACCACCTGGGGAGCTAGTCTTAGCAGGGAATTTTGCATTCAATTCTTAAAAAGTAGTCTACAAGAACAAATAAAATAAATTATAACCAGATGCAGGGCAACTCAGTTGTCTAGGTAAACATTTCCATGATGACATGGCTCCTGGTTAGATAGTGATAAGGACCTGTAATATTAAGCTTGAATTATGTTTGCTCTGTGCCAGGTGTACTTCTGAAAGTTATTGCTAAATTTGTTTATTTTCTTCATCTTTTTTGAAATATGAACAGAGCACACTGGAAATGGTTAACCATTTGTCCATATCTAGTGAGTGACACAGACAGAATTCAAACAATCATAACAATAGCTTCGTAGTCTCAACTCTTAATCACTGAACATTCTCGAAAGAATGTAGTAAGATTAAAAGACAGTAGGGAGAGCGGATTTCTTCTAATTGCAGTGCATGGCTAAAATGTAAAGAAAGGACTTGAAAATGTGAATAATGCACTCAAGGCAAAGAGAGTTTTTGAGCTTTTAAGTCTAGGTGATAAGAATGTGATATCAGTTCTTCTCATTGGGTTGAAAAATCCAAAACAAACTTGAGTTTTGAATCTGTAAAGCAGCAATATTGTGTTGAATTTAAACATTTTATATAGCTCTTAGGAAAGATTAGAGACTGAAGAATTTGAATGTAACCAACCATACAGTGTGGGTCTATTACTCTACCCAAAACATTCATGATCACTTCCAAAGGAAGAAAAAATAAACCCAGCTTAAAAGTTGTTCCCCATGAAAGCTAAAACTCACTGAAATGGTACATTACAATAGTCTACCATGAGATCTAGAACATTTGCATATCAAAACAAAAAGATAGCAGGGGTATATTATCATTCATGTCTAGGGCACATCTACTTTCTACCCTGACTGAAAGGAGAAGGAGCTTCAGGTGGAGAGGCAGTTTCACTCTTGTCTCAGATGACCAAGGGCTAAGGTAAGGTAGGATAGCAGAATTGGTGACAGAATAGTATAGGGAAGAATTATGTGGGTCAGTCCAAGAGTGGGTTTAGAGTATAAGGACTCAGGAAGGAACAGGCAAATAGTCTCACTAGAGGTATGCTCTTTGTGATCTAGATATATGTATTCAATCTTCAAATGGTAGTTGGGTTCTTTCTGTGACTGTCCCTCTCCTTATTCAGTGAATCATTAAGAAAGGAATCAGAATCCTCAGCAAAGAACCCAAGAGTATGGATGGTTAACAATAGAGTCAGTGCCTTGGTTGTAAAGTAGGCTTCTTATGAGATTACAGATGACTTGGCTCAGGTTTTGTTGGTCAACACCGGAACTTATGTCTGTTGAGAGAGCTTGACTACCTTAGAAAACAATTTAGAAAGGAGAGACTGCAGAACCACACAGAGTTCCCTAAAGCTGCAACAATTTTCTCATTCCTAACTCCCTCACCCAACCTACAAAGGTTCACAACTCACCTTTTCCCCTAACAGACCCCTCAGTTTCCTTCAGGAGAGATGCATTCTCTCACTGTGCACTAATAAATATGGTTTTATTGGTTGAGGTCAGACTCCTGACTCTCTTCTGCCTCCTGTCCCTTGTAACTACCTAATAAATCTAGCACTTAATTTTGACTGGAAACCCTGAGTCAGACTTAGCATGTTGGTACAAAATATTAGACCTATGGACAGATAAAACTTTGTTCAAAATGAGATAAAAAATTACATTTTTTTCAATGACAGCCAGTGTTTTCCTATTGTTTATTTTATAAATACAGATTAATCAGACACACTGGTTTTTTGGTTGTTGTTTTTGTTTTGTTTTTCAATGATCAGTTCCACCATAGTTTTGGTCTTCCATGCTTTTGTTTTGTGCTATATCCATTAGAAGTGGTAAGTTATGGAAAAAGTTGCAAGAGCCAATCATAATATGCAGCACATTGGAGATCTAGGCATATAGGTGCTTGTCACTACCCCTATATTTTGTTCTATGACATAGTACTGAGTCTTCTTTTTCCTGATTGATATGTGCCTACACTGACTATCCAATATCCCTCCTCAGCCCTTTGCTAACCTTCTGTTCTGTTAGTCAAGTCAATGGAGGCTGTGAGTGAGTTTACACACCTCACTTCATTTCTTTTTTATTTTTTAATGATATAATTCTTTTCTTTTTTATTTAATTATTTATTTTATTTTATTTTTTTTTAATTTACATTCCAAATCATTTCCCCTTTCCCGTTTCCTCCCTCCCCGAAAGTCCCATAAGCCCCCTTCCCTCCCTCTTTTCTCCATTCAACCCCCTCTCATTACTCTGTCCTGGCGTTCCCATACATCCAGTCTTTCCAGGACCAGGGGTCTCTCCTTCCATCTTCTTAGAAATCTATTGATATGCGGATTGTGTCTAGGGTATTCCGAGATTCTGGGTCAATATCCCCTTATCAGTGACTGCATACCATGTGTGTTCTTTTGTGATTGGGTTACCTCACTAAGGATGATATTTTCAAGATCTGACCATTTGCCTAGGAATTTCGTGAATTCATTGTTTTTAATTGCAGAGTAGTATTCCATTGTGTAGATATACCACAACTTCTGAATCCATTCCTCCGTTGAGGGACATCTGGGTTCTTTCCAGCTTCTGGCTATTATAAATAAGGCTGCTATGAACATGGTGGAGCATGTGTCCTTATTGCATGCAGGTAAAGCCTCTGGGTATATGCCCAGGAGTGGTATAGCCGGATCCTCCGGGAGTGTCATGCCCAGTTTTCTGAGGAACCGCCAGACTGCTTTCCAGAGTGGTTGTACCAGCTTGCAATTCCACCAGCAGTGGAGGAGTGTTCCTCTTTCTCCACATCCTTGCCAACAACTGCTGTCTCCTGTGTTTTTGATCTTAGCCATCCTGACTGGTGTGAGATGGAATCTCAGGGTTGTTTTGATTTGCATTTCCCTAATGACTAAGGATGATGAACATCTCTTTAGGTGCTTCTCAGCCATTAGATATTCTTCAGGTGAGAACATTTTGTTTAGCTCTGTACCCCATTTTTTAATAGGGTTGCTTGCCTCTCTGGAGTTTAACTTCTTGAATTCTTTGTATATATTGGATATTAGCCCTCTGTCGGATGTAAGGTTGGTAAAGATCATTTCCCAGTTAGTTGGTTGCCGCTTTGTCTTTTTGACAGTGTCTTTTGCCTTGCAAAAACTTTGTAATTTAATGAGGTCCCATTTGTCTATTCTTGATCTTAGAGCATAAGCTATTGGAGTTCTGTTCAGAAAATTCTCCCCTGTGTCCATATGTTCAAGGTTCTTCCCTAGTTTCCCTTCTATTAGTTTCAGTGTGTCTGGTTTTATGTGGAGATCTTCGATCCACTTGGAATTGAGATTAGTGCAAGGAGATAAGAATGGGTCAATTTGCATTCTTCTGCATGTTGACCTCCAGCTGAGCCAGCACAATTTGTTGAAAAGGCTATCTTTTTTCCACTGGATGGTTTTAGCTCCTTTATCAAAGATCAAGTGACCATAGGAGTGTGGATTCATTTCTGGGTCTTCAATTCTGTTCCATTGATCTACATGTCTGTCACTGTACCAATACCATGCAGTTTTTAACACTATTGCTCTATAGTACAGCTTGAGGTCCGGGATACTGATTCCCCAGAGGTTCCTTTACTCTTGAGAATAGTTTTAGCTATTCTGGGTTTTCTGTTATTCCAGATGAATTTTTGAATTGCTCTTTCTAACTCTATGAAGAATTGAGTTGGGATTTTGATGGGGATTGCATTGAATCTGTGTATTACTTTTGGTAAGATGCTCATTTTTACTATATTAATCCTGCCAATCCATGAGCATGGCAGATTTTTCCATCTTCTGAGGTCTTCTTCAATTTCTCGCTTCAGAGACTTGAAGTTCTTGTCATACAGATCTTTCACTTGTTTGGTTAGAGTCACGCCAAGACTTAATATGGTTTGTGGCTATCGTGAACGGTATCATTTCTCTTATTTTTTTCTAAGCCTGCTTATCCTTTAGTTTAGGAAGCGCATTGATTTGCTTGAGTTGATTTTATATCCGGCCACTTTGCTTAAGTGGTTTATCAGCTGTAGGAGTTCTCTGGTGGAGTTCTTTGGGTCACGTAAGTATACTATCATATCGTCTGCAAATAGTGATAGTTTGACTTCTTCCTTTCCAATTTGTATCCCTTTGACCTCTTTTTCTTGTCTAATTGCTCTAGCTAGAACTTCAAGTACTATATTGAAAAGATATGGAGAGAGAGGGCAGCCTTGTCTAGTCCCTGATTTTAGTGGGATTGCATCAAGTTTCTCTCCATTTAGATTGATGCTGGCTACCGGTTTGCTGTAAATTGCTTTTACTATGTTTAGATATGGGCCTTGAATTCCTGATCTTTCCAAGACCTTTAGCATGAGAGGATGCTGAATTTTGTCAAATGCTTTCTCAGCATCTAATGAGATGACCATGTGGTTGTTTTCTTTGAGATTGTTTATGTAGTGGATTACATTGATGGATTTCCTTATATTGAACCATCCCTGCATCCCTGGGATGAAGCCTACTTGATCATGGTGAATGATCGTTTTGATGTGTTCTTGGATTCGGTTGGCAAGAATTTTATTGAGTATTTTTGCATCGATATTCATAAGAGAGATTGGCCTGAGATTCTCTTTCTTTGTCGGATCTTTGTGTGCTTTTGGTATTAGTGTAATTGTGGCTTCATAGAACGAGTTAGTTAATGTTCCTTCTGTTTCTATTTTGTGGAACAGTTTGAAGAGTATTGGTGTTAGGTCTTCTTTGAAGGTCTGATAGAATTCTGCACTAAAACCATCTGGACCTGTGCTTTTTTTGGTTGGAAGACTTCCAATGACATCTTCTATTTCTTCAGGGGTTATAGGACGGTTTATATGGTCTATTTGATCCTGATTTAATTTTGGTACTTGGTATCTGTCAAGGAAATTGTCCATTTCCTCAAGATTTTCTAGTTGTGTTGAATACATATTTTTGTAGTAGGATCTGATGATAATTTGAATTTCCTCAGTTTCTGTTGTTATCTCTCCCTTTTCGTTTCTGATTTTATTAATTTGGATACTATCTCTGTGCCCTCTGGTTAGTCTGGCTAAGGGCTTATCTATCTTGTTGATTTTCTCAAAGAACCAACTCCTCGTTTTGTTGATTCTTTGTATGGTTTTATTTGTTTCTACTTGATTGATTTCAGCCCTGAGTTTGATGATTTCCTGCCTTCTACTCCTCTTTGGTGTATTTGCTTCTTTTTGTTCCAGGGCTTTCAGGTGTGCCATTAAGCTGTTAGTGTACGCTGTCTCCCGTTTCTTTTTGGCGGCACTCAGGGCTATGAATTTTCCTCTTAGCACTGCTTTCATTGTGTCCCATAAATTAGGGTATGTTGTGCCTTCATTTTCCTTAACTTTCAAAAAGTCTTTGATTTCTTTCTTTATTTCCACCTTGACCAAGTTATCATTGAGTAGAGCATTGTTCAGCCTCCATGTGTACGTGGGTTTTCTTTTGTTTTTGTTGCCATTGAAGACCACCCTTATTCCATAGTGATCTGATGGGAAGCATGGGATTATTTCTATCTTCTTATATCTGTTGAGGTCTGATTTGTGACCAATTATATGGTCAATTTTGGAGAAGGTACCATGAGGAGCTGAGAAGAAGGTGTATTCTTTAGCTCTAGGATGAAATGTTCTATATATATCTGTTAGTTCCATTTGGTCCAAGGCTTCAATTAGATTCACTGTGTCCCTGTTTAGTTTCTGCTTTCCTGAACGATCCATTTCAGAGAGCGGGGTGTTGAAGTCACCCACTATTATTGTGTGCGGTGCGATGTGTGCTTTGAGTTTTAGTAAAGTTTCTTTTACAAATGAGGGTGCCCTTGCATTTGGAGCATAGATATTCAGAATTGAGAGTTCTTGATGGTGGATTTTTCCCTTGATCAGTATGTAGTGTCCTTCTGTGTCTTTTTTGATGACTTTAGGTTGAAAATCAATTTTATCTGATATTAGAATGGCTACTCCACCTCGTTTCTTGGGGCCATTTGCTTGTAAAATTGTTTTCCAGCCTTTTACTCTGAGGTAGTGTTTGTCTTTGACACTGAGGTGCGTTTCCTGCATGCAGCAAAATGTTGGGTCCTGTTTACGTATCCAGTCTGCTAGTCTATGTCTTTTAATTGGGGAATTGAGACCATTGATATTAAGAGAGATTAAGGCATAGTGATTATTGCCATCTGCCATTCTTGACGCTATCTTTATGTTTGAGTGGTTACCTACTTTTGGGTTTGATTCAAGAAGGTTATTTTCTCATTTTTTCCAGGGTGTTGTTTCTCTCCCTGTATTGGAGGTTTCCACCTATTATCCGTTGCAGGGCTGGATTTGTGGAAAGATATTGTGAAAATTTGGTTTTATCATGGAATATCTTGGTCTCTCCATCTATGGTGATTGAGAGTTTTGCTGGGTATAGTAGTCTAGGCTGGCATTTGTGCTGTCTTAGTGTCTGCATGAGATCTGCCCGGGATCTTCTGGCTTTCATAGTCTCTGGTGAGAAGTCTGATGTGATTCAGATAGGTCTTCCTTTGTATGTTACTTGGCCCTTTTCTCTTACTGCTTTTAGTATTCTTTCTTTGTTTAGAACATTCGGTGTTTTGATTATGTGACGGGAGGTATTTCTGTTCTGGTCCAGTCTGTTTGGAGTTCTGTAGGCTTCTTGTACATTCATCGGCATCTCTCTCTTTAGGTTAGGGAAGTTTTCCTCCATAATTTTGTTGAAGATGTTTACTGGCCCTTTAAGTTGCAAATCTTCACTCTCATCTATACCTATAATCCTTAGGTTTGGTCTTCTCATTGTGTCCTGGATTTCCTGGATGTTTTGGGTTACACGATTTTTGCATTTTGCATTTTCTTTGACTGTTGAGTCGATGCTTTCTATGGAATCTTCAGCACCTGAGATTCTTTCTTCCATCTCTTGTATTCTATTGTTGATATTTGCATCTATGACTCCTGATTTCTTCCCAAGGTTTTCTATCTCCAAAGTTGTCTCCCTTTGTGATTTCTTAGTTGTTTCTACATCCTTTTTTAGTTCCTGGATGGATTTGCTGAGATCCTTCACTTGTTTGTTTGTATTTTCCTCTATTTCTTTAAGGTATTCTTGCATTACCTCTTTCAGGATTTCTTCCTGATGACCCACGTTCTCCTGCATTTCTCTGAGCGATTTTTGTGTTTCCTCCTCATGGGATTCCATCTGTTGATCCATCGTCTCCTGCATTTCTTTAAGCAGTTCTCGTGTTTCCTTTGTAAGGGCATCTAACCGTTGATTCATTTCTTTAAGCAATTTTTGTGTTGCCTCCTTATGGGCATCCATCTGTTGACCCATATTCTTCTGCATTTCTTTATGCAAATTTTGTGATTCCTTTGTGAGTGCATCTACCCGTTGATTCATCTCGTTAAGCGATTTTTGTGTTGTCTCCTTGTGCGCCTCCATCTTTTGATCCATGTTCTCCCGCATTTCTCTAAGCGATTTTTGTGTTTCCTTTGTAAGGGCTTCTAACCGTTGATTCATGGTCTCCTGTAACTCTTTATGAGATTTATTTGTGTCCTTCTTGTGATCCTCTAATAGGATCATGAGAAGTGATTTTAAATCCAGATCTTGTCTTTTGGGTGTGGTGGGTTATCCATGACTTGCTGCTGTTGGAGAGTTGGGTTCGGATGGTCCCACATTGCTTTGATTTCTGTTAGTAACATTCCTACGTTTGCCTTTTGCCATCTGGATACCTCTGGTGTTAGTTGGTCCTGCTGCCACTGGCTGTTGGTTGGACCTCCTGTGAGCCTGCAAAGCTATTTCTGGCCCCCCTGGATTACCAGGATTCCCCTGGCACCGCTTTCTGGGGCCTGCCTGCTCCTGAGTGACTTTGGAGCCCTAATGTGCCTTGCCCCAAGTGATCTTATATTGGGGAGGCCTTGCACATCCAAAGGCTCAGCCTAGTGGATTCCTGGAGCAGAGGTTGCCAAAGGGAGGCTGGTAGGCTCCTGCCCTGTGCAGGGGTGTGTGATCTCTCCTAGGGGGAGGAGGGGGCGTCCCTCTGCCAGGCAGAAGTCCCACAGCAGAGCTGGCGCACTGGTTACTGCAGATCAGCCCAGCACTTGGGAGCCGCATACACACAAGCCGCCCGAGACCCAAGCGATATTATGCCTGTCTGTCTCAGAACCTGGCTGTCCCAACTTCCTAGTCACTGGAGCAAAGATGGTGGAGGGCACTCTCCGTGGCGCTGCTCACCCTGCAGACGCGATGGCCTGCCGATCTGGCACCCAGACGACCACAGCGCTGACCAGTTCTCGGGCACAGATGGAAGCCCCAACAGGCCGTGTCCCAAGTGATGTTATATTGGGGATAGAGCCTGGGTACCTGTTGCTTCAGTGCAGTCTGCGGGAACAGAGGTCGCGGAAGGAAAGCTGGTAGGCTCCCGCCCACTGCGGGGTCCCTCTGCCAGGCAGAAGTCCCACAGCAGAACTGGCGTGCTGGTTACTGCAGATCGGCCCAGCACTTGGGAGCCGCATACACACAAGCCGCCCAAGACCCAAGCGATATTATGCCTGTCTGTCTCAGAACCTGGCTGTCCCAACTTCCCAGTCACTGGACCCTCACTTCATTTCTAAAAATGATCAAACTGCTTTAGAAACAAAATGGTTTATTACAGATAACAACTTTTGTCTGGTTCATTCATTTGACAATGAGAATCTCAGAGTTTTAAGACTCCAAAATACATTATATGTAGAAAATCACACACACACACAAACATACACACACACAAACACACACACACACTTTGTAAAAAATGGCATAATCATATTACAAGATTATGATTTTGTGCTATTTTAATAGAAAATACACTGTGGTCTGAGCTGGCTTAAAATTCTATCATTAAATCCAACCTGTCTTGCATCAAGATATGTATAATTCAGACATCTTAGATGGATTTTAAAACTCAGACTTTTCTTTGCAAAAGTACACTATTAGTTTTTAAATTTCCCAAGTTTCAGGCTCTATGGCAGGTGAGGGGCTAGAGAACAAGAGCTTGGAGCTTAATTAGGAGGTTCATGCATTTTAAATTTCCCCACTGTTTCCTGTATATATCTCTGTGCTTCTGTATGGGGAACTGTCCTTGGAGAAATGGGAAGAAAAATTATTAAAATAGAAAAACATTTTATGTTTTTATGTTTATCATTCATATTTACTTGGAGACCAAATAAGAAAAGTTTTAATGACAAAGAACTTTCCAGAAAGTTTTTATGAGCCAGAGGAACAGGGATATGAAATTGAGTTGTAACCTTACCCATAAAGTTGACTGTGGCAAATTCTATTATACTGGAATTCTGTTATATCTGGTTTTATTTCCACACTCCGTGTTGTATATTAATACCTACCTACCTTTCTCATTGTGCTTATCTCTTAATGGGAAATAGTTCCTGAATATCCTCACTGTTAATAGCAAGAGCATGTAGAAAAATCTTCCTTTCCCCTGGTGATGTGATAAAATTAGTTTTGTTATCATTAGTTGGCTCATTTAAGAGAACCTCAGAGTGCTGGATGGTTGTGGTACTTGGCAGATATCAGCTTTGAATCTTCCCTTTCTTAGTTGTGTCGGCAGAATTTCAATTGTGTGAGCTCCTTATTTGAGAAATGTTTCATTCCCTGGAACATTTAAATAGTAATTTAATGCTATTCCAGTGATGGAGGCCACCTGGAAATCAGGCTCATTTTGTGCTGTGTTAAATGGTGGCTGCCGCTGTTCCTTTGTGGCTTGGATGAGGTGAATGCTATGAGACTGCTTTATAAAATCTGAGCTGAGAAAAGAAAGTGTCTTCTTTCTTTCTTTCACTCATCTTTCGTCTCTGATCTTATTCTAATTAAAATGCACTTGGCTTCCTTAAGAGAAGGAAAATTTTCATATTAGTGTTTGCTCTATTTACTTAATTTATTTTTTGAAAATAGATTTTTAATAGAACACATTCTGATTATGGTTTCCCTTACCCAGACTCTTCCCAGATCATCCCCTACTTACTCATCTACCTAAATCCACACTGTTTCTTCCTCTCCCTCATTAGGATCTAAACAGGTATCTAAAAAAAGAAGAATTAAATATGACCTTGCCACAACCTAGACTCTCCTGGATCATATTGGCCTCTCATGTGTCTGCAGGGGATTGTTTTTTGATTATTTGATTGATAAGACAATATCCAGTCCACCTTTGGAGTCAGTTTCCTGGCTGGGCCCTAAACTTTACAGGTCAGGGAAACATAGCAACAAACAAGTAGAAAAAAGGAATTTGTTTCCCTTTGCTCTTGACTGTAAGTGTATGGTGATTCACTGCTTAATTTCCTGTCATGACATCTTTCAATAATAGACTATACCCTGGAATTATAAACCAAGTAAACCATTTCTTCTGAATCCTGAGAGGAATTTTGACATTTCATCTCTTCATCCCAAATCTTTCCTACTTTTCCAAAATAAACTCTTTGAAGAAGGATGACTTTTTATGAAGTGCTGTTGAATTAAACAAATAAAACACAGTCCATGAATTTCATTAAAATAATATAGTTAAAAAATATAATATTTAAAAATTGACATCTCATTATACTGACAACATTTTGAGTGTATTGAAATAATAAAAACATTTAAGGATATATTTGGAAAATACAATGAGAACATGCTAGGGTTTATTTTTCTGTGGTTTAATTATATTTAAACATGTTTGGTAGAAAGAATGCATTTGATACATTTATTATTAATACATATAATAAATAACCCAGTGTACAGTTCCAAGCTGAAGTAATTGTGGTCATAGAATCTATCACTATGTAATAGATTGTTTGATCCCCAAACAGAGGTAAGTATTTTTAAGCAAGTGCAAGATTTTAACCAACTGAAAGTAACTAGTAAAAAATTAAAATTAGACCTGCTGTTGTCTTAGAGCTTCCTATGAAGCTTGTGTTCAAGATTCATAGTCAGGACAGAGAAATGAGTAAAGGGTTCCTCCAAAAGGAAAAAGTGTCTTTTGCCTTACAGAAGCTTTTCATGTTCATGAGGTTCCATTTATCAATTGTTGATCTTAGAGCATGAGTCATTGACGGAAATTTCCCAGTGGCAATTAGTTTGAGGTTCTTTCCCATGATCTCTTCTATTAGATTCAGTGTATCTGGTTTTACTTATTTTATTATTATTATTTTTATTTTTTATATTCTTTATTTACATTCCAAATGATTTCCCCTTTCCCAGTTCCCCCGTCCCCGAAAGTCTCATAAGCCCTCATCCCTCCCCCCTGTTACACATTTGCCTAAGAATTTCATGAATTCATTGTTTTTAATTGCTGAGTAGTATTCCATTGTGTAAATATACATGGAAAATATCTCTGATAAAATTGAAGAAATATATAGAAAAACACATTAAAATTGACTATTTCATGAAAAAATTATACAGATAAAATGGTAGGCATAAAAATATTCCTAAGTTGATTGAAAGTGGTATTATAAACACTTTCTGATAAATTTGAAAATCTACAAGAAAAATATTTCTGATAAAACTCAAGTAATATGTAGAAAAACACCTTAAAACTGACTATTTCATGAAAAATTATACAAATAAGATGGTAGGCATAAAAATATTCCTAAATTGTTTGAGAGTAGAAGTAAAAACATTTTCTGATAAAATCATATCTGATTTTATGCTGAGGTCCTTGATCCACTTGCACTTAAGCTTTGAGCTAGGTAATAAATATGAATGTTTTCATTCTCCTGCATACAGGCCACCAGTTAGGCCAGCACCATTTATTGAAGATGCTTTCTTTATTCCACTGTGTGTTTTTGACTCCTTTGTCAAAGATCAAGTGTCCAAAGGTGTATGAGTTTACTTTTGGGTCTTTGATTTACGTCCATTAATGAACTGTCTTTGTGCTAATACCATTAGGATCTTAATCACTATTGCTTTGTAGTACAGCTTGAGATCAGGGATGTGTTTCACCTAGAAGTTCTTTTATTGTCGAGAATTCTTTTGGCTATCCTGTTTTTTTTTTTGTTTGTTTGTTTGTTTGTTTTTCCATATGAAGTTAAGAATTGTTCTTTCCATGTCTGTGAAGAATTGTGTTGGAATTTTTGTGGGGATTTCTGTCCTCTGAGTGGCTCTACCAGCAACTGACTTAAACAGAAGTAGATACATACTCCCAACCATTGGACTGAAGTTGGTGGTCCCTTTTGATTGAATTAGGGGAAAATTTGAAGAAACTGAATGGGAGAGTGAGCCCATAGGAAAACCAGAAATCTCAATTATCCCAGACTCCAGGAAATTCCTAGAGACTGAGCCAATTACCAGGAACATACATGGGTTGGTTGGAGGTTCCTGTATGTGTAGCATAGGTCTACTTGGTCTGGCATCAGTGAGAGAAGATGTGTTTAATCCTCTAGAGACTTGAGTCTCCAGGAAAGCAGGAAGCCTGGCGTGGGAGTTGGGGGCAACTTCTTGGAGGCAAGGGGGAGAAGAAATGAGATGAGGAATCCAAGGAGGGGCAACTGTTGGACAGTAAATAAATAAAATAATTTAAATTTAAAAAAAATGAGTGTCTTACAAAATCCTCATGGAAATTTATATTGAGATGAATTTCCAAAACCACCCCTGAATAAAAAGTTAGGTATGACTAAGCATTCATTTTTGACTGCTGAGAAACAGTGTTACAGAGAGTCATCAGTAAACAGTCATGTTACATGTTTAATTGTAACATGTTTAATTCAAACAAAGGGTTTCCTCAATATTTTGTTTTGGAGTACTTATTTATCTATTCATTTGCATGTTTTATTGGACAGGCAGATGTCAATTTTGACATCTTTCTGCTTCAACCTCCTGAGTGCTGGAATTCCAAGCATAAACCATTATACACTGATCCAATATTTATGTTAAATAATAATTTTGACGTGACTACACAAGATTCCTTCTTAAAATGGATATAACTGGAAATTTTCATATTAAGTGAATTAAATTAGACTCAGAAAGTCAGGCCTTACATGTGGTTTCTGATTTGCAGACCATCTACCTTTTATATATGAGAGGAGAGAGAGAGAGAGAGACAGAGAGACAGAGACAGAGAGACAGAGAGAGACAGAGACAGAGAGAGACAGAGAGAGAGACAGAGAGACAGAGACAGAGAGACAGAGACAGAGAGACAGAGAACATATAATAAGAAAGTAGAAAAGATGCTGTGCAAGGGATATAGGAAACAGACAGGAAGGAATAGGAGAACAAAAATAAACTAGCACGGCCAAGTAGATTACATCTTCACGTGACAGTGTCTTCATTAGTATATATAATGAGTACATACTGATTTCATCACCATTGGCTCAAGATATGCAGCTGTCAATCATGTTAATCATGCTAAGGAAAGCACTTCCTTATGTACAAAGTTCTGGGTTCAATCCCCAGCAGTATATCAACCTGAAAACATAGTGATATATTCCTATCACCCTAACACTTGAGAAATGGGGACAGGAAACTCAAGTTTATTCTCAACTCAAAGAGAGTTCAAGGCTATTCTGAGCTGTAAAAAAAACTTTCTCAAAAACTTTAATCTATTTTGTAAAAAAAAAAAAAGTATACATAAATTAAGTAACCTAGTATAATGATGTTGAGTATTTGTCTAGTATATACTACTTCCCAGGAAATATCTGAAGAATTTATCATTTAGTGATTAATTAAGATTATATATGCCAAATATCCCTAGAATAAAGGTCTTGCAATTATGGAAAATTTCACAGATGACAAAAACAAAGATCATGAAAATAACAATAGTTTTTTTTTTGAGGTTGTATAGCAGTTATTGGCAGTGTCGAGGTTAACTTTAGACAAATATTATTATCCACCATTTCATACTGTGTCTGTAGGAAAAGGAAATAAATCTATAATGATTCTGGAAATGAAAACCCAGCAGTAGACAAAAGGTTTGGGTAGAAAGGCAAAAAGCAAACACTGTATTCGATTAAAGTGAATGAAAAAAACCAAGACTCAGATAGTACCCAAGGGAGAAGAGGTAGCTATGGTTCCCAGCATCCAGGTGATGAGGATGTTAGGATTTTAGGTTCAAGTCCAGACTTACTTCCCTCCACCATTTTCACCCTTTTTCACTGAGATTAATACCAAGTTCCTGACTTAATCCATGGTTCATTTCCCTGACTTGCCTTCTGTTCTTTTTATTTATTCATGAGCTTTAACTTTATAAAGCCTCCTCTGTGATCTACATCCCCCAACAATGTGGAATGTTTATAGAAGTGAAATCATCTGATAGCCTCACATTAGGGTTCATTCTTGAAGTTATAGGTTCTATGGGATTCAGTACCTGTGATGATGTATAGCCACCAATACACTTGCAGAATAACTGAATTCTCCTAACAGTTTTATGTTTGCATATTCAGACTTGTTCCCTAATAACTGCATTCACTGATATATTTATTTTATTATCTTTGAGATTATCATATAATTATGTAATGTTACTCTTCTCGCTCCTTCCTTGAAACCTTCCCATATACTTTACCTTGCTGTCATTTAAAACCATGTGTGTGTGTGTGTGTGTGTGTGTGTGTGTGTGTGTGTGTGTACTCCTAAGTATAACCTGCTTTGTTTGTCTAATGCAATCTTACTTGTATGTATGTTTGTATGTATATTTTCAGGTGTGACCATTTAGTATTGCATAAACAACAGAGTGTTCTTCCCACAAATAGATGATTTTTCTTACTCTTAGTGTTCTTTTAGTTGCACATTGTTCTTTGTGTGTGTGTAGGATTAAGAACTCATGGTCCACATGGAAAATACTTTTGACAAAATTGAAGAAAAATACAGAAAAACATTAAAATTGAAGATTATCATGGACAATTATACCAATGAAATGGTAGGCACAAAAACATTCCTAAATTGATTGAAAGTGGAACTACAAACACCCGATGAAACCGAAGATCTACATGAAAAACACCTCCAACAAAATCGAAGAAATACACAGAAAAAATGTTAAAATTAAAGAGTGTCATGGAAAATAATACAGTCAAAATGGTTCCATGTGGATATTCAGTTTTATCAGACAATGTCTATAATTTTATTTTCAATCAATGTAGGAACATTTTTATACCTTCCATTTTATCTGTATAATTTTCCATGTAATAGTCAATTTTAACATGTTTTTCTATGTATTTCTTGAATTTTTTCAGGAATATTTTCCTTGTAGATCTTCAGTTTTATCAGAAAGTGTCTATAATTCCACTTTCAAAAAACTTAGGAATATTTTTATGCCTACCATTTTATCTGTATAATTTTTCCATGAAATACTCAATCTTAACATGTTTTTTATATATTCAATTTTATAAAAGATATTTTCCATGTAAATCTTCAATTTTATCAGAAAATGTTTATAATTTCACTTTCAATCAACCTAGAAATATTTTTATTCCTACCATTTTATCTGTATAATTTTCCATTTTAATGTTTTTCCATATATTTTTTTCAATTTTATCAGAAATTTTTTCCATGTAAATCTTCAATTTTATCAGAAAATGTTTATCATTCTACTTTCAATCAATTTAGGAATATTTTAATTCCTACCAATTTATCTGTATAAATTTCTTCAATTTTATCAGAGATAGTTTCCATGTAAATCTTCAACTTTATCAGAAAATGTTTTTAATTCTACTTTCAATCAATTTAGGAATATTTTTATGCCTACCATCTTATCTGCATAATTTTTCATGAAATAGTTTTAACATGTTTTTCTATATATTTTTGAGTTTTATCAGAAATATTTTCCTTGTAGATTTATCAGAAAATGTTTATAATTCCACTTTCAATCAACTTAGGAATATTTTAATGCATTCCATTTTATCTGTATAACCTTTCCATGAAATAGTCAATCTTAACATGTTTTTCTATATATTTCTTCAATTTTATCAGAGATATTTTCCATGTATATTTATACCATGGAATACTACTCAGCAATTAAAAACAATAAATTCAAAAAAAAAAAAGAGAGAGAGCTCATGGTCTTTCCCCAGTCCTCTATGGCATGTCTGTTGTCCTGGTTCAGCATATGTTTAGGCAGTCATGTTGATGGTACTTTATGAATGAATTGTCGGATATTATAAAGAGGTATAATTTCATAGCAAACTCCCCAATCTCCCTGATCCTCTGGCTTTTACAATCTTTAAACCCTCTCTTTTACAATTCTCCTTTTGGGTAAGTTATTGTTTTATAAATACACTTAGTGGAACTTGTTTCTTTGCTATCAACAGTTTGGGTTTTACCTGAATATCATATAATTGAAAATACTTATATTGATTTTTCTTTGGTTGCTGGTATATATTTAAACTCCTGTTTTTCTTTCTTTATTCTTTTTCACAGTTTAATAGCTACTTATTTTCTAAAGCAAATAGTATTATATCTCCTGGATATACTATTATACACATATCTGTGAACCAGATAATATGTCAGATACTTCCATATTTGGTTAATTTTGAGTCTATGTGTTATACTAATGTGAATATTTGCACTCATGCATTCATAAATGTATATATATGTATATATATACATATACCATTTATGTATACAAATATTAATTTTATATAATGTGAAACAAAAAATTACATTTAGTCCAAATATAGTCAATTTCTATTTCATCGCATACATTTTTATTGGTAGACAGCCATATCTATTAATTATTTATTTTCTTCCTCAATTTTTGTGCTACAATGATAGAGTTTAGTTCTTGAGACTATTTATGTAACCTTGAAATTACTATAAAATATTCACTATCTTTTTCTCCACAAAGAGCTTGTAAACCTGAGTACACATTTTCATTGCAGAGAATCCATGGGGAAATTCACTCTCTGAGCAATTGAAGTTATATAGTTTTCATCTATTTCAAATACTTTCAGATCTCATGTTATTGTACATTGATTTCCATATTTTCTATGTAAGAGTATGCCTCTTACCTGAGTATATGCTGGAGGCTGCTACCTAAAAATATTCTTTCTTTAAAGGCATTTTTATTTTACTAATCCATCACATTTTTTTGAGAAGGAAACGAAGTGATTTAGACAATAACTTTGCATGGAGTAAAAAGAAAAACATATTACCCAAGTATACCATCAAATGGAGTCTGGTCAGATTTTGCTATTGAGCAATTTTATAATATTCTTAAGCAATCTATATATCAATCCTAAGCAATTTTATAATCAATTAGCTCTCTAAAGATTGGAGAAAAAAATGGCTGATCGTTTGTTATTTTTGAATATGGACCTTCCCCCATTGTTTCCAGTTAGTAACATGATTTTATAAGTTTCTGGGAGCTGTAAGAAATGGAGTCTAGAATGTGGATGTAGGTCACTAGATATGTGAATTTTAGGGGTACAGTTTGTTTTGCCCTCCCCCTTTCTGCCTGAAATTACGTGAATATCCTGTATCACATATTTATACCATCTCTGCTTTCATGCTCTGTATTTTCCCAGAATTAGCAGAGCAAAGAAATTAGAGACTGAGTACTCTAAAGCCATGAGCTAAAATAATCCTCTGCGATGTTTACTGTTGGTGGTCATGGTGACAGAATCTAAAATCACCTGAGAGATGGGATTCTCAAAATACCTATTGGAATTGTCTTGATTGTATTAATTGACATGGGAAGATAATGGCATCCCACACCTGGTACCAAGTTCTCACGTTTTTGTTGCTATTTCTGAAACAAAAATAAAGTGCCATAAGTAACCCCATAGAGAACGAGTATATTTTAACTCACAGTTCAGGAGCACAGTCCATAATTTGAGGAAATCAAGGCAGGTGGAGCTTAAAGCAGCTGGTCATATTACATACATAGACAAAAAGGAAGGAACCATGCATGCTTGCTATTTCTTAGCTCATTTTGCCTTTTTCCATGGTACATGATTCGCCACCAAAGTAGATGCTCTCTCATCCTTCCTGAGTTAGAGTGACCATGCTAAGTCTCATAAGATATTTGACATATCCCCCTTATAAGGAATGGAGTTTTCAGTTTCTTCTTATTCCTTTTGCATAATCCCTTCATTATTTTCCCTAATTTTCCTAGCCTAACTCTTGTTCAGTTTCTTTTTTAAGTTTATTTTTATTACTATGTGCATTTGTGTTTAGACTGAATTGAATGTATGACTGTGAAGGGAATCAGATCCACTGAAACTTGAGTTACAAACAGTTGGGACCTGCCATAGGGGAGCTGGGATTTGAACCCTGGCCCCATGGAAGAGTTACCAAAGTTCTTAACTGCTGAGTCATCTCTCCAGTACCCTTTATTCAGTTTCTAATTATTGGAAATATTTCACATGATTTTTTTTTCTGAGAATTTGTAACTAGTGAATGAAAGAGTTAAGAATTACAGCCTTTGTTACCTCTTATAAGATACATTTTATTTATGAGCATATGTTAAAGGCTATTGATATATAAGAGAGAAGTTGAAGAATTCCAGAGTACAAGAGAAATCAGATATTAAGCACATTTAACTTTTTGGATAAATGGTTCAGTGGTGAAGATTTCTTGTTGTTATTGCAGTGAATCAGAGTTCTGATCCCAGCACCCACACCAGGAGGTACACAATGGCCTATAACTCTAGCTCTAGGCAAACACAGCACACTTTTTAGGTCTCTGCATGGTCTCATACTCACAAATGTTCACAAAGATACAGTTAATAAATAAGTACCAAAGAAATACACACTCAGCTACAAACCACCCAATATGCTAACAATGTATACACTGCATGTAACAGAGCAAATTTGAGGGAGCAGCATAGAGTATGTTAAAATACAAAGTGAAATGCAATATGTAACACAAGTCAAATATCAAATACACTATTAGGTTGCAGTAAATGTCAGTTTTCATATTAGGTCATCTAGAAGAGTTTTGTTGTTAATTTATTCATCTGTTGCTTGAAATTCAACCAAGTACTTGAAGCATGCTGGGAAAAGATTCTGCCCTAATGCAAGTGCTTACATTATTTTTATTATAATAATTATAATAATGCTATAATAATTGTTGTTACTATCACAAACTGGAGTTCTGCTCTGATGCTTTCATGAATGCACACTAAACATTTTGATCTTATTCACTCAGTTTGCCCTCTCACCGCTCTCTTTTTCTTGTTTTTGTTTTCCTTTCTAATATTCCAAGTTCTACTTTTATGACATCAATTGATCAAACTCATTGGCCAACCCTTGCTTTTATTTCCTGAACTATCAGAACTTCTAGTCAAAATCTCATTTAACTATACATCATTTTTGAGACGGTCTTGCTATGTAGTAATGTTGCTTTCCAACTTAGTACTCATTCTGCCCTAACTTCATGAATGCTGCATTTAAAGCATTTGTTACCTTGTCTTGCTCACTACATCTACATCTTGAAGATCTCAGCCAATTTTTCTTATTGTACTTTCAAAATTCTTACATTAGATCTTACAACATACTTGAGTTTACTTTTGATAAATGAGAGATAGTTATCCAGCTATAGTTTCTACATATGGATTTTCAGATTTATTGGCATGAGTTACATTTTTCTATTACTATAAGAAATATAATTACAAATTTATTGTATTGAATCTATAAATTGAATTTGATATTATCATTTTCATAATATTAATTCTGCTGAACTATGCTGTACCATCAGCATATGGAAGGAGACTTCTTATCTTCCAGTCTATTTTTATAAGTATTTTATAGATTTCATTGTAGAGATCTTTTATCGCATTGTTAACATGCATTCTTGTCATACTCTCTTGTGGTTATTGTTGGCTTGAGGATTTTGTAAACAAGATTGTGTTCCTGAATGTTTTCTAAGTGTGTTTATTAGGGGTGTGTGTGTGTGTGTGTGTGTGTGTGTGTGTGTGTGTGCGTGTGTGTGTATGAGAGAGAGAGAGAGAGAGAGAGAGAGAGAGAGAGAGAGAGAGAGTTAGTTTGTGTAGAGAAAAACTCCTGACATTTTTGAACATTGACTTTGTATCCTGTGACACCTGTAAAACTGAATATGAAGTATTGCCAGTTCTTCTTGGAAAGTTTTTGGGTCTTCTACATTTAGCAAGATATCACTTAAAATATGGACAATTTGAAGTTTTCCTTTCATATTTCATATGCCTTAATTGTTTTAATAATAATATGCCCTTTTAAGTGGTTTATTTTCTTTTTCTTTTTGAATTTTCACTTTGTGAAAATCAATATGTAATGGAAAATTACAGTGATGATGTCTAATTTCATTCCAAAATTTGAAAAGTGGTACAATTTATTTCTTGTTAGTTACTGCAAATTGTTTTTCTTTATTTTACTTTTGTGTATGTATTATAAAACAGCTCTTACCTTTCTCAAACATTAATATTCATTAACTTTTCTTAACTTCTCACACATAGTACAACTAGGATTTCCTTAAAACAGTTACTGAAACTAAAGGCACCAAGCCATTAGCCAGATTGAAGATATCTGTCTCTCTGTATTCTACTGTCTTACTTGCATATTTTTTATTTTATCTAACTTTATTTTATGCCATGGGATGCTACAAAATTGACATTGATAAAAATAAATATTTTAGGAATGATAAATTTGACAATATCATTTAGAGTCTACCCTGACCAGTGGCTCCTGACAATATGTTTCTTTTTACCTGGTACTATTTCAGAAAAAAAAATTGCCAACACTAGCCTTACACACGTTTAACAAGTACTTTTAAGAATTATGCATATTATTTTTATAATTATTAAATTTAAGCTCAGTTATCTACGAATAGAATAAAGATGTGTGTTATTGCTAAATTTTTCTTTCTAATAATTAGTTGTAATGTATCTTCTTCCTCTCACTTCTTCTCTGACTTAGCAGAGGATAGAGTACTTCTGCCCCATCATTATTTCATTATTCCTCCCATTTAATTTGAATCTTTGTCATAAAACTGTTTCCATCATCCTCTGGTTAAGGGTACCTTAGGAGTTCTGAGAGTGTATTTACTGCCATTTGGAAATGAATAGCATGTTAGAGTATGATTGGGTTCTATTTTTGATTTTCTCAGGACCTCAGAGATATGAGTGATCGCTCATGCTTATTTGCCTGCTCCCATTGTTGATAGAACAGTCACATAACAGATTTACATTCTGACACCCAATTACACTGCTGTTTGGGGCCAAAGTGAAAATTAGGATTACTTCCATTTCTTACAATTTTCTGTATTTTATCAGCCGTAATTTCCTTTTGCTGGAAGCAGCTTACTGCTTTGTGTTTGAGATGATGTCTCTATTTCATCCAGATGATGGTTCTTAGGTAATGGCAGGGAAACTAACTTTTCTCTTTGGGTTTAGGAAGTACTTGAGAAAGAAGGGTACTGTGTGCCATAAATACAGATGGTTATACTCTGCTGAAGCAAGCTATAGCATATAGCATCTGATATTTTTCGTGACTTTGCATATAGATAGGATGAATTAGGAAACGCACTTTTTTTGAACTCTATAGCTGTTCATAAAATTGTCACAGAAATTTGCATTTAAAATATACATATAGGGAATCTTCACACATTTACAGAGCTCTCTGGGATGCTTAAGGGGTAGAATTTAATACCTGGTGACATATATGTTCTAGTTATATACTAGGGAAAGGGTGGATAACTGAGAAATGTGAGCTTGGTCAATTTGAGTCTTGTGAGCCTTAATAAAGGGATGAACAGACCATGAATATTATAAGAAATTTCTATTAAAATGGGGATAAAATTCTACTTTTACTAACAGTATAACCAGACTAACAGAATACCATTGACTAAAGATATTTCTACAGCACAGAAACTAAACAACAAAAACAAACTTAAAACAATCCAAATTTTTAGAGGTGGTGAGAAATTTGATAAGTGGAATTGTTAACTAAAAGGAATTGTTTAAATAAAATATTTAAAGTTAAATTCTAAGTAGTAGATGCTTATGCATGTAAAACATTATTTAAATAAGTACATTTTCCTGAACTCTTTCATTTTAAATTATTACATTTCATTTAAAAGTTCTTAAAATTAATTCTAGAATTAGAGTATATTTACTGAGCTTAACTTAGAAAACACAAAGCACTGATAAATCTATTCGCAAGAAATACTTTTCATTAATGTGTTTGTTTATTTGCATCTACTGTGAACATAAACACCCACCACTTCTTCTCTAAATGTAGTGTTGTATTATGTTGAATCAGTAAGTTACGGTTTCTGGGTCAAATATTCCTTTGTAAGTATTTAAGATGTTTATGTTTTTGTTGGCAATAACAACATCTTGAGAAATACTTTTATATTTTTCCATTTACAAACTTTTGCTTTCTTTGTTTAGGTTGACTTCCCAGAGTTTGGATTTTTGGATTAAAGGGTTTGTACATTACTAAGTCTTTGAATAAGCATTTATTATAGTAATCTTTAAAAAGGCTGTGTAGAATGTGTAAAACAAATAGAAATTACTGTAGGTTCAAAAAAGGAGCTGACATAGAATTTTCTTGAGAAATAGTTTACTAGAAGTGTTGTAATTGCATTTACACAGGCAGCCATGAAGCATCCTTGACGGAAAAGAACATCATGACAGAGAATATCATAGCCACAAGCAGCCATGATGGGGCCCTGAAGGGAGAAAGAGCCTTCAGACCCGTAGAACAAAGGGAGTTTCTGACTCCTAAGTTTTTATGGAATGTGGGCCTGAACTGCATCTAGTGTCCTAGGCTGCCTTAGGCTGTCTACCAAGACACATAGAGGCACGAAGTAGGTAGGATTCTAAACTTAATCTGCAGTTACAAGGGGGAAGAAGAGAAGACAAAGACACCAAGGGCTGCTTTCCAACTCCCTGTTACTAAGAGAGTGGGACTGGGGCATAACATGATTTGGGAGAGGAGAAGGCACCACAGCAGGAGGATGATACAATGTACATTTTCACATTTGATTTGTATTTAAAAGCAACAACTATTGTAGGATAGGAGCTAGAGGGAGTTGATGCCTATAGGTATGGCTGTCAACTGAAGCTCTAATGCTAGCTCACCTTGAGTGTTATCCAAAATGCTCAGACCCGCCCCCCTTTGTTCTTTGCCAGATACTTGTGAGGTAATCCTTATCTGTCCCTGAGTCTATGTGATGTGTTGAATAGTTGGAGCCTTGAACAAGATGAGTCAGCAGGTAGATGAGAGGACTCAACACAAATACAACACAAAACCCTACCTCTTTAGAAATCATGTCCCCAAACAACATGAACATCAACTTTCTTCATTTTATTTTACTTTTTTTGCCTTGTTTTGTTTTGATGTTTTTTTTTTCTGAGTCAAAGTGTAGCTGTGTAGTCTAGCCTAGCCTTGAACTTATAGCTCTCTTACTTCCACTTTGCCAAAGGAATGTAGGGATATGCTGTCACATCAGATCCAACTCTTTTGTTTTCCATTTGTATAATTGTATAATGATCATATTTTTATTTTAAATTTGCTGAACATGTCCTCTATGATTATTTCACAAATGAAATAATCTAGCTATAAAATATCAGTCAACTCTACACCAAAAATGTGTCTTAAAATATGTTAAATTCATAAAATATATTTAACACCACCTCAAATTTCTGATGCCAACTAAATTATCTTCAGCTGGACTAGAAATAATGGGCAAATGTACGAAGGGATTTGAGGATTATTTATTCCAAGGACATAAAGGTCTATAGTCATACATTATTTCAGGATGTTGGCTGCTGTACTGTAGAAGGAGCCAGACTCTAGACAGGAATAGGTGACTTTCTGGGCATAGCATGCAGATAACTCACCAAAAGAGATTTATTGAAAAAGTAATGAGCAGAGATCAATGCATTACTAGTTCATTTATAAATCATTCCTACACAAGAAAACTAGCCTCATTCATAAGACTATAGTGCTCTTGGTGGCTGGAACAAGATTTACAATCATTTTTTTATCCATTTATTTTTGTTTATCATGTAGAGAAAAGATTTAGTTGTTCTACTGGGACAGGAGGAAAAGCACTTCAGAAAAATTCAGTGATGTTCAGACAGCTTGATGACATGTTTTCTGCAACCAAAGCAGTGGGATGAATGCTACAGGCACCAGGGGCAAAATTTAATCACTATGCAACCCTGAGTGCCTCTGTGGTCTATCACCCATGCTTGTGCTGTGCAGGAATAGGACTCTCCTTCATTACCACTGTGCAGTTAGTCATCGACTGGCAAACATTTCATATTAATTTTCACTTTGTGCTCTGATGTGGTAGTACATAGTCATTTTTATGTTTTCTGAACTAATATTATGTGGTATGATAAGATGATAGGGCTCCAAAGGAAACCCTGGATGCTCTTGTTACTTTCATGGTTGCACTTTGGCAGTTACTGGGAAATGTAGTTCCATATGTGCTTCAAGGGAAAGGCTGATCAGAGAACCTACCCTTCAAGGCATGGGGAAATTGACATGACGATAGCCTTCCTATACTCAAAGGATAAGCAGGCTGAGAAAGAAGTAAGAGAAATGATACCCTTCACGATAGCCACAAACCATATAAAGTATCTTGGTGTGACTCTAACCAAACAAGTGAAAGATCTGTATGACAAGAACTTCAAGACTATGAAAAAAGAAATTGAAGAAGACCTCAGAAGATGGAAAAATCTTCCATGCTCATGGATTGGCAGGATTAATATAGTAAAAATGACCATCTTGCCAAAAGCAATATACAGATTCAATGCAATCCCCATCAAAATCCCAACTCAATTCTTCATAGAGTTAGAAAGAGCAATTCAAAAATTCATCTGGAATAACAGAAAACCCAGGATAGCTAAAACTATTCTCAAGAGTAAAAGAACCTCTGGGGGCATCAGTATCCCGGACCTCAAGCTGTACTACAGAGCAATATTGTTAAAAACTGCATGGTATTGGTACAGTGACAGGCATGTAGATCAATGGAACAGAATTGAAGACCCAGAAATGAATCCACACTCCTATGATCACTTGATCTTTGATAAAGGAGCTAAAACCATCCAGTGGAAAAAAGATAGCCTTTTCAACAAATGGTGCTGGCTCAACTGGAGGTCAACATGCAGAAGAATTCAAATTGACCCATTCTTATCTCCTTTTACTAAGCTCAATTCAGAGTGGATCAAGGACCTCCACATAAAACCAGACATACTGAAACTAATAAAAAGGAAACTAGGGAAGAACCTTGAACATATGGGCACAGGGGAGAATTTCCTGAATAGAACTCCAATAGCTTATGCTCTAAGATCAAGAATAGACAAATGGGACCTCATTAAATTACAAAGTTTTTGCAAGGCAAATGACACTGTCAAAAAGACAAAGCGGCAACCAACTAACTGGGAAATGATCTTTACCAACCCTACATCCGACAGAGGGCTAATATCCAATATGTACAAAGAACTCAAGAAGTTAAACTCCAGAGAGGCAAGTAACCCTATTAAAAAATGGAGTACAGAGCTAAACAAAGAGTTCTCACCTGAAGAATATCTAATGGCTGAGAAGCACCTAAAGAGATGTTCATCACCCTTAGTCATTAGGGAAATGCAAATCAAAACAACCCTGAGATTCCATCTCACACCAGTCAGAATGGCTAATATCAAAAACACAGGAGACAGCAGTTGTTGGCGAGGATGTGGAGAAAGAGGAACACTCCTCCACTGCTGGTGGGATTGCAAGCTGATACAACCACTCTGGAAAGCAGTCTGGTGGTTCCTCAGAAAACTGGGCATGACACTCCCGGAGGATCCGGCTATACCACTCCTGGGTATATACCTAGAGGCTTTACCTGCATGCAATAAAGACACATGCTCCACTATGTTCATAGCAGCCTTATTTATAATAGCCAGAAGCTGGAAAGAACCCAGATGTCCCTCAACGGAGGAATGGATTCAGAAGATGTGGTATATTTACACAATGGAATACTACTCTGCAATTAAAAACGAGTTCACGAAATTCCTAGGCAAATGGTCAGAACTTGAAAATATCATCCTTAGTGAGGTAACCCAATCACAAAAGAACACACATGGTATGCAGTCACTGATAAGGGGATATTAACCCAGAATCTCGGAATACCCTAGACACAATTCACATATCAATAGATTTCCAAGAAGATGGAAGGAGAGACCCCTGGTCCTGGAAAGTCTGGATGTAGGGGAATGCCGAGATATAGAAGCGAGAGGAGGTTGAATGGGGAAAAGAGGGAGGGAAGGGGGCTTATGGGACTTTCGGGGAGGGAGGAAACGAGAATGGGGAAATGATTTTGAATGTTAATAAAAATATAATATACATATATATATATATATATATATGTATAAGAATTGGTTTGTGTTTGCTCACTGCCTCTATGGAGAAGGAGCCTGATAAGGTCTAGTATCGAATGTGAGCTCTCCCTGCCTCCTCTCAAGCAAGCTCAGACTGGGCACCATCATGAGACCTTTCCTATTTCCCTGATGGTATAGATATCATAGTGTTGAGTTATACATAAATAATTAAACAAGTAATTTCAGGGTCTACTATTTTATAGCATTTTATGGCCTACAGAGAAACACATAGTAAATCTTTGAGTTCCAGAGAAATGGAGGTCCTGCTCCGGAACCTGAAAGGATAAGCAGCATTTAACAGAAGCTTTCATCTTAGAACCATTACCCTTTGGGAAGAATATGCAAGGAAGGTGGCAGTGTGTCCGCACACGAAATTGCTTGTGACATCTTAAGAAGAAGCACAGTTGTGTTTGTTTATGGCAATACACTTTTAATTAAAATAAAAGTTTTAGGATCAGCATGTGAAGCATGAACCTTACCAAGTACTTGGTAGTCATAAAAATATGTCACAGTCTTTATCCTTTTGCTGGCTATGTTATAGGGTAGAGGGACAAAAAATCAGATCATTGGTATCTGAAGAGACACCATAATAGATACATTGTAGTTAAAATCAAGGAATTAGACTTTATGGCCATGAGCAATATATTCCTGTATTTCATACGGGGCTTCCAATAGCTTGAACTATCATTTTGTTTATAAAATTAATAAATGTGAAGTACTACTACCAGGGATGGAAACCCGAGCTTTCTTACCTGTAAAATAAGACTACTCAATTAAGAAATGGGGAAGAATGAGGGAAGATGGATTAAATTGTTGGTACTGAGTTTGCTACTTCCATTGTGGTTACTGTGCAAACACAGGGCAGCTGATCCAGTGTGTCAAATGTGTTAAAGATGTGTAGGAGGTTATCATAGCCATGTACTCAGAAAATATAATACTCAGAATATCTCTTGAAAAAAAAAGCTGCGTGACAGTTGCAAAGTTATGAATAGGGATTCTCAGTAAACTCAGTTCTCATAGATAACTCTTGTTGGGTTTCAATAGTTTCTCCTCTCTGAATGCTAAGGCCCTAAGGAAGTCAATAAAGCAGTCCTTTAGAAAATACCTTCATAGAAATCTATTGATATACGAATTGTGTCTAGGGTATTCCGAGAATCTGGGTCAATATCCCCTTATCAGTGACTGCATACCATGTGTGTTCTTTTGTGATTGGGTTACCTCACTAAGGATGATATTTTCAAGATCTGATCATTTGCCTAGGAATTTCGTGAATTCATTGTTTTTAATTGCAGAGTAGTATTCCATTGTGTAAATATATCACATCTGAATCCATTCCTCCGTTGAGGGACATCTGGGTTCTTTCCAGCTTCTGGCTATTATAAATAAGGCTGCTATGAACACAGTGGAGCATGTGTCCCTATTGCATGCAGGTAAAGCCTCTGGGTATATGCCCAGGAGTGGTATAGCCGGATTCTCCGGGAGTGTCATGCCCAGTTTTCTGAGGAACCGCCAGACTGCTTTCCAGAGTGGTTGTACCCCTGGTCCTGGAAAGACTGGATGTAGGGGAACGCCAGGACAGAGTAATGAGAGGGGGTTGAATGGAGAAAAGAGGGAGGGAAGGGGGCTTATGGGACTTTCGGGGAGGGAGGAAACGGGAAAGGGGAAGTGATTTGGAATGTAATTTAAAAAAATAAAATAAAATAAATAAAAAAGAAAAAAAAAAGAAAATACCTTCAGTCTTGCCTCTGGGAATACTAACAAATTTTCCATCCTAACTTTAATATTTTTGAAATTATGAAGCTAAAATGAGTGTGCATCTGTAGGCAAGAACTAAAAAAAAAGTGAGCATGTTCTTTTGGTGTTTGGGTTTTCAAGGTAACAAGGATTCATATAAGTGGTTTCAAAGAGAAGGAGGAGCTCACATGCTCAGGGACATGTATAATTCAAATTATGTTCCAGAGCACATGCAGGAATGGAAATGGAAAAGACCTAATATTTTGAACAAGGTTTCTGTGTCACCATGATTTGTTAACCCTTGGATGAAAAACTCATCTCCTTCCACACACACTACAGCCACCTGTCTTGCATATGCCTTAAAATACCCACATGGTTCCCCACATTATCTCTCAATGTCATCAGGTGGTGATAATTTGGTCTTTATTTTTTATATGATTTTAAATTGTTAAAAATGTTTTAAGGAAGATTTTTAACTAAGTTTAATTTTGTGTGTGTGTCTGCGTGACAGTATATGCACATGAGTGCTTGCAGAAGTCAAAAGAGGGTGTCTGATTGATTGTGAGCTTGACATGGGTACTGGGAACTAAACTTGGTCCTCTTTAGGAACAATCTGTTTTAATCACTTATTCATTTCTTTAGTTCCTAATAATGTGTTTATTATATTTTAAGATTTTTGCAAGATATTAGAAATGGTGAAGTTGATGACTCCCAGACTTTTGATGACATTAAATATGTTTCCTTAGCTCTAAGCTTTCAGCTAGTGTTTACTTGCTACTTTTTTATTGGAAGGGTGATGTATATCATTTTATGAGGTTAAATCTACAATTCTGGTGTAGCCATTGCATGAGCAATCTTTATCAATTTAATTGATTTGGTGCAGCAGTGATAGTGTTGTGCCTTTCTTTTCTAGTAACTCAACCATGAAGAAGGTAGTGGCAATAATCTTCCTTTGTGATTTTAATGTAGGTCAAAGGGTAGCTAAGAATCATTATTTGCCACAACATGGAAAAGCAAACAATTTTCAACTATATTTTTGAGTTTTCTCTACAAGTAAAGAGAGGTTTATATTGTTCATTAAGATCTTGATGATGTTGGCACAAATAAAAAGATGGCCACCTCTATACAAGTAGTGAAATTGTTAGAGCTTAAGAAATTCCCATGGCAACTGTCTGTCTGTGCTGATGGTGAATGGTCCAAACAAGGAACGTTCACATGATCTTCCTGTTCCATAGGCCTAAGTTACAACTAAAAATTTTCGTGGTTACTGCTTCTTATCATTAATCATTATATTTCCTTGAATGCCAGACTCTTGGCAGGACTACTGTTATAAACCACAAAAGCAGTTTTTTTTTCTACTATGTCTTCACTCTTGACATATTCACTGTGGGGAGCAATCACTCCTGCCAAAACCCAGACAATGGAGTCAGAGACCTAGAGTGAGGTGGGCAGGAGACATGCAATGGTAGCCTTACAAGGTCAGGTGTCTATTGAGTGGGCATACCTGGGGCAGTTGCACAAATCACTTTTGCACATGAACGTTACAGTTTCTGAGGAGATTCAGTAGTAGCCAGGAAACTTGAGAATATAAAACATGTGCATAATAGTATCTCAGTATTTTTTTAAAACAAAAGTAAATACAAAGATGCTATGATGATGAAAGATAATTCAGATATCACATTTTAAAACACAATCTCAAGAGAAAAATATGGAATTTCTGTTAACCATTGAATAGAAAGGATCTATGAGGGAAGGGACTGATTTGGAAAAATTCCAGGGACCAATAGAATTGATAAAGGCAGTGTTGTGAAATGACAGCTTTTTGGGTGGTTCACTTACTCACAGTGAAAATCACAGTTCTACAGATAGTCCTTTTCATGGTAGTTGACCTTCCTACGCAGAACAATCTTTGGGGCAATTGTTTACTGCATGCCTTTGTAATGGCAAAAGTCAGACAGACAAACATTAAGAAGAAAGAAAGACTATGTAAGCATTAGGAAAAGAAGGGCAGCATTCAATTGATTTTATGTTATTTTGAAGAGGGAACCAGAAGAACATACAGAAAACCACAGATGTAATGTGCCCTCAGAGGTCAAGATGAGGGAAAAAGTTATGGAAGGAGTTTTGAGAAATGCTTAAATCAGAGAAAGTCTATATGCTCAAAAAGTTTACCAAGAGTACAGATCTTTTGTAAAGTGACAGATTCATTCTCTCATCTCTAGAAAACATCTAAGGAGGAACTGTCAAGGGCTGGTAAAACAAACAAAACAAAACAAAAAAGTCCCCCAAAACAAAAAACAAAAACCACAAAAAATCCTGCTTTAAGAGCTATTTACAGGCCTGGATTCCACCACATCTTATTGACAGTCAGTTTTCTAAGGTGCCTCATGAATACAATCAACATATCTAAATTCTAGTACACAGTGCAGAGAAAATGATTTTAGTATAAATAGCTTCATCTTTTAGGAGATGACCTGGAATGGAGGTTGTGCAAATCATTTCGTGTGATGCCTCAACTGTCCCTAATTTTATCCTAGAACAGAAGCTAGCTGAGGATATAGTCACTATGTCAATCTCTTCAAATATATTTCCATAGGGAAGAAAAAGATAAAGTACAGACAGTAAAATACTCACTAAACAAAAACATGAAAATCACATGTTGAGTTTATACAGGTTAGAACAGACATTGCTAGGTTTTTGGTGGAACTTTGCATCTGTTATTAAGAAGTCCAATCATAAAAAATGTTACATTGGAATATATATATATATATATATATATATATATATATATATATATATATACATACATATATACATATATATATATATATGGATGATATTTCAATTTGGAACTCTGAAATTTTCTGAAAATGAGCATTCAGAAAATAAGAGTCTGAGTTTCAGAGTCTTTCTGTATTTACAGATGAGAGATAAGAGAAGGTTAAGAAAACTCCTCCACTGCTGGTGGGGTTGCAAGCTGGTACAACCACTCTGGAAAGCTGTCTGGCGGTTCCTCAGAAAACTGGGCATGACACTCCCGGAGGATCCGGCTATACCACTCCTGGGCATATGCCCAGAGACTTTACCTGCATGCAATAAGGACACATGCTCCACTATGTTCATAGCAGCCTTATTTATAATAGCCAGAAGCTGGAAAGAACCCAGATGTCCCTCAACGGAGGAATGGATTAAGAAGATGCGGTATATTTACACAATGGAATACTACTCTGCAATTAAAAACAATGAATTCACGGAATTCCTAGGCAAATGGTCAGATCTTGAAAATATCATCCTTAGTGAGGTAACCCAATCACAAAAGAACACACATGGTATGCAGTCATTGATAAGGGGATATTAACCCAGAATCTCGGAATACCCTAGACACAATTCGCATATCAATAGATTTCCAAGAAGATGGAAGGAGAGACCCCTGGTCCTGGAAAGACTGGATGTAGGGGAATGCCAGGACAGAGAAGTGAGAGGGGGTTGAATGGGAGGGAAGGGGGCTTATGGGACTTTCGGGAAGGGAGGAAACGGGAAAGGGGTAATGATTTTGAATGTAAATAAAAAAAAAACTTAGAAAATAAAATAAAATTAAAAAAAAAGAAAACTAAAATATAGTGACAATTGAAAATGAAAGAGAAACGTGTAGTCACAGGAGCATATCTGCATACACACATACACACACACACACACACACACACAGAAAGAGAGAGAGAGAGAGAGAAAGAGAGAGAGAGATGAGAGATGAGAGAGTGGGAGAAAGCTTTCCTGTTTGTTTTGTTGTTTTGTTTTGTCTAATCATATAAAAACTCTACAGCTTGTAAACTATGGTAGTCATATGATAAAGCTTCTTTAAAAAACTTATGATTGTTAAGTGTGTGTATGTGTGTTTGTGTGTGTGTGTGTGTGTGTGTGTGTGTGTGTGTGTGCCTACTATATGGGTGTGGGTATCAGCAGAGACAAGAATAGGATGCAAGGTCTTCTGAAGCTGTAATTGTCAGCTATATAATGTGTGTAGTGGAAAACACACTAAATCTTTTTGAAAAGCAGAGGTGCTCTTATCCTCTGGGTCATCTTTCCAGTCCCAGATGCTTTTTCAAATAGGCGAAGCTGTATTTTTTAAGATTGCCTCAGTTACTCCTGTCTTGCTATGAGTGTATGGACATTCCCTTTCAAAATATGAGGCTTAGCTGAGCCCTTGCTCTCAACTGTAGAATTAAACATTTTCTACCACATCACAACTGTCACCATATTCTTAGCCAACTGATCTAGTTATAGTTCTCACTAAACAATATTATTTGTTCCTATACCTCTATGACCTATTGAATGGGTAAGGTTTTCTCTCCCTTTCTTCACTGTGGTGAATGTCAGCCAGCACTATTATCCCTTTAGAAAATCAAAGACACCAATTATCAGGGCAAATGAAGATGTCATAATTCTTCATAGCTACTTTAATATCCTTTTATCTGCTAAATCAAAAGGAAGGTTATCCAACATGCTTAAATATAACACCATTGCCCACAATAAGGAATGGGAACTGGGCAGAGATTGTTAATAATAAGCTACAAGACACAACTAATTGCTTAATTTAACAGCCCTCATTAATTATCAGACAATAAGAATGGCTGCAATAGCAACCTGAACTTGAATTTTAAGTGAGTGCTTCAACTTCCACTTATTTTAAAATTTCCAATTTACTAACTTGAACCTTTTGTGATTAAAATGTGACAAAATAAAGAAATGTAGATCAAATTTTAAGATGTAGTACAGTGATAATTTGAAGGGAATAGGCAACTTGATACTTTTAAACATTTTTAACTTTGAGAAAATCATTCATTTTCCTGCAGTAAGTTAGAAGGTCCATGCTGACTGATCTCAGAAAAGCTGTGGTGGAGCTGCCAGAAGGACTGGAGGAGAGGAGGGATATTGCAACCCCATAGGAAGAACAACTTTGGCTAGCTGGACAACCCAGTGCTCCCAGAGACTAGACTACCAACCAAGGAGTGTACAGGGAGGGATCCATGACTCCAGATACATAGGTAGCAGAGGATGGCCTTGCCTGACATCAATGGGAGGGGAGGCCCTTAGTCCTGTAGAGGTTTGATGCCCCAGGGTAGGGGGATGCTGGAGTGGTAGGACAGGAGAGGGTGGGTGGATGTGGGAGCACCCTCATGGAGGCAAAGGGGAGAGGGTGGATGTGGGATGGGGGGTATGTGGAGGGGTAACTGGGAAGTGGGATATCATTTAAAATGTAAACAAATGGAATAATTAACAAAAAAAGACAGAAAAAAAGGAAAGGAAAGGTAATGAAAGGAAAGGAAAGGAAAGGAAAGGAAAGAAAAGAAAAGAGTCCATCAAGAACTGTATAGCTCAGACTCAGCTTCCTTCCCAGTAACCGGTTGAGAAGTTATGATATAAGCTCATGATCAGGAAACTGACACAAATATATCCAACTGTCTTACCTTTGAGATCCTTGAGAGCTACTTTTTATTGTCATATAGAGACTCTTCCATCCCCCTCAAAAGGGTAGGTCTAAGCAAACCTAGCTGCCACCACTATGTTATTTACATACTTGTTTCAAAATACTGCATATAAATATTATAATATGGTATTCTTCTATATGATTTGTGTATAGTAAACATCTTCCAGGTTCTCTTTATTTCTCTCTGCATAATTATCTCCAGCATCATTCAAGTTGTTGCATTTGCTGATCACTTATTACTGTTTATTGTTTAAAAATTATTTTCCAGGGTGGCTGTTTCCCTCTGAATCATCACCATCAAGGTCTGAGTGACTCTGCTCTATAGCCTCATAATTTTTGAGGTCACTGCTATTTATTTATTTCCTTAATTTTGGCAATTTTGAAAGGCTTTTAATGACATATACTTGTGGCTTCAATTTGCATTTCCCTAATGGTTAATGATCATGCTAAGAGTCATTTCATGTGTTTCTGTGACTTCTGCTTGTCTTTTTTAGTGAATTGTCTGTTTTCATTTTTGCCTATTTTCTGATTGGATTATTTTTGTTTTACACTTGAGTTTAATTTCTTTTGAAACATTTAGATGCATGTTATTGGTTGAATATGCAGGAACAAGTGCTTTGTGCAGGCTGTAGTTGAAATTGCATTGTCTTTGCAGGACATTTCACAAAGATAACTTACTTTTAATCATGATGAGGTCTGTAATGTCACTGTTTATGGACATCAGCATATTGAAGTCAGAGTATTCTAATATTGGTGTCCTTTACACAAAACAAAGTCTTTAGGCTGAAAGGTGTACAGTGGTTCTTCTAATTGGTTTATCTTTCATAAACCTTGACTATACTTTTGTAAAATATACCCATATTCAATCAAAGCAATACAGTAATCAAGTCCTAAGGTGGAAAGGAAAGAGAAGAAATTTTGTGAAATTGCCCATCTGTAAGCATACAAGGTGGGCATTTGCAAAGTATATAAATATATTAATTTGAATAAACTGAAGATCTCTAAATGTATAAAAGAAGCATAGAATAGTAAGGTCTTAGGAAATTACTTTTCAAGAACAAAAGAAATTTTCCAATAATGTGAATCTGGTACCACAATGTGCTAAAAATTAGTAACACTGACCATTTGAATTTGGTCATGGTATAAATGAAAATGCTCAGCTTCAAGTTCAAAAGTTAATAACATCCAAATGCTAAGTATGATGAAACCTGTCTGTAATTTCAGAACTTGGGAGGTAGGGATAGGAAGATTATATGATACAAGTTGTCCAGGTCTATACTGGGAATTTGAGCCAAACACTGTCAAAATGAAACCCTGTTTCAAAAAGAAAAAAAATGGACTTGATTTCCTTAAAGGAGAGATTTTAGATTCTAAGTACAACTAAAATATAAACCAAGAATAGGACCAATATAAGTACAAGGAAATGTGAAGATATAACGGACATGTAGCCCCAAATTTGATCTCAATGCTGATCTTAGATTCTCTAATATGACCATTTGTCACAAGGATCTTAGGGTTGACAGACACATAAATGAAGGAATTTAACCCTACCAATAGGTCTAAAATATTGTACAGGGTAATTATTGCTGATTTGCCAAACAAGTAGAAAGGAACATTGCAAGAGATAGCTTAGGATAGAAAAAGTCCCTTCTGTGATGTAGAGACATGACAGGTCACACTATTCTGTAAAAATGAAACTCATTTGTATGAATACTTAATCAGTTACATTGTCACTTTGAAGTATTTGTGGATATGTCCCAAATCTGGGATACCTTTGTTCCAGAAAGCATATAGAACATAGCCAAGTCTATTATAACAATAAAAATATAGAATAATGAACAATGAGTTATTGAAAGCATTGGGAATTCTTCTGAGATTTCTTGTATTGTGGTTTGAATGTAAAAATTCCCCAAAGTCTCATGTGTTGAAGATTGGAACCTTCAACTGGTGATGCTGTTGAAAAGGATGGACTTTGATGTGCTGCCTAAAAGTTATGCTATGGCAACAGTGGCACAATATTTGTTGTAACCAATCAATATCTGAGTTGACATAAGGTCCAGCCCACAAGATAGACCCTGTATCCAACACAGCTTGTGCCAAAAACATGAGACTAGTAAGCACAGGGACTTAGGATAAAACCAAACACTACTCTTCTAAAAAAAATAAAGTAGCAATAAAATGACTCCAATGATATTTTGCTATACTCAGATATCAGTGCTTTGCTTAGCCAAGAAAAGAGAAACTTCTTCCTGCAGCAGATGGGAATAATTAGGCATTATGCCGAAAGTGAGAAACCTTGGAACATTCAGCCCTAAATCAGATGTTTCCATCAAATCCCTACACTCTGGACTCTGGAACCCCTGTAGAAGTGGAAGCATAAAGATTGTAAGAGCAAGAAGAGATGGACATGCAAGTTCAAAACACATATGAACTCACAGAGACTGAGGCAGCATTCACAGGACGTCACAGGTCTATACCAGGTCCTTTGTCTATATTGTATGGTTTCCAGTTCAGTGTTTTGCTTGTTTTGGTTTATTTATTTATTTATTTATTTATTTATTTATTTATTTATTTATTGAGCCAGAGATTCTCTGTGTAGCCTAGGCTGTCCTGCAGCTCTCTGCATGTTGGGCTGGCTCCAAACTCATAGAGATCCACATGTTTCTGCCTCCCTCTGGAGTGTTGAGATTAAATATGTGCACCACTACACCCAGCTTAGTTCAGTGTTTTTTTATGAGATTTTTAAGTGTGTTAATGAGTGAGTCTCTGATTATGGTTCTTATGCCTTCTCTTAGACTCTTTTCTTTCTCTCTCTCTCTCTCTCTCTCTCTCTCTCTCTCTCTCTCTCTCTCTCTCTCTCTCTCTCTCTGTGTGTGTGTGTGTCTGTCTGTCTGTCTAATTTTGACATATTAGATTTGTTTAATCTCATTATACTATTATATTATATTCTATTATGAATTATATTATAATGTATTAGAAGACTGTTTTTTAATGAGCATTAAAAAAACTGTATTCAGATGGGAGCAAATGTGGGGAAGAACTAGGAAGAGCAGATGGAGGGGAACCATAATCAAGATATATTATGTAAAAATCTACTTCAATAAAAGAAAAAATGTTGAGGGCAATTACAAGATGTAGTTTGCTGGGTAAGGGTCCTTACTTTGCTTTGTTCTGAGCTTAGTCTCCATCATGAGATAAAGAGCTTTCTCTGTTCTGTAGTCCAGCTACCATGATGGTTTCAGGGCCAGCAATGGGAACAGCTATCCACAGAGAGACCACTCTGAAACTCTCAGTTAACCTGTATTATCTCATTAAGTTGTTACTTCAGATATTTTGCCACAGCAGAGCAAAATACCCTAACATATTCAGAAAGAGACATTATCATTCCCATTTAATAAAAAGACTTAATTTAAATTAAAAAAATCAGTATGTCCAAGAAACCCAGGACAGACAGAGAGTATTGTAACCCAGAGAATAGTATAAGGAGAGAGAGAGAGAGAGAGAGAGAGAGAGAGAGAGAGAGAGAGAGAGAGAGAGAGAGAGAGAGAGAGAGAGAGGAGAGAGAGAGAGAGAGAGAAAGAGAGAGAGAGAGAGGAGAGAGAGAGAGAGAGAGAGAGAGAGAGAGAGAGAGAGAGAGAGAGAGAGAGAGAGAGAGAAGATTAAAAATATTTAAAGACTGGTTAAAATGGTTGTTGCTAATTCAATTAAATTATTCCAAAGTAATGGCGATAAAATGTTGTTAGGATTTAAGGTCAAGTTATGATGCATTTGTGTATAGCCAAAGGTTGTTCTATCCTTCTAATGGCATTCCCATTTCTAGTATCACAGGAATTATGGACAAAGATTGCAAGACCACTTATACCAACAGCCATCACTGGGAAGAAGATGCAATCCTTATTCTTTATCTATGGTATTGGGTCGATGCTGAACAATTAAGTTTCCATTGGCTTGGCCTTTACAATATTTCCAGATGCTCATATATGTTTTTTTTTACTTGCATGCAAAGTCACATTTATTTCATAAGTTATTCAGTTGTATAATTTGGGACAGGTATTTTTTTTCCTGAGATTAATGATTTCTGATGTATTCTATCCCTTAAATGCTGTATTAATCCCTAGAACTTAGTTTAAACAGAAAGTAATGTGCAGATGTTCTGTTCGTTTTGTTCACATGTTGTATGTTTATTTTTCATGTGTATGTTGTATGTACACATAATTGTGATTGCTGTCAAATGTGAGAAGAAGGTGCTGTGTCTCCTAGATCTGGAGTTACAGATTGTTTTGAGCTGCCCAATATGGACATTGGGAATTGAAATGCAATCTATAGAAGAAGAAGAAAGTTTTTTTTTAACTGCTGAGTCTTCTCTTTTGCACACTATTCTATTTTTAAAATTATGTCATTTATTAAAAATAATGTCTCAGATCTTGCATTTGACTTGATGTATACCATGCACACACACACACATACACACACGGAGGGGGAGAGAGAGAGAGAGAGAGAGAGAGAGAGAGAGAGAGAGAGAGAGAGAGAGAGAGAGAGAGAGAGAGAGAGAGACTTAATCGGCATTACACAAATTGGAGGTGATTGAGGATATATCTTTTTCTTCTATTTGCTCTCAGTATTTCATCAGATGGTCTCTAAATTCAAAATCAAATTCCACTTTGTATCTTCACAGGATTAGATTACAAATCAATTAATATTCCCCTCTAGGATCTTGATGATCCAAGCAAGGATATTGTGTGCTGTTTTTGTTTCCCTTTGCTGTATATTTTTTTCACTCAATGCTGTATCAGATGGACCTACATCGGCTCTGAGTACATCTGTTTTGCTTGATCTACCCAAATTTGAGTCTCATAAGCTGATTTCATTTGGTTCCACTCCATGCCTTTGGTCCCAAAGCAATCATAACAGGCCTCTGTAGCAGCAGCCACCCAGGAAAAATGCATACTTCAGCCAGCAAAGCTTGTAAACTCCCTGGGAGCATGACAAATGGATCGTAGCAGGTGAACAGGATGCGAGACTTGCAGTGAAGCAATTACAAATAATTTGAAGATGGAATTTTTGAGATTTTGGCTTACCCATCTCTAACTTATTTCCCACAAATAGTCACTTAGAAAACAAAAGTTAAAAGTGAAATTCTATGCTGACATTTGTGGTAGTTGGAAGTCATCATCTGTGTTTTACAAACATGACTTCCTGTCTACAGTGTCAGTGGAAGATATGGTCCTGATTAAATGTGCATCTACTCAATTCAAAACATCAGGGCTTAAGGTGGGTCTTTCCACTTTAAATATTTTAGTTAAAAAAATTTCTCCCAGGTGTACCCAGACTTTTGAGTTCCAGTTAATTTGAGATATACTCAAATTAACAACCAAGAATACCAAATACCTTAGAAGCTAACTTACAAATTAATATGAAAATGCAAAGAAGAGTATTTGATGCCACATATCCTGTCAGGCATGATGCCATAAGACACTATAAACCATACTAATCAAGGTATTGAAAGACATGAATAATTCAATGTAACACAATATGGAGTCAATACACGTATCTGGAAATGGGAATGACTATTTCCAAAGAGTTCTAGGACAAAAATCAACAACTGAGACTATATCAATTTAGAAAAGGTTCTGAACTACAAAATTAATGACAGGAGTAAAGGGACAGACTGCAGACAGAAGGAAAATCTCTGAAATTTATTCACTCACTATCCTAAGTATCCTAAGCCTACAAAGAACCCGAGATCATAAACACCAATGAGCCATGTTTCCAGTCAACAACTAGGCAAATAAACAGAAATTAGTTCTAAAAGAACTATAAGTGGCTAACAAAGCCATAAACATTTTAACATGTGTCAAACCTGCATGAAAGTATAAACTAAACTATATTAAAATTTATCTTATTTGCTAAATAAAAGAAAGTAGCAAATCCATGTAAGGGTGACAGTAATTGGCACCCTAATATTCTAAAAATGAGGAATAAACTACTCCAGCCACTAAGTGAATTTGTACATGGATTCTGAAAGAAGTATAGCTAGTGTTTCCATATGATCCAGCGATACAGCTCCCGGGTTTATATGAGAAGAATTCTCAATCCACATTCCATGAAGATATCCTGTGATTACTGTGGCAAAACAGCTGACTTACAACATCAGCCAGCATGTGTATCACTATATGACTGGATAAAGAATATGTTCACATCCATTATATGTACAAAATAAATCTTTACTCAGATATAAAGATAAAGTAAATCGTATCATTGCTAAAGAAATGGAAGAAGGTAAAAGATAACCTTTCATTTATTTTCTTTGGTCTTTTAAGATAGATATTTGCACTGTGCCCCAGGATTGCCTCTAACTTGCAATCCCCCTGCTTCTGTCTTCTCAGAACTATAATTATTCAACTGAAATCTCTCACTTTTCATTTATTTCATTTTTATTTCTATGCTTGTCTATATTGGGTCAGATTCTTTTCATATTATAAAATATATACTTCCACAGATTTAAATAAAGTTTATGTTAATGTTTAATCCCAGTTTTTACTTTTAAACTGATAGCATGCATGATTACATTCATAAAAATGCAGTCCAATGTTTACTCTTTTTCCCTATTACAGAAATTATGAATAGGAGGGTTTAACCCTAGTTAATCCCCTCTGGTCTTTAGTCTACAGAATCTAGTGAGCTTTTCTCTATGTGCCCAGCTTCTTCACTCAGTTGCAACATACAGCTTCCCAAGAGTTAGAAATGACATGGTCTGTCAGTCAAAGTGGCTTGACTGGGAAAAGACATAACTGGTGTGCTTTATTATTTCAAAGATGCATGGGGAAAGCACAGAGAAGAGCCTAAGGGTTCACAAAGTCACTGAAGATTATTAAAGAAAATCCACAGGCTGTGGAGATGCCTTAGTCAGTAAAGAGCTTTCTGCACAAGCATGAAGATCTAGGCTTGATCCTAAGGACTCACACAAAAAGCTGAGCATGGTGGTGCACAGTAGGAATTCTAGAGCTGGGAAGATGCAAAGAGATGAGTCCCTGGAGTCTTCTGGCAAGTCCCAGATAAAAGTGAGGAACTGTATCTCAAAAAACAAGGTGGATGGCTCATAATGCATGATATCTAAGGTTGACTCCTGCCCTTCAACAACATCTACACACAGGTCCCAGCATCCACACACTCTCAACATGCATATGCAAGCCCATACATGTACATAAATTTAAAATGAAAATAATGCTTAACAGGAAGAGGAGGGACTGATCTCCTTATGACACAGTTTGCTAGAAGTTAGAGAGAGAACACAGATTAGGTCCAGAAATTTCACTTCAGAAGACAGAAGCATTCTGAAAGGGTGAAATAGGAGTGGCACTGACAACCTGTTATCTTGAGTCTGTCGTTCTAAGGAAGAGCTAAATTTACCTTCATCACAAAAATTATGGTCAGAAAGAAGCTTTCTCCAAAATTTAGTTAACATGACAGGAATGTCAGAAGATTTGGGTAGGTCTAGAGTCTTCTCTTTCTTGTTAACTTATCATTAGTGCATTACTTCCATTTTTACAACTACAAGAGGTCTGAAGCCCTCCAGTTACAAAGCTTACATCTCAGGAGGAAAGGAAGAGACCAGAGGTAGGAAAGAAGCTCTCATGGATGTTTCAGCTTCTCTTAAGGAGAATCTCCAAAACTTCCAACCAGGAATTTCTCTTGACATGCAACCTATAGAAAAAGTTAGAAAGTGGCATGTGTGTATCTGTGAAAACAATCAGAAGCAGGTAAAATAAAATTGCTTTAGAAAGAAAGGTGAAACAGGATTTTGGTAGCAAATGCTGTCTTTGTGACAGTCCTCATTTACCCAGGTCTTAATAAATCCCCTTTGTGTATGTGAAATAGTTTTATTACCCTCTCTCCACTGATTATACATAGTAATTAGTGTCTGCCAATTAGGAGCCTCAATCCCAAGTACAGGTAATATTCATTCTTCTCCATCAGTCTCAGTGTGATTCTGGTGGTCTCTCCAACTGTATATTAACAATATCAATTAACTTCTTGTCTACTTGGGGATCTGTAATAAAAGAGTAAAAAAGTTTAAATGAAAATAAGTAACAGTAATAAAAACTCCTTGGAAAATAGAAAGAAAGGCAAAACAATACAAGAAAGATTAATTGCCAGAGTGTTAGAGTAATTAACAGACCCAGATTGGGAGGAAGCAATTGAGGGACATCATCAGTTAGCTAAGAAGCTTATTTCATGATTAACTCAGTTGGGAACTCTTGCTTCTGCTTCCTTTCCACCCCGCCCCACCCCACAGCCCTTGGGCTTTTTCATCTGAACAGCAAACATCTCTGTTTTTTCCCATAATCCTGACAATGATCACTGGAGAGATAGTTCTCCAAGGGGTATATATAGTCCTATGTAGTCTCAGGAGATTTTACATATATATATTATATATATATATATATATATATATATATATATATATAATATATATATATGATATAGATATAGATATAGATAGATAGAGATAGATAGATAGATAGATAGATAGATAGATAGATAGATAGATAGATAGATAGATAGATAGATAGATATTTTGAGGCTTGGGACTCTTGTATTGGAGAAGTGACTATTATAAGTCATGTAGCACAGTCTTTTCTTGAACTCCACATTCTCCTGTGCTTAAGGATATGGGGATTACCATTTTATACTACCAGTGCCTGAGTATGGCCAGGAGTCTTGAGTAAGCATTCTTTTCTTTTTTCTTTTTTAAATTAATTTATTTATTTCATGTATGTGGGTATACTATGGCTGTCTTCAGACACACCAGGAGAGGGCATTGGATGCCCATTACAGATGCCCATGTGGTTGCTGAGAATTGAACTCAGGACCTCTGGGAGAACAATCGGTGCACTTAACTTCTGAGCCATCTCTCCAGCCCAGTAAGCATTATTTTCAACTTAGAGAACTCACCTTTAATGTATTGAGTTTTACGTTTTGCAGCTGGTACTGTGTACTCAGGCTACCGAAGTTCTGGATTCTTCTTCCTATTTTCAGGGTCAGATTAGAATGTTCACATCACCTTAACAATTCCATGGTTTAAAATACAATTTAATGACCATACAAACAGGTGAATGTACCTCTAGGCCACAGTGGAAACTGGCCATTCCAAGCTGTTCTGCAGGAGATAGAGCATTATTATTCCTTTAGTGAAACAGTGTACTTTGCCTTCCCAGAGACCTTGGGGTGTAGCCCCTTTGAAGCTGTTTCCATCAGAGAACACTGTGGGCATCTGCCATGTGGCCTGCCTTTTTTTAAAATCCATTTTCTGGGACACTAACCAAAGCCTAAGCAGACTTTCTCTTGCACTCTGTACTTCTCCAGTGCTTGTCTGAAGTCCCTCTCCTGTTGCTATGGGACTGTACTGTCAACATTCATTGCAAGCAGCTCTGTTTTTCTATTGTTCTCTTCCTTCTTTCCTTCTGGCAGGTATAGAAATTTATATCTTACCTGCCTTGATTTTCCCTTAAATTTTAACTATATTGCCTTTAGGATTCTGTTTCAGTCCGCATAAAAATTATGTTATTAATAAGACTATGGAATTCCCAAAATCTTCATCTAATAATAGCTTCTTGAGACTTTGAAATCACAATGTAAACATGAATTTCTAGAAGTAAGTTGTCTGCATGGGCTGACTGGCTATGCAACTTTGGAGAGTTGGGAATGTTGCTGACCCAGAAGCCTAATTACAATTTCTTTTGAGCTATTTTTAGCCCCTTGAAGAGTCATGGTTTGCTCACTTCTGTATCATACCTTGCATTCTGATTATAAAAACCTTTGGAATGTTTTAATGACTAAGAATGCCTGTTGGCCTGGCTGTAACCTGTTTCTTTGATGTACTAACCCATGTATTTTTTAATGTGACAAGATTTATGACTTTCTATGATCTGATGCTATAAAACTGTATGAAACATAGAATCTGTGATAAACTAACTTTGTCTTTCCAGGCTCTAATCACTTGAATTTTTTTCATGGAATGAAATATTTATTTCCTTAGAGGCAATGGCAGCTTCAGCATAGGAGTATGGCTAGACTAGTGATGTTATTTTCCTGTTGTCAGCACAAGAAAATCTCATAGCTGTACAATGTGCTAAGATCTATACATGTGGGACATCATCATCTACAGTATATAATTTTGGAAGGTGACTGATAGAATATTTGATGTAATTCACAAATAAGCCAAATAATTTGTTAAATATATTACATGCTCCATGTATTTACATGGGAATAATATCTCTAGCAAAGAGAAAAAGAGAGAGAGAGAGAGAGAGAGAGAGAGAGAGAGAGAGAGAGAGAGAGAGAGAGACAGAGAGAGACAGAGACAGAGAGAGAGACATAGACAGAGAGAGACAGAGAGAGAGACAGAGAGAGAGATAGAGAGAGAGATAGAGAGAGAGCGAGACAGAGAGATTTTACATGATGGCTTAATAACATTGCTTGCTCTCCAATCATGAAGGCCTGGGTTAATATTCCTATCACATAGTTAAGAAGCCAGGCATGGATGTGAGTATCCATGGTTTGGGAATGAAAGGCAGACAGATCCTGAGAGCTTACTAGTCGTCAATTTTAGTTAAAATAGCAAGTTTCCAGTTTAGTGAGAAACTCTGCCTGAAGAAATATGGCTGAGCAAAGTAGAGGAAGATGCCTGGTGCCCTTTTCTTGCCCCACATCTATGGACATGAGCACAAGTCACCCAGTTACTCACAGAACACCACACATATCACACTCTCACACACAGAGACACATACATACACACACACAGGCACATTATATACATATGTATATAAGTTTATATACATATGTATGCATTTCTATAAAAATGTATGTATATTGTATACAAATATATGTCATTTAAATATTTATCATTCTTTTTCATTTTAATTGCTATTTTCATTTATTTCGGATGCTTAGATAGCACTTTAACTGCTCATGAAAGTCCAAGGTTTTGTTTTCTAAAAGGATCCAGTGGGGATTCTTTTATAATGGATATCTTTGCCTGCTCCTGCTTGGGCTGTAACTGAGGCAGCAAGAAGTGTATTAGCCATGACTTTCAAACCAGAGTCTCACATTTGTTTTGACAGCCCACAGTGAAATCTCTACCAAAAGCAATTTCTTGTGAGACTTTGAACAAGTCCTTGCTAAATGGAACGTTTGGGGAGCTTTTGATGTGGTTGCTTGCTTGAGTTCTCTGTGTAGAATACCACTGTGTGATTGACCATGGCTGTTGTCTAGCAAATGATCCCTTTTATAAATCTGCTGGATTGTTGGAATAGTGAGTTTCGCTTTCAAAATATCCTTCTGAGGCTGAGACATTGAAGATACCCCAGGAAATATAAAGAAACTGACATACCTTAGCCTCCTTACATAGGCACAGCATAATCTGACTCTCAGAAAATTGTAAATTGTCCTTTGTTTAAAAGCAATAAATAAATAGGCAAATAAAAAACATTGAGGGCATTTATACTGTACTTTGAAGGCTCATGAGTGTTCAAGGATTTTTTAAATTATCAAAATTCAACAAGCACAGATACTTTTAAAGTAGAAGAATGAAATTTTTTGTGTCTATGTAAGCAAAAGAAAAAACATTAACATAGATACACAGAGAATGCCAACAAGTACAAGTATATGTATAAGACATTTGATCATAAATAAATTATTGCATGTGTTTTAATGATAGGAAATTTATTACATGTTTATTATATGCTAAATACCAAGCTGAGCTAAGCACTTTGCATATGATACTTTATCATCTGCACAACAGTTCTGTGACGTAGATGCTATAGGTTGGATTATATCTCTACCACAAATCTATTAAGGTCTATTCCACAGGGTTTTAAAATATTGCCTTATTTTGTTATAAAATCATAGAAGATTGAGTGTTGGAGTATCATGATGCAGTTTTATTGACATAGTGTACTGTGGATTTAATCTGAAATGTTACCCACAGGCTTATGTTCTCAGTGCTTCTCACCACTGGCTGACACATATCAGGAGGATGAGTGACTGTCAAGAAGCTTTTTGAGAGAAAGAGATCACAAGAATTGAGCCTTTGAATCCTGCCCTTGGCTCCAAATTTGCTGTCTGGGTCCTGGTCTGCCATGATAGGAACAGTTCTACCACATATTGTGATTTCAAAATGAAGTATTTCACTGTTCCTGCCCCCAACATAATGGATCAAAACCTTCTGAAATGGAGTGGAAATGGTTATTTTTTTCTTCAAGTTGTTCATCTCTGTAACATGGTCACAACAACCAGAAACTAACTAATAGTGATTGCTTCCTGACTCAAAGTCTAGTCCTTACTTGACTATGAGAGGAAAGAAATTAGAATGACTTGTGATAGATTTGTGATCATTGGAACCAAAAGAACATGGTAATAAATTGCCTCTCATCCTTAAAAACAAATCAACAATAAAACACCCATTTTATTGACTCTTTGTTTCACATCATGCACCCTAGTCCAACTCATCTCTCTAGTGCAGCTACAACAGTCAGTGCTAGTTCTCCTAAGAGAGCTCATGACCCTGTAGGCAGCTTGTTGTATTTTATTAAAAAGAAAAGGAAGCCAGGGATATGTTTAGTAAAAGTGCAGTATGGTGAGGTGGAAGGGGGTGCCTCTGTGGGCCATGATGAGGTATCCCTTCCTCCTGAGGTACCAGTCAAATGTCTTGTATAGTATGGAACAGAGTTTATATAAGGTATAGGGAGGGGTGTTAAGGGAGGGAGGAAGGGAGGGAGGGAGGGAGAGAGAGAGGGAAAGAGATGGGGAGAGTGAGAGTGAGAGTGAGAGGCCTGAGTCAGCCATGAACACATGGACTGGGGGAAGGGAGGGCAATGGGGAGAGAAGAGACAGAGAGGGAAGAGAGTAAAAGAGTGAGGAGGGGGCAAACAACCCCTTTTATACTGTGTTGGGCTTACCTGGCTGTTGCCAGGTAACTGTGGGGTGGAGCCTAGAAAGATTGCTAACACAGCTTTCTTGAGTGTCAGAGGTAGCCAAAGAGGAGTATCACCTCTGTGACTGTGCTACTCCACAGCAGACAAGTGGCAGGGTAAGTTTTCCCACACTCACACCATCAGAGCTGTCTCAGCTGAAAGGACCAGCTCCACTGTCCTGCCTGGGCAAGGCACAGTGCTGCCTCTACCAAGTGCTACTTCTGGTGAGAAATGGGATCAGCTATCCATAGTGCTTCATCTGGTAAGGGATGGTGCTAGGTATGCACAGCTCCCTGGATATCCATGAGGCTCCCGGTGGCTGCCCTGCTAAGACCAGGGACATATTTATGCCCTGTAATATGAGCCACAGACTTCAACACTGATCCATGCTTCTGCATACCAATGGAGTACAACATGACCTTCAGTTACAGCTTAGGCTAGGACTATACCATGGCCCCAGGTGGCAGGACTGGTCATTTGTAACAGGCCTCTCTATCCTTATGTCTCTAGTTCTGTTTCTCTTCATAATGTTCAAACTGCTTTACTTCTCTTTCTCTATCATTTGACTTCCAAGTATTTGCAAGTCATAGAGGTTCTCACATATGCTGCCAAGCAGCTAGCAGGCTCCTAGGTGACATCTTACTTCAGTCTTGCATGGCAGGAGGATGTCTCTGGCCTGCTTATGTCATGTGCTGGAGAACAGGTCTGTGGGTGGAATGGCAGTCTACAGGTCTTTGTCTTTCTTCTCCTGTGCAGCACTCCTGGGATTTGGTTTAGTTTGGTTTGTATGAGTCCTAGTACAAGACAACTTTGGTCCCCAGGTCAGGAATCAAGCTAGGTTGAGCAAACGACTGGCATCTTTTATGCCTCTGATTGATATAAGAACAACGCCACCATCAAGGTTTCATTTTGCTCATTGCCAAGGGACCAAGTTCCCATCTCTATGCACAAGATTAGTATACTTATAAAGCATAACAAGAAAAAATCTTTTTTTAGTAGATGGTGATCAACACAGAGACTTACAACTGGCAAACATGTAGACAATAAGAGACTGTGTAATGTTCAAGTCTATATATGCACCTAGATCACAGCCTTCCTTCCAAGGCTCAAGTCATCCTGAATGAGGGTTTGGAAAGATGATGAGAAAAAAGCTAGGAGAGGACTGTTGCAAAAAGTGGACATGACTCTGTAGTCCCACACCTAAGTTCACAGTGACTGTGATTATGCATAGAAGACCAGACAAAATCTCCGCACGGGTGGAGGATGGAATCAGGAAATCTCACTCCTGACTGAAGAGTTGGTTACTGATGGCCGGTGGGGGAGAAAAAGTCCACTTTCTTCAAGGATATGGTCTCTGAGAGTATACCATGCTCTGGTAGGTGGACCTATATAAATGTACATATATGCAGAAGCAAATGGATTTTGAGTTTTAAAGAAGAGGACATGAAATTGGTAAGGAAAAGTCGTGAGAGATGTAGAGGAAGAACTGGAGAGGACTAGAGGTAGATTTCCTCAAAGAATTTTATATTCCTGTTTGTGATTCTCAAGCAATAAAAAGAAAACTAAAAAACAAAACAAATCAACAAACAGAACAAAACAAAAAATCCAAACAGACAAAAAATAGACTACTACTACTAATGTTCATTTTCTATTGAAAATTTTACAAATAACCAGAATTTAGGATGAAGGAATACAGCAGATTCAGGTTCCCAGATCTTTCAAGGGAGTCACCTTGATCCCAGTTTGATTTTGAACTTTTAGTCTCCAGAAGTCAGAGACATCATGATTCTGGTGATTAAATTACCAGTGTGTACTATGACAGTTGCAACTGATCATGGCTCCATCTTGTAGATAAAGATACACACACACTAAAACAAATCATTGCTTATAGTTTTACTATCAGCACATGATTAAGTGTATATTGGATGAGGATTTTCTTATGTCAACTCAGATTTTCCCCTAGGTATGGGAGGAAGTAAAGCAATATTCCCAATAGATGGAGCAACTAGTGAGAATCTCATGCATACTCATTGAGGTCCAAGAACTGGGAAGAGTAATGAGGTGGGAATAGAAAAATGTAATTTTTTTAGGACTATTCTTCTACATAAGGATAAAAATTGTTCAAAGTTGAAATATTAACTCTTTTTAATTGATTAATTCATTCCCCATTGCCCTCCCTTCCCCCCAGTCCATGTGTTCATGGCTGACTCAGGCCTCTCACTCTCACTCTTACACACAGTCAGATTTGCTGTGATATTCTTACTATGACTTCAGGCCCTTTGGAACTTTTCCAAAGAAATGTTCTTAGTGACATACTAATGAGTTGATTTTAGTAATTTTCATTATATGGCTCAAAGTGTTCCCTGGCTAGTGACCCATTGATGATAGATCAGGGAATCTTGTTGTCCCAAAGTGCAACATCAAACAGAAAGCAAGTATAACTATTCACTCCAAATTACTAGTTCTGAGACTTTACATGAAAATCTTCCCTTGGATTTTTTTTTCCAGTCCTTGTATAATTCTTGGTCATTGGGTATTCACATGACTTTGATAGTCAGTCTTCAGTGCATACCTTCTCAGTCCCACAATTTATTAAAATTAATAAGATATCTTTGTAAAGCTATGCGTGTTTACATTCTATTAAATGGCTAGAACCTTTCAACATCTAGTTAAACATAAGTTTATATTATCTTACATACTTTGAAGTCAATTAATCATGTGTTTTTTGCTTTCTGAATGAAAACCTAAATTTTGCACATTGCTCTATTCTTGATAAAAACCACTCTTTAGATGATTCTTGATTACAACATGTGCTTCATGCATGTTCCATGTACTCAAGTAGAATAGCAATTAGAAAACAAGAGATTCCTAGCCATAAACATTAAGTAAATATTAAATAGTATCAAAAGTAATTAGCCTAAAGAATTTAAGAAAAGACATAAAAGATAATAATTGTTTACAAAGTTTATTTAGCGCTGTGAATGACTGCATGTAGCTTTACTACCAGTATTAGGGAGTCAGAAAATGGGAAGTTTTGTGAATTCAAGACCAGTCTGGTCTACACAGGAAGTGTGGCAAGGTTCAAGCTAACCCAGACTACATAATGATACCTTGTCTCAGAAAGAAAAAATTAAAGAGAAATAAATGAAGGAAGGATGGGAAAAAGACAAAATGAATTTGCTTAATGAATAGTTAAAATACATAACATTCAGGGCAGTGGAGTGTGCACTCCGATATGCATCGAGATATTTAGGTGGTTAATTAAGGTAGATTTATGTTACCAACCAGTTTATTCACTCCATTTGACTAATAAAGGAATGCTTCTAGATTTGGGGAAAGTGAAAATAATAATAGGGCTTTTTGCGTAGAATGTACCATTTTCTCATGCGAGAAGTAAGACAATAGTAAAGATTACTATGAACTGACCAACTGTTCTAAAAGTAAGCAGTGATGCAAGAGAGAGCAACAGGTAGGAGTTCTTTGAGTTCAAGACTGGGAATGTGGATGTCATTAGTGTAGTTAAGCAAAGAGTTGGAGACAAAGAATTTATGAGCTATCAATTGATGTCTCAAAAATTAGCACAAACTGGAAATAGGTAATTAATTAATTGCAGAACTGTTGTTCAGACAGTTTGCATTTTCAGCCAGGGCCTCTGTTTAAATAGCACACATTTTTTTTTTATTTTCCAGGTTTATTTTTTTTTATTTACATTCAAAATCATTTCCCTTTTCCTGTTTCCTCCCTCCCCGAAAGTCCCATAAGCCCCATTCCCTCCCTCTTATCCCCATTCAACCCCCTCTCGCTTCTCTATCCTGGCATTCCCCTACATCCAGTCTTTCCAGGACCAGGGGTCTCTCCTTCCATCTTCTTGGAAATCTATTGATATGCGAATTGTGTCTAGGGTATTCCGAGATTCTGGGTTAATATCCCCTTATCAGTGACTGCATACCATGTGTGTTCTTTTGTGATTGGGTTACCTCACTAAGGATGATATTTTCAAGTTCTGACCATTTGCCTAGAAATTTCGTGAATTCATTGTTTTTAATTGCAGAATAGTATTCCATTGTGTAAATGTACCACATCTTCTGAATCCATTCCTCCGTTGAAGGACAGCTGGGTTCTTTCCAGCTTCTGGCTATTATAAATAAGGCTGCTATGAACATAGTGGAGCATGTGTCTTTATTGCATGCAGGTAAAGCCTCTGGGTATATACCCAGGAGTGGTATAGCCGGATCCTCCGGGAGTGTCATGCCCAGTTTTCTGAGGAACCGCCAGACTGCTTTCCAGAGTGGTTGTATCAGCTTGCAATCCCACCAGCAGTGGAGGAGTGTTCCTCTTTCTCCACATCCTTGCCAACAACTGCTGTCTCCTGTGTTTTTGATCTTAGCCATTCTGACTGGTGTGAGATGGAATCTCAGGGTTGTTTTGATTTGCATTTCCCTAATGACTAAGGATGATGAACATCTCTTTAGGTGCTTCTCAGCCATTAGATATTCTTCAGGTGAGAACTCTTTGTTTAGCTCTGCACCCCATTTTTAATAGGGTTACTTGCCTCTCTGGAGTTTAACTTCTTGAGTTCTTTGTATATATTGGATATTAGCCCTCTGTCAGATGTAGGGTTGGTAAAGATCATTTCCCAGTTAGTTGGTTGCCGCTTTGTCTTTTTGACAGTGTCTTTTGCCTTGCAAAAACTTTGTAATTTAATGAGGTCCCATTTGTCTATTCTTGATCTTAGAGCATAAGCTATTGGAGATCTGTTCAGGAAATTCTCCCCTGTGCTCATATGTTCAAGGTTCTTCCCTATTTCCTTTTTATTAGTTTCAGTGTGTCTGGTTTTATGTGGAGGTCCTTGATCCCCTTGGAATTGAGCTTATTTCAAGGAGATAAGAATGGGTCAATTTGCATTCTTCTGCATGTTGACCTCCAGTTGAACCAGCACCATTTGTTGAAAAGGCTATCTTTTTTCCACTGGATGGTTTTAGCTCCTTTATCGAAGATCAAGTGACCATAGGAATGTGGATTCATTTCTGGGTCTTCAATTCTGTTCCATTGATCTACATGCCTGTCACTGTACCAATACCATGCAGTTTTAAACACTATTGCTCTGTAGTACAGCTTGAGGTCCGGGATACTGATTACCCCAGAGGTTCTTTTACTCTTGAGAATAGTTTTTAGCTATTCTGGGTTTTCTGTTATTCCAGATGAATTTTTGAATTGCTCTTTCTAACTCTATGAAGAATTGAGTTGGGATTTTGATGGGGATTGCATTGAATCTGTATATTACTTTTGATAAGATGCTCATTTTTACTATATTAATCCTTCCAATCCATGAGCATGGCAGATTTTTCAATTTTCTGAGGTCTTCTTCAATTTCTTTCTTCATAGTCTTGAAGTTCTTGTCATACAGATCTTTCACTTGTTTGGTTAGAGTCACGCCAAGATACTTTATATGGTTTGTGGCTATCGTTAAGGGTATCATTTCTCTTACTTCTTTCTCAGCCTGCTTATCCTTTGAGTATAGGAAGGCTACTGACTTGCTTGAGTTGATTTTATATCCGGCCACTTTGCTGAAGTCGTTTATCTGCTGTAGGAGTTCTCTGGTGGAGTTCTTTGGGTCGCTTACATATACTATCATATCGTCTGTAAATAGAATAGCACACATTTTTAATGAAGGTTGGATGACTAGTATTTTTATCTGCAGACACTGCAAGAATTTGCTTCCAATCTTATTTAAGTTCTTGACTGAATCAAGTTCAGTTTAACTGTAGGTCTGAACGCCTCTGTTCCTTCCTGGGACAATCTCTGGATACTCTCATTTTCCAGAAGTCACCTCTATTATTATATACTTCATGTGGCCCTGTAGATCTTCAATCTATCAATAGTTCAATGATTCCTCCCCATACTTAAATACTTTTGACTTTTTTCTGCTTTCATTTTTACAGGGATTGAGAGAAAGTTGATGCTTATAAACACACAAGGTTAAATTAGGAATCCTAGGTATGATTGCTTTAAAAGTTAATCACCTGAGTGAAATTTCTTCTTTAAAAGTTAACCACCTGGATTATCTGTCCCCTTTAAAAGTTAACCATACCACGTAACACCATCATTGAGTTGACTTCCATCACTTTCATAGTCTATGAATTTGGAGGTTTTAAATCTTTGGCAACTCTTTTATATCCCTACTTTTGATTTATTTTGAATTTTTTTCTTTCTTTTATATTTTGTCTTTGCTTGTTTTTTTTTTTTGGTGGGGGGCAGTTTAGTTTTTGGTTTAGAGTGTTTTCATTAGATTGTCCATGCTGTAATATAACTTCCTATGTAGCCCAGGATACCTTCATACTTATTGTCTGTCTGCCTCTTCCCCTTGAATGACTTGGGACACCATGATAACTGTAACTGTTAAATTTTGGCTACTGCAGAGTCCCATGCACCCATGGGCATACTGAAAAACCTTGTTTCATTTCCTCTGCTAATTGGAATTCCTGTGCACAAAGCTTCTCACTAAGGTTGAAAGAGTAGGCTTTGTGTGATTATCCATAATCTCTTACTGCTGAAGAATACAAACAGCAATGTATGCTGTGTCAAAAGATTCTGATCCAGTCAGGTACTGTGGCTTGGTTTACAAATGAAGTTTAGAAATTTCATTTGGCATTTTCTATTCTGATTCAACAGTTTAAAAAGACTCTGGTCCCTTGGCACAACTACCAAACTTTTATCCAAGGAAAACAAGGATTGGAGACTGTAGAGATTTAGACAGAGGAATAATTACCCTCTATGCAGCCAAAAAGGTAAAAATCATAGAAAAACATAATTGCCAGATTGCCTTGCTTATTTATGGAAGTACTTCTTTGTCTTACACAGCATCAAATGATAAAGATTGAGGTCTGCCCCCATGCCAGCAAAGCTGCTGTGGCCATTTTGTTCCATGCCTACCAGCTATTTTATATTGTTGATGTAATATGCCTGCCAGTCATTGAAAGAGAAAAATAACCTGACTAAGAGCAAGGTAATTGTGATCAGATATTCTGTTATGTTTTTCATGTTCTGAGGTTTGTTAATCTTAAGAGATTTCACAATGCTTTATGAAAGACCCATACAATTAAAGGTCAATATATACTGTTATGTCTAAAGTGCATCAGAGCCAACCACTAGGCGGCACTTCCTGAGCTTGTGTATGAGCTCATTGTGTCTTTTGTGACTTTTTTCCTTTATAACCTGACAAAGAAAGATGTTCAATGCAAAGAATCAGCCACAAATTCTGAGTTACAGTCTTGATAGATCAGTATTATGGGGTGCAATCAATAAACCACCCTTGTCTGACTGAGATGCGTGTGTGTGTGTGTGAGTGTGTGTGTATGTCGTATGTGGGGTGATTCATGGATCTAAATAATAAAGCAACATGTTTCTAGGAATAGAGGGGACTATGTGGATCTTCTGGGTGACTAGGAAGTTAATTTCTCATGAAACACAATAGAATATGTCATAGTCTTATTGGTTTCTATTTCAGATTATTTTTCAGCCTTTGGAAAAAAATCATATCTATTTTCTAGGACTCTCAAACAACTCATAAAACATGGGTAATTCATGCACAATCCATGCATTTGAATTATGCCTGGCATACAGTTTGTTCTCCAAATACTGTTCTCTTTTTCCTTCTCCCACTATAAACTTGAGCCTTTCTTAATTATCACAAAATAGAATGGAACAGCTGCTTCTTGCCCCTCTGTTTTAAAAATAAATGTATACATCTGCATAATTTTAATGTCAAAATTTGTTTCAATTTAGAACTTGACATTTAGATGTTGCATTGTGTTTTGCTATGCTGTGCTTCATAATTAAGCATCCCATGCAGGGGTCTATAATCTGCTGCCTGCTTATTGAGATACTTCCAGTTCTAACCAATAAACTCACCCTGCCGAAAAACCCCATCATGAATTTGGTGCTCTTGATGCTGGATTTCAGGCAGAGTAATTCACAGACAGTAGGTCAGGGATGGTGAAAGTTTTTTCTACATTTCTCTTTTGGAACTAATGTTTGGATACTAAAAGTAAAGCAAAGAGAATGAGAACACAGGCTGGCAGCCCTGTTTCAGGTTATGTCATTGTGTGTACTTCCTGGATACACTGTCTTGAAGTTCAACAGGGAGTTTTAATGAGTAGCCAGAGGCCAGAACCTCAGGATAGGATCACCTAACTTCAGTTTCTCTCCATGTGACAAAAAAGAACACCAGTCTGGAGAATTCCTTTTGACAGATATCAATCACATTTTTATGGATCTGATGGCACATGGATTGGAAACCCAGGCTAATACAAAGCATTAAAGTAGCTTATTATGTGGATGTTGCCTCTTTGTGTAAAGACATATATCACGAAATACTTATGTTTATTTTTTGTTGTCAGAAGCCATAGTGGGACAAGCTAATAACTAGCAGATGATCATTCTGAGACAGCCTGCTTCAGATTATTATATACTCTGTGACAGGTTCACCCTTATTAAACAAGGCTGAAAGGAATTCATTTTAGGAAAGATTACTGGTATTAATATGCTTTTCCTGCTATTATTAAGCATATAAAACAATAACTAAGTAATAGCACACTCCTTTGGAGCAGATCTCTGCAGATCCATGAAGATGTATTGTCTTGTACTGATGCTATATAGACAAATAGATTACTTCTTAAGTCTTAATGATGATCCTATTCCTAAAATTATATTAGTAATTATTAAGCTATCTTATAGTGGAACTGCTATTAGGTCCTTTTCTCATATTCAAAACTGCAATGAGAACTCTGCCAGTCTCCCAAGTGTCACCAGTTAATTGCTCTTAGATAGTAATCAGACATTCTCCTACTCAGAGCACATGCCAAGAGGTTGTAAAACAATTGATCAAACATCATAAAAGGGGAAATAATGATTTATTATAGGTGCTAGGACAGAAGAAAAAATATTGACTGGATTTATCTATACAAAACATCATTATTAATTTAGTTATGTTTTTTTTAAACCTTCAATGAACCTGTGGAGTGGAGACAGGTGATGGACAATTACCCAGAAAATTACTACTTTTTTAGTAGAAATATTCTTTATTTACATTTTAAATGTTGTTCCCCTTCATGGTTTCCGCACCCAAAACCTCCCAACCCATCCCCTCCCCCTGTTCACCAATCCATCCACTCCTGATTCCCTGTCCTGGCATTCCCCTATACTGGGGCATCTAGCCTTCTCAGGACCAAAGGCTTCTCCTTCCTTTGATGTCCAACAAGGCCATTCTCTGCTGCATTTTCATCTGGAGTCATGGGTCTCTCCATGTGTACTCTTTGTTTATTGGTTTAGTTCCTAGGAGCTCTAGGAGTACTGTTTGGTTCATATTGTTGTTCCTCCTATGGTGCTTCAAACCCCTTCAGCTCCTTGGGTCCTGTCTTTAGCTCCTCCATTCGGGACTCTGTGCTCAGCTCAATGGTTGGCTGAGAGTATCCACCTCTATATTTGTCATGCACTAACAGAGCCTCCCAGGTGACAATTATAACAGGCTTCTGTCAGCAAGCACTTGTTGGCATCCACAACAGTGTCTTGGCTTGATAACTGTATATGGGATGGATCCCTAAGTTGGGCAGTCTCTGGATGATCTTTGCCTCAGTCTCTGTTCCACACTTTGTCTCTGTATCTCTTCCTGTGGGTACTTTGTTCCCCCTTCTAAGAAGGACCAGAGTATCCATACTTTGTTTTTCCTTCTTTTTGAGCTTCATTTGGTCTGTGAATTGTATCTTGGGTATTCCAAGTTTCTGGGATAGTATCCACTTATCAGTGAGTGCATACCATGTGTATTCTTTGGGTTGTATAGTTGGGTTACCTTACTCAGGATGATATTTTCTAGTTCCATCCATTTGCCCAAGAAATTCATGAAGTCATTGTTTTTAATAGCTGAGTAGTACTCCATTGTGTAAATATAACACATTTTCGGTATCCATTCCTCTGTTGAAGGACATTTGAGTTCTTTCCAGCTTCTAGCTATTATAAATAAGGCTGCTATGAACATAGTAGAGCATGTGACCTTGTAATTCTGCTCATTCCACAGTCCATGGGAGGGATAAATTGCTAGACAAAATAAATGGAGACAGAAAGAATATAATTTTGGAATCTATGATCTATTGCTATTATCTTATTAAGAAAAGTATCAAACAACTCATAACTCGCTAACATTTTTGGGAACTTCAGAAGTGAGTAATGGGATGAGGTTTGTATATGGCTACAATTTGTCCTTGCAAATAAGGAAATACAGTGCTAAATCTATTATGAACAAAAATCACATGGTCCTAGGTAATATGTATTTCCTACAATAAAAGGAAAATAATGTGTCAAAGGAAATAATTAACAAAGTATATGTGAGCTGACAGAATAGTACATTAGTCAGAGATGCTTTTTGTAAAATCTGGTGACCCAAGTTTGATTCCCAGAAATCACATGTTCAAAGGAGTGAAGCAAATTCTCTAAGTTCTTCTCCACCCCAACATGTACATGGTGGTATATGCCTATACCCCCACACTTACAAAATAGATAGATGGAGAGATAGGTAGATAGATAGATAGATAGATAGATAGATAGATAGATAGATAGATAGATAGATAGATAGATAGATGTGATAGATAAAATATAATGGGTGATGTCTTAGAGAATAGATCATACTTGCAAACCACATATTTCCTAAATGACTTGTATTCAAAATATAAAAGAAGCACACACACAATAAGCTCTAAAAAGAAAAAAAAAGCAGTTGACAAGGTAAAAGCAATGTTCCCTGGACCTATTGCTCCAAAATAGGAAGAAAAGGGTGAAGAAGAAATGTCCAGTATAGCTTTGAAAAAGATTATTTTTATATCCTATGGCTACCATATACATAATTAAATATAACAACTCTAGGTAAAAAGTTGGATTAAAAAAGACTCTTGCTTACTGTTTTAGTAACTACTCTATTGCTGTGGAGGGATAACATAGCCAAGACAACTCTTATAAATTAAAGCTATATTTAATTTTGGGCTTGCTTAAAATTTCAGAGGGATAGCATATTATTATCATGTTGGGGAGCATTAAGGCATGGTCCTGACACAGAAGGAGAGAGCTATGTCTTCATCCACATACAGCATTAAATTGTGTGTGTGTGTGTGTGTTTGTGTGTCTGTGTGTCTGTGTGTGTGTGTGTGTGTGTGTGCAAAAGAGTGAGTGAGGGAAGAGAGGAGAGAGAGAGAGAGACTAAGCTGTCATGGGCTTTTGAAACCTCAATGTTAATTCCAAATGACATGCAAGGACACACTCCAACAAGGACACACCTACTAGAAGGCCATTTCTTCTAATCCTTCCAATTAGTTTATCAGTTGGGGACCAAACATGCTAATGAGTCTATGGCAACATTATCATTCAAACCACCACACTCACTGTTTATACGGACTCAAGTTAGTTTAGTTTTCAAAGAGTTTCAAACAGCATGAAGAGATCTCAACAGATTAACAATTTAACTATTATATGATACTGCAATCCTAATCTCAATTAGCAACCTAGAAACTGAAGTTGAGATACTGGAGAGATCTTCAATGTCTTACGTTTCTTGTGGCATCAGTTACACTAGTGAAGCAGGAAAATCAACCTAAGTGTTCAACAAGTGATGAGGATGTAGATAGAACATGGCATGTGGAATTCTACTCAGACTAAAATTGGGAAAATTGTTTCATTTATAATGACATGGATAACCCTGGAGGGCACTCTTCTAACTAAATCAGGTATGAACAAAAAAAATGGTATTTTATCTCATTTATATAAATACCTAAAAATTTGGACTCAATGAATTCTAATGTGGATAAAATCACTTGCTCCCATGCCCAATGACAAAAGTTCGATCCTTGAGATCCGTATGGAAAGAAATCCTTAAGGTTTCCTTTGACTTTCCACACATGCACACACACACACACACACACACACACACACACACACACACACACATAGAAAAGCAAAGAAAGAAATAAAAAAAATGAAAGTTGTGTGGTATTACCAGGGGCTAATGTAAGGAAATTAGACAGGAAATTGTTGGATGACTGGAACAACATTTCAGTTATGAAGGAAGTATATAGTTTGGAGATTGATTGAATAGCAGAATGATGATGGTCAATATGTTCTATATTTCAAAATAAGCAAATTTCAAAGGTCTCAACAACAAACAATTACTGAAGTGATAGGAACATTAATCAGATTGATTTAGCCATTCCATATTTCATATATAAATCAAAATACTATGTTGTAACCCATAAATACATGAAGTGATTATTCATGCATTGAAACAACATCACTAACAATAAAAATGATGATAGAATTGCTAAAATATGGACCAGGGAAATTCCACACATGACTAATTCTTTGATATCAGTTGAAATAGCTGTAATTTAGAAACAAATCATCCCAAGGCACCATCATATCAAACTTGCCAGAGAAACCTGGGTCAGCGTAATTGAAAGCCTAGAGACTTCAACTTCCTCACAGCAGGGAGAGTATGCCACTGTCTGTAGGTCCTGAAAGAACAATGATGTAGATTCCCAAAGGTTTAACTGTAGCCAACATCAGTCCAAACACATATCAATCAATACTTATTACGTTATCATCCCTGCTCAGACTCATAGGTGCTCCACAATTCTACTTTTCCTTTCATAGATTTTTCTCCACTTGCCTGATGATATCTCACTCCAGGGATATTCCTCTTCTTCTTCTTCTTCTTCTTCTTCTTCTTCTTCTTCTTCTTCTTCTTCTTCTTCTTCTTCTTCTTCTTCTTCTTCTTCTTCCTTTTCTTCTTTTCTGCTTTAGTTTTCTCTATATTATCATCTACAGCATGATAGAACACACAGTTTGTTCTTTAATTTTTTTGTTGGTGATAGTGACAATTCATCTTACCCAACAAGAACATTAAGTACTGAGAGCTGAGGTTTTTCTAAGCATAGTCTATAAAATGGCACCAAATAATTACCAGACTCCTTCCAATTACTTATTCCATTAATTGACTCTTCTTTAAACTTTTATATTCTCCATCTGGATGAGTGCAGCTGTTTATACCTGGTCTTCATTTAACTTTTCCAAATCTATTCTTCCAGAGTAGCTGGAGAGTGCTGGAAATGTGTCTACTCATTTCTGCCGCATTCCCTTCCACCATTTCTACTGGACTAGCCAGTGAGTGACACATCCTGATGGGAGCCTCTGCCACCTGCTGCACTCCTCTCAGTGAACACACACTACTCTTCCTCTTTCCTATCCTTCTTCAATGATTTTGGACAAATTGCTCAGAACATCTTCAGGTCAAGAGATTTGATTCCCTTAAAAAGTTTAGCCCAATCTATCCTCATGGACTCTTGTTTTTCACCTTCCTTGTTTTAATACTTTGTTTAGATTTAATTAAAATAATTATTCTTGCCTTTAGATTGACATACAGTGTGCTTATTTATGAGGAACAATGTAATGTTTAGTTGATTTATGTGTATATTAATGAACTCAGGATAATGTGAAAATTTATTATCTTCAACATTATTTCTTTATGACATCTTCTCCATGAAATTTCATCATGAGCATGATCAAGTCCATGAGGTATTTCCTGTACAAAAAGAATTCTACAGCTTTCAGTGATTGTAATTTTTGTGAGCTAGTTTTTCTCCATAAAACATCACTATTAGCTGGGCGGTGGTGGCGCACGCCTTTAATCCCAGCACTTGGGAGGCAGAGGCAGGCGGATTTCTGAGTTCGAGGCCAGCCTGGTCTACAAAGTGAGTTCTAGGACAGCCAGGCTACACAGAGAAACCCTGTCTCGAAAAACCAAAAAAAAAAAAAAACAAAAACAAAAAAACATCACTATTATAACTTGTAATTTATATATATATATTTCAGTTTATTACTTCTATGAGAATAGGTATTGTTCAGTTCTATGAAGACTGATATTTCTGTTTTCATTTTCTAAGTTTCTTTGACAACTTTCCTACATGATCATAGTCTGTCAATAAAAACTCCTAGAGTAAGCAGACTCAATAATGTACATGTTCTCTTAATCAATTATGTATATGTCATGCTGGATTAGGAAAGTTCAGCCTGCAAAACATTTATTGAATCTATAAATAATCACATGACACAGCTAACTTGGAAATACAAAACCAGCATGCATGGTTTGCATATCTACAATTCCAATACACAGGAAGAGGAAACAGGAGACTCAGGATTTCTAGGTCATCCTCCTTGGCAATATAGAGTATTTGAAGCCATCTTGATACCATGAGTTCATATATGTTACACAATATGCAATAAAACTAAACCAAAACAAAACCAAACAAAGCAAGAAGATGGAAGAACATTTAAGTTAGATAATACCTGTGCAGAAAGTACTACAGCAGTGTAATACCTGCTAGTGTTTTACTGTTCAAATCTTCCTGTTTTTCAGAGAATACTTGTGTTAGTCTGTTTAACATTTAAAACATATTTCAGGGTTTTCTATGCCATTTTAAGAAAATAAAAATTTCATTAATTACATCAGAAACATGGGAAAATTGGCGGTATTCCTCAGGGAAGAAAAAACAGATAAATACAGAAGAAGATAATTGTAAAAGGGGATGGTAGGATACATTGTAATCTGCGAGGGTAAATGGTAAAATGGGTGTGTCTTAGGCAAGGGGAAGGAGGTAAATACAAGAGGAGGGAGGAAGGACAAATAACTATATGGATTACTGAAAAAGGAATCATACTATTATTTGCCCCAAACAAATAAACAATCAAAACCATAAAACCTATCATCCTACAAAGCATCCTTAAATTCAGAGCAAAACTAAAACTGGACTGGCAGTACTCCCTCCAAGATCCAAAGGTCACCAAACAAAATCACAGTGCCAGACATGATAAACCCATTTTTTGAGTTGTTAGCGAAGGGCATCTATCTTGCCTATTGCTGTTATCTTTGGTTATACCCCAGAGGTGGAAGGTAAGCTGATAACACCAAGCACTTCAAAAACAGGACCTAGAGACCCCTGAGCAGAAACTGGCTTGAATCCCTTCTTTCAGAAGGCACCATGATATCTACCAATAATATCAATGACCAATATGGCACAATAATACTATGGATGAGGAGTGGCACATATACCTGGGCAGTAACCAACCAGCTCTCTAATTACACAAGAGGGATACCATGCCTGAAACTAGAAACCCAGCTAACTACTCAGTGGTAGTGGAATCCTAGTAATTGGAAGATGATCTATAACTAAAGTAATATAATCTCTTAACAGCAATAAATAAATATTTATCCTTACTCCCAGAGATAATTGTAGTCTTCATACCTTATCAAGGAAAGTTCTCTTTGCAAAAGACAGAGACTACTATAGAAAACACAACCAATCAAAATACGGTGTAGTGGAGCCCAGTCCCTGTGGATATATCTACAAAACAGCTATGCATCTCAGTCTCAGGGAACATTGAATGGCAAAGGATAGAAAGACTGTAAGAGCCAGAGGATCTGGGAGTTTGCATCTTCTAATAACATCAGAAATCATGCCTGGAAAATCTCACCAATATGTCCATCTAAACCTGAGTGGAAGAAGGTGGTCACAAATTAATATGCAAGTGAATGAGGAAAAGCCCAGGAGTCCTCAATCCTTCACAAAAAACATAGACAATTGAGTATAGTTGGGAGTGTTAGAAGTGGGCTTTTATAGTGAAGAGCACATTACTTGGTTGCCCAGTACTAAACAATTAGCTTTTAAAACATACATACTCAACAGACTATATTTAGGAATAAAGGTGTCTACAAATATACATATGCATAAATAACCGTTATTGAAAGAAAGAGACCATGAATTTGAAGGAGAACAAGGAAGGGTACATGGTAGAATTTGGAGGAAGAAAATGAAAAGAGAAATGTTATTAAATTACAATCTTAGAAAAATAAGATTTTGTTTAAATATATTTATTTATCTAGTGTGCATGTATGTACATGGGCATGCATGTAACCTAGCATGCATGTAGAGTTCAGAAGACAGCTGACATATCTCTCACAGTGCTTCCACTACATGTATATGTGCAGCTTCCATAGCACCTGTGATGTTGCAGTGATGTGTCATATGGAACATTTGTCTAATCTATCATTTTAATTATTCAGTTACTACTTGTATTAGAATATCATCCTGAGTGAGGTAACCCAATCACAAAAGAACACACATGGTATGCAATCGCTGATAAGTGGATATTAGCCCAAAAGCTCTGAATACCGAAGATAAAAATCATAGACCACATGAAACTCAAGAAGAACAAACACCAAAGTGTGGATACTTTGACCCTTATTAGAAAATGGATCAAAATACCCAACCACAGCCAACAAATAAAATGAGCATAGGGTTCCAAATGGAGAAGCTAGAGAAAGGACCCAAGGAGCTGAAGAGGTTTGTAGCCCTTCAAGAAGAAAAATAATATGTACCAACCAATACCCCCAGAGCTCCCAGGGACTAAACAACCAAACAAACACATGCGGAGTACCTATGGCTCCAGCTACACATGTAGCAGAAGATGACCATTTTAGACATCAATGAGAGAGAGTCCATTGGTCCTGTGAAGGCTTGATTCCCCAGAATAATGGAATACAAGTCAGGAAATTGAGGGGGGGTTGATCAGGGGGAGGGGGATAGGATAGGGGGTTTTCAGAGGGATAACTTGGAAAGGGGATACCATTTGAAATGTAAATAAAGCAAATATCTAATAAAATAAAAAAAAGCAAAGAAAACAATGTCCACAACACAGCACATACTCTCTAAGATTTGTTTAGAAAAGAAATACCTTTAAACAGGGCAGAGCACATCAAGCACCTGGAACAAAAAAAAAAAGAATTATGAAAGTGATAGATAGTACAAGCCTGAAAAGACCACTATATCAAAAAAATTAGAATACTTTGGTTTAGCAATATGTAGTAAGAGAAATATAAATTGTCAATAAATGCTTAAAACACCTTTTCTAGATTTCTTTGTTTTATTTCTAGCTTTAACTCTTTAATTCCTTTATTACCAAGGTCTTGTGTCCATCTTTTTCTTGTGCTGACTGCATCCAAACCTCTAGATATTCGATCATATTTATAATAGGCAATCCCTTCATCTTCAGGGTTACTTTCATTTTATCATATAATACAGTTTCTTTCCATGCTAATTCTCCCTATTTGTTCACCAGAGAGAGAGAGAGAGAGAGAGAGAGAGAGAGAGAGAGAGAGAGAGAGAGAGAGAGAGAGAGAGAGAGAGAGAGCCCAATAATAAAAATCCTCTTTCTCAGATCTGAAAATAGCCCAAAAATCTTGTCACTAACTGCTGGATATATTTCTTTGTGAGATTCTAACCTTCTTAGAATTCGAGCTGGACTCAAGAAGCTGAAGGGGTTAGCAGTCCCATAGGAGTAACAACAATATGAACCAACCAGTAACCCCAGAGCTCCCAGGGACTAAACCACCAACCAAAGAGTACACGAGGAGGGACCCATGGTTCCAGCTGCACATGTAGCAGAGGATGGCCTTGTTAGACATCTATGAGAGGAGAGGCCCTTGGTCCTGTGAAGGTTTGATGCCCCAGTGTAGGGGAATGCCAGGACAGGGAAGCAGGAGCAGGTGGGTTAGTGAGCAGGGAGAGGGGGTGGAATAAGGAGTTTTCAAAGAGGAAATGAGGAAAGGGGATAACATTTGAAATGTAAGTAAAGAAAATAATAATAAAAAATAATTAGAACTGAAAACAGCTAACTGTATGTGCATCTTCACCTGATTCTAATTTCCTGGAAAAAAACCTCTGAGCCCCCTCTCTAAGGTAGTCTCAGTGACCCTAGGTGACCCCTCTTCTATTCCTCCTCTTGACCTTCAGTATTCTCAGGAGTAACAATAAAAGAATAAAGACAAATGCCTCTCTTTGCTCTTAGTGTTGCTCCACCTTAGCTGCCCGGACGCTTATTTCATCACCAAGATTCTTCATTGTCAGCCTTCTTCATGTCCTATACTGACATTTACACAAAAATATATGGGTGGAGTAAGGGGTAGCTTCCACACCCCTGACCACCACAGCAATCCAGTGAGAGCCAGTGAAGTTTTTACTGATATACTGATTCAGATATCCATGAGTTTTTTTTTTTTGTATAATTTCTTTCTTATTTTATCCATGAGTTTTGTGATGGTTTGTATATGCTTGTCCCAAGGAATATCATATTTAGAAAGTATAGCCCTGTTGGAGTAGGTGTTTCATTGTAGGTATGGGCTATAAGACCTTCATCCTAACTGCCTGGAAGTGAGTCTTCGGAAGTAGATGTAGAACTCTCAGCTCCTTCTGTACCATACCTGCCTAGATGTTGCCATATTCCTATCTTGATGATAATGGACTGAACCTCTGAACCTGTAAGCCAGTCCAATTAAATATTATCCTTTATAAGACTTGCCTTGATCATGGTGTCTATTCACAGCTGTAAAACCCTAACTAAGACAGGTTTGTACAGGATTCACATGTATGAGGATCATCATAATTCCTGTTTTCCTGTCAAGTTTATTGTTGTCTCCTATTTCCTTTCAGACGAACAGGCCACTGTACACTTTTCACCTGATTGATGGCCTTGAAGTTGGTGGAGAATTTTTGAGATTCTGACAATTGTTATTATTGTTATTGAACTTTCTTCTTTTTGAAACTTTAAAGAAAGATGTGTACACATTTTTTTTCTTGGTTTCAGCTGGATGATGAGGTTTTGTGCTTATGCCTACATGGAAATTTCACCTGAAGTTTTCTGTAGTAAATGAACTCTTATTTACCAGATTTATTTGAGGTTTTATCTTTTGTAAATACATTTTAATTTGAATGACCTTTCAAATACTCACTTCTGATTTTTAATTTGACATGTATGCAAGAAGACACCAATTTCCATCAAACAATACTCAAATAGCAGGGATTGAAACATATAACACAGCTCAGTTCAAGAAATGAGAATGTCCTTATATTTCCATGAGGTTGTAATGCATTTGGTATTGTAAAAATGCCAAATTTCTATTTATTCATTTTTCAATTTACAGTCATGGTGAATGATATAGTTAACTTCATGTGTGATTTTCTTCCACAAATTCTTTTCCTATTGTGTTATAGAGCTAGACAGGAATACAAAGACATTGTAATTCTATAACAAACCTCATGGATCTACTACTAGCTGCATAAAAATATTCTTTATCTCTCTTTCTTAGCCCCTTTTTTTGTATGTATAAAGTAACAGAACTTTTAGGAAAGAAATGAATATTGTTTTCTCTATCTTTAGACTGCCCATCTTTTTACACTTTTTGTATTCATCTAGAAAGAGTTAATCCCTTGTGGAGACTCCCATGAAAGATTTCCTTGAAGTATTTGATGAATACCAGTTTTATTCCTGAGTATCTGGAAGAGTTTATTATTCTAAAAGAAAGGAAAGGGAACAGGACCATCATGAACATCCCTTTATTTTCCTGTCTTGGTATGCTGTTCTTCCTAAAGAGAATGACAGAATAAATTTGTTAAATTTACATACATAAATTTTGGGGTAATTTTTGCTACTCTCTCCGGCAGTTGTATACCTGCTTATTCTAACCAAACTCTTTTTTTCCCCTGAAATTCTTTCCCAGAACCAGTAAACACATAATTCCCTTGGACAACTGCTGACAACTTCACTTGCCAGGGATTTTTGTACCCTGCCCAATGGCAACTAAAACCTCTTATTGAGCACTGCAAGATAAATAGGCCAACTATGGCTCTGAAATCCTGCCAGAGGGAAATTACTTTGTAATTTGAACTAGCTGGTATAAGTCAGTATCCTTAAAATTATTACTTTTGCTCATTTAATGTGCTGTTCAACAGCTTAAAAGTATGAGATATGCTAGCAGACGCAAAGATCTGAGCTTGATCCCTAATATTAAATATTAATAATAATAATATTCAAATATTTCACTCAGGAAATATCGGTGAAACTGTTATACATCTGGGCCTGCAATAGTGGCAGTAAAAAATGAATATCTGATACTTGAGATAAGTAGACATAAGCTCTCCACCCTTGAATCAAATGTTGAGTGTTGAAATAGGCACTAACACTAAAATTATATAGACAAATATAAAATTGTAGCCTTTGTAAGTACTGAGAGGAGATTTGTGTCATATTAAAAACAATACTTTTAGAGTACTGGCTTGACAGTCAGATTGTGAAATCTGGTGTTGCTGTGAGAAAATGAGAAGCTGAATTCAAGTCTCTGGACACACTCACATACAATCTGGGGTGTGGAGGAACACATTTAACCTACAACTAGGGAAGGCCGACACAGGCAGGTCCATGGAGCTTACTGATCAGTCAGCATAGCAAATAACAGCAAAAATCTGGTCAATAATAGAAACTGTCTAAGAACAACAACAAATATGAACAGGTCTTGAGGAAAAATATCTGAGGTTGACCTCTGGTTTCTACACACAGATACATGCTGTATGTGATACATGTACATATGTGATCACACAGAGGCATGCACATCATCACTGTCATCGTCATCGTCACCATTATCGTCTTCATCATAGTCATCAATTGAGGACGAGTAGTGAAAGAGATGAAGAGTTTCTATTATGATTTTGACATGAGATTGGAGTTTGAGAAGAATTAGCTAGTTAATGGTAAATGAATGAACATTGACTTCAGCATGCTCATAACCATGTGGGCCTGAATAATGGCTATAACTTAAAGAAATTTTCAGGTTATTTCAATTATTTTTTCTCAGTAAAACTAACCCATAACTTAGAAAAAATATTTTCATTTGGGATATTATATGCCAGGAATTCCGAAATGACACAACAGCAGTGGCCCTCTACTCTAATGATATTACTGGTAGAACATGAGAATCTCTTTCCAGACGATGTTAGGTATCAATAAAAATCAATCATAACAATGACATTATTGGCAATGATGTGTTTGCATTGGATTATTGTTGAAACCCAGACATGCTCTCCATTTAAGTACTTCCCCATCACATCTAGCAAATGCTAGCTTACTGAGTATCATGTAATAAAGCCTCTTATTACAGAATTTAGGCATTCATAAATATTAGAAGAGATTCTAGTCTCTTCTAATATTTTTAATTAATTAATTACATCTCAAATGCTGTCCCCTCCCAGTCCCCTTTACAGAGTACCTCCCCCATCCACTCTCCCCTATGCCTCTGAGAGCGCAGTCCCACCTACTTGGTATCCCTACAAGTCTCTGCAGGATTAGGCACATTATCTCCAACTGAGGCCAGACATAGCAACTCACTGCTACATATGTTCCTGAAGCCTTGGACCAGCCCCTGTATCATCTTTGGTTGGTGGCTCAGTCTCTGAATCTCCAAGGGGTCTCGTTTAGCTCACACTGTTGGTCCTTCTGTGAGGTTGACATCTCCTTGTGGGCCTCCACTCCTTCCTCTAACTCTTCCATAGGGATCCTCAACCTCTATGTTTGTGGGTATCTGCATCTGTTTCAGTCATCTGCTGGGTAGAGCTTCTCAAAGGACACCCATGCTAGGCTCCTATCAGCAAGCACAACATAGCATCAGTAATAGCATCAGATATTGTTGCCTGTCCATGGGATGTGTCTGTTCCATCTTTGTTCCTGCATTTCTTTTAGACAGGACCAGTTTTGGATCAAAAATTTTGTAGGTGGGTTGGTGTCCCCATCCCTACAATACGATCCTTTCTGGATAGTAGAGGCATTCTATTCAGGTACCATATTCTCACTGCTGGGCATTTTGTCTAAGGTCACTTCCATTGATTCCTGGAAACATTCCTCATCCTGGGTTTCTGGGACTTCCTATAGTAATTCACAACTCCCAACCCCCACAGCTGCAGATTTCCATTCATTCTCAAGGCTCTCTGGGATTCTGTCCTGTCTCCCCAATGTCAGATCCTTCCCCCATATTCCCTTTGCTATCAGTTTCCCTGTTCCCCAGCTCGCTCTCTCTCTCTCTCTCTCTCTCTCTCTCTCTCTCTCTCTCTCTCTCTCTCTCTCTCTCTCTCTCTCTTTCTCTCTCTCTCTCCCTCTCTCTCTGCTTGCCTATGGAGCAGTATGGAACAGGATGTGAGTTCTCAGCCCCATGTTTGCCTCTAGTTTCTGGCTATTATGAATAAAATTGCTATGAACCTAGTGGAACACATGTCCTTGGGGTATAGTGGAGCATCTTTTGTTATATACCCAAGAGTAATATAGCTGGATCTTCAAGTAGAAGTATTTCCAATTTTCTGACAAAGTGCCAGATTGATATCCAGAGCAGTTTTACAATTTCACGATCCCATCAGCAATGGAGGGGTGTTCCCCTCACCAGCAAGTGCTGTTGCTTCATCTTTTTAGTCATTCTGATTGGTGTAAGGTGGAATCTCAGGGTTATTTTGATTTTCATTTTTCTGATTACATTCCTTTAAGTGTTTCTCAGCTTCTCAGCTATCAGGCATTTAAGATCCTCAGTTGAGAATTCTCTGTTTAGTTATATACCCATTTTTTAAAATGGGATTTTTTTTTTGAGTCTAACTTCTTGAGTGCTTTATATATTTTGGATATTAGGCCTTTGTCAGCTGAAGAGTTAGTGAAGATCTTTTCCTAATCAATAGGGGGCAGTTATGTCCTATCGACAGTATACTTTCCCTTATAGAAGCTTTTCATGGTCTCCTGTAACTCTTTATGAGATTTATTTGTGTCCTTCTTGTGATCCTCTAATAGCATCATGAGAAGTGATTTTAAATCCAGATCTTGTCTTTCGGGTGAGGCAAGTAACCCTATTAAAAAATGGGGTACAGAGCTAAACAAAGAGTTCTCACCTGAAGAATATCTAATGGCTGAGAAGCACCTAAAGAGATGTTCATCATCCTTAGTCATTAGGGAAATGCAAATCAAAACAACCCTGAGATACCATCTCACACCAGTCAGGATGGCTAAGATCAAAAACACAGGAGACAGCAGTTGTTGGCGAGGATGTGGAGAAAGAGGAACACTCCTCCACTGCTGGTGGAATTGCAGGCTGGTACAACCACTCTGGAAATCAGTCTGGCGGTTCCTCAGAAAACTGGGCATGACACTCCCAGAGGATCCGGCTATACCACTCCTGGGCATATACCCAGAGGCTTTACTTGCATGCAATAAGGACACATGCTCCACTATGTTCATAGCAGCCTTATTTATAATAGCCAGAAGCTGGAAAGAACCCAGATGTCCCTCAACGGAGGAATGGATTCAGAAGATGTGGTATATCTACACAATGGAATACTACTCTGCAATTAAAAACAATGAATTCACGAAATTACTAGGCAAATGGTCAGATCATGAAAATATCATCCTTAGTGAGGTAACCCAATCACAAAAGAACACACATGGTATGCAGTCACTGATAAGGGGATATTGACCCAGAATCTTGGAATACCCTAGACACAATCCGCATATCAATAGATTTCTAAGAAGATGGAAGGAGAGACCCCTGGTCCTGGAAAGACTGGATGTAGGGGAACGCCAGGACAGAGTAACGAGAGGGGGTTGAATGGAGAAAAGAGGGAGGGAAGGGGGCTTATGGGACTTTCGGGGAGGGAGGAAACGGGAAAGGGGAAGTGATTTGGAATGTAAATTAAAAAAATAAAATAAAATAAATAATAAAAAAAAGAAGCTTTTCAGATTCAAGAGTTCCAATTTACCAATTCTTGACCTTAGTGCCTGAGTCATTGGTGTTCTGTTCAAGAAATTTTCTCCTGTGCCAATGCATTCAGGACTGTTTTCCACTTTCTTTTCTATTATATTTAGTGTCTCTAGTTCTACATTGAGGTCTTTGATCCATTTGGATTAGAGTTTTGTGCAAGGTGATAAATGTGTATTAATTTGCTTTCTTCTACATGCAGATATTCAGTTAGGAGAGCACCAATTGTTGAAGATGCTCTCCCTGTTCCGTTGAGTGGCATTGGCTTCATTGTCAAAAATCAAGTATCCATGGGTGTTTGGGTTTGTTTCAGAGACTTTGATTCAATTCCATTGATTGACCTGTCTGTTTCTATATCAATACCATTTAGTTTGTATTGCTATTGATCTGTACTACAGCTTTAGGTCAGGAATGGTGATACATCCAAAAGTTTTGTTACTGTTAAACATCATTTTGGCTATTGTAGGGTTTTTTCCATACAAAGTTAATATTTTTTCTTTCAAGATCTGTGAAGAACTATATTGGAGTTTTGATTGGGATTGCATTGAATCTGTAGATTGCTTTTGGTAAAATGATCATTTTCATGGTTAATTGTACAAATTCATGGGTAACAGATCTTTGCATCTTCTGATATCTTCCTCAAATCCTTTCTTCAGGAACATAAAATTTTTGTCATGCAGGGAGATGAAGTTTTTGTCATACGGGTCTTTCACTTGCTTTGTTAGAGTTGCACCCAGATATATTGTTATTTGAGAATATTTTGAAAGGTACTGCTTCTATGCTTTCTTCCTCAGCCTGTTTAAAACTCTTGTGTAAAGAGGGGCTATTGATTGCTTGGAGTTAATATTGTATCCATATCCTTGACTGAAGGTGTTTATCACTTGTAGGGGTTCTTTCACAGAATTTTTTGAGGTCAATTTTATATACTACCATATCATTGGTAAATAGTAATACTTTGACTTACTCTTTTCCATTTTGAATTCCCTTGATCTCCTTTAGTTGTCTTATTTAGCTCTCCAGAACTTCAAGTACTATTTTGAAGAGATATGGGGATAGCAGACAGCCTTGTATTGTCTCTGATTTAAGTGCAAATGCTTTATGTTTTGCTTCATTTAATTTAATGTTGGCTATTTGCTTGTTGATTATTGGCGTTATTGTGTTCAGGTGTGCCCCTTGTATCCTTGGTCTCTCCAAGATTTCATTGCCATACACTTTTTGGCATCTAGTGAGATGTTAATGTTTTTTTTTTCTTTCAGTTTGTTTATATGGTGGTTACACTGATGGATTTTCATATATTGAACCATCCCTACATCAATGTTCAAAAGAAAATTATTTTGAAATTTTCTTTCTTTTTGATTCTGTGTGGTTTAGGTACCAGGGTGATTGTGGCATCATGGAGTGAGTTTGACAGAGTTTCTTTTGTTTCTCTTTTGTGGAATAGTTTGAGGAGTCATCACATTAGCTCTTCTTTAAGGTCTGGTAGAATTCTAAAACCATCTGGCTCAAGAAATTTTCTTTGGGATATTTTTAATGACTGCTTTGATTTCCTTAGTGGTTATAGGACTATTCAAATACTATACCTGGCCTTGAATTAGCTTTGGTACATGGTATTTGTCTATAAAACGATGCATTTTGTTTAGATTTTCCAATTTGGTAGACTGTAGACTTTTGAAGTAAGACCTATTGACTTTTTGAATTTCCTCAGTTTCTGTTGTTGTATCTCACTTTTCTTTTTTGATTTTGGTGATTTGGGTACTTTCTCTGTGCCTTTTAGTTAGTTTGCCAAGGGCTTGTCTATTTTGTTGATTTTCTCAAAGAACCAGCTCTTGGTTATTTGTATTGTTCTCTTTGTTTTTAGTTGATTGATTTCAGCCCTGAGTGTGATTATTTTCTGCTATCTACTCCCCCTGTGTATGTTTGTTTCTTTTTTTCTATTGAGTCTTCAGATCTCCTTTTAATTTGCTAGTATGAGAAGTCTCTAATTTCATTCTAAGAACACTTAGTGAAGTGAATTTTCTTTTGTTAGCACTGTTTCCACAGTGTCCCACAATTTTGGGTATGTAGTACCCTTATTTATATTGAATTCTAGAAAGTCTTTAATTTCTTTCTTTAATTCTACCCTAATCCAGTGATCATTGAGTAGAGTGTTGTTCAGTTTCCATCAAAATGTAAGCTTTCTGTTCCTTCTGTTGTTGTTGAAGTCCAACTTTAATCCATGGTGATCTGATAAGATGAATGAGGATATTTCAATCTCCATGTATCTGTTGAGGTTTACATTGTGACTGATTATATGGTCAATTTTGAAGATTGTCCTGTGTAATGCTGAGAAGAACATATTTTTTTCTTTTGGTGGTTGGATGAAATGTAGTATAGATATCTGTTAACACCATTTAAATCATAACCTCTGTTAGTTTTGTTATTTTTCTGTTTAGATTGTCTTGCTCTATCCACTGTTAAAAGTGAAGCATTTCATTCTATTATTAATGTATGTGATTTGATATGTGATTTAAGCTTTAGCAATGCTTCTTTTATGAATGTGAGTGCCCTTGCATTTGGGGTATAGGTCTTCAGGATAGAGATATACTCTTGGTGGATTTTTTCTTTGATGAGTATGAAGTGTCCTTCCTTGTCTCTTTTGATTACATTCAGTAAGAAGTCTATTTTATTAGATATTAGAATGGCTACTCCTGCTTCTTTCTTGGAAAACATTTTTCTATCCTTTTATACTGAGATGATGACTGTCTTTGTTTCTTGTATACTGCAGAATTATAGGTTCTGTTTACACACCAATTCTGTTAGATCATGTCTTTTTTACTGGGGAATTGAGTTCACTGATGTTTAGAGATATCCATGGTCAATGATTGTTACTTACTGATATTTTGATGTTGATGGAGTTTGAGTATGTGTTTGTTTGTGTGTGTGTGTGTGTGTGCGTGTGCGTGTGCGTGTGCATGTGCGTGTGCGTGTGTGTGTGTGTGTGTGTGTGTGTGTGTGTGTGTGTGTCTTCTTTTGGTTAAAATGGTGTGAAATTAATTATTTAATTATTCACACGTATATATTTAAGTTTTCTTAAGTATAGTTAGCCTCATTTGGGTTCAAGTTTTCCTTCTAGTATCTGCTGTAGGACTGGGTTAGTAGAAAGGTATTGCTTGAATTTGGTCTTGTCATGGAATATCTTGGTTTCTCCAACAATGGTGGCTGAAAGTTTTGCTGAGTATAGTAGTCTAGGCTAACATCCATGATTGCTTAGGGTCTGCAATATATCTGCCCAGGCCTTTCTATCTTTTGGAGTCTCATATGCTCAGATGAGAAATTGGGTGTGACTCATACATCTGCCTTTGTATGTGACTTGGCTGTTTTCCCATGCTGCTTTTCAAAATCTTTCTTTGTTCTGTATATTTAGTGTTTTGATTATTATGCATTGGGAGGATTTTCTTTTCTGGTCTGATCTGTTTGGTGTTCTGTGAGCTTCTTGTAATTTTATAAACATCTCTTTCTTTATTCTTCGGGTTAGAGAAATGTTCCTTTATGATTTTGTTGAAGATATTTTCTGGGGTTTTAAGCTGAGAATCCCCTCCTCTCCTCCTCCTCCTCTTCCTCTTCCTCCTTCTCTTCCTTCCTTTTCTTCTATCTGTATTATTCTTAGGTTTAGTCTTTTCGAAGTGTCACAAATTTCCCAGATGTTTTGTGTCATAGACTTTTTAGATTTTGCATTTTCTTTGACAGGTATATTGATTCATTTATCACATCTTCTGCATCTGTGGTTCTCTGTTTCATCTTTTTTATACTTATGTCTGTAGTTTCTGCTTCCTTTCCTAGGTTTTCCATCTCCAGGATTGCCTCAGTTTGTGTTTTCTTTATCGTTTTCATTTTCCTTTTCAGATCTTAGACAGTTTATTCATATCCTTTCCCTGTTTGATTACATTTTCCTAGGCTCTTGTGGTGCTATATTGCCCTTGGTCTTGTTCATCGTGTTCTTATGATGTTTTAGGCATCTGTTTTTCCAAGATATTGGCTGGATAATCCTGATGGCAACAGAACTTCTCTGGAAGGTGGATGAGCTGTGGGCTGCACCATGGAGATCAAGGTACCCTACTCTGTTGTCTGTGACACAAGCCAACTCCACTCTGCAGTGCCACAGGTGGACCCTACTCTGAAAGTTGTGTCCCAGTTCAACCCAGCTTGGGTGGCTGGCAGGTACAACCAGGATGGGTGGTTGGGCAGGGCTCCAGGCTGGTTAATTTGGAGCCCTTGAAAGTATCCACAGGTGTGGGCACAATGCTCTTGGGTTCCTGAGAAAGTTCCTCCAGACCATGAAGGCAGGTTAGAACTAGACAGTGGGGCTCCAAGGATAGCGGGTTCCACTCACTTCTGCTGGCTGTCTCTTCTAATCTTTTATTACCTTCATTGGAACTGTGTGACTTTGTGGCAAGAGGGATGTATGTTACCTAATGAATGTGTGGACAAAAAGGACAAATCTAGTGGAGATTTTAACTCATTGAATCATTACCTGGACTTTGTGATGAAGAAAATTTGAGCAAAAAATACAAAAAGATGAATAAGATGGAATTCAGAATAATAAAAGAATAAATGGAATATAACAGGATAAACTGATAAGTGTTGCTGTTGCTTATACTTCATAAACTATTAACATAGCTTAATGTGAAAGTGTCAAACTTTATTCAAAAGTAAAGGAAATGTGCTTAGCAAAGCCTTAACTGGGTTCCATGAATTTTTATGGAAGATAAAATCCTGATTCATCTGGTTCTACATTAAACTATTTTCTCATGTTTTATTTTCAGATCATCCCTTTGATGATTTCCTGAATATTACGGTTTAACACTTAAAAATTAAACCTTATTCAACAATATTTTAGTTATTTTCATATTCTATGGTTTTGAATGCTGCATAAAACACTCACCTCAAATGGTGCTACTCAGGGCAAATTATTTATCATTGTCTTATTTGCAATGTCCAGTTCAGTGTTTGATGAATTGTGTTTAATACATCTTTATTATTTTGATTGACTAAGTGTATAGATTCATTAACTCAATGCTAAGATAACTTATTTATTTATTTATTTATTTATTTGATTTCTGTGTAAGAGAGAAAAGAAATAGAACATCAGAATCAGTAACTTACAAAATTCTTCTGCTTTATTACAATAAATGGATGAAGCCTGGGTTTTTGGCAGCAGTCTGCTATAACTTTTCCTTCTGGAAAACTTGCTGTCTTTTTGAGAACATTACCTTGGTACTGGGATTCACCTGCTCAGATCCATGTCACCAATTTGTATACAACTAATGGCAGCACATCACTGAAGAACCCTGATATTATCTGTCATGGGTAGCTCCAGCAGTCAAACTGGTTTAGATCTCCTTGCTTCTTCCAGAATTACTCTCATCTGTTTATCAGTTCTTGAGAAGAGCTAGTAAGAATGAGGCCTTGTGGTCAACTGCCACCCTGACCTTTTCTGACAAATGGCCATGGCTGTCAGAGATGTGTGTGTTATTCAGAAGATAGCTACCATGCAATTTGTAGACTGCTAAGCGTGTATCTAACTCCAATAGGACACTTAGATGTGCTACTCTCAAGAATTCTCATCAAGTCAGGGACAAAATTCCTAATTAAAATCTTATCAGCTACATCCAGAGAAGCAGGAGGGGGCTGACTGAGGAACAGGGGGAGGGAAGAGGGCTTATGGGACTTTTGGGGAGGGGGGAACCAGGAAAGGGGAAATCACTGGGAATGTAAATAAAAAATATAGAAAATAAAAAAATCTTATCAGCATGGTTTAGTCCTATATTTAAGTGAAAAGGGAGAAAGGTGTGCAAAAATGTCATGCTTATTATAGACCCAGTACTGGAGAAGTGTCTGTAGTATCTGCATTAGCCACTCACAGAGTGTTATCAAATTAGCCATTTTTCATTTCAGAGGTAGAGTCTGACCATGGATCTTCGGAAAGAAAAATCCTAGCAATATCTTCAAACTTGGGGCATTATATTCTTCATGTCTGAATTTCAGTAATATACAGGCCTTCTTAGCCTTTATCTTGACTCAAATATTGGAATGTTTTTTAAAAATATGAAAGCTATTTCTCCATTTTCTTTCACAGAAAACTCAGTTAATGAAAAGTATCTTCAAACATTTAACTATAAATGACACCACTGAGATTTCACATCTGTTTTAGTGACCTGAATACCCATCATAATACAAGCAAACAGTTAATATTAGAGACAAAAATAGAAGAGAGCAGATTTACCCAAAGCAGATTTCAGATAGCAAGTACAATTGTAACTTTGAAACTGGAAATAAAGATTTGACATTTTAATTGATATTCCTGTATTCATTGGGTTATGATTTCTCATGATATCAATCTGCTGTAGTGACAGACATTTCAACTACATCAAAATGACAGGTGTTTTGGCAGAACTATAAATTTGTTAGTAGTTACAAGCAGATACCTTCCTATGGTGGTGAGAATTGGCTTTTATGTCAGGCTATTTCAAGGACAGGGTCATAACCAGTTTCTAGCAAGCAATTGAGATTCCGTAGGGCACAATGGAAAATGAATTAGTGAACATTCTCTCTGTGAGGGCACCATTTCCACTTATCAAATCCTGATAGATTGATAAAAATGAGGAAATGCTAAGACATAGGGAAGTAGACATGAGTTACTGGGCTATGTTCATTCCCTTATCCTCTTTTGTCTTAGAGAAGGTTGGCTCCATATGATTCAATTATTTAGAGTAGCACCTAATGGGATCCAAGTCCTTGGAATGAGTGAACATGGTGAATTGGATAAGATTTGACCGCAAGACACACTTATTATTTTATTACCAAAATTTAACCTAAGAGATAATTATATCTTGTGTATTAGACCGTTTTGTAACTTGAATCCAGATGTTTTGTCAGGCACATTAGTACTGTCAAAGTTCAAAACAAAACACAGCATGAACTGCATCCATGCTCAAGAATTAGGAAGCATCTTTAGATGTTTTTAATTATGAAATATTTTCATATCCATGCATTTTATGTATCTTTAAGATTTTGTGTGTGTGTGTATTGTGTGTGTATGTGTGTGTGTATGTGTGTATATGTCTGTGCATGCGTGCATACATGTGTGCATATGCACACACATATATGTAGTACACAGGCCTCTGGAGGCCTGAAGAAGGCACTTTATACTCAGAATTGGAATTACAAGCTATTGTGAGCTGGCCTACATGGGTGTTGGGAACTGAACTCAGATCCTCTGTAAGAGAAATGCATGTTCTTAACTACTAACATATATCTTTAGTACAAATATTATATCTTAAGAATAAAAAAAAACAAACTTTTAATCCTATTTGTACCTGAGAAAATAGGTATGGCTATTCAATTAAGCCATTTCTTTGATTGATATAGGGAAGAGTACATGGCTTCAGCAACAAACATACCAGTTTGTTTAGTACCCCCTTTAGTATCTAGCTGTCTGTGTACATTTCATTTACCATTCCAAAGTTACCCAAAAACTTCTTTTCTTCATATTATTTATACCTATTGTAATTCTTTAAGAAGTCCTTAATACATAAAAATATGTGTGTAGAGATATGTATAAGCTTGGTGTTGGTAAGGATTAGATTATGATTCCTGGCATTTTTTTAAAAGAAAGATTTTGCTATGGAGCTAGTTTCTGAGCAATGTCATGGTGCAAATAAACCTATCAACTGATGATAAGCTGGTAAGAAAATTCTAGCAGTCGACACAGATTTTTAAAAACTGCCAAAATAGGATTAGAATTCTCAATGAAGATGCTTGCTTGCACAAATACTTTTAACTCTTGCACTTAAAATCCAAGCAAGCAGATCTTTAGAAGGCATATGCTTTCAAGGGCATTAAGAGAGAAGATAAACTAAAGGCAACATTTAAATATATATAAAAAATTAACACTTGGGGCTGTGACATGGTAATCAGAGACAACCGAATGCCAAGTTTCAAGTAGAAGAAGCTATTAAGCTACACACTTTCCACAGTAGAGATTAGCTTTGAAAATGTCATCATTGGAAAGAACCAGATACCACTGGGAATGGCAACAATGTGTGGTTAAAGACAGGAGGATTCATGTGAAATTGTCCTCGACAATTCCATATTGCCAGAGATGTGAGCCAGGAAAGATTCCACATTTGTTAAGTCTCCCGATCAAATTAATCAGGCTGTCCACAGACTGAAAGTAAATCAGAAAGACGATTGACAAAATCACGAGTGAGGCTAACACATCTGAAAGTGTTGAATCTCAAACAGTATAAGTAGTTTGTCTTCAGAAAAATGCAAGACAGGCTAAAATAAATTTTAAAATGTCTCATTTGTAATCAGAGAACTACAAACTTGCAAACTCTGACAAACAACTTCAGATTTAGACTAGGCTAAAAAACATATGATTACCTACTAGGAAAGAAGCAGGAACAAAGAAACTCTTTGCACTGTTAGTGTGATGAGTGTAGTCAATTTGTAAATAAATCTCACACATTCTAGACAGGAAAATTTAGTGACTCAACTCTGTTTTGTATGTACTAACCAAGCAATGTTATTTACTTTTGCAAGAGTGTGTTTTTCCTATCAGGCTGACGTTAGCTTTGCACCTTTTATGTCCTTAGAAAGATGGTTATGAGAAGCAATAAAAAAATAAATCTATTAAGAAGACAAAAGAAAAAGTAAGAGAGAATGAAAGACAAAAAAGAAAAAAAATTGGTAGTAGAAAAAGATATATAACACAATAATGTCCCCAGACCGCCATGCAAGACACTGTATAAATGTTTGTAGTGCTAATACAAATATTCTGGTCCTGGAGAGATTCCTCTGCATTTATGAATGCTTTCTCTGCTCTTTCAGAGAACCCAAATAAATGTCCCCGCATGACCCTTATATTACTCAACCCATAACCTCCTATATCTCTAGCTCTGGACGTTCTGATGCCTCCGGCCCCATCAGACATGTAAACTCATGTCCATGTACACTCACAGAGACATACACATACATGTAATTCAAAACTACTAAATAAACATCTTGTGAAAATTAACATTTGACACATTCAAGTATGTTTGCTCACAGAGAGTATCTTTGAGAAGATATCATTATGGTAAAAACTGAGTTGAAACTCTGGGATGAATGAAAGAAACTGATAAAACAGTGATAGTGAAGTATCAAGTGAAGGTTGTGACTAACAGGAATTCTTATTCTCTGTTTCACCCCAGAGCAACAACCACAGAAGGCAAGTCACAAGAGAAAATATGAAGTACATGGCAAAGTGGAGGTGGTGGCTCACACCTTTAATCACAGCATTAGGGAGACAAAAGCAGAATTGCCAGGAGTTCCAGTCCAGCCTGAGTTACAAAGAGAGTCAGTCTGAAAAGTTAAAAATAAAGTGAGGGGAGATGCATGACTGTGTCTGACACAGTCCCTACCCTTTGTGTTCTTCCTGACTAATGGATGATCAGGTAAATTTTTGAAAAGCATGCAGAAGAACAGAGAATGCTATTATTATGAATATAGTATTGCATTGTTAGTACTGTCAGAGTTTTGTATTAGACAGAAGCTATGAGAAACTCAGATGTAAACAGAAATTATTCTCTCTTGTATAACTTTAAGTAGATGTATAAGACAATGGTTGTCTTAGTCAGGGTTTCTATTCCTGCACAAACATCATGACTAAGACGCAAGTTGGGGAGGAAAGGCTTTATTCAGCTTATGATTTCCAGATCGATGTTCATCACCAAAGGAAATCAGGACTGGAACTCAAGCAGGTCAGAAAGCTGGAGCTGATGCAGAGGCCGTGGAGGGATGTTACTTACTGGCTTGCTTGCTCTGGCTTGCTCAGATTCCTTTTTTATAGAAATCAGGACCACCAGCCCAGGGATGGTACCACCCACAAGGGGCCCTTCCACCTTGACCACTAATTGATAAAATGCCTTATAGCTGGGTCTTATGGAGGCATTTCCTCATCTGAAGCTCCTTTCTCTGTGATAACTCCAACCTGTATCAAGTTGACATAAAACCAGCCAGTACAGGTTGTTATTGGGTTTGAGGTAGGAGTTCTGTTGTGATTATTTATGAAACAGAGAAGAATGGATCATTGACAATGCTATTGCTGCATGTGTTAGGAACACTGATAGAAAGCTGACAGTGATTAGAATCCAGACAACACTTGTGTTTCTGATCTTCTCCAGGGCCCAATGGTCTTATGATAAAAAAGGGATACTGTAACCAATTCAGAAATCTTTCTAAGGCAAACATATTTTAGTGGGAAATACAGTATCCAATCTGCAGTGTTTGGTTGGGCATAATTAACATGAATTATTCAGGACAATTTCCTAATGCTTATTACATTTGAGAGCTTAGCTGGGTCCTAACTGCCCTCAAAACGTAGTGAGAATATAAATTTCTTAGTAAGGAGTAGGAAGCAGGTAGTTTGATTAAAATATAATGTGTATTTAGAATTAACAATATTCAGGTTCTTAATGAAATGACCTTAACAAGATTATTTAATAGAAATACATTTGCATAACTATGGCCCAATGGCAACTACCTCTCTTACTAATTCTTACTCATACCCCCTTACACATTAAAATTGCTACTCAATCAATAGACTTTCATGAAAAAGGATACAGCTTATTTTATAAGCTCATGTTATGTTTATTGCCAGTAAATAGAGGAGTATATTTTTAATTCAAGTAGAAAAAAAATCACTGCTTATCCATGTAACTACTCATGCTTGTCATATTTATATAACAGAGCAAGGTGTGCATCTTTGTGAACCACTAATCTCATTCCCTCAGTGTTGGTCAAACCCCAGCAATGCATAAGATCAAAGATATGGAAAGAGAATGGACTATCTACTACAGGGGAAATTTAAAAGATATTTTATTTATTGTTTGAAATATTTGTATTTGTACATAATGAATTTGATTTTATCCACTTTCTATTATCTCCCTATAACTGTAGAACCTGTCAACAGATCTCCCTCCTGATTTTATTTTTCATTAATATTACTTTATCTTTAGTACACTTCATCTGACTAGTAGCACCCATACAATCTTGAATGTAAAGCTATTCAGGGTATCTACCATCAACTCTATCTCCACAGAAAAGTGTAGATTTGTTTGTTAGTCATATCATGTGTAGAAGTCAGCATTTCATGACTTTCCTCCCATTCTCTGGCTATTTTTTGACCTTATCTCCCATGGTCCTAGAGACTTGCCTAGGAGAAGGCTATCTAGAAGACCCACCTACAGCTGAAAACCCACAACTATTTATGAGCTTCTATACTAGCTATTACAAGTAGATTGTCTTAAGGTTCTCAAAACAGATGTCAGGTCTTGTCAATATGATGCAAATGTTGAGGAATGCCCTGAGATTGCTATGAGTGGAGTAGGACACAAGCAGCTTCCTCAGGAAACATTTTTCTTTTTCTTTTTCCATCTTAGGTTTCCTTGTTGATAATTGCTACATTATCCTCAGAGAATTCACTTCTCCTGTCCGGTCTTAGAGAGCCAGAGAGGAGACACTGGAACTGAGGGTCTACATTCTTGATGTAAAGCAGTGATATAAATACTCAAGAGAGTATCAAGGGCAGGGTGTCTGCTAATCTCCAGTGGTCCATTGGAAATAACAACTGTATTTATAGTTTATAATAACAACTATATGCTCAGTAACATCAGCAACTGTAACTTTTTTCTTTAGAAAAAGTTGTTTCTTACACTTTCTCCCACTGAATATTTTCTCTGTATTTTCTTAGTATTTCTTCTCATGCAAAATTACTAATAATTATGTACAATTTATATAGTTGGTAATAGAAAGGGAAACCAAGGGAACTGGAAGAAAGGAAAAGAGGGTAATGGGAAGTGAATATGATCAATATACAATATTCACATTTATGAAAATTTTTAAAAACTGGATAAAACTATCTATACACCATCAAACAAACAATGAAAAAATATTTTTTGAAACTACCTAAGAAAAGGAAGGAATGTTGTATCAAGATACATGAGTAAAGCAAAACAATTAATATTTAGCTAGAAAAATTAAGCTTTCAATATTTAATACCTGTGAATTTTATTTTGAAGAATACAGCAGCTATGTAGAACCAAGCCAAAATTGAAAAAAAAATAGTAACTGACTTTGTATCCCAAGACACAAAACCATAAAAATGAAAACTAATGACTGAAATCATAGTATTAAAATATCTTTCAGCCAAATCAGAACAGAATAAAAAATACTAAAGGTGTACCAATGTTTATTTCTTTAGTCTGTTAAATAATTTTGATAATATAAAATAGTAACACAATGTAAAGTAGATATAGGTATAAGGAGAATTTCCTTTTAACTTTGAAACTTTTCCAGAAGTTCACCTACACCTAATTTAAGATGAGGTCTTTAGTTCACAATAGAATATACCAAGGATTATTGGCCTGCAAAAATTTAGAGATTCTTCTCTCTCCTCTCTATCCTGTAGAGATACAGAAGCATACACTATGACTTCTGGTTTTTTGTGAGTACTATTGATCTAAATTGAGGTCCTCATGATTGCAAGGCAAATACTTTACTAATAGAACTATCTTGGAGCTCTTAGAGATATTAAGCCTTTGCCTACTCTCTCATTTACACTTGGGTTATCCTACATTTCTTCCTAACACATGATCAATATGAATATTCCTTTGTTTTGTTTTGTTTTTAAGGTAACTCATAGAAGAAACATGTTAATTATTCTGGAGTTTTCTGGAACATAGCACAGGATAAATCCACCTCACAGTATATGGAGTATTATTTCTTCATTTCATTAACTTTTCATGTGTTCTGAGGTATAGATTCCTATTTAAGGGTGACGGAGAAATCAAGACGCATTACTGAGCATTATACTCTTGTGTGACACAGTAGTTATTTTATTTATATTGAGCAATAGTTTTGGATAAAAGAAACTTATAATGTGGATTAAAGTTCAAAGTAGGAAGAACTGGAGACAAAATCTGTTCCTCCTTCCTTCATTTCTTTCTTCCTTCTTTCATTTCTTCCTTTCTTCATTTCTTCCTTCCTTCATTTTGTAGTGCACATTTACTTATCTAACAGTGTGTGTATATTTAAGTGTATATAATGATTTAAAACTTATCAGAAGGGAAGGAAATAAGGCTTCAAAAGGAGGATAAATGTACAGAGAGATGATGAAAACAGTTTCTGAAAAGCATCAGGAAAAGAAGGAATAGACTATCACAGGAGAGAGTTACAGGAGCTGCAGTGATGAACCAGTAGCTAAACTTGGTTTTTGCTGCTCCTTCAAAAATCAAGTTTCGCTTACAACTACCTATAATGCCAGCAAAAGGAGATTTACTGCTCTGCTCTAGTCTTCATAGATATGATTAGTCATTTATCTAACATACATACAAATACACAAACACACACACAAACACACACACCCCTGTATCAGAGAGATTTGAATAAGCCTAAATAAGAAAATAAGAATATCTTCAAAATGAGAAGATCTTATGCTTTTGGTTTTTTCTTCTCTTTTTTTTTTCTTTCTTTTTGCTTTTTGGTGATGAGGAGCAAACCCATATTGTGCAGACTAAATACATATTTCGTCACTGAGTCATATTCTCACCCACAAATATTGGGCTTAAAAGAAAATACTTTCATAATATTTCATAGAAGCAATTACTATGCATATGAAAGAAAAGATTTTACCGTGGACATACAGACACCCATATGTAAACACATCACTAAAGTCTGAGGCATGGACAAGAATATGTGAGAGAAAAATAAGGAATGGAAAGAGGTAAAGAGGAGGTAAAGAGGTAGGAGTGGGTAGGGGTTAGAGCCTCTGAATGCATGGGTGATGCTAAGAAAAACTGAAGTTAATAGAAGAAAAGCAAAAAGATTTTATTTGGAAAGTACGTGAGCAGGAGGGCATCTTTCATTATTAAGACTATAAGCAGCTGATTGGTGTTTACAGGGGCAGGTGAGTTTACAGCAGGAATGTTAAGTGAATTCATGACTGTACACAAGTACAGGACAGCAGCTGTAAGGACCTTGAAGTGCCTGGAAAACTCATATCAGACTATTTAGTGTCCAAAGCAATAGCAGACTCATTTTTTGCCTTATATTCTGGGTTTATCAGAGCTACTAGGTGTTTTAAGTCCTCATTAAAACTAGGCTGCTCTCTCTGCTTTTGTGATGTGCTATTTTGTTCCAGCTTCCATTTTATCAGAGTTGAAGATATCTGAGGTGTTTAAAGTTCCTTAGAATAATTGGCCAAATCCTTCTGTGTTTCCATCAGTTTGCATAATTGGGTTGGCTCCTTTTCCCCTCTAAGCCTAGCTGGAAAAATGACAAAGGATGAGCTGTTTGTATATCATTAATCTGCATCCTCGTTAACTAAAGTAAGATCTTCAGTCAACAGGAAGATGGGCTAATGATGGCTCCTGGCTGTTTGATTGTTTACAGTTCCTTTTGTCATTTTTCACCCTCTGCATTCCTTTGATTGAGCCAATTGTGAATATAGGCAATCAATAAAACTCCAGGTGCTATCATTTGGCACAAACCTTGCATATAATTATGTGAGACTGTAGCTTTGTCCATCGACATAAAGTTTGGAAAAAAAATTTAAAAATTAAAATAAGAACAAAACCAAAATATTTGGGTATTTTCAAGAAAATATAATGCAGTTATTTTGTGGCCATGTGTTTTTTAATTAAGAGGGGGAGATTATTTTGATAAAGCAGATACAATTTATGAATTTAGAGAGGCATGTATTAGATATATACTAAATATCAATTCCAGCATATGACTTTATTTGTACAGTGACAAGTTTTGAACAGTTTTTCTTAATTAAAAAAAGAGCTTATTTTTTAAGTGTGTGTGTGTGTGTGTGTGTGTGTGTGTGTGTGTGTGTGTGTGTTTAGTCCTGCAAAAGGCACTGGATTCTCTGCAACTGAAGTTATAAGTGGTTGTAATTAAGCTGCCTTCTGTGAGTGCTGGGAACTAAACTCAGCTCCTCCAGAAGAAGAACAAGCAGGGTTAACCACTAAGCTGTCTCATCAGCCTGGGGTTTTATTTCATCTAACTTCTTTTCACACATTATAAGAAGCAGACATAATTTTTTTCTTTTATTTTTCAAAGAAATCACCTGGACAGTAAGTACTTGCTAAGCATGTTATCCAGTCATCTACACTCGAAAAAAGAAATAGCTTTACCACATAGTTTTTCTTGATAAGGTTTCCTCTCATATTTAATAGGGGATATTGAAATCACTAGACCTTTTCCCATCTTTGTACTAAAATACAGAGTTGTTATACATTCAGGTAACAATTCAGATAATTTGACTTTTAAAATTAGCTTTAAATTCAATTATAATATCAGTAATAAAGTTGGTAATGAAGGGATAATAATCAATAGGAACCCTACATTTATATACCACATTAGGACCCTTCATATCTGACCCCCAATTCCATCTTGAAATGTAAGGGTTTTGTTTTTTTTTCAGATTTTATACTTTCACTTTCTACAAAGGGTACATGCTCTTTGGAAATCAATATTACATTATGAAAAAATCAACAGGAAGGATCCAGAGGAAGGAGTGCAAATGAAATCTTTATAGCTGATTGTAAGAAGACTATAGACAGGAGTAATATTTACTTAGAAGAAAGAAGGAAGGAAAAAATGAAATTAAAGACATTTTAAAGCTTAGTTTAAGAGTGGTACACAAAAGTCTCACTGGAGATTGCAGGTTGGCAGGAAGTATTTTGATGGGCATGGGAAGAATAGGTTTCTTCTTTCTTGGACTGTGGAAGTTTCTCTTATTCACTTTCCTAAAATTCTTCCCACTGAAAAAGAGAAAAAATTCATTACATGGCATAAATGGGTATAAGGAAGGTCTGTTTCTTATTTTTCAGACTGTTCTCACTTAAATGGCATTTCAAGCCTGTGAGGAGGCTGTACGGCAGAGACATGGAGATCTGGGTTTCTCTGTCATTATCTCCTAGCAGATTCTGATACAGTTTCTCATACAATTCAATGACCCTTTGAAACAGCCACTGTCTGTAGAGTAAATAAAAGTGCATTTCTCCACTTGCAGTGAGAGTATTTTAGTTATCAAACAATGTAAAGGGTGAAATATTTAAGACATTATATGCAATGAAAACTCTTTACTAGGAGTACCTTGTTCCCAGATATGTATCTGAAACCCCATATCTTCATCTAAAACATGGTTAAGTTCAGACTAACCATCATATCCCTACAGCATACCTGCCCAGGTGTGCTAGAGTTTTCAGAGACTCTCATAATCTTGATTCATTGGTAGGGTCAGTTAGTGTTCCCATCTGTGGCCAGCTCAGAAGCTCTGGGTAAGAGGAAGATTGGATTGATCTCTTTTCTTCTGTTTCTTAGGTATGTTGCCTGCTATAATGTAAATCTTTTCCCTTCTAGGATGACTGCAAATTCCTATGGACAGGAAATTTTCTTTTTCAGCCAGTCATGGTGAAGGCTACATTTTTTCAAAAAAGTCAAGGAGGAGGATTACAAGTTTCTCAGAGGGACTGTGAATATGTCCTAATATATTCAAGTGATACAGAAATTTCACTAAATAGTAACAAACGCGAAAATACTAAACAGGCTCTGGAAAAATGGTTCAGCAGTTAAAAGCACTAGCTGTTCCTCTAGTGGACCTGGGTTCAGTTCTCAGAACCCACATGACAATTCATAAGCAACTACCAGTTCAGTGAAAAGGATCTTCTTATCTCATCTTAACTCCAATGGAACCAGACATGTATGTATTAAATTGAATTAAGTTACAAAATAAAAACACAAAGAAATATATGACTAAAAACCATCTTTATAAGATGCTTATAACTATTTTCTTTCACTGTCATAAATAGTAAATATAACCAAAGGTAATTATTTCAAGAAAATTTTAGCTACAAGAACCCTGGGACTGTTGAAATTGTTAAAATGTCTTCTCTCTTTCATTTTGTTTTTTTTCCACATGATTCTCATGTTTATTTTATATTAATCAAATACCACTTTTAAATGTTTTATTTATTTTTGTATGTACTTATTTACCCTTTAGAGTGTGTTTGTGTTTGTGTATATACATATATATATATGCAAACATATATATATATGCAAACATATATATATATATATATATATATATATATATATGCAAACATATATATATATATATATATATATGTTTGCATTGGTGCCCCTGAAGGCCGAAAGATACTGTCACATTCTCTAGAACTGGAGTTAACAGACAATTATAAGCTACCTGACACAGGCACTGTGAACCAAACTAAGGTCCTCACAAAGAGCAGCAAATGCTCTTAACCAAGAAACCGTTGCTAGAACTATGAGTTTTTTCTTCTTGTTATCACTTCGATCTTTCCAAATAGGTTAAGTCCTTAATGCTGTGGTTGTCAAGGCTGACTATATGGTTTATAGATTCAATGGGTAGCATTAAGGATGCAGTTTCAAAGACCTTTGTGGAAGCAAACAGAACAGACTGCAGACAGACACCTGCAAGTGTGCTATAAAGGTCAAATATGTAACCACAAGTCATCTCTCACATCTGAAGGAGCAGAAGAATGATCAGAGCTGTAACATTGTCAAAACACAGAGACAGACAAGAAATCAGCAATGAGTTTGGAAAAGTGTCAATGAAGTCTGGATAACATTTCATCAGACTTGGAATTCTGGTCATGATACTTGTAGTAGTCAGGGTTCTCTAGAGTCACAGAACTTATGAAATGTCTCTGTATAGTAAGGAAATTCATTGTGATGACTTAGAGTCTGTAGTCCAACTAACCCAACAATGGGCAGCTATGGGTGGGAAGTCCAAAGGTCTTGTAGAGGCTCACTCCCAGGAGGCTAGTTGTTTGAGATTGTCTTCTGTAGAAGTAGTACTGGCAAGTACAAGCAGTTGAAAAGGTGACTCTTCCTTCTTCCAATGTCTCTATGTAGACCTCCAGTGGAATGTGTGGTCCAGATTAAAGGCAGATACCACCATGCCTGGATCTGGGACTTGCTTTGTCCCAGGTTGATCTTGAACTCAGAGATCTTCTTGACTCAATATCCTGAGATTAAAGGTGTGTACTACCTTGCCTTGCCTAAGTTTTTCATAGCTACTATGCCTCAAGGTCTCCATACCAAGATTCTGGTCAGAAACTTGTGTCTTTTGGCCTCAAAATCTGGATCACAGGTATGTGCTCCAAGTCTGGATTGTAGTTCATTCTAGCTGTAGTCAAGTTGACAATTAGTAATATCCATTACAATACTCAAAAAAAAAGCACTCTAAACAAGTTCTTACCTTGTACTTAGTCTGCTTTCATTTAGTCTAAGCCAGCTACTCTGAATGTCCACATTAGGGGCTCTTGCTAAAGGAGAAACCAAGCACCATCCTAATGGAAAAAATTAACATAAGAAGTAATAAATATATGTGCTGCAGAAAATAATTGATTTTTCAGTAGCATAACATTGTTCATAGTGAACATATTGAGTCCATTGCAGAATTATACAGAGTTTTAGGTTAAAAAATGTAGAACATTTGCTCTTTCAGAGAACACAGATTTCAGTTACAATAAGCAATGTGGTGGCTTACAAGTATCTGTAACTCTAGTTCAAGGGAATCTGATATTGGTTTCTGGTCTTCAGAGACACTAGCATGCACATGATGCATAGAAATACACACAGGCAAAACACTCACACATAGAAATTAAGTACATCTTAAAAATATAAATGAGATTGGCTGCACACCTACCTGTTTGGTAAGAAATGTGGATGATCATGACAAAATCATGTCTGAGACTTGCTCTTTGCTAATCTAGTTGCAGGTTCAGTGAGACACCTTGTCTCAGGTGAAGAAGTTGAAGAACAACAAAGCAAAATTCCTGATGTACAGTTCTGACATCTGCACTGGTGTGGTTGGCTGCATTCAATATACATACTGATGCACACATACACAGTTCAAGTTAACGTGTTATATTGTCATAAACACCTTATCACACATCTGCATTAGAATATCATTGTATAAACTTCAAATATTTGTAATAAAATTTATGTTGAAACAGAAATAATTATATGTACTTATTGATTCTTTGCTGTTTTTAGTATTACAAAAGAACTATTGGTATACCCTGGGAGAGAAGGAACATGAGGATAGATATTTGACTATCAATTATATTCTAATTTCTGCTTATGGACAGATGGAAGATGTAAGCCAGGTAAAAGCTTCAAGCTAAAAGGTAGTACCATTCACAAATTTTCACTGCTGGTTGGAGCAGAGCATGGATGGTCTGTCATGGCTTGAATGTGTTATTGAGAGGGAATGTGGCACTAGACAAAAGAAGCCAAGGAAACCCAACCCACACGATCTGCCTGTCACTTCCTACCCCAACCACTCTGAACTTAAGAGTTGTCATGGATGTGAGGGAAGATTCAAGAGCTCAAAATGTGTTCCTTCTTTGAAATATTTCAGTGACAACAACAATGAGTCATCAACAGACAAACAAACAAACAAACAAACAAACAAACAAACCCAAATGACCTGAGAATTTCATATCCAGCCAAGTTATCATTTATGTGTGGATTCATCCAGATGCGCTTCAGGCATTCCAATCTCAAAACAGAAATAAGGAGCCATGCACACTCTTTAAGGAGTAAAGCACGCTTAGAGGCATTTCAGCTAACTCAGAGACCAATTAAAAAATAGCAAGAATGACATTCTTCCCACAAAATGTCCTAGTCTTAAGAAATGAACATTTAACTAACAATAAGATCCTATGCACAATTAAAGTGCATACTGTTTAATTATTCATGAAGACTCAATGCATCTTTTTCTAAAAATATTGTGTCATATGATATTCCCTTTCTAAAAAATCATTAATAGGAAAAATTACAAATAATAGTGAATTATGGTCAATATATAGTAAGAAAGTTGCTAAATTATCATGAAATTTTAGATCTAGACTTTATTAAATAAAGGTAGTTAGACTTATAAAAATACATTGTTAGGTATGGTTGAAGAAACTAATGATGTTAATAACTCATTCTATAAAGAATGCATCCTTGTCTATATGACATGGTATTAATAATTCTTGTCTACCAAATAAAATCATTAGACTAAATCAGGCCTGATAATCTCACCATATCAAGACCCTATTAAAACAAAGCAAAACAAACAAACTACCAATCAGAAGGTGCAGGCAAAAGCTAATCAAAGAGGCTAGAATGTAACTCAGTTGGAAACACTTGACTGGAATTGCTATGGTACTAAGTACCATTCAACGATATAATGACAGGAAAATGATGGAGGTGCAAAGAGAGGCTGGCAAGTAACTGTGAAATCCTGATTCTAATATGCTACTGTTGTTTACCATTTACCTGCAATGTGATCATCCTGATGCAAAATTGATTGGGCTAAGAGTGAAGTAGATGCACGAAGGATGGGGAGATCAAGAAATAGAAAGGGAAAGCACCTACCTTGCCTGATTCAGAATTAATACCAACAGTTGCTTTATTTCTGTACTCAGGACACATATATTAAAATAGATTCTAAATTCCATATAAGAAAATGTATCCTGTAAATACACATGTACCTCTGGACTTTAGGAATATGTTACATTTTTCTTATTTTAATATAACATTGTGGATTAATAGAGAAAATATTAGCTTCTCTTGAGATATGCAAAGAATGTTAACTAAATGCCTATTTAAAAATATCTAAGTAATACATACAAGTTCAAACAGAAAAAACATCAATATTAACACCAATTGGAAAAAAAATCATTTTTAACATTAGGTAAATGAAGTTCTAGTTATTTATTTTTTGAAGATATGGGTGTAGTGTACATGTCGAACTTAATGAGATAGAAGGTATTGAATCAATATAGATACTTCTTTGCCTAGGCATAGGCCACCCGTTAATTATGTAGGTTCCAGGGATCTGCGCTCTGATCATCAGTCTTGAAGCACTTGTTTAGGAAATGCTTCAGCCACTGGCTTGTCTCCCTAGCCCAGACTCTGTTTTATTGTGATGATCTATGACTAAAGTTGATTAAATCTGAGCATACAATATATCATTGATTCTGAATATAAACAGTATATTTGTGAATTTGTGGGTGAATATATTTCTGGTCAAACTATATTATTTTAGTAAGATCACAAAATAATGGATTTCATTGTGACATTTCTTGTTCTTATTCATGTCTCACTGACCCTGCCTAATCAATACCCTGCCATTTCTATTACCCAGCCTTTCTCCAATAAGCCCCCCTTGGCTTTTATATTACATCTGTCCACATGCACACACATATAAAACATGTATATGTATGTATATATATATATATATGTGTGTGTGTGTGTGTGTGTGTGTATGTATATATACATAAATATATTAACATTTTGAAGATGAGAAACTTATTAAAATATTCCTATAATATTATAAAACTATGAGTGATTACTTAAATAATATGGTTTCTTCATTTAGCTTCACATCATGCAATTCTAGAATTCCTCAACACTATCTGATCACAGAAAACTGTTCTTATAGTCAACCTGGTTTACTCCCCCTCAGGAGTCACTTTTGAATTATCCTTCATGTTTGTTGAAGTTTGCACCCTTTATGTATTTCTGTGTGATCCTAACCATGAAAACCAATTTAGCTATTTTCTTTTTTAAACAAATCCAATTGTTTAACCTAGGGTTTGCCCCTTTTTCCTTTCCAGAGCTCATTACCTTAAGTTTTGATGTATTATTTGACTGTATCTCACTTTTACACTTTAAAGGGGATTCCAGTTTCAATTACTACATGCTACGTATCTGTCGTTTCAATTACTACATGCTACGTATCTGTCCTTGTTAGCCTTGGATCAACTGGAAAGCCCAGACTCACCTGAGAGTACAGTCTCAGTTGAGACAGTGCCAGATCTGATTGACCTGTGGGCACATCTCTGAGGGATTATCTTGATTATCAATTGACACAGGAGAGCCCAGCCCACTGTGAGTGGCACTGAGCAGGTGGTCTTGGGCTGTTTAAAAAAAATGTAACCAAGTTTGAGCCTATGAACCAGCTAGCAAACAGTATTCTGTGGTTTCTTTTAATAAGTCCTCTTGAGTTCCTGCTCGGATTATCCTCAATAAAGGACTGTGCTTTATAAGATGAAGTAAGCCTTTCCCTCTCTTAATTTGCTTTTGGTTCAGTGTTTCATCACAGCAAGAGAGGGAAGTCTTCTCTCTGAAAACGTGAAATACAACCACAGATTCTTTACTGGAGCATTAACACACACACCATCTGTCATTTGTCTTTGACTCTATATATTTCTACATCAGATTCCCTTACTTGATTTAGTAAATGAATGTTTTACTGACATAAATACTTTTCCATCACTTATTTTAATATGTCTCTTTTTAAAGTTTAAGTGAAAACAAAACAAAAACACACACTAACCAACCAAACAAACAACCCCAAACTCTCAAAACCCCAAACCTGGCTAGTATAATATTCTTGCTCCCATTTTCTTCCCATCAGCACTTTGCACTTTCTGGTGCAGTTTTCTCTGGCTCAGGAATTGCTCTGAAAATGTCAGTGACCCAATTATTTTCCCTGGGTAATGGCTTGCATTTTGCTTAGCCGTCTCAAGTCTGTTTTTTTTTTTTTTAATTTTCATGCATTAACTAGATTATATACCTGTAAAATTTGATCTGTATCTGTGTGCTGATATTTAAAGGACCGTAATTTAACTGAAGCTAGGTTTTATTTTTTAAATACCACAAGCTTTTAAAATTTAATTTTAGTTTTTAAATCTTTGTGTGACTCTGTATGTGTTGATACATGTAAGTGTGGATACATGACACAGGTCATTGTTAACAGAGAACAAGTTTGGGTGCCAATCCTTGCTTAAGCCCTTAAGACAAAGTCTTGTTTATCTCTGCATATAACAGCCTAACTGATCTTTGAAATTCCTATCTCTGCCTTCCATCTCTCTGTAGAAGAGTTGAGATTACAGACAGATAATTTTATATAGAACTTCTATGAAGAGTTTTGAAATCCAATCTCCATTCCTCATGCTATGTGGTAAGTACTTTACTCACTGAGCCAGTACTCTGCCCTTTAATGTCATAGATTTTTGTTTCGTCTTCTATTACATCTGATGAGTTTTGAAATGTTATCTGTTTGGTAATTACTCTATGTATACTTGATTTTCATTTTATGGCTTATACATATATTAATGCACTCTTTCATGCATTTATTGTAATGCTATGTTTATCAGTACAATCTATGTCTGTTATGTGTAATCTCTATTGTTGATTAGATATAGAGTCACCTAGGTGACACACCCATGAGTATTTCTAGGACGATTTAAGTTAGAAAAAAAGACACATCCTAAATGTGAACAGCACCAACACTTAGGCTGAGTAAGTAGGGTGAGTAACAAAGAAAAACAGGGAAAGATTTATCTCTGTATTCACCTCTCTCTACTTCATAACTGTGGAACCAGCTACCCCAGCATCCCACCACCGTGCCTCTCCAACATAATGGACTGTATACCATTAAACCAGGAGTCACAACAAATGTTTCCTTTCTTATGTTGCTTTTGTCATTTATTTTGTTTCAGAAATGGTAAACTGCAACTAATACAAAAATATAACAAAAACTTATTTCTGTGTAAGAAATTCAAAGTTTAGCTCCAGATATGTTACCAAACATTTCCTATATCTTAATGTGTTTATAGTTTATAAGATCCTGATAATGCATTCTCTTTTGTTCTGTATCTTTATGGACTCTCTTTTGATCTTTCACTGTTGTGATTTTAATTTTCATGACATTTAAAGCATTTAATTTGTATTAAATTCTTCAATTAAGTGTAGCATCAATCCCTGAGCCATTGGAGAAGTAGATATGCTATGGATGCTGGAAGGTCTGCGGGACTAAGAGGAAGTGAGTGGTATTAAATTCTTCAATTAAGTGTAGCATCAATCTCTGAGCCATTGGAGAAGTAGATATGCTACAGATGCTGGAAGGTCTGCGGGACTAAGAGGAAGTGAGTGGTACAAGATAACAGCATTTTCTGCATATTAAAAAAACAATTGCACATATGATCTCACTGCAACTGTGACAATGTATCCAAGCTCAAACCAGAAGAAGTTCCAGCGAGGAGAGGGGAAGTTGGCACAGAGTTCCACAACTAACTGAGGAACTATCAGCATAGAAAGAGACAGCTTGCTTTAAGGGTGTGGCTACTGGGGTTCTACTATTCCACACTGGGTTTTATTATTCACCTCGTATACAGGAAGCATAAATTGGACCTGAATTGGAATTAGAAGAGGACATAAATTAGTTTGTGTCGGGAAGGTAAGGTTCTATTTAAGAGGAGTAGGAGGCGGTGAAGTGAATACAACTGTGTTGTGAGTTGTGAGTTGTGATAATTCTCAAAGAACATGTAAAAATGCCACAAAAATATAGCACTTGTATGGATTTGTCTTTCTTCCTAAAGCTTATATTATATTCTTTGCATTATTTGTTACTTGTATTCTTTCTTTATCTTTGTGTGTTGTCCTATGGAAGGAGGCTCCCAGTGTGTTTTGTGACTCCAGCTATTATACAGAAGTTATGAGACAAAGCATTCTTGTCTTCCACTCAAAGGCAAGTCCACCTACATCTCAGTTCCGGTGGAAGGCCTTTCTCCCACTGCACACATACAACAGGTCACTGCTTTATCTTGTCCTCTCTGGGGTTTCACTCAGCTATACTCCTCTTGTTATTATCATAAACTGTATTCGGTCTTCAACCCTGTGTTCTGTCTCTTAAGATATTCTGTCTATAGTCTCCAAAGCCAACACACATCAGATCCTTTCATATGGAACCTAAGTTTTCTTTGTGTTGTTTCTTCTTCTCTGATTATTTGTAAATTGAATTTACCAAAGAAATCTCTATTTATTTGCATTCCATATATTTTGCAGGGTTTTTTTTTTTGTTTTGTTGTTTTTTTTTTTCTTTTAGTAAATCATTATGAAGCTAAAATAATCTGGCCTTTTCCTTCAACAATAAGCTTGAGATATTTTTTCTAAATGTTACCAGGAACTTCCATGATATAAAATTCATAAATGTAAAGAGGCTTTATAGGCCAACTTGAAAAATATAATTTAGAATTTTCAAAAGTAATTTGTTAAACAAGTGCCCATTTTCTTTTTGAAACATACTAGCATTGGGTTTTATATTATTCTCTTTTCTTTGAATACACTTTTTTGCTTCTAAGTTTCCATTTATTTATATTTAAATTTTGTTTTGAATTTATTATAGATAGATAGATAGATAGATAGATAGATAGATAGATAGATAGATAGATAGATAGAAAGAGAGAGAGAGAGAGAGTTTGGATCACATGGATGTATTTGCATCATGTGAATGCCTGGTCCTTGCAGAGCCCATAAGTCCATTCAGATCGCTTGGATCTTGAGTTACATATGATTGTGAGCACATTACATGAATCTGCAGAGGAGCCGGTGTTCTTAACTGCTGAGCTAGCTCTTCAACCCATTTTCATTTCTTTACTTAAATATCTATGATCATCCTAAGTATTCATGTTTATCACTGCTTGACATCAGTTCTTCATGTCATCGAAGTTAATAATACATTTTTAAAAGATCATTATTATTTTATGTGTGTGAATGCTTTGCCTGCATCTATATATGGGCACCCCATGTGTGAAGTGACCACATAGTTCATAGGAAGGCACCAGATTCCAAGAAAGTAGAGTTACAAATGGTTCTGAGCTACCATGTGGATTCTGGCCTTTTGCAAGAGCAGCCACCATTCCAAATCTCTGAGTATTCACTCTAGATCCATTTTATAAATTTCTGAGTCACTGAATTATTTCTCATACATGGAATTATTATAATCACATATCCATATGTAAATTATGCATTATATATTTTTATCTCTTCTTAATTAGAATTTTTACCTCTTCCTAACTCTCTATCTACTGATGTTCCCAGTCCATGTCATTTTATATGCTATGGAACTACATCCAATGTAATAATCTTCTTTTCAAAAACTGCCTATTTCCTCAGACATTATACTTACCAAATGGATGTTTTCAGTACCTAGTCAGTTTCCTTCTGCAGTCAGGAGCACATCTCACTTGCTCAAACTCCTCAATGAAGAGTTTTCCTTCTGTGTATGTATACCCCCATAAGTACAGTACCAATCACCAACAGTCTTTCCATTTCTTTTTGTTTCATAACAAGCCACCTGATCACAGGTAGAAAATGTTTTTATGTTTTTGGTTGTGAGCCTAGCCTTTAACGGCTGAGCCATCTCTGCAGCCCAGAAAATGTTTTTAAAGTATACACCACACTGTTCCCTATTCAGGCTTTTCCACTTCCTATATACAATAATAGAATATGTAACACATTCACAAAATTTGCACGCTCCTTGAACTACACTGGATTTACAAAGCTTATGTCAGTTACTCTGTCCCTCCTTCTGGTCACTGTCCACCTTTTAAAGAACCCTTTGCCCTTCTCTGAGATCTGTACATATAGTTTCCTTCTTCCGCCAGTGTTTCAACCCCATCCATACTGGCAAAATCCCAGAATCAGTCTCCTTGTCAACATGCTCAGTCAGCCAAACTCTCAAATTTTCATTTAAACAAAAATTCAGAGAATCTTTTACTGTCCATCCTGACAAAGTTCACATTTCTCACACTTTTTGTAACATGCCCCATGAAGCTAACAAATTAAGGGAGTTATGATTAGATGGCATTGTTTAATGTTTGCTTCTAATTGTAGACTTTGAGTTGTATGGGGACATAAAATGCCTTGTTTCTGGATATATGCTCAAATGGAAAGAATAGCCACCTGTAGCTGAGAGGTGGTTCAGTGGTTAAAAAATCATGCTGCTCCTGTGTAGGACCAGGGTTTTGTTCCCATCATGCATATTATGGTTCATAATAACATACAACTCCATTTTTAGGGGATTTAATGACTTCTTAGCATGGGCATTAGGAACACACATGGTACTAACACATACATGAAGACAACACACATACATAAAAATAAATAGATATTTAAAATTGTATCTGGAAGACAAGATGCATGGAATACAGGTCTGCAGAGATAAACCTCTAGTGTCTTGGGAAAATAGAACTTCCTTATTTTTCTCATGTTTCTGCTCTTCCTATAGCTGGAGATTTAAATTTCCCATCACTGTTCAGTTATTAAGTTTAATAATAAGATAACAGTCTACTGTTACTTGCCAAAGTCTTATTGATAACTTTAATAAATTTTGGTATGTTTTAATTTGAATTAGAACAACTCTTCATATATTAAATGCTTAATACCCACTTGGTGGAATTGTTTGGGAAGGGTTAGGATGTATAGCCTTGATGAAGAAGGCATTTCATTAGGGTTGGACTTGGTGGTTTTAAAATGCCTGTGTCATTTCCAAATAGTTCTTTCTCTTTGATTGTGGATCAAGATTTAAGGTCTCAGCTACTGCTCCAGTGTTATGCCTGCCTGTATGCCATCATTCTCTCATGGTTATGGATTCATTCTCTGAAGCTGTAAGGCTCCGCTAATCTCTCATTTCTATAGGTTGCCTTAGTCATAGTGTTTTATCACAATAATAGAAGAGGAGCTAAGATGTATAGTGATATTTCTGACATAATTTATTTTCTACATAAATGTTAGTCAGCAGAAAATTCATTTTCCTCTGAATTCCTTCACTAAAATAAGTAATAAATAAATGATAGTATGAACATGAACAGATATATAAATGCATGCCATACCAGGGCTGGATAGCTATTTTAATTTTAGCCAAATGAAAATGCATGACCCAGTGGCTTAATTACTTAAAAACCTTCAGCCAATTCATTACTTCTCCTAATTTCTTTATAATACAATAATTTGCAATCCACCTTTTTAGGGGGGAAAAGTAAAGTCACATACAAAGCCTTATTTCCTGTATTCAACACTAAACTTTCTAAGATTTCATCGAGGAAAGAGTCAATGTTAATGGATGTATGCCATTTGAATATTAAGCCAAACTGGCTTCTCTCATTTTCAGTTAAAAAAAATCAACTTATTCTTTTAATTTATTTAATTTGCGAACATTGGTTTCACCTTCTCTAAGCAGATTAGCTTGACATAAGTAATGTGTCTTCAAAGTTGTTGCTACTGCCATTAGTGATAGAGACGATTAAGAACTCCACTTTCAAGAAGTGCCACCAGATAATAAATGGGTTCTTTACTTGGCTCTCAAAACAGCCTTGGGAAGGCTGTTTCTCTCAACTGAAGAATGATGGCAAGTTTTTGAGAATAAAGAAGAAAAATTTGTTTATATATAGAATCATTAAGACAGTAAAGACCCCCTCCCCCCAACAAAAAGAAAGAAATTTAAAAAAAAGGTAAAGAATCACAGGGAAATGCTGGGAAGATTTTCTGCAGTTAAGGACACTGGATGCTTATGCAGAGGATGAGAATTCAGTTCCAAGTACTCACAAAAGGTATCTTACAGCAACCTGTAGCTATAGTACTAGTGAATCTATTGCCCTCTTCTGACATTCCATAATTACCTGCACATATCAGTGCATATGAGGTTCATGAGATTCTGTCTCAAAATAAAATTGAAAACAAAATTTACCATAGAATTAGTTCAGTGATTAAAGGTACTGGCTACTTTTTCAGAAGACCCAAGTTTGTTTCCTAGCACCCACATGACAGTTTATAAACATCTGGAACTCCAGCTCCAGGGAATCTAGTGCATTCTACTGGCCTCCATGGGTACTGTACATACAAGGTGCACATGCATAAATGTAAGCAAAGCACTTATTGTCATAAAATAAAAATAAGTAAAAAATAGAGTAAAGGGAAAATTAATTTAAAATAAAAGAGTCGGAGATATAACTTAGAGGTAGTGTTTGTCTAGTGTGTATACAGAATTTAATTCAATACCCAGGACTGTGGGAAAAAGTCAACATATCAGTTGGATGATAGAGTATAAATTTTCATGGAAGAAACTATCTGGAAACAGCACCTTTATTTATGTGTCCTAATTAATATTAATACTTCTGGTTTCACTGACTATTATTCTAACTATATTGCATAATTTAGATTATTTAATTCCCTGATAAACCTGAATTAAAATACAATTGTCCTTCTTTCTGATTGAGCATCCAGATTTAGTAATGAGTTAGGATGTGCAAAAATTCATTAATGATCAGGTTTGCATATCTATTTTGTGTCAGGTGTTTATTACCCAATTTCATACAATAGTTCTTTGTTTTCACAATACATCTGTCTAAGAAATAGTTTCAACCTGCCATTTCTAAAGAAAAAAATAGAATTAAGGAAACACATAAGCAGTTAACTCAACAAAGAATCTAGAATGTTTAAGCTAACATCTGGCCTCCACTCATGAAATTGTTTCTAAATCTCTCAGCAGTACTAAGTTTATCAAAGTGATACAGCACTAACTTTTATGTTTTTCCTATCTGGAGGTCATAGTCAGAAAAATGTAGGGTACCTCTGCAAAGCAATACTAAAAGAAAGCAGATGTTTCAATTTTCTTCACTGTAAAAGAGCATTTCAGTACTATTTTAAAATTCAGAAATCAAATTAGAATTTTTAATATTTTTAATTGCATGTATGTATATTTGTGTGTGCCCAGTGACAGATGTACAATATATTCATGCAGTTCCTGCAAGGTCCAGAAGAGGGTCCCTGATCCCTTAGATGTGAACTCACATATGGTATGAATAGCCTGTTTGTCCTAAAAACCAAACCCTGGTCCTCTGCAAGAATAGCCAATGAACTTAACTGTCAATCCATCACTCCATCATGAAAATATAATGCTAATTTATAGTTCATAAATTTTATTTTTCAATGAAGCAAATATAGTTCTTTTAGGAAGTCTTGGTTTTACAAAAAGTTACGTCATTTAATGTATTGTTTGCTCCTCAGCCTTCAGATCAATTTTGCAATTAGAGTTTAGAATGTAATATTCAGAAAGAAAGTTTGCAGAAAAGGTTTCTAATAACAGCTTTGTGTTATTAATGTGTTGGTACTGAGCTCTGTAACTTACATGGATTCTCACCAAGAAAATTAAAGAGCCCAACTTATTCAATTATACTGTCCCACACAACCATGTGCTTATAAGAGCTAAGTCAGAGCATGAAAAAAAAATATGGTAGACTACATTTACCCCAAATGACTACATCTTTACTTTCAGTTCCTATGTACATTCTGTTTTGTTAGGTTTTTTTTTTATAGGTAACTGACAGCCTTTTTTTTTTAAAGATTTATTCATTATTATATGTAAGTACACTGTAGCTGTCTTCAGAGACACCAGAAGAGGGCGACAGATCTCATTACGGATGGTTGTGAGCCACCATGTGGTGGCTGGGATTTGAACTCAGGACCTTCGGAAGAGCAGTCAGTGCTCTTAACCGCTGAGCCATCTCTCCAGCCCCCCTATGTACATTCTGAATCTTAGTGAATCTCCTGTAAGGAGAAGTCATATAGTCTCCATGATGAATCTTAATGGATTTCACTTTCTGCTCTGTGTGACACCGAATCACTAGACGTCACATAAGAGTAGATCCACCCTCTCCTTTGTCATATTCTCCAGTGAGCCTTGAAACCTTTAGACATCAGTATAAAAATCCTGATACTTTGAATTTCTTATTCTGAATAATTTTAATAAACAGAAGGAAGGAAAGCCACAGATGGTATAAGTTTCACTAGCTCCTCCATTTTTCATACTAGGTGCAGGACCCTGAACAGAGAGAATCTTCAAACAACCTTAGCCCCCTTTTTATCTGACTAAATATGAGTAAAACTCAAACTGAAAATTTCCTAGTGGGGCTCCTTTCAATTGAAATTTACTTAATTTATTTAATTATTTAATTTATATTCCATACTTTATGCTATACATTTCTCTCCTATATTTTGTTAATTGAGCAAAACTAAGGCACAAACAAAAAGGAAAAAGAAAAAAAGAAAAAAAAAAGCGACGCATTTTGCTTCCAGATAACTTTGAGTGGTGCTTTATAGAATTTTAATAACATTAACTTGGTTTTATAAATAAGTTTTTTAATTAATTAGTCCAATAAAACAACTACATCCCAGAAAGACTTCCTGGGTCACTTTATTTTAGTCAGTTTCTACTTTAAAGTTTCCAAAGAATGAGTTAAGTCCTACCCATCAGAATGTGCTGAATATGTCAAAGACTGACACAGAAAATAAGGATTCCAAAGAATGCCAGTTCAATTTACAAAATGCACCACAGTTTTGAGTACTTTAATTAAAACATAATACTATAGTGTATCAGCTGCTTTTCTTGCTGGACTGCCAAATAAGGATCAGCTTACGAAAGGAAGGATTTAGTTTGGTTTACAATTTAAGGAAAATAATCCTTGGAAACATAGAAAGAAAGGAGCAGGATTTAAGCACATCTGTGGTTGTGGAGCATAGGGAGGGTTGCTCACATGTGGGTAGGAAAGGAAGGAGAGAGATAAAAGATGGGAGAGCTAGGCTATAAATCTCAATCAATCCCCTCCACACATACCAATATCATATTGTACTTCCTGTGGCTATGTTTCACTTCCTGAAGGTTCGACAATGACCCAAAATGGTACTGTCAGCTTCAGGTAACAAATGCTCAGACACATCAGCCTTTGAGGGAACACTTCCACTCAGACCATAACATGCAGTAACAACTTTAAGAAGACAAGTGTTTGTAAAATTTAACATCACTACAAATGTATATACAAAATCGTAAAACCCAAATAAAATATTTCCATTTTTGCTTTTTGGAAAAGATCCATTTTAAACACTGTTCAGGCTCTGTCTAGTGAATGAGACTTTACAACATTCCACAAGGCCCTTGGGTTATCCCTTCTAGTTCTAATCTACAGTGTTTGCTCTCTATTTATTCCATCGGACATGCAAGACGACTCATCGCCTATACTTGCTTTCTCCTTATCCAGGCTATCTGCTTCCTACACCTAGAACACAGCTGTTAAAGAAAGCTCACAGAGTAAGAAACAGAAAATTATGTTCATTTATCAATGAATGCGTACCATGTGTGTTCTTTTGTGATTGGGTTGCCTCACTCAGAATGATATTTTCTAGTTCCGTTTGCAGCGTCATAGGAGGAATAACAATATGAACCACCCAGTACCTCCAGAGCTCCCAGGGACTAAACCACCAACCAAAGAGTTCACATGGAGGGTCCCATGGCTCCAGATGCATATGCAGCAGAGAATGGCCTTGTTGGACATCAAAGGGAGGGGAGGCGTTGGTCCTGAGAAGGTCAGATGCCCCAGTATAGGGGAATGCCAGGACAAGGAAGCAGGAGTGGGTGGATTGGTGAGCAGGGGGAGGGGGAGGGGTTAGAGAGGTTTCAGGGGGGAAACCAAGAAGGGGAACAACATTTGAAATGAAAATATAGAATATATCTAATAAAAAAAGAAAATTATAATGATGCCTATGAAATTAGTAAGGTAGGCATATGCTCTTAAGGCTTCAGATTTAAGAGCAAATATTTATTTGGTACTAAAAATTTTAAGTTATAAATATTCAAAAATCTTAGTTTTTCTGAGTTTGTAAGGCTATTCATAAAATAAATGATTATAATTTGCACTGGGTTCCTATCATGTTGATTTGAGTATAATTATATGGTTAGCCTTTTTAACTTTATGACTTTAAGCATGTTGTATATAAATGTAAATGTACAGATTAATTTATAGTAAATTATTCAATATATGAAGTATTTCAGGTAAAATGGAACATGGTACCATTTTCCGCATACTACCTTATTTATCATTCTATCTCATAAGGACCGTATCTTCAAATAATTTCAGATTTTAAGGTTTCAGCTAAAACGTTATATGCATTAAGCTGTCCTCAGACATGCTCTCAAACTATGCATTAATGAACTAAAACCAACCATAGTTCTTTAGGTCCTAGTACTTTCTAAAGAATATGTAATAAATGCTCAGTCTATGAACATAGTGGAGCATGTGTCCTTATTGCATGCAGGTAAAGGACACATGCTCCACTATGTTCATAGCAGCCTTATTTATAATAGCCAGAAGCTGGAAAGAACCCAGATGTCCCTCAACGGAGGAATGGATTCAGAAGATGTGGTATATCTACACAATGGAATACTACTCTGCAATTAAAAACAATGAATTCACGAAATTCCTAGGCAAATGGTCAGATCTTGAAAATATCATCCTTAGTGAGGTAACCCAATCACAAAAGAACACACATGGTATGCAGTCACTGATAAGGGGATATTGACCCAGAATCTTGGAATACCCTAGACACAATCCGCATATCAATAGATTTCTAAAAAGATGGAAGGAGAGACCCCTGGTCCTGGAAAGACTGGATGTAGGGGAACGCCAGGACAGAGTAACGAGAGGGGGTTGAATGGAGAAAAGAGGGAGGGAAGGGGGCTTATGAGACTTTCGGGGAGGGAGGAAACGGGAAAGGGGAAGTGATTTGGAATGTAAATTAAAAAAATAAAATAAAATAAATAAAAAAAAATGCTCAGTCTATATGACTAGAGTTTAATCCAAATAAGCACAAAGCACACATCTCAATGTGAATTTCCATCAAAAAATAAACAGCAATGCAGAGAAAACTGTTCCCTTTTAGCTGAAAATAAATTGTTACAATATCACAGTTATAGCTAGATACTTACAATAAAGTGCATTTTCCCAAGGGGGGAAACATGCAAAATGAAATATGGTATATATGTCTCTTTATTATTGAGGTATTCATATAATTCTTGTCTTTTCACCCTAAAGATTGAACACTCTTATTCCTGTATATAGAGTTTTCATAGGCTCCCATAAAATAACTATAAGATCCACTGACAGCAATATTCAAATTAACACCATGGTGTTATCATTTATATTTTTTAAAAAAAACTATAATTTTTGCCATATTTTAAGTTTCAAATGAAGCATCATTTGTTTATTAGATATTTTCTTTACATTTCAAATGTTATCCCCTTTCCTGGTTTCCCCTCCAAAAACACCCTATGCCATCCCCCACTCCTCCTGCTCACCAATCCACCTACTCCTGCTTCCCTGTCCTGGCATTTACCTATACTGGGGCATTGAGCTTTCTTAGGACTAAGGACCTCTCCTCCCTTTGATGTCCGAAAAGGCCATCCTCTGCTATATATGCAGCTGGAGCCATGGGTCCCTCCATGTGTACTCTTTGGTTGGTGCTTTAGTCCCTGGGAGCTCTGGGGTACTGGGTGGTTCACATTGTTGTTCCTCCTATGGGGCTGCAAGCTCCTTCAGCTCCTTGGGTCCTTTCTCTGGCTCCTCCATTGGAGACCCTGTGCTCAGTCCAATGGTTGGCTGAATGAAGAATCATTTCTTAGATATTTTATATGTATATTTATGGTATGTATGTATGTATGTATGTATGTATGTATGTAGTTTATGTGTGCTCTTGGGAACTAGAGAAGGACATCAGGAGTCCTCTTCTCTTACTCTGTGTTGTCTTTTACCTTTCAGAAAGGTTCTCTCACTTAACATAGAGCTAGGTCATTAGTCAGGAGCCTGGTCAATCTTCCCTGCCCATTCCCTTATTATATAGAACTGGATTTATAGTAGTAAGTGCTTACACATGGGTATTTATGTGAGTTCTGCAACATGAACTCAGTTTCTTAGGGTTACACAAGTACATTGTCTTAGTTTCTTTTTTTCTATTGATGTGATAAAAATACCCTGAGAAAACAAAACTTTGTGAACTAAAGCTTTATTTTAGTTCATTTGTTCGGGTTGAAATCCATCATAGCAGGGAAGTCACAGTGGCAGAAATTTGACAGAAATGGTCACCTTGTATTCACAGTCAAGAGCAGAAAACAGTGACCTCATGCAATAGGCCAGTGCTCAGTTCTGTCTCTCCATGTCCTTTAGTCCAGGGCCCAATTGGCAAAATAAATGATGTAGTCTATATTCCAGGTGAATCCTTTTACCTCAACCCAATTAAGACTATCTCTCAAACAAACATGTGACCAAGGCCAACCTGATCTATATTTTCCTTAGAAAGATCATTTTCAGGTGATTCTAGATTGTGTTGGCTTTTGAATCATAATTCTTTCCTTATCCACTAAGCCTTCTTTCTGGACCTTATTACTTTTTTGCAGCAACAGAGGCACAGGAATTTAATAAGATTTGTTTTCTTCATAGTCAACAAAATTATGGAAGTAGGGACGTGTTTACTTGAAGAATCTGACTCTTCAATAATTTACAAGAAAAACTGTACCATTGACTTGGTGGTGTCTGGGTTCTTTTGCATTTATTTTTAAATTGAATCTTCCTACCATGACATCAGTGGCTTGATCCCATTTTGATGAAAGGAAACTGAAGAACTGGGCTCATTGGCTGACCGCTATTTCCTGATGGGTGAAAGCTAGCATCACTCAGGACCATTTGAATACTCAAAGTTCTGTACTACATTTACATACAGATTATAGTACCTGTTTGTATATACTAGTTAAACTAATAATTATCTTAGTGTTATGTTGTTGAAATCCCATTGTTTCCATGTACTTATAACACTTGTTCCTGAAATAGAACTCATTGTGAAGCAATAAAAGCCAAAGATACATACAATTAGTGCTAACAATGGTTAATGTGGTTACCTAAAACATTTGGTTTGTTTTCCCATGAAATATTGTCATTCAAAGGACGTTTTATACATAAAACATGTGATTAGTTGTTTTCCTTTCTCCTCCCCCTCTTCATGTGTTTGCTTGAAAATTTCTGTTAACAGTGATCATCATGCCACATGACTACAATCTTAGTCCTCAGAAAATAGAGGCAGGAGTATCCCACATTACACAGGAGCCTGAGTTATAAAATTCTGTCTCCAAACACAACTAAAGGTAAGAATTAGTTTTCATGAAATTCTAAGTCATGTTTCTGGACCCTAAATACTGTATGTTTTGGACATAATTGGTAATAAATTATTTATATTTATTTATTTATTTATTTATTTTTGTGTGTGTGTGACACATTGAATATGTGTGTATACATATATACAATGTATACATATTTATTATATATATATACACAAACACACACAAAGACACACATATACATATATACACATTGTATATATGTATACATATGTCAAAGCAAGGCCAGAAGAGTGGCAGAAACACCTGTCCATCTTTGTCCCACCACAAGCCAAACAGACTAACCAGTGACCAAAATAGAAAGAAGCTTCTCCATTGTGGGCATACCTTAATGAAACCAAGTAGGCAATATAAAATGGTAGCTCCAAGCTTGAGGGGATGCAATGTATACATATATACTATATTTATCAATAAATTCCCTTACACCCTTTCTCAGTTAATTCCATAAACTCCTCCCTCCATACATGTACCACTGATCTGATTTGCCTTCTGTTATAGGTTGATTTTTCTCTCTTTTTTTTTATTTTCTAAGCTTTTTTTTATTTACATTCCAAATCATTTCCCCTTTCCCGTTTCCTCCCTCCCCGAAAGTCCCATAAGCCCCCTTCCCTCCCTCTTTTCTCCATTCAACCCCCTCTCGTTTCTCTGTCCTGGCGTTCCCCTACATCCAGTCTTTCCAGGACCGGGGTCTCTCCTTCCATCTTCTTAGAAATCTATTGATATGCGAATTGTGTCTAGGGTATTCCGAGATTCTGGGTTAATATCCCCTTATCAGTGACTGCATACCATGTGTGTTCTTTTGTGATTGGATTACCTCACTAAGGATGGTATTTTCAAGTTCTGACCATTTGCCTAGGAATTTCGTGAATTCATTGTTTTTAATTGCAGAGTAGTATTCCATTGTGTAGATATACCACATCTTCTGAATCCATTCCTCCGTTGAGGGACATCTGGGTTCTTTCCAGCTTCTGGCTATTATAAATAAGGCTGCTATGAACATAGCGGAGCATGTGTCCTTATTGCATGCAGGTAAAGCCTCTGCGTATATGCCCAGGAGTGGTATAGCAGGATCCTCCGGGAGTGTCATGCCCAGTTTTCTGAGGAACCACCAGTCTGCTTTCCAGAGTGGTTGTACCAGCTTGCAATTCCACCAGCAGTGGAGGAGTGTTCCTCTTTCTCCACATCCTCGCCAACAACTGCTGTCTCCTGTGTTTTTGATCTTAGCCATCCTGACTGGTGTGAGATGGAATCTCAGGGTTGTTTTGATTTGCATTTCCCTAATGACTAAGGATGATGAATATCTCTTTAGGTGCTTCTCAGCCATTAGATGTTCTTCAGGTGAGAACTCTTTGTTTAGCTCTGTACCCCATTTTTAATAGGGTTACTTGCCTCTCTGGAGTTTAACTTCTTGAGTTCTTTGTATATATTGGATATTAGCCCTCTGTCGGATGTAGGGTTGGTAAAGATCATTTCCCTATTTAGTTGGTTGCCGCTTTGTCTTTTTGGGCTGGAGAGATGGCTCAGCGGTTAAGAGCACTGACTGCTCTTCTGAAGATTGTGAGTTCAAATCCCAGCAACCACATGGTGGCTCACAACCATCCGTAATGAGATCTAATGCCCTCTTCTGGGGTGTCTGAAGACAGCTATAGCAAGTAAGCAAGTGGGGCTGGAGCGAGAAGAAAAAGTGTCTGTAGACAGCTACAGTGTACTTACATATAATAAATTATTTATATTTATTAATTTGTAAAGATGTATTTAGTTCTCAATATATACTGTAATTCAAATACTCAAGTGATTCACTACAAATTACTTAAAGTCCCCGCAAAATAAAGAAATATTGGATTGTTAATGTTTCTTAATGAATTTTCTATCAATGAAGGGAAAACAAATCAAATAATTGGTAATTAATCATTTTTAAAAGAGAAAAATGTCAAGACTTTTCTTTTTCATTTTCTATTGATTTTCCTAAGTGGATGTCAGATGAGGGTAGATTTTGATCCCCTAGGGAATATTTTGCAATGTCTAGACACATTTTTGTTCTTGTAAATCTTGTTGATGTCATTTTATAGGTAAAGCTAATTGCAATTGTGAACATTCTACAGTGCACAACAGTGCTACAATAAAGTATTATATAACTATAAATCCCTATAGTACAATCTATGTCAGGGAATATATTAGTGGCTATAATATTTTTCCATTAATTAATTTTTTTACTCACTTTACAACCTGATTGCTGCCTACCCTCCTCCCAGTTTCCCCCTACAGTCTTTCCCCATGCCCCATCCTGTTCTCTCTTGAGAGGGTGGAGGACCTCCTGAGTATCCCCACCCAGCACATCAATTTTCTCCAGGGCTAGGGGAATCCTCTCCTACTGAGTCTACACATGGCAGCCCAGTTAGGGAAAGGAGGTCCACAGGCAGGCAACAGATTTAGGGACTGCCTCTGCTCCAATTGTTGGGAGACTCACAAGAAGATGTGCAGAGTGGCCTAGTTCCAGGCATTGCGTGCTGTTTTGTTGTTGTTCACACAACTAAAAGACAATGTCGCATACTAATAAAATGTCTCTTAGACTAGAAAGGAAACAATACTATCCTAGGAGCATTTCAGACTCTTTGGAAAGATGGTACCTCCTAATGTTTAAAGACAGTGCTCCTTACTACCACCAGATTCTCACAATGTGAGTGATTTAAGCATTCAGAAAGTCAAATTCTAACATTGTATTATCCAGTGTTTCTTAAAGAGATACATATGTTAAAGAGGAAACATGAAGTAGAGAGGGTTGCTGTATTAATTATCTTTCTATTCCTGTGATAAAATATTGTGACCAAAAGAAACTTAGGAAGAAAGAATTTGTTTTAGCTTATAACTAAAACAGCTAAACAGGGATACATTTCAGAGTGGCCCGAAAGTCAGGTGGCAGGAACAGGAAGCACAGAGATCACATCTTATCTATATACAGGAATCAAAAAGAACAGGAAATGGAACTAGTAAATAATGCCCCTTATAGCCCAAGTATTTGGTGCATTCCTTTAAATGCAGTGATGTACTTCATTTAAAAAGAATCCACTTCCTAAAGGCTCCATAATCACCCAAACGGACTACCAACTGGGGACCAAGTTTTCAAATACATGAGCTTTTGTCAGTCAAACCACATAGATGCTATAGAGAATATCTAGCTTATAGGAAAAATACATACTATTTGTTGATATAACAAAGATCATTAGGAGTCTATTATAAGCAAAAAGTATAGTAGAATTTATAGGAGATTGACCCCCACATCATGGAAGTCAATTATTTTGAGATTACTAGCACTGTTTTTATAAATAGCTAACAGAATGTAACAGTTTGTTCTTTCTAACTGTTCAAATTATAAGTTTAAGATATAAGCTAAATTTTATATAAGTTATCACATTGCATTTTTACCTATCATTTTTATGCCACATTCTTCACAAACCCAAGCTAACTTGTTTATTATAACTGGTAACTTCAAAAACTTAATAAGCACAATCCGTGCCTTTGGGATTCCTCTCTAATGTTTTCTTAGCTTCCTCAACTCATGATAACTTTACAGTTACTTGTGTTGTCAACTGAGTAACATCTCATTTAACCTTAGTGTTCTTTTTCAGCAACTGGCCATTTCTTCTTTGCTTTAGCAGAAGATGGCTCTATGCTGCACATTTTTCTGTTTATAAAACACCCTGTTTGCCCTTCTGACATATCTGACTTTCAGTGAAGTTAGCTTCAGAGTCTTTGAATGCATTATCATCTAGTTCCATCAACTGCAATCTACCCACAGAAGTTCACTATAGCAGACTGTCTCTGGGTCTTTATATAAATTCAATTCTCTTCCGTTTTTCAAATACTCCAATAGTTAAATTTTGGTGATGCCTATATATATTGATATCCTACAAGTCTGGAACATGTCTCTTACCTTTGTAAAGGTATGTTATGTGTCTCATCTCATAGACAGAAGGGAAAGAGTGCCCTAGCTCCAGAAAGAAACCAAGGATTAGTGTGACCAGCACACTATTGTCCTAGCCAAGCCTCTATCCCATTGGAAGATGTTTCCCACATTGAGGGCCAATATGTCATGCAGAATGTAGACTCAGACATCAACTGCATTAGAAACCTCCTCATGAGCCCTTCAGGAGCAGTCCAATTAATTTAACTAAATGCGAAACCACTCCAGTTTCCTTATCAACAGTAGAGAGTTGGAATTAGTGCCTCTGGAGTTATTCAAAAGAATTAATGCAATGACTGAAAATAAAGAATGCTTTCCCAGCAATCTGCATACCCTTTCATTCAGCTAAACTGACATCCCAAATCAATTACCACATGCAGTTATAGACAAATAGATTAGTGCAACTGAATAATGAAATAAAAATGAGATGCAAACATGTATAGGGGTGTTTTATGACAGGGATGGAATTACAAATCATCAGAGAAGGTGCTTGCAAACATCAAAATGTGCAGAAAGTGAGTGAAATATTCAAACACATGCTCTAAAATCAGAAAGAAGACAGAAATGCCTGCAAAAATTGATTTTAGGTTGACAAGGTTCAGCATGATTTAAAACATTTAAATAAAGACGAAAGACAGAAGCTCATAAAAGCACAAAATAAAACTCATTAAGTGATAATTGTATTGTTTGCTGCACTCATGGAGAGTATGCAACTAAAATCTTGGAATTACCAGCATAAGTTAATGTTTTTGCTGGTATTGATCTATAATTAAATGTTCATAGACATAAAAATTATAAGGTACTTTGCAATACTAACAATAAAATATGCAATACTTAAGTGGAGACTTCATTAAGCTTTATTGAAAAACATTTTAAAAGATAAAACTAATTGGAGATTCATTGTGTTAATATTTATGAAGACTCAAAATCATGAAGATATTCAGTCTCGAAATTTTATGGAAGTTCAATCAAAATCCATCAGAAGTTTCACTGTAAGTTGAAAAGCTAATTCTGTTAGAAAGAAGCCAAGGACTGGTTGCCATGGCATCTCTGTGAAAAAAACTAAATGAAGGACACTGTTCTTTTCAGATCTCACAATTTTTATAAAAGAATGGTTACAAAGACAATGTTATAAGTTTAATAATTAAGTATAGATTGCATAATAATTAGAGACATAGTCAAACACATGAACATGCATGCACACATATACTTTTGTGATTTCAATTAGTAAGACATGGGGGAAGTCAGTTGACTCAGCATATAAGGGAAATGAAGGTACCTGCCAATAAGCCTAAAGATCTAAATTCAATCTCCAGACACCATACAGTGGAAGGAGAGATCTGGCTTGAGAAACCTGCTTTCCAGCCTCAAATCTTGCACTGTTACAGCTATTTATTCACACCTACACACACACAAGTCCACAAAATATGTTCGAAAATGTACTAAAAATTTTCAAAGACAAAATATAGATGGATAGGTTACATTCCTGAGTTAAATTGAAATGTCATTTAATAAAGAGAGGATTTTTTTATAATGGGATATAGACCATTACATGTTATTGTATTAAAGTCATATTGCCTAAAATATCATTGTTTGATCTCATTACTGAAGTATACATTCTGTGTACATTCTGTGTCTGTAATCTTGCAGCCAAGCTTCATATAGCAAGTAGCAGAACATGTCAATTGACTGGAGATGCATAAGACAGACATGAACCTATTTTCATATATGTATGGTGGGATCATGGTGTCCAGGTAGGTTACTTATTTTCCAAATGTTCTATGATATTTATTACTGTTTTAAATAAATTTATGAAATCTTGTTTTGTAAGAAATTTATGACATGGGACAATTGTTCAAAAATTTAATGAATTATTTACAAGATAATATAGTATGTGGTTTCTGTAAGCAAAATCAGTATATAGATATATGTTTTTGAGGTTTTAAAGCATTTCTTCTTTGATAGTATCAATTTATAGAATTTTTTCTCATTTTCTTTATTTCTATAAGTGAATACCAAAGGAACCTTGATGAAGCATATTGTTGTGATGCTAGGCATGGTGGCACATATCTTTAATTCTTACACTAGGGAGACAAATGCAGGTGAATATTCTTGAGTTAGAGTTCACCCTGGATTATATAGCTAGTTACAGGCCTGCCTAATATACACAATGAGACCTTGTATGAAAAGAGAGACAGGGAAGGTCAGCTGATAGGTTGAGGAAATAATTAAGGTGGCAAATGCTTGCTATCCAATCATGAAAATTTGAGTTCATATTCCCAGCATCCACATAAAAAATATAGTCACACAAAGTTGTAATTTCAGTGCTAGATTAGGTATGTGGAGGTAATATTCCTGAGCTTGCTGCCCAAAGAGTTTAGCCTTATCCAACACCTGTGCAATCAACAAGAGACCTTATCTCAAAAAATATAATGGAGAAAAATTAGGAATTAACCCCATATTAACATGTGGGCTCTGCATTCATATGTAAGTTTATGTATAGATTAGAGAATACACACACACACACACACACACACACAAACACAGTATGTATGTTGGTTTGCCTGCAACAATACCTGTTATTTTTCCTGACTACATTGACAGGTTGCATTCATTCCAAATGAGTTTGTTGGTGAAACGAGGGCTACTGTAGTTAGATTCTGAGTGAAGAAGCAACGCACATGGAAAGAAAGCCAAAGACAAAACTAATGGCCAAATGAGAAATACTGAGTGAATATTCCCAGGTAATTACAAGGTTCTCATTTTATGATGGGAAAGAAAAAGCAATGACAAACAACTGGCCTGACCTCAAGGGTTCTGTCATCAAGGCAGCCATGAAGAGTTGCAAACTGAATCACATTCACAGCGTGCCATCTGAGGCTAGGCTTTTCACCATTTTATTGCAGCTAAATTTCCCTATGTGTGGAATATCAAATTAAATGCAGTATAAAAATGCTTATGGTTCTTTAGGGTATAATAAAGTGAACTCATGAAGCTGAAATTCATTTGTATGTTTTGTGAACTTGGGCCCATTTTGCTTAATGATAACTCCAGCCGGGCCAGAAGAATTGGTCAGAACTTCTATAGCACATCTTTTGTCCTCTTTTGTCTTAGAGTTCCATGGAGACTGAAATAAGATGAGAAATTAAGCTCACACAATAAGAAATATTGGTAATAGTCCAACATATTTGTCTCAGATGCCATAAGCCTTTTCAATACTATGTTTAAAAAATAATTTAATTTTTTTTTCTCCTTGGAATTGACTTTCCTAAGTCAAGAGAGTTTTTCTAAGTTGAAAAACAAAAATAGACAAGAGAATGTCAAGAACACTAAGCCTTAACAAAAATCTCAAAAGACCCCAAATACAACGGTATCCATGTTGCTCATTGACAGTATGAAGATTTGATCTTCGGTATTAGTCTCTAAATTTGTTCTACTTTCCACCAGCAAATTTAGGACATCAGATTTTACACTCATGAGCATCTGCCAGAATTTCTACTGAACATTGTGTTACCCACAGAGCTACAGCTTGATATCCCATTTCATTGCTGGCTTAATGGATGGAAATCCTCAACTGTTCTATACAGATCTGTTTGTTCTGCCCATTTCCAGGATAGGTGACAAATGTCAGAACTGAGATTTGAAGCTTCTGTCTTAATTGTGAACTGGTTGTAATCACCACCAATTGGCAGGCTGCTGGTTTGACATCTGCAGACCACTGAATAATGTCAGATATAAAGTCAAGCAGGAACTATGGATAGGATTTTTTTAGCAGTTTAGGCAGTTTGCAGTTTTCTCTTGAGGTAGAGGATGGAGGACTGCCATTCCTTAAACAGTATTAGAAACATAACATTTCTGCTATGCTCTTACTCTAAGATGTTTGCTAAGCAGAAATATAATCATGTCCTTTCATATTTTAACGATCGTCAGGCTGTGTCTTTGCTTGGCCATACCCATTCCAGAAACCATAATACTCATCCTGCTCACCCTGTGCTTCTGACTTCCTTCTACTGAATCTATTTCTCTTTCCATATGTCTTTCTGATAGTCACAGCTCTTGGCATTCCTCTCCAGAGAATAGTGTTTACAAAACCACAATTACTTAATGAATGGGGAAGGAATTTCTCCGATTTTGTGGCTGATTATCAGCCCCCCACAACACACATGTAAAATCTCGAGGTCAACACTGGATATCTTTTTCATTCCATTTGCCCTCTGACCACTATGTTTTTGAGACAGGGTATCACTATGTAACTCTGACTGTCCTGGAACTCACTGACATCCAGCTGCCTCTGTTTCTGCCGCTGAGATTAAAGGCATATGCCACCAAGAACAGCTTTCTATCTTATTTTGAGAGAGTGTCTTTCACAACTTGCATCTCATGGACCAAAGAATTCCATTGGCTCATATGATCAGTCTCCTTTAGGGTTGCAACACACACTTATTCTTAAAGCATTCATAATTATTTTTATTGTTGTTGTCAAACCAACTGCTAGTAATCTGAACTAAGGCATTACACTTGCATGGTAAACATTTTTTTCAGAACTTGTATTTAGCTGAGTATGGCAGCACATAACTGGAATTTCGGGACTTGGGAGATAGAAGTAAAGGCAAGATGTATTCAAGCTTAGTCTCAGACACACGTAGGAAGATTTCAGTCAACCAGAGATTCTTTCTAACAACAGTCATAATAAAAAGCTTTGCGGAGCTGAAGAGATGGCTCAGCAGTTAAAGGCACTGACTGCTCTTCCAGAGGTCCTGAGTTCAAATCCCCGCAACCACATGGTGGCTCACAATCATCTGTTATGGGATCTGATACCCTTTTCTGGTGTGTCTGAAGAGAGCAATGGTTTACTCATGTACATAAAATAAATAAATAAATTAAAAAAAAAAGTTTTGCTCAATTTTATCTGCATCCCTACAAACACAGAATAGGTTGTAGGTACATTCATATAAATATGGAGGTTTTCTACCACAAATATCATAATGAAAGTTGCTGTTGAGACATAATTTGTGAAAATGGGGCAATAATAAAAATAATTAATGATGATGATGATGACGATGATGATTGAATGCTCACTCCAAGAACCCAAAAATATCTAACAAAACCAAATATCAGGCATGAGAAGCTTTCTTTTTAACTGTCAGGGTTATCTATGAAATTACATGCTATTGTTAATGTACTTTACTGTCTCCCTCTAGAGGTGGAAAGTAAGTTCCTATTGAAGAAGACACCATTTGTTTTGGACACAGAATCCAGAGGTCTGAAAAGTTAGGTTTCATGACCTGAAAGTTAGATTTCATGAACCCAGAAGGTGTCTCAAAAAGTTCAAAAGGGGGAAGTAACCAACAACTCACCTCAGCAATAATGTCTATTATAGATACCAATTACCAACATCTCACTCTAGAGTATGATACTGACATAGACACCCTAGTGGTAGCCAATAGCACCTCAATTGGACTTAAAGTCTATTCTACAGGCAGGGAAAAATGCCTGGTGCTAGAAACCTAAACAATTACCCAGGGCAGATGAAATCATGGATCTTAGAGGAGACCCTACATCTTCTACTTTACTAAACCAGCATAGTCCCTAACTACATTCTAAATATGTATCCTTCCTTATACCCACAGGAAAATGTAGCATTCACCACTCATCAAAGAAAATTCTCTTTGTAGTAGATGAAAATCATCACAGAGAATCACACACAATCAAAATGCATAGTTATGAGCCCAGTACCAAGAAAGACATACATGACACAACTTCCACACCTAAGGCTCATGCATCATTGTGAACAAGGATGCAGAAAGATTCTAAGAGCTATAGGACAAGGAGTTTGCTTTTCTATAGAAGAGCACACCAATCCATTATTGAATGCTAAATAGTCAGCCCTAGAGACATACATACAAGTAACATTGCACAGACTAAGCTCATTGTATTTGTATATGTACGTATTTGTGTGATATACATGTATATATACATATATGTTTGCTACAGACATATAATTGTTGCATATATATTATTTTGTCATAGAGACTCTGTATGTACTTTAATTAATTCCTTGAACATCTGTTATCAAGTAGGGCTTTTATTTTTTTTTTGATTACATGACTGAATTAGCTTATTTTATGTATTTGTATGCATATGTATGCCATGTTATACCTGTGGAGATCAGAGGAAATCTTGCGGAAGTCTGTTCTATTACATCATGTAAGTCCTGGGATTTGTACTCCGGTCATCTGGCTTGGAAATATGCATATTTGCATATCTAAGGCATCTCTGGTCCAGTGACATCTTGAAAGAGAAGAGAAGGAAGATTCAAGGCATCATAAAGAACTTTATCTTGCCTCTTTGGAGCCTAAGAATATCCATGGCAAATAGCCAAAATGAGGGAAGTAACTGGATTTTCCTAAGGTCATATGACTATATTATTTGCATACAATGATAATATCCAGTACTTCTCCTTTTTCACAAATGATTCACATATAATTTTGAGATAATTTCGTCCTTGACTGGCCAGGTACTCTACTAAGTCATGGTTTCAAATTCAATTGAAATTATATTTTCTACTTTTGTTTATATTAATCTGTGCATCTCTCTTGTGTTGCTCAGAAGCAGATATTCCCAGTTATAGCAATTTTTTATTCTAAATAGTGAAAGCAGCTTCTCTAAGTCAATTTCCAGGGGTGTGGGTGGGCGTGACTGTGGCTGTTTCAATGCCTTCAGCTGACAGAAATTGAGAAAACTGCTATCTGATCCAGTTACAGTAAGTTGTAGTTTCACACCATTTTTTAAACTCATAGTTCTCTTGTGCCAAATTTTGCTTGGAAAATATCTCCCCCCAAGCCATATTTGGATCTGTATATGACTTATCTAATCTATGAGAAAAATTAATTCATGTAATCATATTTTTCATTCACTCGAGTTACTGCTGCTTCCAATTTTAATTCTTCTGTCCCTAAGCAGGCATCATGCCCATAGACAAGGCTACAGTTCCCAAGATGCTTTGTGCCTAACAAATCTTGAGAAAGTCAAAATAATAGACAGGAAGAAGGTGAGTGGTAACTAGTCTTGGGTGCAGTTAAGACTCCTTACCCTGGTTGGGGAGTTAAAATAGGATTATCAGATGAAAGGACATGGTGCTGGACCGTTGTATGTATTTGCGTTCCTTTGTCCTGGTGGAAGTGCAACAATGATGGATTTTCCTAAAAAAAATGAATTTTTTGCAGAGTTATAATTGTGCATCAGTTGGGTTCTGATTAGTTAAGAAAGTCTGAAATGGAAAAGAGAGGAAGACAAAGCCACACATGATGACTCACACAGATACTTCTACTACTTTGAAGGCTGAGTCAGCAGAATTTCTGAAAGTTTGAATCCAGCATTAATAACAGAAAGGTTTGGGTCAACCTGGACTATGGTGAGGTTCTGTGTCAGCCAAAAGAAAACAATGAAAACAATGAGAGTTGAAGCTTGGATATCCAAGCCCTCATCTTCACTGGTTTCTCATATAATATAATCAATGTACGAGATTCTTTCTTTAAACATAATGTGTAAAATGTCAGAATTTCAGTCTATGACTATCATTCTTGGCTGGAGAGTTGCCCCAGTGGATAAGAGTGACTCCTGAAAAAGTATGAAGACTTAGTGAAGATTCCTTGAGCCCTCATATATCCACATTTAATAGAGTTATTTGTGTGGACAGTGAGAGTGAAGGAGGGGACAGCATGCCTGCCTGGAAGTTGGTAGGCCAGCCTGATGTATATAATACTGAAAAATAGATTCTGCTACAAACAATTGAGAAGATAAGGATAGATACCCAAAGCTGTCCTCTGACCTACATGCTTGCAATGTGACATGTTGACATATACACACCTGCACACAGCACATACACACACACTGTATATGTATATATATATGTATATATATATATATAATGTGATACATATACATAATATTCATAATCTGAATATTATACATAATAGTGTGTATGTGTATGTGTGTGTGTGTGTAGCGATAGAGAGAGAGAGAGAGAGAGAGAGAGAGAGAGAGAGAGAGAGAGAGAGAATATTTTAGAGTATTGAGTCCATCAAGACATGACAATAACATTAACTTTCATGGGAAGCTAAGCAAGAATATTGAATTTTGATCTCAAATGGAGCTGCAAAGTAATTCCAAGTCCAACATGATCTTCATAATGAGCTATTGTCTCAGAGAATGGCAACAAGATTATATCGTAGAAGTTTATGTTGGAAGTATAATCTTTTATACCTGCAACATTGTACAATAATGACAGATATAGTCCAATAGGGTGAGCCTTGACACATATGTAGAAGAGGGAAGTAGATAGATCTAATGAGATAGAGTATGGAACAAGAAGGAAAAATAAAGAAAAAATATTTAATCATGTTAGGTTGAGAGTAGGGTTTTTTTGTTTGTTTGTTTGTTTTTATAATCTCAATCATTAGATTTTACCAATGAAGACTTGAGAGCTAAATGATAGGGAGGAAATCCTGTTAGCACAGAGAAGCAGAAAAAGTACTTAGCCAACCTTCCTCCTCAGCCTATATCACAAAATAAAGTTCTCTTTCTCCACACCATTTAAAACTTCCTTCAAACTGAATGACCCTCACCTTCTCCTTCTGTGCATCTCTCTATCCATCTTCCTGATGTCCTCTTACTCTCTGTTTTTCTCCTATGTTCATTCTCTAGCCATTGTTTTTTTTGCTCTGCTCCTTGACTTATGATTGACTTTAATCAGTCCAGTTTACAGTAAACATACAGCTCTCCATTTAAATGTGTGTGCTAAGTCACACCACAACTACAAACAGAATTTTCCAGTGAATAACACAATCTCAGGGTTCACAGTATGACCTAATATCCTGCAACATTTTCCTTTTATATCTAAATAAAAAGAAAAAAATTTAACTCTAACACAGTCAAAATGTTCACAACAGTGAAGCAATTTCTGGCAAGCCTTTCACAATGTCCAGCTTGGTTGCATTTGGCAGTTTTAGGATTAAGTACTTTGAGTTCAACATCATATAAAATATTCATGTTATCCTCCTATGGACTCAGCAATTTGAATATCCTGAGCAGTTAGTAGTCTGAAGCTGGTCTTTGGGTAGTGTTTGTCAGCTTAGTGGCAATCCGGGAGGGATAGAATACAGCAGTCAACCCAAAGGTGTCCAGTTTGCCCAGAATCTGCAAGCAGAAGAGACATGGGGCAGTTTTATCCTAGTAGTTATTACTACAGTCCAGATAGGTTTGTTGTTGCAAGGTACCATCATCTTCTTGGAGACCTCAGAGGCTGCTATTAGGAATCACTAAAATTAAACAGTATAAATGTCATATTCAATAGATCTCCAAAAGGTTGGAGGACCACAATCTGTTTAGTAAAATGGAGAAACATAAACTTTGTTCCTAGTCACCTGCTTCAGATTCAAACCTGAAAACACATAGAGAAAGCTAGATCAGACTTATTTATAAAATTAGTATTCTATATGACTCAGTATCACGACAGAAAGTTTATATGTCCATAACAATTTTATAGATTTTGAGATAATATTTATAACTTAAGAAAAGTTTTAAAGAGTCAAAGGGAAACCAAAACATTGGAATTAGTGGCAATAGGATAATCCCTTATTTTTGTGTTTTTCTCTGTCCTGTACCAGGTGGCTCTTCTGATATGAGATAGATTTTTTTTTTTTGGATTTTCTTATAAAAATCATGTTAGAGCTTAGAGAAGAGAACCATGCTCCAACCTCAAAGCCATCTCAGACTTTTAATTGAATTGAGACCACATAAGGACCATTTGCCACTTTTGCCAGCAAAAAGCAGCAGAGACCAGCTGGAGGTGGAAGATACCACTTGGCCGATTTACTCTTTTTCTTGGGGCAGTTTCTCTTGATGATGTGTCCTTTATCTTCAGATGTTTCACTTGTCCAGTCATCTTTGTATTTTTTTTTTAAGTTGGATGCTTTTATTCTCCTGGAAACATAAAATCGATCCCTACCACAACCCTAATTCGAGGCTCCCTTTTCTGGTAGGTTATATCTTTCCTATGGCAAAATGATTTCGGCAAAAGTAAATGTATTATCTTTCAATTGAAATAAAACAAATTTTTTTTTGAAAATTTGAGATTAAAATATACTTTAGACTGTGTGGATTAAAATCCTTACATATACAACTTAAAGGTTTAAGTATTTTTTTTATCACAAAGGACATCCACTTTGAATTTTGAATTTTAGTCTGCTTTTTGAAAGTGGCTTTTAAATTTGAGTCACTATAATTTCCATGTGCTTGCTTCTGCCATTCAAGTGTTGGGATCAAAGGTGTGTTCCTCCACAATACTGGGATTAAAAGTGTGACCCACCATCATGCCATGGATTCCTTTTAATAGTTATTATCATAGGGTTGGCTTGGTTTAATTTGGTCCCCATTTCCCCTTATTTGTTAAGGTTAGGGGTAAACTATCAAGTTTTATGAATGTGTAATCTATCATTATCACTGATTTATTTTGAATTTGTTCCCTGGTAAATTTTATACTCTACTATTAATTAAGCACAATCGCTAATTGTCCACTATTTCAATGCATTCAGTTGTTATATCTGTCTTGCCTGTATGAGCTATATAAAATTTGTTGTCTTTGTTAAGTTTTGCTAGGTTTTTCCTTTTCCATTCATGCCTCTCATGACTAGATATTGTTACCATTTATTTACCAGTTAATGATTTTCCATTGCATATATATCATGAATTGGAAAAGACAGAAATTTCCTTTTGCTTTCCTAGTTATTTGTCTTATAGCCAATAGTGCTCTCCTAATTTTATGATTCCTTCCTCAGCAGTGGCCATTCCATTCCCTAGTCTATTGGTTCCCATTTTTCATTACTATGGGTCCATCAGTGCTTGACAAACCATCAGTAAATCATACCTTAGCCAAATGTTGATATCATCCCATTGATCCTCACAGTTCAATAAGTGCCTCTTTGGGGAATGGCGAGTGGTTTAGTGATGGGGATTATAGGTAACTGAACTATTTCCTCAGCATGGAAAAGCACAGTCCCCTTTGATATCATATTCTGGCTATGAAGGAATTCAGATAGGTATCAGTTTCAATGTAAAACCTTTCCTTCCACAACTAAGCCTGCAAAAGACCTTTGAATGGATCCAATCCATCATTATATGGGACACCCTTATGACCACAGAGTGATTGGCAATGACTGAATGCACAGTTCTCTATCCCTCATAAAATGTACAGATTTGTTTCTCAAATACAGAATATATATTCCCTGTGTATGAAAAGTATTGTAATAGAAGTCAACATGCAAAAGTTTTTGGATTACTTTTTGCTTTTTAAAGAGTACTCCGTTGCCAATTCACAAATAAATATGGTCTGCTTCATTTGGGTATCATCTGGTTCAATATTTGTCCAGGTTGCATGCACAGAGATGAGCTGATCCTTGTTCTTGTCATGATTGGAAATTAGCTGTCTCTCTAGTAACCCTGTAGAGAGTTTTTATAATAATCTGTGATATACTATGTGATCCCTCTAGTGTGCAAACATACCAATTAAGAACTGTATCTGAGTTTTGTCCATCAGTGGTGATATTAAAGACATGCACCTTGTTCACTATAACTCAAGAATTTTAAAGCAACTAATTTATAGAGATCCACCTTTCTCCTTTCCATAGAAATAAAGACAAAACCTCTTCCCCAATAACACATATCCGATTTTCATTCTTAGGTTCACAGATCTGTAAAATTTATAGCATGTCTTAATTCAGCAGGTTTTTCTACTATCCATTGTCTCTCTGCAGCTGTTGTGTTCTGCTTATGGACAACTGGACAGTCTGTGGCTGTTCTTGAAAATACCATTTAATATTTTCCCCAAAGCATTATTTTATGGTTTGTTTCTGAGATTGAAGGATTGTTAATTTGTGCTTTCCATTAGTGCAACAAATCATGTTTGCATAAATTCATGGCTATATTAGCCACATACGGGTTTAATTTCTTTATTTGTCCTGGCCCTATATACTTGACCAATCTTGCATATTGTTTTACCTGAAATAAAGTTACAATTACTAGAAAGTGAATATTTACCTCCTAAAGAAGCCAATGTAGATGTCAACATTTTGGTGAAATTATTGTTGCATTTGCTCCTGTGTCTATTAAACTTTCGATTTCATGCAATTCATTTGTATTTTTAGTTTTGGTCTCTAATCATTTATAGCAATTTGCCAAAATACTTGGGTTTTGGTCTCTCTTGAAGTTTTTGTTTCATTGAATGATGCTATTCTAGCCTCAATTGCATCCAAAGTAGTGCTGTTTTAACAGGCATTAAATCTTTTAGTTGCTTGGTAGATGAGTTTCTCAGATTCTCACATGGAACAACTGAATCAAATTTGATACTGGGGCCTTTGTGATGTCCCCTAGGTCATTTCCCCATGGCAAAGGATGAGTTTGTCTATCTCTTGTTGATCTGCATTCATTAGACCAATGATAGCCTTTGACATACCTTCTGTATATTCTAGAAGGCTTCTTTTTGTATTTTCTCTAGAAAAACATGACTTCTAGGAACTTCTTTCCTTTAATCCCCTTTCCAATGACCAAACTTACCACAATTAAAACATCTGACATTTTGATTTTTCTTGAAACATTGGGAAATTACTTCTATCAGAGTAGCGTCATAAACATGAGATCAAATTTCAGCTGTATTTCTAATCCATTTGTCTATTGGTGCTGATCTTACCTTAAAGATCTAGACATCTCTCTGCATTGTGAATTAGCATTTTCAAAAAGCCAAAGATTTGATTATGAATTTTCTGAAACTGACACTATTCTATTTATAGCTGAAGTCATTGCAAAACAATTGTGAAGATTTCTTTTGGACCTTGTATAATTTTAATAAATGACTCAGAACTCTTTCTTGATTCTTCAGTCTTGTCCCAAGCATTTAAATCTGCTAAACAACATAGTGCCAAGGTGTAATAGTACTTGAAATACAAGTTGGCTTTGTAACTTAGCATATTGGCCTTCATTTAGCATCTGGTCCTGGGAAATATTAATACTCCTAGCGTTATGTCATTGTTCTATAGCCCTTGGTTTCTCTTTCCATGTTTCTCACTGTAACTAAATACCAGCTTCTAATTTTGCTGTTGCTAAATCTTTACAGTCTTGGGGAATTCTCTTCTGATTTGGGGAACTCTTTTGAGTTGGCCATGAATTTGATATCTACTTACTATAGAGTGAATGCATACCATATGAAAGCATCACTTTCTTAAATATTCTCAAATTTAATGTATCTATAGAATTCCATTGAACTTATTCACAACCTTGGGGGTGCATTTCATCTGCTGGTTGGTCATGTATAGTAACTTAATAAGCTAAGATTGGTTTTCTACCAATGTTTGTCTACCAATCTTCAGTTGCATCATGTGATATCATATTACGATATTGTCTAATTACTCTGTATCCTAGTATTTTTCTTATTATAATTTATAAGGCTTCCTAAGGCTTGTATTTTATCAACCCACTTTTCACATATGTTTTTATATCTCTAAAGCTTTTTTTACCCTTTGAAAGGGTACAGAAAACCACTATGGCTATTAAGGATAAAATATGAAATACCAAAATGATAGTAATCATAATCAGTATTGAACCAGTTTCAATAAAGTCATGTCGCTTTTCATTTTCTGCTTCTATATTCAAGCCAACTAAAGTAGCACTAGTTTAAATAGTTTAAATAAATTAGTTTTTTAAAGTAGCACTCATGGTACTAGTGCCTTGAGAACTTCCCAGTGTCTTACAAAAATCAGATAGCTTCTTGGTTTTTCCACAGCTAGTGATTTCTCCATTGTCCTCCATATGGTCTATGGTCATGCCACATATTGGACAGCAATCATTTGATTTTTACCAGTAAATTTATGGGTTCTGTGATGTTTTGAATTTTCTTGGCCTAGGGAGTGGTACTAGTAGAAGGTGTAGCCCTGGTGGAGTAGGTATGGCCTTGTTGGAGTAGCTGCATCACTGTGGGTGTGGGCAGTCAGACCGTCATCCTAGCTGCCTGGAAGTCAACATTCCGCTAGCAGCCTTCAGATGAAGATGTAGAACTCTCAGCTCTTCCTGTTGGATGCTGCCTTGTTTCCGCCTTAATGATAATGGACTGAACCTTTGAAGCTGTAAGCCAGCCCCAATTAAATGTTGTCCTTATAAGTGTTGCCTTGGTCATGGTGTCTGTTCACAGCAATAAATCCTAAGACAGGAGCCATATAGTAGGGTGAAAGCCTGCTAGTTCAGAAAGGCAGATAAAACTCCCATCTGATCCTTCTTAGCTGATGTTCCCAAAAGAAGTTCTTCTCCACATTACCTCAAAAACTCTTCAAAACGAATGTCCTTTCTTTTTATTTCCTTTTTGTCTCTTTATTCATCCTCCTGACTTCTTACTGTTTTTTTTCCAATGTTCACTCCCTGTCAACTAGCTGTTTGCTCTGTCTCTTGACATATGGTTGACATTATTCAATCCTGTTTACATTAAACAAAACCTCTTGGATTAAAGTTGTGTACTAAGGCTGAGCCACATGAGTAGAAACAGGTTTTTTGACAAGATACACAATGTCTTAGTTAGGGTTTTTAATTGATGATTTTGGAGAAGACTGGCTTCCAGGCAGCTAGGAGAAAGGTGTCTCAAAGCCCACCCCCATAGTGACACACTTCATCCAACAAGGCCAAACCTACTCCAAAAAGGCCATATCTCTTAATAGCTACTCACTGGGTCAAGCATATTCAAACCAGTACATGAAATCCCAAGAGTCACAGTGTGATCAAATATCTTGCAACATGAAGGAAATTCCAATCAAAAACAGGAAGAATCTGGAATGTTGCTTTTGAGTTTAGTATGTTTCTATGTATGTATGTATGTATGTATGTTTGTATGTATGTATTCTCGTGCAATACTTCCTGATTACAGTTTTTCTTTCCTCCATTTGTCTTAGTGTCCCCCAATGTCCCCTCTGCTTCAGATCCAATCATCCTCCATTTCCCTTCATAAAAAGGGAGGCCTTCCCAAAATATCAACTGAACATAGCATAACAAGTTACAATAAGGAGCTGTTAGCCTCATATGAGGAACAACATTATGAAACAACAAGTATCCCCGGAGCTCCCAGGGACTAAACCACCAACCACAGAGTACACATGGAGACCCATAGCTCCAGCTGCATATGTAGCAGAGGATGGCCTTCTTGGACATTAAAGGGAGAGAGGGCCTTGGCACTGAGAAAGCTCGATGCCCCAGTTTAGGGGAATACCAGAACAGGGAAGCGGGAGTGGGTGGGTTGGTTAGCAAGGGGAAGTGGGGGCTGTGGGATAGGGTGTTTTCAGAGGGGAAACCAGAAATGGGCTAACATTTGAAAAGTAAATAAAGAAAAAATCTAATAAAGAAAGGAAAAGAAAAGATTATGTACAAACCTTCATATCAATTATCTATTAGACAACCCAGAAGAAGAAAGAGGTTCCAAATGTAAGCTAAAGAGTCACAAACAACTTCTCTCCCACTGTGAGGAGTTCCATAAAACACCAAGCTAACAACCATAAAGGCATAGGACCTGGGGCAGACACATGCTCTCTGTGATTGCCAACTTCAGTCTCTGTCCATTCCTATGAGGCCTAATTAGTTGTTTCTGTGTGCAATGGTCTCTTGCAGTCCTCAACCTCTCTGCTCCTACAATTCTTTCCTCTTTTCTGAGGTGTTCCTTGAGCGCCAAGGACTTGTTGCAGATCTCTAATTTTTGCATTCTCTACCTACTGTGGGTCTCTGCATCTGTTTCTGGAGAAAGTCTTCCTGATACTGATTGGGTTTGGAACCAGTCTATGAGTATAGCAAAATATTATTAGGAATCCTTTCATCATTATTTTTCAGTTCAGGCTCTGTATCCTCCTTTACTAGGTGTTCTCATTAGGGTCCCCAGCATAGATTCCAGGGTGTTACTACTGCACTAGATTTCTATATCTTCTGCCTAAAGTGTTCAAATTCCAGAGTTTAGTCTTGTTTCATTGATTTGAAATGTATGATAATCGGGTTGAAATTGGAATGTGATGTCTAGGCACACAACTAGTTAGAAAGAGACTTTCTATTCCTCAGGATTTTGAAGTATACACACAGTTCCTAACTAAATAACTAAATAATGAAATGTCTTAAGTTCATATTATGCACCTGCCTTCTCTAATTTTGTTGATATCAGTAAGCATGGGAGAGATGAGATCCCTAAAAGGCCTTGTTCCCCAGTACAGCTCACATTCTTAGTTTATAGTGTCATAAAACCACAAGGTGAGGAGACCCAAGTTAGAATGATTTTACAGAATTGTATGTGGCAGGCTACTGTTTTTGTTGTTGTTTGGTTGGTTGGTTTTTTTTTTTTTTTTTTTGCACATAATATAGTTGACACAAGTTAGCTCTTGTGGTCAGGTTGTTAAGGGTAATGACCCAATGTTTCAGCTATTTCTTCAGGTCACTGTTCTAGGCAGCAAGTGAAGTCAAGCTTGGAAATGAGAAGAAGAACCAGAGCTTTAAGAAAACCACTAAATAAATCAATGTATCACTATTTAATAATTGATCTTTTCTACCTTATTGTACTTCAACTTGATAATTAAATTTCTGACCTCAGTCTCATCTACAAAGAACATACAGTCATAATATGTACCTTGAGAGAGACTTCCTGAACAATTGATAAAAACAAAAATGTGGATCCAATTTTATTTTTCTACCTGTGACACATACAGTACAACTCCCACATACAAGGCTCAGGGATAATTTCCAAAGAAGTGGTTGAAAAATTGTCAAGAACTAGAGGTCCAGGACATCTGCTACCAGATAGTCTATTCTGAAAATAAAGGGGAACACAAAGTAGGAGTTTTGGGAGAATGTGAATTTTGGGGGAGATAAATTAGATCAAGTTATTTTCGCAGATCTGGCAAATTTGTCTGCAAAGCGTGGGATCTGAGAGCCTGAAAGAATGGGGAACACTACGTTGTAATGTAGTAGACAATGTTACTTCAGTTTAAGTGTACTTTTATATAGGAAAAAAGCAATGATTCAAGGAAGGTTGTTTGAGTTTAGAAAAAAAATGATCAGAAAAACATGTAAATAAACACCTGTAAGCTCATACTAAATATTGTCAGAGCAGCCCTTTTCCAGAAGTTTTCTCATGACGAATCAGTTTAAACACAGTACATAGCATGCAATATAGATTATATATGGGAAAGAATAAAAGCAAGGCAAAAGCCATAGCCTGATTCAGGATATACTGGGGCCTGCACTCTACATATCCTTTCACTTGATTGGGTTCTATAGCTTTGTTATGACATCCCAAAAGAATAAACATATTTTATAAGTTGAGTGAAAATATTTGTTGTAGAAGGCACTAAATCACATCTAATAACAAAATCCAGGGACCAAAATGCACTTGAGGTTAAAGACACTTTGTCATTTTTCCTGAATCCTCTCTGAGTTCCCCAAGGCATTGTTCACCATGTGTCATTCTTTGCCTGTCTTGAGAGAGGGACATTCTATGAAACTCTAAAAGAATTAACTAATTCATGTATATTATATATTTATATAGAAAATACAAAAATATAATAGTATACAATATAAGATACAATATATATGTATAATATTATGTATTATACATAAATATTGTATATTTAATATTTTAAAATAGTATATGATATATAATATAAAATACATATAACATATATATCATATATTATAATAAGTAACAAATATTTTATTATGTATTTATGTACTATGTATTTGTATGCTTATATATATGCATTTATATATACATATGCTAATATATTATATATTTTATATCTATTTATATACAATATATACACTATATATGTAACAGTTTTAATTTTTTTTTAATTTTTTTTTTGATTTTTTGAGACAGGGTTTCTCTGTATAGCTCTGGCTGTCCTGGAACTCACTCTGTAGACCAGGCTGGCCTCAAACTCAGAAATCCACCTGCCTCTGTCTCCCAAGTGCTGAGATTAAAGGCATGTACCAACACTACCCAGCTATATAACAGTTTTAAAGAGGATCACTCTGACACTCTTCTCCTACTTTGGAATGGGATTGAGTACCCTACTTCAGTAACCTTCTAGCATGCTTGCCTTAATGTTTAAAGTATACCAGGGGTCATACAGATATTTTCTCTCTTGATAGTTCTTTTCTTCCTGCTCTCCTGTAGAATTGGTTTCACACTCTAGCCTGCAAAGTTGCTCCCCACCTCTCCTGTCTTAATACTATGGAGTGATTTTCTATAACTCAAGAGCTTTACTATTCCCTGCTTGGAGAACATTCTAGTCTCTTTTCAGTGGTTTTGGTGGTGTTTCTGTATATAATAAAACTACATAGCTATTGAGACAAAATCAAACAAACCAATATCAACCAGAAAAAAATGTGGTGCTTTAGGTATAGAAGGTGAACATAAGCTCTGGTGGTTTTTCTTAGAAAATGAGAAATCAGCCGGGCGGTGGTGGCGCACGCCTTTAATCCCAGCACTTGGGAGGCAGAGGCAGGAAGATTTCTGAGTTCAAGGCCAGCCTGGTCTACAAAGTGAGTTCCAGGACAGCCAGGGCTACACAGAGAAACCCTGTCTCGAAAAAACCAAAAAAAAAAAAAAAAAAAAAAAAGAAAATGAGAAATCAAATTCTGAAGAAATGGTCTTACTCTTTTTTTTTCCAATACTGAGGATGGAAAAAAATTTCAGATTTAGAGGTTAGGGTTTTTTTCATAATTCTTATCATAGTTTTCAGGGTAATTTTGAGTGCTTTAGAGTTTTGTTGCTTGTTTTCCAGAAATACTGATCATTGAATGCTGGCTGTGTAGCAATATGGCCATGGGCAAAAAGCATTAGCTACACAAAGCCTGAAATTTTCATTTCAGCCGTCAAAAACCATGGTGGAAGGGAAGAACTAATTCACAAAAGTTGTCAACTGACCTCTACATTCAAACCATTGTATACACTCACACACACACACACACACGAATGTGTGCACATACACAAAACACTCATAACAATAAAGAACAAAATTTTAAAAGACTCAAAGTAAAATTTCCTGACATAAATGAGGAAACAGATTAAAAGCTTCTACAGATTGAATGACAATTTTGACAAAGTAGTGACTCAAACACAGGGACTTTAGTTCAAGTCATGGGTAAACCCCAACACTTCAGAAAGCCATGGCTGCTGTTAGATATCTGCACAGAAAACCTAATTTTTCACTGCAGCATAAGACATAGATCATGGTCACCCAACAAAACCACTCAGCCATGTTGGCTCATTATGAAAATTCTTGGATGTTTTTGGTTCTTAGCTGAATCTTATGTTGTATCTTCATGACACACACTTGAGGTGAATGCAACTATTTTACAGTCCTACCAAGGAGCACACCTAGGTGAACACATGATCAAGTTGACAGACAGGCAAGGAATATAGCCAAGATTTAAACTTGATTCTAATAAATCCTATTTTTTATTTCAAACATTCTTCAGTTGAAGGACATCTGGGTTGTTTCCAGCTCCTGGCTATTACAAATAAGGATGCTACTAACATAATGGAGCATGTGTCCTTGTGGCATAGTGGAAGATCTTTTGGGTATAAGCCCAGGAGTGGTATTTCTGTGTCTTCAGGTAGAATTATTTCCAAATCTTTGAGAACCACCAGATTGATTTCCAGAGTGGTTGTCCAAGTTTGCAATCCTACCAGCAATGGAGGAGTGTTCCTCTTTCTCCACATCCTCTCCAGAATCTGCAGTAGCCTAAATTTTTGATTTTAGCCATTCTGACTGGTGTAAGGTAGAATCTCAGGGTTGTTTTGATTTGTATTTTCCTGATGACTAAGGAAGGTGAACATTTCTTTAAGTGCTTCTCAGTCATTCAATATTTCTCAGTTGAGAATTCTCTGTTTATATCTATACTCATTTTTATTTGGATTATTTGGTTTTCTGAGTCTAACATCTTGAGTTCTTTGTATATTTCAGATATTAGCTCTCTATCAGATGTAGAGTTAGTAAAGATCTCTTCCTAATCTGTAGGTTCCTGTTTTGTCTTATTGACAGTGTCCTTTGTCTTATAGAAGCTTTCCAGTTGCAAGAGGTCCCATTTGCAAATTGTTGATCTTAGAGCTCTAGGCATTGGTGTTTTGTTCAGAAAAATGTCCCCAGTGCCAATGTGTCCAAGGTCATTTCCCATTTTCTCTTCTATTATATTGACTGTTTTCTATTAGATTGTCTTCTATTAGATTGAGTGTCTTGCAGTTTTATGAAGCCTTTTGTTTGGTCTTCTGTTTGCTGTTGTTGGTGTTGATGGTGGTGGTGTTGGTGTTGGTGTTGGTGCTGCTGCTGCTGCTGCTGTTTTTTTTTCTAGGTAAACATAAAGGTCCAGAGAATTAGATTATGAAATTTGTCTTAAAATTTCAAATGACAATAATGGACAAGGGAATGTGAGGTTAGGGAGAATGTTTTTGTAGATTCATTGGTGTGTATTTAAAAGAAAGAGAGAGAAAAGGTAGAGGTCCTGTATCACAATGTATCACCAGGAAATAGGTCACAATTAAGGTGGTAGTATGGGGTGATTTTTTAGGACTTAAAGCAAAACCAGATGGAGTATTGGTAAGAGGAGAAGCTGGCCCTCATCTAGAGCTTCAAGCTGAGACTAAAATATAACAAAGATTGAAGAAGCAGAACTCTTCTCTGGCCTCCTGACCTCTAGCAAGGACATTGTCAGAACTGCTGGCCTAGCTGACACATTTCCCTCTCCTGTTTTTATCAGTGACAGCTGAGTGATAAGTAATGACCTGACTGTGGACGTTCTAACTGGAAGCCAGCAGGCTTTGTCAAAAGTTTGAGATTGGCATGTGAGAGGCTATCATTAGTGACCTTGAGGATTTGGGCCTGAATTACAAAAGTTACACTTTTAGATTATTCTTGATGTAGAGATAAAGCTGGTGCATTGTTTTACTTTTTAACTAATTTCCCATATGATATATTTTCATCATATAACTTTACCTCTCCCAATTCCTTCAAGAACTGTTCACTGATAATGCACTTGATCTCTCTCTCTCTCTCTCTCTCTCTCTCTCTCTCTCTCTCTCTCTCTCTCTCCAGCAAAAAACAAGATAAAAAAGAAAATCAAAGCAAACAAAATCAACATAAAAAAAACCACAACAAAATAAAAAGCCCACAAAAAAGTAACCAAATAAATGTGAAGTTCATTTTGTGTTGCTACATTGATTTAAATAGCTGCTTAATTTGCTACAATAAAGATTCAGTTCAGTCTCTTTATTCTCCTAGCAATAGAAAGTGGTTTTTAATTATTTTATAAAACACCTTAAATAATCCTTAATTCTGGTTTCACATCACACATTTTTCTTTCTGACTCTGGGTCCTGATCATTTCTTTTTATAACTTTTCTTATTTACTTGTACGTGAAAATCTTTACTCTGTAACTTATATTTAAATTTATACAGTTCAAGAATGTCTTTCCCAAAGTCTGAAACCCACTCTTTTTGAAATGAGTGAAGGAAATTACTATCTCCTCTTCTCTGCTTCTCCATGTGTCTAACTCTAGCATAGACTTTTTTTAAGAGATAAAGCTATTCCATAGAAAGGTCTCCCTCTTCTCTTGGTATGCAGTCACTGATAAGGGATATTAACCCAGAAACTCAGAATACCCAAGAAGCAATTCACATATCAATAGATTTCCAAGAAGATGGAAGGAGAGACCCCTGGTCCTGGAAAGACTGGATGTAGGGAACACCAGGACAGAGAAGCAAGAGGGGGTTGAATGGGGAACATAGGGAGGGAAGGGGGCTTATGGGACTTTCGGGGAGGGAGGAAATGGGAAAGGGGAAATCATTTGGAATGTAAATAAAAAATATAGAAAATAATAAAAAAATAATAAAATAAAGTCAATCAGCATTGTAAAATATTAAAATTACTGTTGTTTTCAAAGTATTTATTATTCTAAGATCAAACCTTTTATTTCCATAAAATAAAATAATTTGTTCTTGCCATCTTAAAAGAAAAAAAGATCGGTTGTCAAACATGGCTAATTAGAGATCCCTTACATATGCTTCTAACCTGTCTGTAGCCTTTATTTAGTGGAGATGAATTCCTCCTGCCTGGCCTAATGAAAGACCCTTGACTGAGAACTTCCTTCAGTTTTCATTTTGGCAACATGAATTTCTCAAGGTTAGAGCTCAGACCACATGGGAAAAAATACCCAAGTAGAAAAACATTCCATCTACATCATTCTAATCTCCACCTGTGGGAAATGATCACAATGAATTCTGCATTAAAAACTACTTTAAGACTGGAGTGATGGCTCATTGGATGAAGCATTTTCTACACAAGCAAGGAGACAAAGTTTGCATCTACAACATTTCCATATGAGGCTGCCAGTCATGGTGACCTGCCTACCACCCCATTGTTTTGAGGCAGAAACAGATCTCTTATACAAAATGTCTTCTTGAATGGGTAATCTTTGGGTACAGTTATAGAACCAGCTTCAGTAAACAAAATAGAGAGTAGTGGAAGAAGACATCAATATCCAGCCTCCACACCTGGGTGCAAATATGTTTAAACATACACGTGTGAAGAGGCACAGATACTAATGCATGCCAGACACATATACATGCAAAATCCCATTGTATAATTGAACCCTTGTACATGTATTCTAATATATATTTTTAGATTATAGAATGTTCCAAATGCAAGCTAATAGCAGCACATGTAACTCAGCATTGTATTTCAAGCATAATACATTATTATTATTGCTATGATTATTACTATTACTGTGATTCATTTTCAATGACTTGTATATTGACTTTGTGCTCTTCTTTTAAAATTTCAGTGAGGAATTTCTAGAAACTATTGAAAAGAACTCCCAAAAGTCATCTTTCAGAGACAGGATGAATAGGAAACATCATCAGCGGTGCTGCAAAGCTTTAAACAGGTTGATCTTCATAATAATGTAGATTGTAGGAATATGAACAGCAATACTTGACACCATTTGACACCATTATTTAAACTCTAAGCACTAAATATCATCAAAGGTCACAGATACCTAAAGATTTGTTCAGTACTAAAAGTATGCTTGTGTTGAGGTTGTAGGAAAAAAATTATCTACCAAGCAGATATAAGGTAAAATAAATAAATCAATAACATTTCATTGGGTTGATAGTGTCACTTGATGGATTGAATGTCTTCTTTCTTTCCTCTGCTTCCTGCCTTGAAACAGGAAGAGGAAATAAAAGGGCCCTTTGCAGCTAGCTGCTTCCTAGGTATAGTTTAGCATATACAGGTAGGTATGTTGGCTTATTATAGTACAAATGGAGTTGTCAGGGCAGATAAGACCTGTTTGATGAACATTATGAACCTTGCTTGTGTGGCGATCCTCCATCCTCTTTGGCTCAGTTTGCATTAATTAGTTCTTTGACAGAAATAACATGGTTGATGGTCATTAACTCCTTTTCAAATATGTTTGTCAGTAGCTAATACCATTTTGATTCAGACAGCAGGTGTGCCTTAAAGTTTCTAATGTGATAAAACACCAGGACCCAAAGCAATGAGTGGAAGAAAAGGCGGTATTGGTTTTTGCATTGCCAGCATACAGTTCTATATCTACAAGTGGAAAGTGAACACAAGTTTAATAACATAAAAAATCACATTCCCCTTTCCCTCCCATCCCCTTTCCCTCCCCCTTGGGTGGGAGAAAAGGACTGAAGCCCTGAGGGTCAGCAGAACGAATGGAATCAGGCAACCTTGGGAGGTAGGAGGTTGGGAGACCCTCCAGAATGTACACAGAGACCTGGGAGATGAGAGATGCTCAGGACTCAAAGGGAGGGACCTTAGATCCAATGCCCTACATTGAGGAGAGGGAACTTGTAGAACCCAGCCCTACCAGAAAGACAGGGCATCAAGTGAGGTATCAGGTTGCCATCCCACAGTCAAAACTCTGACCCATAATTGTTTCAGTCTGAAAGAACTGCAGGGATAGAAATGGAGAAGAGCTTAAAGTAAAGATCTTGTGACAGGCCCAAAGTGGGATCCAGCTCAAGGGGAGGCCTCAAGGCCTGACATTATTACTGTGGCTATGGAGCACTCACAAAAAGGGACCTATCACGAGTGCCCCCTGGAAGACCCTAGAAGCAGAAATAGTCAGATGCAGATATTTGCACCCAATCAACTGAACCCAATAGACTAATGCTGACCCCTGTGATTGAATTAGGGGAAAGCTGCAAGAAGCTGAGGAGGAAGGCTACCCTGCAGGAGGACCAGCAGTCTCAATTAAACTGGACCCCCGAGATCTCTCAAATACTGGACCTCCAACCAGGTAGCATACATCAGCTGATATGAAGCCCCCAACAAATATACAGCACAGGACTGCTGGGTTTGAGTTTAGTCAGATAAGATCCAACTAACCCTGAAGAGACTAGAGGCACCAGGATATTTAGAGGTGTGGTGGGGTAAGGGTCTGGGAGTGGGAAATCCTCGTGGAGACAAGGAGGGTGGTAAAGAGCTATAGGATGTGGAACAGTTGGCAGGTGGACTGGGAAGGGAATAAAATCTGGAGTTTAAAATACATACATACATACATACATACATACATACATACATACATACATGCATACATACATACATACAAGATAAAAAAAATATAAATAATCCATATGTATGAAGACATAATCCACTGAGCTGAAAGACACCCGAATCAAAGACAAAAGGGTATGAAGAAAGGTCCAGTTAGGGCAACGTATCCAAACTAAGTGTGGTAAGGAAAGTAAGCTTGCTGTGCACATTTGAATAATGAAATTTTTCCTCATTAGGGAAGTTCCATAAGGGTGTCCCAATCATCCTAGACTCCAAGTCTCACTGTTGTGATGTGAAATCACAGATATGTATCCTGGCTGTGTGTCCAGACCTTTTGACTAGTATTTGACTTTCATCAACAAGACTGCCCTCAAATATATAGCTATGATATACATATCGTTGATTTGTAAGGCTCTAATGTGCATGACAAATGACTTGCACAGAAGCTCACAGCAACTTTTTCGAAATATCCACTGGTTAATCTGGACTATATAATTTAAAAGAATATGGATTACATGCCAGGAAAATATATGAAAGAATTCACCTAAGTGGAGATGCCAGCAGCCTTGACTACAACTAAAGTCCATGTGTTTATGCAAGTGTCCTATAATCTTCAATCTCTTTCCGCACCAATAGAAAAAAATGAAAAAAAGGATTTAAAGCTCTTGAATTGTGGCTGATGTGTGCTTTGTGCAACCAGCTAAGCAATCTAATAGCAAAGAACAAGGGACAAGACTGTATGTGTTGTTTTAAAGCCAAGGTCACACTTGGAACCACTGTCCCATAGTATGTTTATAAACTGAAGTTGTTAAATTGTTTCTCAACAAAATGAAATAACCTTTTACACAAACAATAAATGGTTTGTTTTCAAAACACAAAGTTTATTTTTGAAGTAAAGGTTTATGTTGCATGCATTCTCTGAGCTTCAGAACGCTTTCAGCTTTGGGAAATTCTTGTTAGAGACCAAAGTAGCAGCTATAAGCATTGAAGTGCCCTCTTGGGTATGACATTACCAGTGTGTTGACTTGATGGCTTAATTTACTTAGATGGCAATCTTCAAAGTGATTTTGTAGCTTTCGGTAGAAAACTGAAACCAGAGTTACTGAGCCACAAATAAGTGAAATTTACACTCATGAACACTGCAGATTGCTGTAATCATTTTCAGGGTGAAAAAAAAAATTTAACCACTGACATCAAATCAGAACTTCAAATGTAGAAGTTTTTCTGTGTGATTTTACAAAAAAAAATAAAAATAAAAAAGAAAAATAAAAAAGACAAATGAAAACAAGAAAGAAGGAAAAGGAGGAAGAAAAAGGAAAGGGAAAAGGAACAAAAGGCTAGAGAAGACTTCAGTTCATACACAGAAGTACAGGCCAATGGTTTAATTAAGGTCATTACTGACTGTCTATTAACACAAGGATTAATTTGCTTCTTTTGGAAGCTTTCTGGAATAATGCAATCATTGCTTTCTGTTTTTTAAAGGCAATGGCTGATTTTTCCATTCAAATACTGTTTGCCCAGAGATCTTCTGAGGCAATCATTCAATCACATTGGCTCATCTTGGGTGGGCACTGAATAAAAGAAGCAGGGAAGAGCTCAGAAGGAAATAGTCCCAGTTAGAGTAATTTCTGCTAATTCTGGAGAGGAGTTGAGACAGAGTCCCATTCAGTCTAGTGCATTTTGAATTACCTGCCTTGATTGTTTGAATTAGAGATTATATAGAAGGTAGTTTCATGATGTGGTTCTTGTCAATCTTCACCTGCACCTGCCTCATCCATGCTCCAGATAAACTGGGGCAATTGGAAGAGTGTTGTTGCCTCTGTCCTCATCCCATGTCCCCAAATATAGCTTAATAATTACACACTGAATGCAGCCATTCATTTGTAAACAGTGTCTGGAGAGGGAGTATTAACTGTGACCCAGTATGACCTGGAATATATAAAAAGGGTGGAGTGTCACAGACTGGAACAAGGCTGATGATAATTCTTTGTAAATTATTTCACTGCACTGCATGTGTTAGCCAGAGCCACACTACTTCATAAAGCTTCCACATCATACCAAGCTCCTGCGTCCTTTAATGCTTCTCCGTTTCATAACATGCCTTAATTTTATTTAAATACTGATAATCCCAGAAACCACAATCATTTTCAATTTTAGAACTGTTGCAACTTGTCCAAATTCCTGCAGCCTCTCTTTGTTTCCAGCAAAGGATTGTGGTAATAAGGGCTGTTAACTATCACCTGAAATTCTTACATTTCACCACTCCCTGTACTCACTATTGATATTCTGCAATCTCAGGAAAAAAAAATAAGATCATAACAATATCTAGTCTATAAGGAGATAATGTACTCTCTAGTTCCTCAAAACTATAAACCTTTTTGGCCAAAGTTGTTTTTGTTGTTTTGTTTTATTGTTTCACTTCTTGGATTAAACCTGTACTTTTTAGTTGCTTGTTTCCTTTTGCTAACCTTATAGTTAGAACTCCAGGGAATTAGAAGTTATCCCACAGAAGACAGTTTGTTTAAAATTTCCTGTGAACAGAGTGACTCTAGAACATTTCTAGAATTCTGTTACCTGGAAATACAATTTTGAAAATAAGTTGCTTATTATAGTGTAAAGGTGGTTACTCAAACATAAACATAATTGGACATCATTCAAAATTCCCATCCTCCTGGTCAAGACTTAGTCCTTGTTATACACAAGATCATCACTCTGTTGTAACAAATTCAATAGATCAATAAGAGGGAAACAGCATAGAGAATATGACTGAGTGCTGATATGGTATAACATAATAGTTACCACAACGGAGGAACTAGAGAGAGGACCCAAGGAGCTGAAGAGGTTTGCAGCCCCATAGGAGGAACATCAATATGAACCAACACGTACCCCCAGAGCTCCCAGGGACTAAACCACCAACCAAAGAGTACACATGGAGGGCCCATGGCTCCAGATACATATGCAGCAGAGGATGGCCTCGATGGACATCAATGAGAGTCCTGTGAAGGCTCAATGCCACAGTGTAGGAGAATGCCAGGACAGGGAAGAGGGAGTAGATGGATTAATGAGCAGGGTGAGGAGGGAATAGTATAGGGGGTTTTGATGGGAAACGAAGAAAGGTGATAACATTTGAAATGTAAATAATGAAAATATCTAATAAACAATTCCTGATCACAAAATTTTCTGTCCCATTATTTCTCATAAGCTAATACTCCGCAGAGCCCTGTACAATCTTTATGCTCTATCAGCATAGTGCCCTTCCCAAAATCCTTATTTGGGCCTTGGATGCAAAACTTTATTAATAACTCTTTTGCGGATTGAGGCTGCCTCTTTCTCTGATAGTGGACTGAGTCATGTAGATTCCCAAGCCACATCTCTTTAAATATATTTAATTATCCTGAATCTTTATTTATGTGATTTTTAGGTCAAAAGAATGGGACTAGAGTCTAATCTAGTCCTGGGTAGAAGCATGGCATACAAAACTGCCCTAAAGATTGTAAGTTCACAAATAAATATTCCCTTAAAATTCCTTAAGAGTTCATTGAAATTGGCCTGTCAATCACCTACAAGATTAGAAATGTACTTGTTAGCTGTGGAGTAAGACAGATAGCTTTAATTGTACACTGTTATATCAGTGAACCTTGTAAGGGTCCCTCCTTTCTCTCTTCTTTTCCTTCCTCCCCCTCCATTCCTTTCTGCTCCCTGCCTCCCTGTTTACCTTTCTTTTATCTTTCAGTGAAAATATAAGGTAAAAGCTGAGAATGTTCAAGTTTATGTCTGCTATTTTAAACTTTGGGAATATATAATCCATGACCTTGACCTAAGCATATCTGTAAATGTATCTGCAAACTTAGAATTGTGCACTATGACCTTTAATTGAGGTTTCTCATGGGAATGTCTGGCCCTAATGTATTCTCCTGTAAGCACATGTGCACAAGCTCCTAAATAAGACTTAGAGCACTTTTTGTTCCAGAAGGGTGTCCTTTGCTGGCAACTCTGCAGATATTCTTATCTACTGCAGTAATAACTCTTTCTCTTTTTTTATTTATTGGCTGAACTTATTCTGGTTTGGCATTCACCAACGTAAGATCTCATTGTACCTGATTATACAATTAATGCAAGAACATGGGAGGAGACAAGTCCAAAAATGTAAAGATATCAAAGGAATTATTTAAAAAGAAGCAAATTACTTGCAAATTATGACATTGTAATAGAAAAATGCAAATTATTGTTTAAAGAGATGAATAGTCATAAAATAAAATGATATTCTTTCCAAATATTCCCAGGACAAAGTTGATAAGGTTAAGTTTTAAACCTTTGAAAGACCAAGTTTTTTAACGTCTTCTGGAGTTCAAAAGGTCTCATGATGCTATATCACTGTGGTGGTTTGAATATTGGTGGGCTGTGGGAAATGGCACTATTAGGAGATTCAGGATTATTGGAGGAGGGTATCCTTATTAGAGGAAGTGTGTAACTGTGGAGGTGTGGATTTGAAGTCTCATATGTATGTTCAAGTCTGGCTGGTGTGATCCAGACCTAACTCCTCACTTTCTACAGAAGACAGTCTTCTTCTGGCTGCATATGGATCAAGATGTAGAACTCTCAGATGTTCTAGCATTATGTCTGCATGGGTGCTGGAATGCTTCACATCATGATAATAAATGACTGAATCTCTGAAACTGTAAGCTAGCCCCAATTATTTTATTTTAATTTATCAGAGTTATCTTGGTGCTGTTGTCTCTTTATAGCAATAAAACCAAAACTAAGACAACCACTATTTGTGAATCCATAGGTAGTTGACAATTGTGCTAAAGAAAGACATTTTCTTCAATGCTGTAACCATGTGTTAGTGCCAATGCTGCTATAAATAACTTTTCCCCAACCCCATCTCATGATTCCACTAGTAACCTAATGCAACTCACTAAATTATTTTAAAACAAACAAAAAACAAGCAAACAAACAAACAAACAAACACAGCCAAAAATTAAAGCATGGAAAGTCAAAGATGAACTAGTTGGGAAAGGAAGAGAATTAATAGTTTTAGAGACAGAAGAATGCTATAGAGATTTCCGACGGTCACAGAAAGTGATGTATGTCTGTGTTAATGGTGCCCAAGCATTCAGACATAGAATTTAACATAGATTTCAACTCTGATTTAATGTAGCCACAGTTACTTTATAACTCTTCCCAATTTGGAAAACTTGTGTGAAATAAACCCAATAATTACTTCCAAACATTCATATTTCACAGACATCATATGTTATTTATGATCTATCCTCAGAATAGGAGGTTTTGCTAGAATATTCAGTCAAAACATTAAGGAAAATAATAGTCATTGTTTATGCAGCACATAAACAGACAGCTTATCTCATTTTAATATCTGAGCCAAACTTTCATAGAATATGAGCAAATAACATAAGGAAAGCATTGCCTTAACAGCTGTCACTTAGCAGCCTCTTTGGAGTAATAGTGGGCTACAGTCTTATCATGGTGAGCTGACACAGCATGACCTAGGTAAAAATGGCTTTACTTTTGTTTGAGGAGAGAGAACGATAGTCAGTGTTACCTGAGCCTTTAGCCATGAAGTCAGGATTTCATCCAATATTCCCATACATTGAAGGAGATTAATAGACACTATATACCAATTGAAAATTTTATCCAGATAGGGAAAATGGTATTCTCAGTTTGCCTCTGCCTTTATGTAGAGGTAATTTGATTTAACGGAGAATGGAACAAAACTCAGGGATTGTGCATAGATGAATTTATGTGGGCCCCAGGCTTCTGTGCTAAATCCATATTTCTCATGGTCATAAGGCCCAGAACTTAGGACTGTAGGCAATTACTTTTTTTCCAACATGATGTTTTATGTAGGGAACAAGAATGTACATGGAAAATATTAAATAATCAAATTTTAAATTATTTGGTTCCCATTACATAAGAAATTAGTGTCAGCAATTTCAAGTTACTAAGGTGTTAGACATTGTTTTTACTGTAGAAAACTTATCCTGTCTTGTATCTGAAATGCCAAGAAGAAACTGTGTAACAAACCAGGCCAAAGATATGCTGAGAACAGCCTAATAATTAAAATCCTAAAATCTTAGTCCTTGGTCTGAATGTAACTATTTATCCTTAATGAACCACAAGTTTGCTAATACCTGACCAACTAATTTATGTATGTAGATATGATATATATATATATATGATGCATAAATATATATGATGTACACACACACACATACACACACACACACAGAGTCAGTCATTTGAAGCTATCAGAGGAGAAGATTAGGTGCCTTACTTTATCACTCTTCTTGAATTTTGAGGCTCCCACTAAAGCTGAAACTCACTGTTTTGACTAGGCTGCATGGCCAGAAAGCAAAACATCACAACCAGATTTTTAATTTATTTTAAATATGGACCCTTTAAATGTAGAAAATGGGAAATAAAAATCCTTGTCATCCAGTTTCTATGGGAAAACAGAAACCTAACTATGGTGGGGGAGGGAAATTTGCTACCAATTTTTAATTTCATCTTAGCCATGCTTGAAGAAAGAGAATATAAACTTTTGTGGTTTGTTAAGACAGCTCAGTTGGTAGAGTTCTTGCTTATAATGTGTAAAGCCCTGGGTTCAATCCCCAATACAGTACAAAATCAGGTGTTATGGAACATGACTGCAATAGCAGAATTTGGGATGTCTATATATAGGAGGATCAAAAACTCAAGGCTGTCTTCTGCTACATACTGAGTTTGATGTTTGCCTGGGCTATATGATATTTTGTCTCAAAATAAAATAAAACAGAAAATTTGTATAAATAAATTAGAGAAATTAGGTGGCAGATTTTCCATCCCAGAGCGTCAGACAGCTTCTTCCCTTTATCTGGAGAGAGAGTTGCATGTGTGCATATTCAAGGATTTCCTACTTGGTCATTCTTGGATTACACAAATGCTAACATTTGACATAAACTCAATATAGCAAAAAGAATCTGGGGATTAACATTGATGTAATGTTGTTATCTAGTCTACAGACTCTAATTTTACCAATTACACAACTCAATTTCAGTTTTCTGATGTACAGTCCACTCCAATCTAGGTCATGTTTTGCATTTAATTGTCAATTTCAGTTACTTCCCTTTAGCATGAAATTGGTTTTTGTCCTTTTGAGTGCTCAGGACCTTGAGAGGCATTTTAAAATGATGCTCATTTTGGTTTGTTCCATGCATTGTATGAGACGCACAATTTTAGTGACAATACTACAGAAGTGAAATATATACTGTAAAGTATGGCATTTGCGATGATGTTTATTTGAATCTCTTGGTGAAGTAAGCCAGAAGTAAGGCAGGACACATTTGTTGTGCAAAAGTGTCTTCAGGACATTACAGGGACATCACATTCTCATACTCAGAGGAAAAACAAGATCATGTGCCTACACAAGTGTCTTCAAGTCACAACAGGGACAAAACATTCATAAACTTAGAGTAAACACAAGATCTTGTGCCTACATGAGATCAAGCCAGGCAAAATTTAGCATAGGGACAGGAAGGTTGGCTCAAATATTTACGTCAGGTACTACTCTTGCAGAGGACGTGTCTCCTAGATAAGGTGGCTTATAACCATTTGATCTACAGTTCTTTTGGCCTCTATAGGCACCTATACTTATGTGTGCATACTCACAGACATATGGAGAGACATATAATTAAAATTTTATTAAATAATACAGCATAAATTGAGGAGAAACTCAACATCTAACCCTTAGTTGCAGAGCTTTGGAAATTGAAAGCCACTGGGGTAGGATGAGTCAGCTTCCTATAGTGAAGTGTTGTCTTTTAGAAAGCCCATGGCAGAGTGGATGGCCCTGCATTCATACAAATGAGACATCACTGATTGGTCTTAGTGTGCAATGAAAAGAAGACATGAAGTTAGGATGGGAATGTGCGGCTAGGGGGAACTAAGAATTGGAGGGGGAATTGACAGAGTATATTGCATACATGTATGATATTCTGAAAGAATGGATAAATAATTATGAAAATAATATTTTAATTCAATGTTTCTAAGAACTCAGTGGTTAATACACTTATTTATGATAGAACGGTCAGTTTTCCCTTTTAAAGTATTTTTTATCACTAGCAATTCTACCATTTATAAATTTATCTCTAAGTCATCTGAAAATACCATTGGCTCTTTTGTTCCTCTAGACATAGTTGAGTCAAGCCGAAAATCAGTTTAGAAGAATAAACAAGAGAAGCTGGGCAGGGAAATTTGCTGAACAAGAAAGTAGGAAGTGGAGATTCTAGCTCAACTTTGCTGGGGTTATTGTTATCAGGAAATAATCACCAATGGGGCACATGGAAACTGAGGGGAGAGAAGTATAGAGTGAGATCCAATTATATATGCAAATTTCCTACATGATAAAGATGCCCTGAAACCGGTGATGGAAAGACAAATTTTCAATAGAAAGCTATATGTAAAAATGGGTAAATTGAATCTTTTCTGTGCACAGATTATCATTGCAAATTCTAGATCCATTAGAAATTTAAATATATCATAATAACACATAGTGAACTCCTCTATCACATGGGAGTACAAAAAGCATTGTCAAGGGAAAACAAAATAAATTGGGTGACAAAAGTTCAGGAAGGTAGCTTGGAGATATATATATATATATATTAAAGACAACTGCAAAGCTAAGGGTGATGATTCAAGCTCAACAACTCAGTACCACGGAGGCTGGTGGAACTCAGTGATACAGCACATGCCCAGCACCTACAACCCCTTAGGCTGTGGATTCAATTCCTAGTATCAAAACCCCCAAATAAAACAAATAACTGTTTTGCAATCTAGGGACAAAGAACAACCATAAGCCCATATTAAATCTTTAAACACCACTTTCCTGGAAAAGGAAATGGAGTACCTGGAAAAGCCATACATGTATAGATCCAAGACAGAAGGTCTAGTAAACATACAAAATAGAACTAGAAGACACAGTTCGTCTCTCATGTGCCACCTGAGTAATAACATCTTCTTCTAGGAATTTTAACAATGAGAAATAGAGTAAAACACTTCTCACATGTTGCATACTTAACAAAGGGCTTTTTTCTAAGCTTAACTTAGAGTTCTCTGAATAAAGTAATAAAGAATAGTGAAGTTTAATTTTAGTCAATAAACAGTTGAAACAAATACAATGATCAAACCTAAGCACAGAAGCAATACACAATGTTAAAGGGAGAGTTATACCTGCCCAAGATGCTGAGAATTGGTTATGGGTGAGAGTTCAGCCCTAAGCAAGGTGTTTAAACTCCCCCTTTCTAAGGCTTAGAGAAAAATGTAAATTTGGATGTAGGAAGAATGCAAGAGCTGGAAGACAGTTCAAACTGTTGTTTGGGTTGCAGAGTAAACTTAGATAGGCCATATACTTTCTTAGGTATTATTTTGATTATCCCCAGTAGTCAATTTAATTGAACCTTCAGTCAATTAAGAGACATGCCTTGAGGTGAGTCTGAGAGGGTATTTCCATGGAAGGATTCTTCTGCACGACAGGCAGCATTTTCTGGTGTCACAGGCATAAAGAGGTGAGAGAGAAGAGCCAAGCCACTTGCCTGCCTCTCTTTTGTTAAATGTCTATCTCTGTGGTTGCAGTTGGTATTGCTGTTTTCAGTAACATTACACTTGCGCTTCTTTGGGTGCAATGTGGTCTGAAGAGCATCAACTCACTAAGAATTCCTTCAGGTCCCAGTGTCTGATTCATGCAGCTTGTGGGGGGAGCACTGTGTGTTCAGCCACTCCAGCATACAGCCTGCCAGACTTGAACTACCATCAATCACATAATCCAAACTTGTGAGCCCCTCCTTTTATAATAAATAGTCATTGCTGATTGTGTCCCTCTAGGAAAGAGTCAATGCAGCCAAAACCATAAAAATATTGTAAAGGTTAATGAGGTAGGTGACCTACAAAGTATTCTCAAACCATGACAGGACTTAAAGTAGAAATCAATTTTTTAAAAACTAATCTTTCTAATTATCTACCTTTTCTTAAATAAAATGATACAATAATTCAAGTCTATTTTGGGGACATTTGTATTTTTATATGGCTAAGATTTCCTTAGTTCTATTAACATAACATTTTAAGGAACATTTTTCCTTTTCCTAAGGAAATGAGCTTGTAAAGTCAGAATGAAGGCCAAATTTTGGGCTATTACTGTTATCTTTCCAATCAAAAGAAGGCAATAGAAATAAAGGTAGCTGCAGTAGTCAAATCACTCTTTTCCCCTTCACAAAATGACTGCTGAATGTGTTTAAAAAAATATTTTAAATATTTAAATGAGCTGTCCTTGGATGATTTGACTGTCTCAAAACGTTTGGCATTGCCAGAGTTGACCCTCATTCTTTACAGTATCTGACACTTATGCTCATTATTATTCATCGAGGTCCAATTCTGGCTCCATTCTGTGAGAAAGCTAGCATTCAGAGGAGAATCCTGCCTGATAGATAGCAGCACAATAGGAACTTGAACTGGAAAGGATTCACAGTTTAATCCTTTTCTATTAGAACTTTTCTCTCCTCTTTTGTTTCTTAACATCTTGGCATCGTCGACCCTTTCAGCAGATGGGGTTTCTAATACAGAGAGAAAGAAATGACTGAACAATTTCATCTCATAGGGAAAAAAAAAGCAATTTGGGGCCAACTAGATTGCTCGGTGGATAAATTCTTGCTGCCAAACCTATTTTTTGTCCCCACAGTCCACATGATGTGGGAAGAGAACCCACTTGTGTGTAAAGGTACACTTGTGTGAGCACACACACAGAAATAAATAAATGCATTCACCAAGCTATAAACAAAGCCGTTTTAGTCATTTCAATCTGCAATTAGGAAGTAGAAGAGATAAACCTCATAGGTACCAAGTATATAATATGAATTTCATATATGTAGAAGTATATAAATGTAAATATATATGTAAAATATTTAAAAATGTATACATGAATGCAGTATACCATCCCTTAATAGAAATATGTTATGCATCTCAAGAAAAACAAGAGAACTTGCCAATTCAATAAATTAAATACCAAATCAATATAACTAAACTGTCAAAAAACTACCTTTAAGACATCACTAGGCCCAGCTAATGGTAAAGGGATAAAAGTATAAAATGTATGAAAATTTGTTTCTTTTCAGTTGTCCCAATAGACAATAAATGTTTAAAATATGCCAATTTCACTGTTGGTAGTAACAACACAGATTAGTGAGTAAGATCACTTCCTACTCAAGGAAGATGACCCAATTTAAATTCTAAGACTCATATAGAGAGTCAAGTATGACCAAAAATGTCCCTTTAGTCTCAGAGATTTCTTCAGTGGTGTAGGAACAGTGGGTCATTCCTGGAATTCACTGGCTGTGTGCCCTATCTTAAGACTACTGAGGAGCATACCCTTCTCAGAGGACTAAGGCAGAGAGTAACAAGAAAAGGACCCTCAACATCTTCTTCTCTATGCTGCACATGTGTACATACCACACACATGAATGTACATGCATAAACACATACATACACACACATGAATGGACATGCATGCATACATACATACACACACCACACAAACACAAATACACACGCACACAAACACACACACACACACACACACACACACACACACACACACACACATACACAGAGAGAGAGAGAAGCAAAAGCAAGTGAGATGTAGAATCTAACTCCGTGATTTTCAGTAAATGTTCACAGACCTCCAATGAATGCTTACATCTTTGTAATTATAATACATAATAAAAACCAATGATCAATTCCCTAAGTGGGACTAATATGAGATGACATAAAAAGGCACCAGGCAACTTGCTGTAATTCACAGTATATCCAATTCAAGTTTTCAATACAATAAAGCAAATAAGATGAGCCAGTTATCATGTGAGTAGATGTTTGTCACTATAAAGGTGAGACAAATGCCCTCAATAGAATTGTGAGAGTCACAAAAGGCCCTGGCTTCCAAGTGGAAAAATGTTTCATGGTTGAACGAATTTGCACACTGTAAGCATAAACCAGCTAACCTTCATGCAAACAGAAGTAAACAAATGGAAAGGTTGGAAATAATTACTGTAATTTCTGTAGCTAAGTGAATTTGAAAAATGGGAATTAAAAGAAAAAAGCTAGTACCTGAAGTGATGACTCTTAAATGTGCAATTTGAGGCACCAGATCAAAATACACAGAATCATTTCTTGTTCAGAAATTGTTTCCGAAGTGCACCAAAACTAAAAACAAAACACTTGGCATGTTCTCCCTTGACTTCTCTGTGACAGAGTAGATTCTCTGTATCTTGTTTTGATTGGTGCTCTTTATAACCTCCTATAAGGCTAATTTTGAATCTCATTATTGAATAGTCTATGGGGTGAGCTTGATTAAATGTAATTCCCAACTGTAATTACTCAGGTGTAAAAAGATAAACAGGTGTCTGTCAACACTAGAGACATAAAAAGGGAACAGAAACTCTTCAATCCAGAGTTAGTTACTTCATCTATTACTATGGAAAAACACTTAACACAAATGGAGGCTGGGGAGTTGCCATCTCTTCCTGCTAAGGAGTTTGTATAAATTTCACTCTGGTAGGAAGGCATTAATTATTTCTGTTGCTTCTAATTTATTATTATCTCTAATAAGTCATTTTGAGGCAGCCCCCTCTTCCTTTCACTACGCACACATAGACAAAGGCAAAAATTGTGCCCAAAATGATCACAATTTGATTTGTTTTGCAACCTGTTATGAGCTTCCCCTCTTCCCCAAACCTTGAGATGGGAATATTAAATATTTTTATATTTCTTTGTGAAGTCTTTACAGTGTTAATATTTTTGGAAGTATAGGCCTCAGAAGGGCAGTTTGAAATTTATATTGCTTTGAATGTCACAATACAAGACAGAATGTCACTGAGTATTATCAAGAGCTTGCTCACAACAGGGTTTAATCATCTACATGAAATATACCTACCAGGAGATATTACTTTATCTAAACCTTAAAATATCTTTCATGCAAATAAAACAAATCAAACAGGAATTGATTAGTTCATTCTTCATTGCATAATTATTTTTTAAACTCTGGTTCCTTTAAACAAATTTATTAAGCTTAATGACAAAAGCCAATATTCCTAGGGTATATATATTATGTACTAAAATAATATATCATAAAGGTTGGTCATAGGAAGAAGATCTCCACATTTCTATAGATGTTTGCAAGTTTTCTAGCTTAATTACAGGTCTCCATCTTTCTTCAGTGTATTATTTCACCTAATCATGCTGCCTTTAGTATATATTTGATATACCCATTAAGTTAAGTTAATTTAATTTTAGTTGAAGTTCGTAAGACTTGATAGAAAATTAGGAATGTGTTTTAATTAGAAGAAAACATTTTGTCCTTTAATAAGTCAAAAACCTTTTATAAACTACAGTTTTGCATGATATTTAAGCTACAGATTTTCTAGTACATTGAGATCAATATGCACATTATTTCTTCAATGCCGTGAAGAGAACAGCAGTAAGGCTAGATATTTCAGAACTAGGTATGTTTTCTTCCTTTCCATATAAGGGATTTTAGGTTTCTAACATATAAAATAAGGATAAAATTTACTCTATTCATCAAGATGCAAGACTAAAAGGATAACTTATTTTGATGAAATGCTGGGAGGGTGTTATAATTAAAAACATATATGGCTAAACTCAGTTTCACCAGCATGTGCTCAAGCTATACAATGTTAAGTCTTTAAAATGTTTTCTTATTATTTAAAACATTTTAAACTTCAATAGATTTTGATCATATCATTCCCTTCCTCCAAGTTTGTCCAGATCCTCGGTCCCCCACCCCAAGCACCCAAGTTTAATTTTTTCCTTTAAAGAAAACCAACTGGAAAGGGGAAATGATTTGGAATGTAAATAAAAAAAACTTAGAAAATAAAATTTAAAAAAAAAGAAAGAAAAAGAAAGAGAACCCCAAAGCCTCAGTGTGAAGAACATTGTTCTAAGTCTTCAGACAGAGGACTACATAATGAATTTAAGTTGGGAATGAGAACTGAGCTATTTTTAATACTGGAAGCTAAGAGTGTCTGAACAAAATTCATCAAGTATAACTAGAAGCTCTCTTGGGAAAGTAATAGTAGGATTGAAAGATGTCAATCTGGTAACACAAAACTAAAAGTCTCTAACTTTACATCATATTTCATAGTTCCTATTGAATGTGTTCCCTTTAAACACATGAACACGACACTTGATACTTCATAGTCAGCAGCACATTGAATTAATAATTTGATGAAGTAATTAAAATGTTAAAGGTATGATTTACTAGGGAAAATGAAACATTTACAGAAAAAATCTGGTATGCAGTTAAAGAACTCTCAGAACAACATTATTTTCTATCAAAGTCAGAGCCTATAGGGCTTATTGTATGGTCTCATGCCCATGTCTGAATCAGAAGTATTAACTGGAATGAACAGCATATTTTTTAAAGGTGGGGACAAAAAGTTTAGAGTAGTATTTATGTGTGGAGGGGATCAGAGAGAAACTAGAAAGGGTAGTGATGGGTGATTATAGTCAAAATATGTATGTACATAAACATGTATAAAATTCTCAAAGAACATACATAAAATATACTTAAAATTATTAGTCTGCAAAAGTACCTTTTATGTACTTGATGTAATTGTCATCTTGAAGGCTTACTGCTGAATATTCTTGCCCTTTTACGTCTGAATTATGTATGGAAAGTTCAACTCAGCTGTTCTGGCTCAAACTCCTCTCCAAGATGACTGATTCAGTTTGGCTTCTTTCAGCTTCTGACTGAATTGCTTTGCATGGCCTCAAACATATTGCTAGCTCTGGCAATATGTTCTAATCTTCTGTCTCATTCTTATTCTATGGCTTCAGTTGCCTCTGATGACCCTCTTTGGACCTCATGAACTCGCAAACAAACTGAACTCTACTGCACTGCACTCACTGCAGTGACTCTCACCTCCATGAACTGAACTTCCTAGCATGATACTGACAGAACTCAACTGACTGACAGAACTGACTGCATAGAACTGAGAGATCTGTGTGCCTCTGTCTTCTGAGCACTGGGATTAAAGACATGTACTGTCACATATGGAAGTTTTCTCTTTATCTGGAACTTATTTTAAAAGCATTCTGGCCTTGAACTCGAAGATCTGTTTGCTTCTGTCTTCTGGGATTAAAGGTGCATCTGTATTCCAGCCAAATCATACAGACCCAAATTGCCTGTGATGGTTTGTATAAGCTCATCCCAGAGAGTGGCACTATTAGAAGGTGTGGCCTTATTGGAGGTGTGTCACTGTGGGGATAGACTTGGAGCTCTTCCTCCTAGATGCCTGAGGATGCCCAGTCTGTTCTTGGCTTCCTTTGGATAAATATGTAGAACCCTCAGCTCCTCCAGCACCAAACCTACCCGGATGCTGCCTTTCTTCTGCCTTGATGACAATGAACTGAACCTCTGAACCTGTAAGCCAGTCCCAATTAAATGCTGTCATTTATAAGACTTACCTTGATCATGGTATCTGTTCACAGCAGTAAAACCCTAACTAAGACAAGGCCTTTGGATGTGATCCCATGCCAGAGCAGCCATATTACTGGATTAAAAATTCTCTACACTAGCCTTCTCTCAGTAACGTTATATAATAGTCATTTATATTGTATCTGTACAGTGTTGTGTACTATATTTAATTCTAAGATGATTTAAAGTGTGTGTATAGATGCATGTTGTTTTATGTGCTCCCATTTCACCAGTTTATGTAAAGGACTTCAGAATCCATGGATTTTGGTACTCTTGGGCACCCTGAATCCAATCTCCTGTCAGTAAGTATGCTGAAAATTTTGAGTTGTCCTTGATTTATTTAGATAATGTTACATGGTTTTGCCTGTGTCTATTAAGCACTATGGCACTGTCTATAAAATTAAATGTGATACTGTTATCCTGTAAAATTGGGTCAGAATTTTGGTCTCTTTTCCTGGAAACTACGACTAGATATGACAAATTTACAAAATATGGTTTCTGGTAGAAATAGAGACATTATCAAATCTCAGTAACTTGAGCTGTAGGAAATAAAATATAATTGATTTATAAGAGCTAACTGGTGAGTATTTCTCTATTAACTATTAAGATTATATCATATGGTGGCATAGTTCTATGATTCTAACATTTATGAAAATAAGCTAGAAGTAAGTTAATGTCCAGCTTGGGCAGCATAGCTAGATATAAAGCAAATGGAAACTTAAAATATGGAACATGTGGTTAAAAACTGAAGCTCAAGCTAAGCAAGTTGGTGCACGCCTTTCATCTCAGTTCTATGGATACTTAGAACAGATGGATTCAGTAAACTAGACATCAATCTGGACTGTATAGAAAGTTTCTGTCCCTCTATAGTTATATCCTTAGACTCTGCCTCTAAACAAACAAACAAACAAACATCATGGACTCACAGAGATAGAAGTTGGAAACATAGGGCCTGCATGGGTCTGCACCAGGGTCACTGCATCTATGTTATGGGTCTTGGTGTTGTTGTTGGACTTCTAACATTGGGAGTAAATGTGTCTCAGACTCTTGCCTGCTCTTGGGACTATTTTCAACCTATTGAATTGCTAGTCCAGCCCCAATATGAGCTGTGGATGTGCATTATTGTATATTGCATTGTCTTATTTGACTGTGGTCTCCTGGTAGTTTGTTTTCTGAAGAAGAGATGGAGGGTCAGAGAATCTGGGAAAGGGGGGGTAATAGTGGGGTACCTGGGAAGTTAGGAGGGAGGGGAAACTGTAGTTGGGATGTATTGTATGAAACAATATATTTACAATAAAAGCAAACCAAACAAAACCAAAACAACAACAAAACCAAACAACAAACAAACATCAAGACTGAATTGATCTGTTCTCATGACAGTGAGGAATTCTGTTATTAAGCTCTGGCAAAGTATAAAATGTTCACAGTGTGAGATCTGTGAAGGGAAAGAATCATCATAGAGATAATGTTAGGTACAATTTAATAAAATGGAAAGTTGAATTAAAGAAAACAACCATTCAACTTTCCTTAAAAAATGTGAAGTAAATATGTTTACAGAAAAAAATCATTGTTCACACATTATTCATAGGGAAAAATCATCAGACAAAATAAAATAGTAAAGTTACCAAAAGTTTCTAAAAAGATCAGCCAAGATTCAGAATTGAACAAATATCAAATTTCTTAATGAAAATTGATGTCAAGGAAGAATTGGAGTTACTATTTCAAGAAAAACAGGTATAAGAAAATATTTATATCACATTAACTGTCCTAGACATAAAATTTGCATGGCAATGTTTCCCACATTCTAAAGAGGTATATTGAGGAGGAAATAGAAGATACCCATGGAAGAGAAACAAGAAGAGACATCTAATATAACACCGTATATCAATCTCTCATGAACCTTTTGTGGTTGTTTAAATGAGAATGGACCACATCATCATTGTGTATTTGGTCCCCAACGAGAGGAACCTTTTGGGAAACATTAGGAAGTGTGGTATTGTTGGAGAAGGTGTATGATTTCACGTAGTGTAGGCTATGTTGTTTCAAAACACTACTGCCAGACTCAGTATGCCCTTTCTGCTTCCTGTGTTGGGGGTAGAAATGTGAGTTCTGATTTGTTTCTGTTGTCATGGCTTTATCCACTACTATGATCTCTAACTTTCTGGAACCTTAAACCCCATAAAACATTTTTATAAGTTGCTGTGATCATGGTGTCTTATCACAGAAACAGAAAAGGAGCCAATATACTTTTCTAATCGAGCAATATAAATTCATACATTATCAATACAGGCATGGAAATAGTTGACAGTGTGATGAGGATTGCTTGATGTTTAGGGAAATATTATTGATGATTAAAATGAAAGGAAAATACAAAAAAAATAATCACTTTGTAGTGGCAACAGAAAAACAGGTAAAATTAATAATTTTACAGTCCAGCAATTCATTCTGTTTCTGAAATCAAAAAAGAAATAAACATAAGCAATTGAAAATTTACCAAGGATAATTCACAAAAACATATCCCAATATCAAAACCAACACATGTAATTAAATGATTTAAATTTAGCAATAGGGATGAAGAATCTTTGTCTTAATAGTTACATAAGACTATGCAGCGTGTAGTTCAAACATATAGACTTAAATAAAAATTATTCAGAACTTTGAGAAAAATGGGCTTGTAACATGTTACAGGTGGTGGGATTGGATAACAAATTTAATTTCAATGCATGGTAGAATTTAAAATAAAAGCCGTTATAGAAGAAACTTATTATCTGCTGATAAGATAAGCACAATGAAGACAAGATTGCAAGGTACACAGTAGTTAACATATTCCTTTGAAGCACAAAACGCAATAACTGTCAATGATAAAGAATGATAGCCAATGTTTATATTGTTCTTTTCAGTCGTAGTAAAAAAAAAAAGGAACCAGCAAAACAATGATGAAATATTTTACCAGTGTGAGGATATGTTGCATATGTACATAAAAATTCTTAGTTAATGTTGAGGTGTCTGTAAGGGTGACATAGTCTTTGCGGGGGGGAGTTGCTAGTCCTGGAATCTTGATGGCTATCAATGCTGACCTGACCCAGTTGCTTTTGGGTTCTAGTCTCAAAAATTCAAAGAATGAAATATTCACAACCCAAAGAGGGAAAGCTTTAGAAAGTTCAAAGAAAAGTTCCTTAGAGATTATGGGTAGAAGCTTATGAGGAAGACAGCCATGCCACTTATCTTAGCAATATGTCAGCCACAGACAGAAAGGCAGCTTCATGGAAGAAAAGGAAGGAGGTATGCTTCAGAGAGTAGGGAAGTACAGAGTGCTAGAAGGTACTCAGGATCTGTGCAACACCTGAAAGGAGTAGACAGAGAATGAGAAAAAGACTCAGATGCATGAGAAAACCCAAAAGAACCTCATGATGACTCATAGATAGTGTACTGGGATGGGGGGGTAGGAATTCTAGGAAGGAAAAGTACATTATTTCATTAAGGGGATAATTATTCCTCTTACCTCTTTAATAGGGCTTAGGGTAGATTCACCTTTCTAAGGATGGTCATGACTTCCTGAGGAGTGGTCCTTATCCAGGTTATTGATCTTCCCAACTGGATTATCTCTTTTATGTTTCAAGTATCATGGAATGCTAGTCCATGAAATAGTTTTCCCTAATGAGCCTGTAGAGATCCCTGATCAAGCATACTGAAACAAACCAAGACTCCATCAGTAGAAATAGTCAGATATGTAGGTAGATTGAAGGCATTCAGATTTATCTTGAAGGAGAATGAATACAGTCATATTAGTTGACCAAAAAGAATATTCCTAGATAGGAGACTACATTAAAACTTCCAGAAATGAAATAGATAACATTTTATTTAAAATATATAGAAATAAACTTCCTGGTTGAGATTGTTGTTCTAAGATTTGTGGCATGTATACTCTATCAACTGCATACCAAAATCTGGCATCAATAATAAGGTATGTACTTTGTGAATCACAGACTTTTATAGACCCATTTTTTCATGACAGGAAAAAATGATGGAGTTAAAAGAAAGGAAAGATGTCTTCATTGTAGGTCAAGTCAACTCAAGTTTTCTTTATGTACTTTAATGCGATGTAAATGAACAAAATGTTCTACATTCTACAGCAACTTTAATGTTTTTTTTTTCCAGATTGAAGAGAGGAAAATTTTCAAATTGTCAAATAGTTGTACTCGTACTAAAGTTTTTTGGCAGTGAGTTTTACTCTTATGAATGAGTCAAGACAGAATCTATGTGCTAAGTTAGTTTATATGTACATACACACACACACACACACATAAATAGAGAGAGAGAGAGAGAGAGAGAGAGAGAGAGAGAGAGAGAGAGAGAATTTCTTCAATCTGTTAGCTGGTTTTTGTGCTGTATGATGAGTTTTCTTACCTAAAAATGAAAATATAAAAGATAAATTGAATTGAGGCCTGTCATTGGAGTATATTCTGTAGCTGCTCTGAATGAACTCATGTAAGACCCACTATGAGACAGTTTTCTTTACAAAGATAATATTGCATGGTTCTTCAAAACTACATTATGTGTGTGTAAGGGGGCACCTAACTTGATGCACACAAAACAACTTACCAAAATCAGTATTTTATTTCTTTATGCTTTCCAGGGTTCAAACTCAGGATTGGCACAAATCGCCTTTATTCAAAGTGATAAAGCTCCACCTCTCCATGTGTTTTATAAGAGAGATATTAGGGCACCAAAGCATAAAATATTGACTCCCAACATCCTGACTGTACACCCTAGCATTGTTATCACTATTCCTGCTTTCACCACCTCTGAGAAAATGGTTGTGCCTCCCACATTGGCAGATCTTGTCAAGTTCACAAGGGATATATTCCCCAAGGGCTAGAGCTTTGGCTTAAAACTCCATTTGAAAACAAAGGTAGGCCTTCAATAGCAAAAAAAAAAAAAACAACAGAAAGACCACATATACATGGAGAATGAATAATGCTCTACTCAATGATAACTTGGTCAAGGAAGAAATACAGAAAGAAATCAAAGACATTTTAGAATTTAATGAAAATAAAGGCACAGCATACCCAAACTTATGGAACACAATGAAAGCAGTGTTAAAGGGAAAACTCATAGCTCTCAGTGCCTCCAAAAAGAAACTGGAGAGAATATACACTAGCAGATTAACAGCATGCTTGAAAGCTCTAGAACAGAAAGAAGCAAATACACCCAAGAAGAGTAGATGGCAGGAAATCATCAAGATCAGGGCTGAAATCAATCAAGTAGAAACAAAATGGAATATACAAAGAATCAGCAAAACCAGGAGCTGGTTCTTTGAGAAAATCAATAAGATAGATAAACTCTTAGCCAGACTAACCAGAGGGCACAAAGACAGTATCCAAATTAACAGAATTAGAAATGAAAAGGGAACTATAACAACAGAAACTGAGGAAATTCAAAAAATCATCAGATCCTACTACAAAAGCCAATACTCATCAAAGCAGGAAAATCTAGATGAAATGGACAACTTTCTAGACAGATACCAAATACCAAAGTTAAATCAGGATCAGATAGACCATCTAAACAGTCCCATAACCCCTAAACAAATAGAAGCAGTCATTGAAAGTCTCCCAACCAAAAAAAGCACAGGACCAGATGGGTTTTAGTGCAGAATTCTATCAGACATTCAAAGAAGACCTAACGCCAATAATTTTCAAAATATTCTACAAAATAGAAACAGAAGGAACACTAACAAGCTCATTCTATGAATCCACAATTAAGTCGATACCAAAAAGACACAAAGATCCAACAAAGAAAGAGAACATCAGACCAATTTCCCTTATGAATATTGATGCAAAAATACTCAATAAAATTCTCTCCAACGGAATCCAAGAACACATCAAAACAATCATTCACCATGATCAAGTAGGCTTCATCCCAGGGATGCAGGGATGGTTCAATATACAGAAATCTATCAATGTAATCCACTACATAAACAAATTCAAAGAAAAAAAAGCACATGATCATTACATTAGATGCTGAGAAAGCATTTGACAAAATTCAGCATTCTTTCATGTTAAAAGTCTTGGAAAGATCAGGAATTCAAGTAAAAGCAATATACAGTAAACCACTAGCCCACATCAAACTAAATGGAGAGAAACTTGAAGCAATCCCACCAAAATCAGGGACTGCCCTCTCTCTCCATATCTATTCAATATAGTACTTGAAGTTCTAGCTAGAGCAATTAGACAACAAAACGAGGTCAAAGGGATACAAATTGGAAAGGAAGAAGTCAAACTATCACTACTTGCAGATGATCTGATAGTATACTTAAGTGACCCCAAAAACTCAACCAGAGAACTCCTACAATTGATAAACAAGTTCATCAGTAGCTGGATATAAACTTAAGTCAATGAAATCAGTAGCCTTCCTATACTCAAAGGATAAACAGGTTGAGAAAGAAATTATGGAAAAGACACACTTCGTTATAGTCAAACAATATAAAATATCTTGGTGTGACTCTAACCAAACAAGTGAATGATCTGTATGACAACAACTTCAAGTATCTGAAGAAAGAAATTGAAGAAAACCTCAGAAGATGGAAAGATCTTCTATGCTCGTGGATTGGCCAAGTTAATATAGTTAAAATGGCCATCTCGACAAAAGCAATACAAAGATTCAATGCAATCCCCATAAAATCCCAACTCAATTCTTCATAGAGTTAGAGCAATTCTCAAATTCATCTGCAATAAAAAAAAAAACCCTAGGATAGCTAAAACTCTTCTCAACTATTAAATAGATCTTTGTTCCAGCAACAGAACATTTGGGACCTCCAGGCGCAGGGATAACAGAGCATGACATCGCTTGGGACTCAGCCAGCTTGTGTGCTCCCTGCACCCAAGAGCTGGGCAGTTCTGTGGTCACCTAAGCACCAGCTCTGCTGTGGGACATCTGTTCTGCAGAGGGATCGCACTAGGAGTGAGCATACCTGCACAAGGAGAGAGCGCACCAGCCTTCCCTTAGTGACCTCTGCTCTGGGGATTCACTACACTGAGCCTTCAGGTACACAGGGATTTCCCAATATCACATCACTGGGGACACAGCCTGCTGAGCTTCCATCTGTGCCAAAGAGTAGGGCAGCTCTGTGGTCGTCTGGGCGCCAGCTCTGCTGTGGGCCATCTGCCATACAGAATGATCTGCGTGGAGAGGGTGCACAGTGCCACAGTGCACTCTGCCATCTTTGTTCCAACAAAAGAGCAGTTGGGATCACCAGGCACAGGGATAACCAAGCATAACATAGCTGGGGCCTCAGCCAGCTCATGTGCTCCCTGCACCTAAGAGCTGGGCAGTTCTGTGGTCACCTAAGCACCAGCCCTGCTGTGGGACATCTGCCCTGCAGAGGGAACTGCACCTGGTGAGAGCACACCTGGAGAGAGCACACCAGCCTCCCCTTAGCCACCACTGCTCCGGGGATTGACTACTCAGAGTCTCCAGGTACACAGGGATTCCCCAAGTATAACATCACTTGGGGCAAGGCACATCAGGGCTCCAAAGTCATTCAGGTGCAGGGCAGCCCCTCAGCAATCGATGCCATGGGAATCCCGGTCATCAGTGGGGCAGAAATAGCTTTGCAGGCACACAGGAGGTCCAAGCAACAGCGGGTGACAGCAGGACCAACTAACACCAGAGATAACCTGATGGCAAAGGCAAACGTAGAAATGTTACTAACAGAAAACAGGCAATATGGAACCATCTGAACCCAACTCTCTAACAGCAGCAAGTCCTGGATACCCCATCACACCCGAAAGGCAAGATCTGGATGAAAAATCACTTCTCATGATGCTATTAGAGGATTTCAAGAAGGACACAAATAAATCTCATATAGAAATACAGGAGAACATGAATCAACGGTTAGATGCCCTTACAAAGGAAACACAAGAATTGCTTAAAGAAATGCAGGAGATGATGGATCAACAGATGGAAGCCCATGAGGAGGAAACACAAAAATCACTTAGAGTAATACAGGAGAACTTGGGTCAACAGGCAGAAATCCTGAAAGAGGAAATGCAAAAATACCTTAAAGAAATACGGGAAAATACAAACAAACAAGTGAAGGATCTCAGTAAATTCATCCAGGATCTCAAAAAGGAAGTAGAAACAACTAAGAAATCACAAAGGGAGACAATTTTGGAGATGGAAAACCTTGGGAAGAAATCAGGAGTCATAGATGCAAACATCAACAATAGAATACAAGAGATGGAAGAAAGAATTTCAAGTGCTAAAGATACCATGGAAAGCATCAACTCAACAGTCAAAGAAAATGCAAAATGCAAAAAACGTGTAACCCAAAACATCCAGGAAATCCAGGACACAATGAGAAGACCAAACCTAAGGACTATAGATATAGATGAGAGTGAAGATTTGCAACTTAAAGGGCCAGTAAATATCTTCAACAAAATTATGGAGGAAAACTTCCCTAACCTAAAGAGAGAGATGACGATGAACGTACATGTTGTACATCTGTAGGTACAAGAACCCTACAGAACTCCAAACAGACTGGACCAGAACAGAAATACCTCCCGTCACATAATAATCAAAACACCAAATGTACTAAACAAAGAAAGACTATTAAAAGCAGTAAGAGAAAAAGGCCAAGTAACATATAAAGGAAGACCTACCGAATCACATCAGACTTCTCACCAGATACCATGAAAGCCAGAAGATCCTGGGCAGATCTCTAAGAGAACATAAATGCCAGCCTAGGCAACTATACCCAGCAAAACTCTCAATCACAATAGATGGAGAGACCAAAATATTCCATGACAAAACCAAATGTACACAATATCTTTCCAAAAACCCAGCCGTGCAAAGGATAATAGGTGGAAATCGCCAATACAAGGAGAGAAACTACACCCTGGAAAAAAAAGAGATAGTAATCTTCTTGCATCAAACCCAAAGTAGAGTACCACTCAGACAGAAAGATAGCGTCAAGAATAGCAGGTGGCAATAATTACCATTCCTTAATCTCTCTAAATATCAATAGTCTCAATCCCCCCCGAAAAAGGACATAAACTAACAGACTGGATACATAAACAGGAACCAGCATTTTGCTGCATGCAGGAAACACACCTCAGTGTCAAAGAAAAACACTACCTCAGAGTAAAAGGCTGGGAAACAATCTTATAAGCAAATGGTCCCAGGAAATGAGCCAGAGTAGCCATCCTAATATCAGACAAAACTAAATTATAACCTAAAGTCATCAAAAAAGACATGGAAGGACACTACCTACTGTTCAAAGGAAAAATCCACCAAGAAGAACTCTCAATTCAAACATCTATCCTCCAAATGCAAGGGCACCCTCATTCGTAAAAGAAATTTTACTAAAGATCAAAGCACACATCACACCTCACACAATAATAGTAGGTGACTTCAACACCCCACTCTCTGAAATAGATCATTCGGGAAAGCATGAACTATACAGGGACACAGTGAAACTAATTGAAGCCTTGGACCGAATGGAACTAATATATATATATGTTAAAAAACAAACAAAAAAAACCCCAGAAAACCCACATACACATGGAAGCTGAACAATGCGCTACTCAATGATAATTTGGTCAAGGAAAAAATAAGGAAAAAAAATCAAAGACTTTTTAGTGAAAAGGAAGAAACATCATAGACTAATTTATGGGACACAATGAAAGCAATGCTAAGAGGAAAATTCATAGCCCTGAGTACCTCAAAAAAGAAACAGGAGAGAGCATACACTAGCAGCTTAATGGCACACATGAAAGCCCTGGAACAAAAAGAATCAAATACATCCAAGAGAAGTAGAAGGCAGGAAATCATCAAACATAGGGCTGAAATCAATTAAGTAGAAACAAATAAAACCGTACAAAGAATCAACAAAACTAGGAGTTGGTTCTTTGAGGAAATCAACAAGATAGAGAAGTCCTTAGCCAGACTAACCAGAGGGCACAGAGATAGTATCCAAATTAACAAAATCAGAAACGAAAAGGGAGAGAGAACAACAGAAACTGAGGAAATTCAAAAAATCATCAGATCCTACTACAAAAACCTGTATTCAACAGAACTAGAAAATCTGGAGGAAATGGACAATTTCCTAGACAGATACCAAATACCAAAATTAAATCAGGATCAAATAGACCATCTAAACCGTCCTATAACCCCTGAAGAAATAGAAGTGGTCACTGGAAATCTTCCAACCATAAAAAGCACAGTTATGGACGGTTTTAGTGCAGAATTCTATCAGACCTTCAAAGAAGACCTAACACCAATACTCTTCAAACTATTCCACCAAATAGAAATGGAAAGAACACTACCCAACCCATTCTATGAAGCCACAACTACGCTGATACCAAAACCAAACAAAGATCCGACAAAGAAAGAGAATCTCAGGCCAATCTCTCTTATGAATATCAATGCAAAAATACTCAATAAAATCCTTGCCAACCGAATCCAAGAACACATCAAAAGGATCATTCACCACAACCAAGTAGGCTTCATCCCAGGGATGCAGGGATGGTTCAATATAAGGAAGTCAACCAATGTAATCCACTACATAAACAATCTCAAAGAAAAAAAACACACGGTCATTTCATTATATGTGGAGAAAGCATTTAACAAAATTCAGCATCCTTTCATGTTAAAGGTCATGGTAAGATGAGGAATTCGAGGCCCATATGTAAGCATAGTAAAAGCAATTTACAGCAAACCAGTAGCCAACATCAATCTAAATGGAGAGAAACTTGAAGCAATCCCACTAAAATCAGGGACTAGACAAGGCTGCCCTATCTCACCATATCTTTTCAATATAATACTTGTAGTTCTAGCTAGAGCAATTAGACAACAAAAGGACGTCAAAGGGATACAAATTTGAAAGGAAGAAACCAAACTATCACTATTTGCAGACGATATGATAGTATAATTAGTGACCCAATGAAATCCACCAGAGAACTCCTACAGCTGAAAAACAACTTCAGCAAAGTGGCCGGATATAAAATCAACTAAAGCAAATCAATATCCTTCCTATACTCAAAGGATAAGCAGGCTGAGAAAGAAATAAAAGAAATGATACCCTTCACCATAGCCACAAACAATATAAAGTATATTGGTGTGACTCTAACCAAACAAGTGAAAGATCTGTATGACAAGAACTTCAAGTCTCTGAAGAAAGAAATTGAAGAAGACCTCAGAAGATGGGCAAATCTTTCATGCTCATGGATTGAAAGGATTAATATAGTAAAAATGACCATCTTGCCTAAAGCAATATACAGAATCAATGCAATCCCCATCAAAATCAGAACTCAATTCTTCATAGAGTTAGAAAGAGCAATTCAAAAATTCATCTGGAATAACAGAAAACTCAGGATAGCTAAAACGATTCTCAAGAGTAAAAGAACTTCTGGGTAAATAAATATCCTGGACCTTAAACTGTACTACAGAGATATAGTGTTAAAAATTGCATGGTATTGGTACAGTGACAGGCATGAAGATCAATGGAACAGAATTGAAGACCCAGAAATGAATCCACACTCCTATGGTCACTTGTTCTTTGACAAAGGGGCTAAAACCATCCAGTGGAAAAAAGATAGCCTTTCAACAAATGGTGCTGGTCCAACTGGAGGTCAACATGCAGAAGAATACAAATCGATCTATTCTTATCTCCTTGCACTAAGCTCAATTCCAAGTAGATCAAGGACCTCCACATAAATCCAGACACACTGAAACTAATAGAAAGGAAACTAGGGAAGAACCTTGAACATATGGCACAGGGAAAATTTCCTGAACAGAACACCAATAGCTTATGCTCTAAGATCAAGAATTGACAAATAGGACCTTATAAAATTACAAAGTTTCTGTAGGCAAAGGACACTGTCAAAAGGATAAAGTATCAGCCAACAAACAGAGTGTTAATATCCAGTATATACAAAGAACTCAAAAATTTGACCCCAGAGAGCCAAATAACCCTATTAAAAAATGGGGTACAGAGCTAAACAAAGAGTTCTCACCTGAAGAATATCTAATGGCTGCGAAGCACCTAAAGAAATGTTCAACATCCTTAGTCATTAGGGAAATGCAAATCAAAATAACCCTGAGATTCCATCTCACACCAGTCAGAATGGCTAGCAACAAAATCACAGGCGACAGCAGTTGATGGCGAGGATGTTGAGAAAGAGGAACACTCCTCCACTCCTGGTGGGATTGCAAGCTGGACAACCACTCTGGAAATCAGTCTGGCAATTCCTCAGAAAACTGGGCATGACTCTCCCGGAGGATCCTGTTATACCACTCCTGGGCATATACCCAGAGGCTTCCCCGGCTTGCAATAATTATACATGCTCCACTATGTTCATAGCAGCCTTATTTATAATAGCCAGAAGTTGGAAAGAACCCAGATGTCCCTCAACGGAGGAATGGATTCAGAAGATGTGGTATATTTACACAATGGAATAATACTCTGCAATCAAAAACAATGAATTCACGAAATTTTTAAGCAAATGGTCAGAACTGGAAAATATCATTCTTAGTGAGGCAACCCAATAACAAAAGAACACACATGGTATGCAATAACTGATAAGGGGATATTAACCAAGAAATTCGAAATACCCAAGACACAATTCACATATCAATAGATTTCCAGGAAGAAGTAAGGAGAGACCTCTGGTCCTGGAAAGACTGGATATAGGGGAACACCAGGACTAGAAGCAAGAGGGGGTTGAATGGGGAACGGGGGTTAGGAAGAGGGCTTATGGGACTTTGGGGAGGGGAGAAAATGGGATAGGGGAAATCATTTGGAATGTAAATAAAAAAATATAGAAAATAAAAAAAAACAATCAAATAACTTCTGGTGGAATCATTATCCTGGACCGTAAACAGTACTACAGAGAAATAGTATTAAAAACTGCATGGCATCTGTACAGGGATAGGCAGGTACATCAACAGAATAGAATTGAAGACCCAGAAATGAACCAATATACCTATGATCGCTTGATCTTTGACAAAGTACCCAAAACTATTCAGTGAAAAAAAAGATAGCTTTTTCAACAAATGCTGCTGGTTCAACTGGAGGATAGCATGCAGATCAAGGCAAATTAATCCATTCTTATCTCCTTGTACTAAGCTCAAGTCCAAATGAATCAAAGACCTCCACATAAAATCAGATACACTGAAGCTAAGAAAAAAGAAAGTATGGAATAGCCTCGAGCACATGGGCACAGGGAAAATTTTCCTGAATAGAACACCAATAGCTTATGCTCTAAGATCAAGATTTGACAAATGGGATCTCATAAAATTACAAAGCTTCTCTAAGGCAAAGGACAATGTGAATAGGGCAAAATGGCAACTAACATATTGGGAAAAGATCTTTACCAACCCTACATCTGACAGAGTACATATAATATCCAATATATACAAAGAACTCATGACTTTAGACTCCAGAGAAACAAATTACCCCATTAAAAATGGAGTACAGAGCTAAACAAAGAATTCTCAACTAAGGAATATCTAATGGGCATGAAGCACCTAAAGAAATGTTCAACATCCTTAGTAATCAGGGAAATGCAAATCAAAACAACCCTGATATTTCACCTCACATCAATCAGAATGACCAAGGTCAAAACTCAGGAGACTGCAGGTGCTGGAGAGGATGTGGAGAAAGAGGAACACTCCTTGACTGCTAGTAGGATTGCAAGCTGGTACAACCACTCTGGAAATCAGTTTGGAAGTTCCTCAGAAAATTTGGCACAATACTACTAGAGAACCCTGCTATACCGTTTTTGGGCATATACCCAGATGATTTTCCAGCATGTAATAAGGACACGTGCTCCACTATGTTCATAGCAACCTCATTTATAATAGCCAGAAGCTGGAAAAAGCCCAGATGTCCCTCAACGGAGAAATGGATACAGAAAATGTGGCACATTTACACAATGGAATACTACTCGGCTATTAAAAACAATGAATTTATTCAATTCTTAAGCAAATGGATGGAACTAGAAAATATCATCCTTAGTGAGGTAACCCAATCACAAAAGAACATGCATGGTATGTACTCACTGGACCTGAGAAGGCTATTTGCCTCAGTATAGGGGAATGTTAGGACAGGGAAGAGGGAGTGCGTGGATTGGTGACCAGGGTCAGTGGGGATGTGTTAGGGGATTTTTGGGTGGGGGAGAACCAGGAAAGGGGAAAATATCTAATAAAAAAAATTAAACAAAATTCAAGAATGAATTGGAATTTTCTAATTCAGGCTCCACCAAAATGGGGACCACCAAAATAAATAGCAATCTGGAAAACAAGTATGGATGGACTGAGTACAGTCTGATGTCTACAGAGAAGAAGTAGAACACAGACAACATTCCTGGCATCGAGATCACTGTGGAAGACCAACTCTTGCGTGAAATGAAGGCAACATTTGATTCATCCTCCTCACCTAACACTGGGGGAAAATGTTAAAATCAAGACAGGGTACAAGAGGGAGCATATCAACCTGAACTGGCCCTCAACCCAGTGTGCTCTTGTGGTTGGTTATGAAGGCTAGCTGACTATCAAATGAACTTTAAGATCCCAAAGTCCCATGTGACACAGGACAACTTGGAAGTGGCCTACAAGGCAGATGAATTCCAGCTTCATACTAACATGAAAAGCAGGGCAGCATTTGGTGGCTCAGTTTACCAGAAGGTAAACAAGAATTTGGAGACTGCTTCCAATCTTGCCTGGATAGTAGGAAAAAGCAACACTCAGTTTGGAATAGCAGCCAAGTATCAGGTCCATGCAGATATCTGCCTTTCAGTCAAAGTGAACAACTCTAGCCTGACCGGTCTAGGGTGCACTTAGACAGGTATCAACTGAAGCTGTCAGTTCTGCTGGATATCAAGAATGTCAATGTGGGTGGCCACAAGCTTGCTCTAGTACTGGAAATTCAAGGTTAAATGAATATTACCCTACTGTCAATTTTAAACTATTTTGCAGCATAACTACCCTCAGAATTTAATGTACTTTTTAATGTTGTACATTATGGATGTGAGAACTGATAAATACCATTTTTAACCCCCAGACTAAGGATAACTCTGTTTTAAGATATTTACCTTTTCAGAGGTACAGCAGAAACCACACTCCAGAAAGGGATCGTTTTAGCTGTAGGCATAGATTGGGGAGGAGCCCCTCTAGAGATGTCAGCCTGCAAGTGGCAGCTGGGAATGTGTGGACCTTTTGTATATGTTTATCCAATCCCCAGATCAAATTGTGACTTCCCGAGCATCAAACTAAACTCTTGTGCTCCAATCCTATCTGCTTGGAAGCATGTACACATCTATGTGAAAGGGATGTTTTAGACAGACCATCATGCCCTGTTCCCATCCTAGCCCATAAATTACCTATTTTATAAAAAAAGGCATCTTCTGGGTGTGGTTAACTATTTATATTTGCCATTTTAGACTGGAAAGGGTGGGCATGTAGGAGCGAGTCATTGAAGACTTAATTCTTGGATTTTACTGTGGTTCTCTCTCTCTCTCTCTCTCTTTCTTTTTCTTTCTTTATTTCTCCTTCCTACCTTCTTTCTCTCTTTCCTTTGTTCTTTCTCTTCTTCTCCTCTGCCCCCCCTTCTTCTTCAAATCCTTATTTTTTCATTGCACCAGAGTATGAAATAGTTTTTGGATTGTCCAGCTGTGAGCTGAACAGGTGATTGCCATCACACTCTGACAACACTAGGGATCTAAATTCACTTCTGCTATAACCTTATCATTCTACAGTTTTAACAATTTAATGGGTAATTATAGAGTCTTCTATTTGATATGGAAATACTTCCTTCCTTTAAATGCTGTGATTAACATCATTTAAAATAAAACTTGAATAAAAGATTTGAAAACTCAAAAAAATGGAATAAAATATACTGTTTGGTAATCAATAGTAGAAGTTTTAGTTTAGCACAATTTGATAATTGGTATAGGACCAATGACTTTGTACTGTATTTTGGGAGCAGAGGTTACTGAATTCAGAGAAATGTCACTTATTCAAAGTTTCAGAAAGATTAACTATTCAGGACTATCATAGAAATTACCAGAGGGTGATATAATTAAATCCAGAAAAAAATGTAAGAACTTCTGCCACTAATGTCAGCTCTGTCATTAATAAGTATATATAAATTGCCTCAATCTATCTAGTGCTGGGATTATAGTCATGTACTGTGAGACTTCTCTGACCCAGCATTCTTTATAACTCTATATGTTAATAGTAAAAACTCAGCATTTAAGTAATTGTTATGTTAAAACAGGAAAACATTCCCCATAAAATTCATATGGAAGCATCTGTTCAAACATAATGACTTTAAGCAATCTTCAGACAGACTATATCTGTCTGAAGATTATACCAACAGGTATAATTGTTGTCTCAAGGAAAAAAAATCACCTGAATGTAAAGTTAAATAATGGATCCAATGGATATATATATGCAACTCAATTTGGAATTTAATGAAAATCATTGGTCCTTATTATCTCTAACTTATGTTTTAAGTGATGTGACATGGGCATGGGAAATGAGTTAGCAGGTTAACGCATTAGCTAAGGAAGCTTAAGGACTGAAGTTCAAACTCCAGAACACACACAAAACCCCAAAGCAGTTGATCCATACCTATAGTACTCCAATAATGGTATTTGAAAATATTGGGAGTGGAAATAAGAGAATTAGTACAAAGCTTGTTGGCCATCTACCTCAGAATACATAGCACAGCAGCATAATAAACTAGAATCTACTTCAATCAGGTGCAAGGTGACCTTCACACCATGCCAAACACAAGCCCATATACATACTCACATACAAGCTTGGAGCTCCTGCGCCTTGACATCCCTATCACAATGGAATATATACAAAAGCATGAACTACAACACAAAAATTCCTTTGGGGTACAGAAGCCAAGGTAGCAGCAATTTGAGGCCATTTACTCTCATTGCACATAAAGTGTAGAGAATAACAGTAATATAAACATTCTGCTGCTCACTTCCCTTTCTCCATTTATATAGGCTAGCATCCGACAGGAAAAATATGCTATACATGGTGGACTGTCTTTCCATCTCAACTAATGTATTCAAGACAATACTCCAATGAAACATCTCCCCAGTAATCTTAGATTCTGACAAGCTAGCAATCAATATGAACCATTGCAAAGAACTATTGATATTAATGATAGATGAGTCAACATATAAAAAATATAAAGACCAAGTCTGTAACTTTCTTCATAAATTAGCAGTAGTCCAAGGAATCTTTCTCTCTCTCTCTCTCTCTCTCTCTCTCTCTCTCTCTCTCTCTCTCTCTCTCTCTTCTCTCTTTCTTTCATTTGCTCTCTGCCTCTGAATGTCCCTCCCATTACTTCTTTTCATTTTTCAAATTATATTTTAAATTTTTTTTGGAAATACTTGTGTTAGCATACATGCCAAGCTGTGTGCATGCATTCTTTGAGGTCAGAGGCCAGCTTGATAAAGTTGGCACCATGTAGATCCTGGGAGTGATACATATATACACACATACATATACACATATTCATACACATACACATACATATAAAGTTTTGAGAAAATATACTTATATTATTATTCCTTCCTTTTTTCTCTCTCCAAACCTTCCTATATACCCCTTCTTGCTTTCTCTAATTAATGGCATCTTTTTACATTATTAGATACATATATAATATATTAAAATTATTTTACATATATTCCTAAACATAACTTAGTGAGTCTATATAATGTTACTCATAAATATGATTTCAGGGCTGACTGTTTGTTATTAGACAAAAAATTGTTTTTCTATTGCCTAAAGAAGAAATTTTTTCCTGTTTTCAGCATTCCTGTGGTTCTTTCTGTAAGTTTGAAGTCTCAGTTTTAAACAAACCTAGTTTTAAAAAGGATTGCTTTGTAAGGAGTGAAGAAACAATGGTCAACGCTGAGAAATGGCTTTGTTTGTCTATCTGGTAATTCATCCTTCTCTTGCTGTGTTAATACCCACTGATTCAATGGGAGGAAAGCCAGGGGCAAGGGTGAAAACTATTTCACAAAACATTATCCATTCTGGAAAAAAAATGAAAACAAAATAAGATGGAAATGAGCAAGCAATGGCTATATTCTTGAAAGGGAGCTAAACTCAAAATCTTACACCATAATTTTAAAGAGTGGTCATCATAGATAATAATGCAATAATAATCTGGGTTTAGATTCAACCTTAGCCTTCCAAGTAGTATAGAAAAAAGAGTTGAATACATGTTCGTGAATAATCTGCAATTGAATAAACAAGATTAAACAGAGAATTAGGAAATAGAAGTATTAACTTGAAAGGGACTGAATAAAAATGTTCATCAAAACCAGGAATTACAGTACAAAGGTTTAGGCCTTGCTCACTCAGGATGATATTTTCTAGTCTCATCCACTTGCCTAAGAATTTCATGAATTCATTGTTTTTAGTAGCTGAGTAGTACTCCATTGTATAAATGTATGACATTTTCTGTATCCATTCCTTTGTTGAAGGACATCTGGATTCTTTCAAAATTCTGGATATTATAAATAAGGCTGCTATGAACATAGTGGAGCATGTGTTATTATTTCATGTTGGAGCATCTTCTGGGTATATTCCCAGGAGTGGTTTTACTGGGTACTCAGGTACTACTATGTCCAGTTATCTGAGGAACCACCAAATTGATTTCCAGAGTGTTTGTACCAGCTTGCAATTCCACCAGCAATAGAGGAGTGTTCCTCTTTCTCCACATCCTTGCCAGTATCTGCTGTCACCTGAGTCTTTGATCTTAGCCATTCTGATGGGTGTGAGGTGGAATCTCAGTGTTGTTTTAATTTGCATTTCCCTAATGACTAATGAAGTTGAACATTTCTTTAGGTACTCCTCACCATTCCATATTCCTCATTGACAACAAAAAGAGGTCAAAGGGATAGAAATTGGAAAGGAAGATTTCAAAATATCACTATTTGCAGATGATATGATAGTATAGTTAAGTGACCCCAAGTTCCTGCGAGTTTCTTCCTGCGGTGAACCTCGGGGCTCAGGCCTCTGTCTCCCGGCCACCTCCCTCGCACCATGGCCCCAAAGCGGCAATCCGTGGTCCTGCCTCAGCCCAAGAAACCCAGGCCAGCTACTGCCCCGAAGCTGGAGGACAAGTCGGCCTCTCCCGGCCTGCCGAAGGGAGAAAAAGAACAGCAAGAAGCAATTGAACATATTGATGAAGTACAAAATGAAATAGACAGACTTAATGAACAAGCCAGTGAGGAAATTTTGAAAGTAGAACAAAAATATAACAAACTCCGCCAACCATTTTTTTCAGAAGAGGTCAGAATTGATCGCCAAAATCCCAAATTTTTGGGTAACAACATTTGTCAACCATCCACAAGTGTCTGCACTGCTTGGGGAGGAAGACGAGGAGGCTCTGCATTATTTGACCAGAGTTGAAGTGACAGAATTTGAAGACATTAAATCAGGTTACAGAATAGATTTTTAGTTTGATGAAAATCCTTACTTTGAAAATAAAGTTCTCTCCAAAGAATTTCATCAGAATGAGAGTGGTGACCCGTCTTCAAAGTCCACCGAAATCAAATGGAAATCTGGAAAGGATTTGACAAAACACTCAAGTCAAACGCAGAATAAGGCCAGCAGGAAGAGGCAGCACGAAGAGCCGGAGAGCTTCTCTACCTGGTTCATTCACCATTCTGACTCAGGTGCTGACGAGTTAGGAGAGGTCATCAAAGACGATATTTGGCCAAATCCCTTGCAGTACTATTTGGTTCCCGATATGGATGATGAAGAAGGAGAGGCAGAAGAAGATGATGATGACGACGAAGAGGAGGAAGGGTTGGAAGATATTGATGAAGAAGGAGATGAGGATGAAGGTGAAGAAGATGACGATGAGGACGAAGGGGAAGAAGGAGAGGAGGATGAAGGCAAGGATGACTAGCACAGAAGATTGATGGATTCCAACCTTCTTTTTTATTTTCTTCTTCTTTTTTAACTTTCTCCAGTCCCTGGGAGCAAGTTGCAGTCCTTTCCTCCCTGTCCCTCTGTGCTCAGTCGCCCTGTTTTTGAGGTCTCAACATCATGGTTCTCAACTAATTTGGGGGAAAATATCTTGAGTAAAATACAACAGGAAAAGAATCTCCATGTTTCTGTTCTAAATTCATTTTTATCCTTTCTTATCTCAAATTTGTGGATTCAATACCACCACCAAGCTCTGTGGGAAAAAAAGAAAAGCCGTCCAGTTCCCTCGGCTCTGCTGGAGGCTGGAGGGCGCTAGGCCCCTGTGTAGTAGCGCATAGAATTCTAGCCTTTTTCTTTTCTCTGTATATTGGGCTCAGAGATTACACTGTGTCTCTATGTGAATACAGACAGTTAGCATTTACCAACATGTATCTGTCTATGTTCTCTTGTTTAAGAAAAAGAAAAAAGAAAGAAAAAAGGGGGGTATAGACAGTGAGCAAGGGAGGGTTTGAGGTGTCGGGGGGTAGGTGGGCATCTGATAACATGGCTTCTCCTTTGGCATGTTTAATTGTGATGTTTGATAGACATCCTTGCAATTTAAGGTGACACTTTTAAAATAAAATTCTCTCCTGATGATGACTTGAGCCCTGACACTCAATGGGAGAATCAACAGAACCTGTAGGGTTTATTTGGAGTTGACATTCTCTGTTGTAATTTTATTTTTAATTTTTTCTTTTTTCACTGGAAGGAAAAGGATGCTCATTCTAAATGTTGAAGTGCACAAGTTGCTTTGCTACAATAAAATCAATGTGTACACAAAAAAAAGTGACCCCAAAAATCCTACAAGAAAACTCCAAAACCTAATAAACAACTTCAGAAAATTGGCCGGATATAAAATTAACTCAAATAAATCAGTGGTCTTACTCTACTAAAAGATAAACAGGCTGAGAAAGAAATTAGGGAAACAACACCCTTCACAATAGTCACAAATAATATAAAATACCTTGGTGTGACTCTAACTAAGCAAGTGAAAGATTTGTATGACAAAAATTTCAAGTCTCTTAAGAAAGAAATTGACGAAGAACTCAGAAGATGGAAAGATCTCCTATGCTCATGCATTGGCAGGAATAATATAGTAAAAATGACCATTTTTCCAAAAGCAATCCATGGATTCAATGCAATCCCCATAAAAATTCCAACTCAATTCTTCATAGAGTTAGAAAGAGCAAATTTCAAATTCATTGGGATAACTAAAATCCAAGGAAAGCAAAAACTACTCTCAACATTAAAAGAACTTTTGGTTGAATAAGCATCCCTGACTTCAAGCTGTACTACAGAGCAATAGAGATAAAAACTGCATGGTATTGGTACAGTGACAGGCAGGTAGATCAATGGAATAGAACTGACGACCCAGAAATGAACCGACACAACTATGGTCACTTGATCTTTGACAAAGGAGCTAAAATCATCAAGTGGAAAAAAAGACAGCATTTTCAGCAAATGGTCCTGGTTAACTGGAGGTCAGCATGTAGAAAAATGCAAATTGATTCATTCTTATATCCTTGTACAAAGCTCAAGTCCAAGTGGGTCATGGACCTCCCCATAAAACCAGATACACTGACTCTAATAGAAATGGAAGTGGGGAAGAGTCTAGAGAACGTGGAAACAGGGGAAATTTTCCTGAACAAAACACCAATAGTTTATGCTTTAAGATCAAGAATTGACAAATGGGACCTCATAAAATTACAAAGCTTCTGTAAGGCAAAGGAGACTGTCAATAGGACAAAACAGCAATTAACAGATTAGGATTTTTTTTTTTTTACCAATCCTACATTTGATTGAGAATTAATACCCAATATATGCAAAGAACTCAAGACGTTAGACTCCAGAGAACCAAATCACCCTATTAAAAATGGGTTATAAAGCAAGACACAATTATTTTTACTAATTTTACTTGCTCTTCATAAGCTGACACCTAAACAATACATGGCCCCTGGAGAGCTAGGTGATCTGAAATAAAGGAGCAAAGAGCCTCCTAATAACAGCCTGGTGCAGACATCCAAGTTCCCATATATATATATACAGAATTTAGATAAATCTTAAAAAGAAAATAAAATTCAGCCATCTTTCTTTACATATTTAATAAATTGAGCATTGAGCGTCCTGTCTTTGGTATTTGCTAAGTTCAGCTCCTTGTACCCAGTGATTGTTAATTTAGTTGTGTTCTTTTCTTGACGCTCATCTGAGAAAGTACAAATCTCCCTGGACACATGGCCATTGGCAATATTTGTTCTGTGGTGCTCACTAATGGAGAACTCTAGTTTTTGACAGATTGTTGGCAGAACACTGTCTTCAGGCCAGCTGCAGTTCTTAATAATGATACTTTTCCACTGGGCCATATAGCTCATCACACTTACCTTAGAGTGCTAGAAGTGATGTTCTATTATCAGAGGTCATCACATATCTTACTCAAACTTAGAGGAAAGGAATTGCATGATTACAGAAACAACAAAAGGCAAGAACCATTAAAAGCCACCTTAATATCCCATAACACACTTCGTGTTATCTATCTATCTATCTATCTATCTATCTATCTATCTATCTATCTATCTATCTATCTATCTATCTATCTATCTATCTTTCTATCTATCCATCCACCTATCATATATTCACTTATATAAGGTAGAGTCTTTTTTTTTTATTTTCTAAGTTTTTTTATTTACATTCCAAATGATTTCCCCTTTCCCGTTTCCTCCCTCCCTGAAAGTCCCATAAGCCCCCTTCCCTCCCTTTGTTCCCCATTCAACCCCTTCTCGTTTCTCTGTCCTGGCATTCCCCTACATCCAGTCTTTCCAGGACCAGGGGTCTCTCCTGCCATCTTCTTGGAAATTTATTGATATGTGAATTGTGTCTTGGGTATTCTGAGATTCTGGGTTAATATCCCCTTATCAGTGACTGTATACCATGTGTGTTCTTTGGTGATTGGGTTACCTCACTAAGGATGATATTTTCCAGTTCTGACCATTTGCCTAGGAATTTTGTGAATTCATTGTTTTTAATTGCAGAGTAGTATTCCATTGTGTAAATATACCACATCTTCTGAATCCATTCCTCCATTGAGGGACATCTGGGTTCTTTCCAGCTTCTGGCTATAAGTAGCTAAGATTGTGCTCAAACATTTTATGTAGCCAAGAATGACTGTGAGCTTTGATTCTCTTCTCTTTACATCTTCAGTGTTGAAATTACAGGTAGGCAAGAACAGGATCAGCAAGTACCTTGCTGGATATCAAATTCATGGCTTCACATGTAGGCTCTGGTGTCTGAAATACAGCTCTAGGTCCAGCACAGAACACTACAAAAGGTTCCAAAGCTCTGAAGTGACTTAGGTAAGTGATGTATATGTTTCAAGTAAGACATATCCATTTGTAAGAAAATGAAGAATGAGGGAGTTGTTTTTTTTCCTTTCTTTATAGTGCTTAAAGATATTTAGAAAATAATATTTACCAAGTAATTCTATTTACAGATCAAGTTGATTATTCTCATCTGTCTCCATATCCCTTCCTTAGAACTTCAAAGATGATATTTACAATATATAAATGGTGGAAGAAGGAAATTATACTCCATAAGGTGGAATGGCAAAGAGGTTCATGTGGAGTTTCTTCAGGTTTAAATAGAAGCTAAAGCCAGGATGTATTCGACAAGTAAAATACATTCCAATACAAAAATAAAAGTTTATGAAAGCCAGGATGGAAAGGGAACTGCAGAGATGACTAAGCAGCTAAAAGCATTTTTGGCTATTGAAGTTAATCTAGGCTCATGTCCCAGGACCTACATTGTGTTTCATAATTGTCTGCAACTCCAATTTCAAGAAATCTAATGCCCTTTCCTGATTTTTGCAGGCATGAGCAACACACAAAGTGTATATATACTAGTGGGTAAGAAATCATGCATCATAATAAAATAAATAAATATACAAAGAAAAGATGAGATAATGATTTGACTCAGTAGATAAAAAGTTCCACAGAAGCTTAAAGAATAGATTTTGGATCATTAGGAATCATCTACAAGCAAGACAGGTGTTGTGGTCCATTTATTATCCCAGGTCTTAGAAGGCAGTGATTCCTGGGACAAGTGGCTAGCTTGATTATTAAATCATGAGCTACAGACTCAGTTGATGGACCCAATCTCAGTAAATGAAGTGGTTAATTGTGGGGACATATGACCAGGGAGCTGGCCTGGAACAAGAGTAAGATTGAAACACTCCCAAAACCTGCCAAATCTCATCCTGAGACTGGTAGGAGTTAGGGCCCCTGTTTCCCTGCCCTCAGCCTAATGCTCCAGTGGCCTATGACCTCTACTTCCCCTAACTCTGAGGTCAGTCAGGACTTCGCTGGACATATTTCAGGTTCAACATTTTGCTTCTTAAGAACCTACCCAGCATGCTCATGGAATTTCTCTTCATGGAAATAAAGAATTCTCAGACCTCTGCCATAGCCAACAATGCATATCCACCTTGGAATTCCCTACCTACTCCCCAAGATCTATACAGCCCTTTTTCACCACAAATAATGTTGAGCTGTCTCACTGAAGCTGATTCCAGAAGTCAATCGTACCATTGGTATTCATGACTTCTGATCCTTAGACATACACCTTCATACTCCCATTCCCCTATCTTCAATCCCACCCCCTACAACCCCACCATCATCTCTGTTTCCTTTGTACTCCAGGACTAATGGCCAAAGTCCCCAGGGAAGAAGAAGGGAAAGTCACAGTTACTGATGAAGGAAGACACTGATCATCTGGACCTCCACACATATGCATACAAATACATGTTCACCTGCACACACATCCATCCACATGTGATTGCACAAATCAATATGAATACATATACACTCATGAATGCAGACAGAGTGACTTTTTTATTTAATATAATTTGTTTTTCACTTATTCATTTATATCCCACTCACTGCCCCCCTCCTGGTCACTTCCCTCAATCCTTCCTCTATCCTGCCTCCCCTTCTCTGAGCAGATGGGGGCTTCCCCTGGGAATAATGCCAGTTTGGTACTTCAAGTCTCTATGAGACTACATGCTTCCTTTCCCACTGAGGTCAGAAATAGTAGCCCAGGTAGAATATATCTCACATATAGTCAACAGTTTTTGGAAAAGGCACTATTCCAATTGTTTGGGACCCACTTGAAGGCCAAGCTTCACATCTGCTACATATGTTCAGGGAAACCTCAGTTCATCCTGTATATGTTCTCTGGTTGGTGGTTCAGACTGAGAGCCCCAAGGATCCAGGTTAGTTAGCTCTGTTGGTCTTCCTGTGTATTTCCTATCCTTTTCAGAGCCTGTAATCCTTCTTCCTATTCTTCCATAAGAGTCCCCAAGCTCCATCCACTGTTTGACTGTCGGTGGAGAGACAATGTTTTAAAGATGGTTTTGGACTAAAAAAGGTTTTTCCAAGAGATTTCTATGGTTAAGGAAAATATAAAGAGAGGTAAAGACAAGGCATTGCTTTCTAAACTTGAATGCTTGTTATGAACCAGAAAGAAATTGAGAAGTAGACTCTGCTATTCCCAGGGTAGGTTGCGACCCCAAATTTTTTCAGTTTCTAAGAGTTTCATTGAGACCCAGGCCCTGCTACTTCAAGAGTGTACTTAGATCATTGCAGCAGAAGAGAGTTTTAGTTTCTGGAATTGAACTTTGTATTGTAGTAAGAGACCTAATGACAATGTCTTGCCACCTTTGTGTGATGTTCTAAGAAGTAGGGCATATAGAATATAATGCTTGATTTTCTTCCCTTTTTTTCCTGATCAAGGCTCAAAGTTTTAATGGGGGGTTCCAAATATATAGGTGGGGGGGAACCCTTCTCCCAAAGGCTTTGGTTTGGTTGCTTAGCAGGTGGCTAGTACCTCTCAGGAAACTGCAGATCCTTGAAGAACAATGGGCTAGAGCGTCACCCTAGGTGGGAAGTAGTGGTTAGATTTGAGGACTGAAATTCCCACTCAAAGGCTGGGGGGAGGGCACAATTCCTTCCTTTTTATTAGTTTAAAGATGAAAAGGTAACAACCAAGTGAACAGTCATCCCTCAAAGGTCGGTGGGAGTTAACCAGAGAGGAGAAGATTGACCTGGTCCTCCTAAACACTTTATGTGTCTTTTGGGAAGGAGAGGCTCTAGGCTTCCTTGTTGATTATTATTCTAAGGAATGCCTTTAAACACCAACCTCTCTGCAACCAGGTTTGCTTCACAGGGGACTCACTGCAGCTTTCAATCATTACATTGAACTACAAGAATATGTATATTTACCAGAGCAAAACCAAATCAGAAAATATATAAATGTCCTAAATTCTATTCTAGACATTCACAGGCACTCAACCAACAGGACTTTATTTCCTTGTTACCTGAGTGAAAGAAGAATAAATTATAGTAGACTTGATATGACTTCTGCTGTTACAGCCCTGAGTATCTATAATTGTATCAGTATCTATAATCGAATTATGAGACTTTGCTGGAAAACACACGGTCTCCACAAGTATGAGACACAAGACATATACCATTCCCTCGAAGCACACTTTGACACTCTTCTCTGGTTAAATATGTTGAAGTCAAGTCCAATTTTTATTATGTGTCAGAGATTGTGCTAAAGTAAGTAAAATGAGTTAATGACAAAATTATCCATTATCAACTTTGAGATTGGTCCTCTTTCAGGTTATCCTGGATGCCCCATCATAATTTAATTTGTAATGACTTTTCACTGTGATTAAGTAATTTTCTCTATCAACTTTCAAACTAAAGCCCTACCAGGACAGCACTTCCACTAAGAGCTGGAATCTTTTAAAGTAGCACATAGTAATGAAGATATGTATGTTAGCCCTACTATAATAAATTAACAGATTTAGTTTTTTATCCATGGATAGCATTTTAGTAACTTTTTCCTCGTCCTTAGCTGAAATAATTAGTTTAGAAAGAAAGCAGTGATGGTCAGAGTCAGATGTCGCTTAAGAATTCTACAAGTCTAGAGAATGAAGAGAATTAGCTTTTATATCCTTGGCACAGCTTTGTGAAAGTCCAATGAAACAGTGCAAGGTAACTCAAGTGCTGCTTTGCAAATCTCAACTACATGGATAAACAGCAGTTCCAGGGTACAAAAGAAATAGCTACAGGATTAGACAGAATTTTTATAAGTTTAAAAGGCAGAGACTAGCATGTGATATAAAAAGATAAGAGGATGAAGTAGAACACAAAGATTTTATGCATATATGTACATAATTAAAACGATCATGTATGCATTCAAGTATGACAAAGCAGAATAATTTAGCTTGTTGTACACATATACTACCTTTCTTTCCTATTGAATTTAGAAAATAAAATGGATGTTATAAGTGCTTACTTTATTGAAGTCCAGGAAGTCTGAAGGGAATGGATGGACAGGGCAATCTAAGGACACTGGCTGGGGATAGACACTATTTCTGGAGTGAACACCAAGTGTCATTGAAATATCATATGCCTCTTTATTTCCTTTTTTATTATAGTTCTTTCTCTCTTTATTCTTTTTTGACAAGGTATTGCCCAAGCCCTCTAGAAATTGACTCTTTTCTCACTAGACTGGAAGAGTCTTATCTCTGACTTGTGTTGATGCTATACTCACATAATACCATAATCATCTTATGTCATGCATTTTAAAGGAAATACTTAAATAGAAGGCCTTATAGACATATGATACATATAATATGATACATGAATATGTATCGTATGCTTGCAGTTCCCAAGACAGCCAGAAGAGGGCTTTAGATGCCTGTAGCAGAAGTTACAGGTTTACAGCCGAAGTTAGTAAACTACTTGATGTGTTAGGAAAAGAACCCTGGTTATCTATAAGAACAGTCAATGTCTTAACTGCTGAGCCATCTCTCCAGCTCCTATATTAATAATTTCATTGATGATAAAAATTTCACCACAAACTTTGTCTTAAAACAATACAGATTTACAATTTAATGCTGTGCGATGTATCACATTTTCCTTTACGTATAATTTTCTGTATGTTTCACAAAACACCTATCCCACAGTGATAGAATTCTGGGTGTTCTCTTCTGAAATCATCATAGGATTAGCTTTAACAATCATATCTTGATATGTTCTTTTAAAAACGAAAAATAGGGTATGAGCAAAGCAATTAAAATTTTCCTTATGTGATAAAGACCAGCCTCTGCTTGGAGAGGGGTTCCTGAGAGAAGAGATGTTTAAGAGCAGTGACAAAAGGACTCAGAGTAAATCGTGAGGTACAAACTGATGATCTGTTTTCTCCTCAAGACAGTTTTCCTGGAGATCTCCAGACAGCTCATCCAGATAGCTCATCTCTAACAGTCAAATCCCAGTCTTTTATTTACATATCAATTCAGTCACTTAATCCAGGTTTCCTTTTGTTAATCCATGACCCCTGTCCTCTGGTTTATACAAAAAGATAGAAGCACTTTTTTTTTTAAACATTGCTAAAGACAAAAAAAAAAAAGCAAGTTGGATGAGATCTCTCTCTCTCTGAGGGCAACATTCCTACAAAGCCTGGACCTATCGTCCCTCCACCCTAGGCTGACCTTGACCTCATGAATCTGTCTGCCTTTGTAAATACAAACAATAAACTTGGTTATGTGGACCTAGCCCCGAAATCACCACTCCCTAAATCTCTTTATTTCCTTCCTTAGTACCTTTTTGAAAAGTTGCCTTATAGTGAAGCTGCCTCTGTTCTTTTAGGTTCATGAAACTCCTTATACAATACATATTACATTCTTATATTTTTCATTGTTGAGAAATAATATATTCTTGTGCTCATGTTTCCTGGGTTCTTTTCCACAGCCTTAAGTTTTGTCCTGAAGGTCTCAGCAAAGAAGGCAAGGTAAAAGAATGCAAAGAGCATCATCAGCAAACCCCTAAAAGGACCAGCAAAGAGTAGCAAGGTGAACTAATGCCACACAGCATCATCCACTGTTTGTTGGGTTATATTCATATCCATTCCAAACAACCTGCATACTCTCAAGCATCTACTCCAGCAAAACATAACATGGCCCCTTTCTAGGAAGATTCTGAAAACCACCGTACGTTGGTTCTTAGCAAAATATCTTCTCATGTGTCTGCTTCAGCAAAACATTTTCTCATAAGACAGTTTCCAGAAAAATATCACATGATACAACTTAGTCCTCAAAGAAACCAGGAGTTTCCCTTCATAAAAGTATGATTAAAATTTTATCTATTGTATACATCAGTTCCATGAGCATTCTTATTGTGTCAAACAAGCATCATAGATATTTCTAGTGATAAGATGTGTTAAGTTTCTTATGTAATGTCCTTGCTTACAACTCTTACAATATTTTCTTCTTTTTAAATGATATATGTTTCATACTAATGGTAACAGAAATTTAAATTTAAAAATTTTTACTTTTAGTGTGGCTTTAGTAATTTTTTATACTATTATATACTTGAGGAAATGCTTTGAAGGCTGAAATATAAGAACTGTGGGCCTGTGGTGATATAGAGAATTAAGAGAAAGCAGGCACAGTGAAGGCAGCATTCTACTCGGGGCTGCAGGGAAAGAGGGTGAAGCATGTCTGTGCTAAGAGCTGCTTCCCTCTCACACTTTATTCCACCTAAACTACCCTTTTATTGGATGCTACTTCCAACATTCCCACATCCTTTCCTCTTAATTGTCTTGTTAATACTTAGTGTTTATAATTCCTGAAAACTCACTGACATACATACCTAGAGATCTACTTTATTAATCTTCCAAGTACTTCTCAATGCAGTTAAGTTGGAGATTGAAACTCGTTTTACTTCTACAAGACAAAGACATGTACAATTGTTGCCTATATATAGTTCTCTTTACTGACAGTATAAGTCCACCTTATAATTCTAGTACCATTTAGAGGAAATTTTATTGTCTTTTCTTTGAGCTATAGACTGTCTCTATTTTACTCTTTTACCCAAATTTTACTGGTCGTGACTGCATAGCATTATATGAGCTAGTAATGCACTTTTTGAATGATTTGTGACAAGTGTTCTGTCTTTTGCCACTAAATCGAGTCACAGATCCTTTCTAAAAACGGACTTGGAATTTTCTGGGTGCAGTAGTAGCTCATTAACCAAGGACAGCATTCCCTGGAGCAAAGCTTACTGTGTGGCTTCATAGGGCCTGACTCTGGGGAGTCCGTCGTATCTCTGGTACCAGCTGTGGGCTATTCATTAATGCTATTTATCAGATTAAAGATAGTCAGCTGAAAGTGTTTAGTATGAACAGGTTTAAATTTTGCCAATTGCTTTTTCGGCACCTGCCGAGATAATCAAAGCATTTCTTTCCATATTTGGTTAATTTGTTGGATTCAATTGCTTTCTAATTTTTAAAGCAAGGTTTCATAACTGTCTAGAATCCAATGTCACTGTGTATGCTGTCCTATTTATTGCTGATTTCAGTTTGTTAAAATTGTGCTTCAGACTTTCACATTAATATTCATAGTATATAGTTCCATAATTTCTTCTTTTCTGATGTCTTTGTCTAATTTTGATATTGTGGCTCTGTTGGTTTTACAAAATGAATTTGAAAGTGTTTCTTACATTGAAATTGTGTGAGGTTGGTGTGATTTACATTGAAACATTTAACACAGTTCAATAATAGTGCTATGAAGCCCTGAAGATTTTTCTGTAGAGATGTTATTTGTTTGTTTTACTTTGCTTGTTTTTCTTTGATTGACTGTATTTGCATGTGTTACCATGTCATCACACACATGTGGATACCAGAGAACAGCTTTCAGAGTTTGTTCTCTATGTCTACTTTGTAGATTTTTTGATTCCAAACTTGGGTGATCATCCTTGGTTGCAAATAGTTGCCCAGTGAGCCATCCTACAGTCCTGAGATTTGAAGGAGAGAATTGCTATGTATTTAAATTATTGAAGAGCTATAGAAATATTCTAACTTTAATTTTCGTTGTTTTAATTTGATGAGCTGTGAATCCCAAGACTCTCTTCCTTTCAGCCACACTGCACTGTTTCTAAGAAGAGCAATCATATTCCACTTCTGAAATTTGACATTCTCTATTTGTGTAGCATCATAGAACCTAAATGTCTATTCACTAATGCAACTAAGATTATTGTTGCAACAACAAGCTGCTGAACTGGCTGCAGCTTCTATGACTCAATTGAGATATAGCTTCAAACACTTTGAAGGAGAGTGATTTCAATTTCTCAGACCTCCCCTTCCTGATGGACAATGTACAGCTGTAATAATATTTCTTAGGGGAGTTTCGATGTTCCCCTTTCCCTGAAATAACTGTAGAGAATTTCTTTGCCTGTTCTAGCCCATTTTAATTTCAGAAAATAAAAGACATAAATGCCTAGTATTTTTATAAACAAGTGGGAAGCAATAATAACTGGGCAAATTCTATTCTATTCTAATCCAACTAATCTGTTACTATATAGCCAAATGCCCTGATACTTGCCATCTCTCCTTGTCCTGGCTTGCTTTGGCCCATGTACATCCTCATGACTACTCTACATGATGATCTCATGGCAAATCTTCCTGGTCCCTCCACATGGGGACTTCTTTCCCTTTATTCTGGTATCTCTGGGATCCCCTGACTTGGATCAGAAGTCCTGCCCTATTCTCTTCTGCCCAGCTATTTGACAAATCAGCTCTTTAGTAACCAATCAGAGATGATAGAAAATAATTATTTCATAAGATAGAGACCACAGATGCTTGACCATGCCATCAATGAGACTGCAACCAGATGTCTAGGCATAGAAATCAGCATCTGAATACACAGTTCACAAAAACATCTCCAAACATACAGCATTCTATGTACATCAGAGTTGCTGGATCTCAGAACCACAGGAATTGTAGAGTGTGAGACACAGCATTGTGTGTGTGTGTGTGTGTGTGTGTGTGTGTGTGTGTTGGGGGCCTTTGCTTGCTAGTCTTTTTACATTGTAAGGTTCTTCTGTGAAATCACATCTTGACACACTTTGCTTTCTTTGCCATGTAGGACCTTTGATTTCAGGCTAGACAGGTCAGCTTTGCCAGATGTCTAGTCCCTGTTTCTCCCTAAAGCTGTCTCTGGTGATGGCCTTTGTGTTGTTTTCTATATCTGCACCCAAGTTTAATGTTTCCCTCTGGGACTCAATTTGTCCCTATTTCATAGGGATTGCTTAGGAAATTACACCTCTTGATTTTGTTCTTCTTCAGTTTACTATTATTTTAAATTATATATACATATATATACATATGTGTGTGTGTGTGTGTGTGTGTGTGTGTGTGTATGTATAAGTCTGTGTGTGAAGCTTTACACAGGTGAGTGCAGGTGCATGCAGAGTCCACAACAGAGTGTCTCCTGGGGCTGGAGTTACAAGCGGTTGTGAGCTGCAAAGTGTGCATGCTGGCAACTGAACTTATGTCTTCTGCAAAAGCAGTATTCACTCCTTTCTTTTTCTAATTTATTTTTTTATATATAGTATATCTTGATTATATTTTTTCCTTTTCCTACTTGTCCCAGATCCTCTCCACCTGACACAGACCAGGAATGGCATGGTCAGGGGGATGTGTGCACATGACTGCCTACCAGTACCCTTTTCCTGTACCTGAAGCTTTTTCCCTGGTTGAGAAATAAGAACACCTGGAAGCCCATTATCTAGAGATGCATAGACATCACTCTCAAGAGAGTGCCTTCAGAAGCAGTGAGACAGGGACAGACGTCTTCAGGCATTGTTCGGTCTGTAATATAGCAAAAATGACTCTGCAAATTTGAAGCCAATTATTTAAGACATTAAAGAACTTTACTAATTAATGATTTTCTATAATATTCTTTATTATTTTAATGGAATATGATAGTACCTATATACTTTTGTTTCTGGATCTATATACTTATGTTTCTGAAATTACATTAGAATCAACAGATGAAATAATATGTATAAACATTAAATATGAAATTATATTAGGTGTTGATTTATATTTTCTACTATAAGGTGTACAATATTAAATTTCGTTCACTCTCTAATTTTTAGTTTCTATCACTTTTCATTTCTGGTCATAGTGGTAATGTACTTATTCTTACAGAGTCTCATTTTATTTAAAAAGATAGTCTATGTGATATTGAAACTGGACCATTATGTTTTCAATCCCTTGTTGAATTTGCAAAATAATTTACAAAGCCTGGTTCTTATTATATATCAGTTAGAAGTATAAGACGCCTGTTTGTCTTTTACTATCTTCCCACTGATTTGCTTTCCCTGTTTGATGAATGTGTTTTGCAAACCCACAGAGACCAGAGTAATTAGACTTCCTAGGCAGCTGTGATACTAAACCTTCTGTAAACTCTTAGTGAATAGATGGCTTCAAACTTCCTTTATTTTACCTATAATTTCACCTTACAGCTTTCCATAAATCTCTCTATAAATCATGTGCGTTCTGCAACCCTTCAGCACTTGCTGTTTTCCCCATTGTTTATTAGAACTGCCAACTCCAGTGTCTCTTATAATGTTATGAATAGAGGAGACAATGACATATACAGATACAAAACAGCATGGCTTCTCAGCACCCCTGATGACCCCGCAGACCTAAGCAAGCTTTGATAAACCTTCGTGCAGTGTGGGGCCCTTTGCCACAGTTGTGGAGGGGAAAGCAGGCAGATGGTCCACTTTGCAATGCTTCCTGTGAAGCAGACCTCAGAAACAACACAACTGGGATAAAGAAAATTATCCAGGCTGCAAACAATCTTGAGCATTGTACAATGTGGGAAGCTAAAATATCTGCTTCTTTATTTTGGAGATTTGTTTTATTTTAAATTATATGTATGTTCATGTGGTGATGTGGCTAGGGCTTGTGTGAGTGCAGTTGCCTGAGGAAGCCAGAGAAGGGCACCAGGACTGCTTGAGCTAGAGTTAGAGTTTAGTCATGCACAATCCTTTGTTCCTGCTGGAAACCAAACAGGGATTCACTGCAAGAGCAGTATCCACTCTTAACTGCATAACTGTCTCCGGGCCCAGAGATATTTATTATTATCACAAAATAAAGTTGGAATGCACATTCTGAAATATATATTAATGTTAAATTGTATACATTTCTGACATCAAAAGCATCAGAATTAGTTTATAATCCCAATTATTGGAAAAATATTTTTGTTTTAAATTCTAGTACTAACAAAAGCTGAGGAGATGGCTTAATGAGTAAAGTAACATTACATACCCACAAAGGTGTCCATTTGATTCCTAGAACTCATGTTTAAAGCCAACAGCAAAAAAACTCAGGATGGGGTTGCTTGTGTTTTTCAGTCCCACACAGAGGAGGTGCAGACAAGCAGATTCCCGATGGCTTGCATGCCCATCAGTTTAGCTTCCTGGGTGAGCTCCAGTCACATGAGAGTCCTTATCATAAGGAACAAGTTGAACCAAGCATGAGGGACATTGTCCTTTGGTTTCCATATACACATGCATGGACAAACACATGCATCTGCACACAGAACATGTGTAATTACTTGAACACACATACACACACACAGGTAGGTGTGTACTCATGTGCATACACCTTATACTGCTTATATTTTTAGTCGATGGAGTTACAGGATACTAGAACAGAAGTTGAAAGTGAATAAAGATGCCATGGGACACAAAGGACAACTTAAAGCACACCAATAGGTACAGAAAAGTTTTCAAAACTGTGTTATACTTTAAACATTTCAGTTTTATTTCTAGGTTGGTGCTTCAAATTTTTCCCATAAGTCCTGTTCTTGGGTGAAGCAGGGATAAATACTGCATAGAGCCAGCTTTGGTACAGTATCATAAACATGTAGCCATCTCCGCTTTCCCTCCTTTAATCTTTATGACAGACAGTTAAGGAATTTATTCCTAACCATGCTTCAGTGGAGGAGAAAAAACATCAATTTTTCAGTTATCTAGGTTATAAATACTATTACAAATCTCTAAGGTAACAATTTCAGAGCTTGGGAAGGTAGTTTAGTGGCAGAATATGTGATATTGTGCAAGGTTCTAGGTTAGATTCCCCAGGTCCAGAGTTAGTGGATGAGTAACTAAATCAATTATAATGTAGACTTCTAAGGCAGTTAATTTTATGTGTGCAGTTGACTGGGATAAGGGGGTCCCAGACATTAGAATTAATATTTTTCATGAATCTAGTCTCACAGCCAGACATGGTGACTGAGCCAAACTGGTTGCCCTCTCCAGTGAGGTTAGGTCTTTTCCAACTGGTGGAGGACTCACAAGCAAAGAAAAAAACAAAAATTGGAATTTATTTCTTGGTTGATTGCAGCATCGGATCTCTTCAGCATCCAGAATAGGTTGGGTTTTTTTCTTTCTCCTTTTCTCCATACATTCCTGACTCCCACCTCTGATTGTCTCCTTTTCTCATTTGCTTTGTTTTTCTAAAGAACCCTAAGAAGTTCAAGAAGCAACTTACCTCAGAAATAATTTTTCACTTGTGGTCTCAGCTCTAGCTCTCCATTATGTGAACAGGTCTTCGGCTTGAAACCTGAAAGTAAGTTATAGCTTGTGCAGGGTAATTAATGAAAGGTTATCAGAGGATGCCATGTAAATGCAAAGAAAGACACACACACAAAAAAAACAAACAAAAACCGCAGCACTCACATCAAAGGGAATAATAATGTATGCTTTATGGTAGCACCAAATATGGGTGGAAACATCAGAGAGGCAGCTACAGCAAGATGGGGGAAATCTCTCCTACAGGTGCCAGATACTACTAATGGCAATTTCAGTTTTGAGATGGTGGAAGCTAGTGCTCTGTGAGGTTAATAAAGTCCAAAGGACTTTTAAATGCTAATTCAACCGTGTTAATTTTGATTTAGAGATGGCCAAGGAATGGCTATGTAAGAGGCTTAATATATCAGAAAATAAACCAAACTTGGCTGTCAACCTGCAACACTCCAACCTCTCTCCACACCACTGCAGTTTTAATTAATTGATCAGTCCCTGTAGTCATGACTTCTTTATAGGAATTTTTGTTCGGAGGAGAATTTCCTAAATGGCTCAAGTGCAGCACATTCTTTCTTCCTTCTGAAAATAAAACAGAAGAGAATTTGACTAGGAAAGAAGGCATTTGTTTAGAGTCAAATGGGGTGCTTACAAACTAAAGATACAAGCTTGACAAAATCTAAAACATCCAAGCAGGTGACCGCCTAGAGTCTCTCAAAGGGATGTGCACCTGCTAAGAACCTTCACTTTGCACAAGGAAATTGCCTGGCCTCCAAAGTTTACTCTTCCTGGCAGTTTTGAGACAAGATCTCATGTTGCAGCCTATGCTGGCCTGCAACTCACTAGACTTCAAACTTGTGTCTGTCCTCTGCTTCAGTTTTCGTAGTTCTGGAATTCTATGTATGTACAATCAAACTATTTATGTGTGAGAGTTCTGATAAGTCCTGAAGTCTGTGGACTTTTGTCAAGCATCCTCAACAGGAAACAAATATACAATATTTGAATATTCACTGGGCATCAACTTAACTAACTTTTCTTTCCTATGGGTTTACTTATAGAAATAAGGAGCGAAAGGACAGAGAACACTGATTTGGACATGTTCCTTTGTGTCTGGTATAGGACCAAGTATTTAGCACACACTATCTCATTCCTTGAATGTGATGGTTTGAATGAAAATGGCACAGATAGGTCAATAGGAGGTGGCACTGTTAGGAAGTATGTAAGGAGGAAATATGTAACTAGGGTGTGGGTTGTGAGGTTTTCACAAACTCAAGGCAGTCTTAGTGGCTTTCTCTCTCTTCGTGCTGCCTACCTATCTGGATTTAGAGCTCTCAGCTAATTTTCCAGCACTGTGTCTGCCTGCATGCCACCATGCTCTCACCATGACCATAATGGACTAAACCTTTAAACTGTAAGCTATCTCAGACTAAGTTTTATCCGTTATAAAAGTTGTCATATCTCCCTTAAATGACATAGCAGTGACCATGGAAATTTATAACTCCATTGTCATCATGTTCAGGTGATAGAATCATCAACATTCTTTAATGGCTATATAGAGCAATATGTAGGGATGGCTATCTGTTGACAAACAAAATTGCCCCCAAAAAGGAAAGTGTCATGGCTAACACAATAATTAACTCTTTTGAACTTCATACTGACTGTTGTTGCCAGCTTCAAGGGAAAAGATTTACACTTGTCTTCATGACATTGCAGTATGCAACACTGAGTATCTCTCATACCTTTTATAGATACCATGCTACCTCATGTTTTCGCTATTTTTCTTGTCTCATTATAGCTTTTTCTTCTTTCTGAAATCCAATTCCTTGTTTTTCTCAGTTTTACCAGAAGACCCAATTTTTGTTGTTGTGTTGCTATTGCTCTATTTTATCACCATCTATTACATAGGATAAAATTGTATTCTGTCCTATATTCCAATTATTTGAGAAGCCCACCTATCTTATCTATAATATATTACTTTGTTCTGGTAGCTCTAGCTAAAATATTCTTAAATTGCTCTTATATATCATTCTAAATTTCTCATTGTGGTACAAAACATATAACTATTGGCTTCTTATATACTGATAGACAGGAAGAGACTTGAACAAAGAGTGCATCTTTGTATATACCCAACACCTGACACTTATCCTAAAAAGTGGAACATATTAGAATCTATTGAGTTTTTTTTTCAGATCATACAGTAACACTTTTAGGGTAATATTTTTTGGGTAGTTTCTATGGCTGTGTTAAAACACCAATGTTACTTAAGAGGAAAGTGTTTAGTTGAGGTTTGCAGTTCTAGAGTGATAAGAACCTGGGAGCAAGCAGAGAGGAATATAATGCTGGTAGTTCATAGCTCAAAATTCAAGAAGGAAACAGAGACAGCAAACACTAAAATGGCTGAGATCTTAAAGATGTCCTCTTGTAGTGATAAGAGGAAAATTCATAGCTCTGAGTGGCCCCAAAAAGATTCTGGAGAGAGCATACACTAGTAGCTTAATAGAACAACTGAGAACTCTAAAAAATAAGAATCAAATACACCAAAGAGGAGTAGATGGCAGGAAATTATCAAACTTAGGGCTGAAATCAACCAAGTAGAAACAAAAAGAACTATACAAGGAATATACAAAACCGGGAGCTAGTTCTTTGAGAAAATCAACAAGATAGTAAACCCATAGCCAGACTAATCAGAGGGCACAGAAGCAGTATCCAAATTGACAAAATCAGAAATGAAAAGGGAGACATAACAGGAGAAACTGAGGAAATTCAAAAATTCATCAGATCCTACTACAAAAGCCTATGCTCAACACAAACAGAAAATCTGGAAGAAATGGACAATTTTCTAGAGAGATACCAAATACCAAAGATAAATCAGGATGGAATAAACCATCTAAACAGTCCCTTAACACTTAAAGACATAGAAGCAGTTATTAAAAGTCTCCTAACCAAAGAAAATCCCAGGACCAGATGGTTTTAGTGCAGAATTCTATCAGACTTTCAAAGAAGACCTAATCCTAACACTATTCTAACTCTTCCACAAAATAGAAACAGAGGAAACACTACCCATTTCGTTCTTTGAAGCCAAAGTTTTACTGACACCAAAACATCGCAAAGACCCAAAAAAGAAAGAGAAATTCAGACCAATTTCTTTATGAACATGGATGCAAAAATACTCAATAAAATTCTTGCCAATTGAATCCAAGAACACATCAAAATGATCATACATCATTATCAAGTAGGCTTAATCCCAGGGATGCAGGGATGGTGCAATATACAGAAATCCATCAATGTAATCTACTACATAAAAAAAAACACAAAGGAAAAAAAACACATGATCATTACATTAGATGCTGAAAAGCATTTGACAAAATTCAACATCCATTCATATTAAAAGTCTTGAAAACATCAGGAGTTCAAGGCCCATACCTAAACATAGTAAAAGCAATATACAGCAAACCAGGAGCCAACAGCAAACTAAATGGAGAGAAACTTGAAGCAATCCAACTAAAATCAGGGACTAGATAAGGCCTTCTCTATATGTATATATTCAATATAGTACTTGAATATACAGTTCAAGCTAAAGCAATTAGACAACAAAAGGAGGTCAAAGGGATACAAATTAGAAAGGAAGAAGTCAAAATATCACTATTTGCAGATGATATGATAGTATACTTAAGTGACCCCAGAAACTCCACCAGAGAACTACAGCTGATAAACAAGTTCAGCAAAGTGGCTAGATATAAAGTTAACTCAGTATAAATCAGTAGCCTTCCTATACTCAATGGATAAACAGGAGGAGAAAGATATTAGAGAAAAGACACCTTACACAATAGTCTCAAACAGAATAAAGTGTCTTGGTGTGACTCTAACCAGTCAAGTGAAAGATCAGTATGACAAGAACTTCAAGCCTCTGAAAGAAAAAAAATCGAAGAAGAACTCAGAAGATAGAAAGATCTCCCAAGATCATGGATTAGCAGGATTAGTATAGCAAAAATTAGCATCTTGAGGATAGCAACATGCAGATTCAATGCAAACTCCATCAAAATTCCAACTAAATTCTTCATAGAGTTAGAAAGAGGAATTCTCAAATTCATTTGGAATAACATAAAACCAAGGAAAGCAAAAAAATCTTCTCAACGACAACAACAAATTCTGTGGGAATAACCATAACTGACCTCAAGCTGTACTACATAGCAATAGTGATAAAAACTGCATGTTAATGGTAGAGTGACAGGCAGGTAGGTCAATAGAATAGAACTGAAGACCCAGAAAAGAACCCACTTACCTAAGGTCACTTGATCTTTGGCAAAGGAGCTAAAACCATCCAGTGGAAAAAAGACAGCATTTTCAACAAATGGTCCTGGTTCAACTGGTGGTCAACATGTAGAAGAATTCAAATTGATTCATTCTTATCTCCTTGGACAAAGCTCAAGTCCAAGTGGTTCAAGGGCCTTCACATAAAACCAGATACACTGAATCTAATAGAAAGTGGGGAAAAGTCTCGAAAACATGGGCACAGGGAAAGTTCCTGAACAGAACAGCAGTGGCTTATGCTCTAAGATTAAGAACTGACAAATGAGACTCATAAAATTGCAAAGCTTCTGTATGGCAAAGGACACTATCAATAGGACAAAACGACAACCACCAGATTAGGAAAAGATCTTTACCTCTCCTACATCCAATAGAGGGCTAATATGCAATATATAAAAGAACTCAAGAAGTTAGACTCTAGAGAACTGAATAACCCCGTTAAAAGATGGGAGACGGAGCTAAACAGAGAATTCTAAACTGAGGAATACCAAATAGCAAAGAAGCAGATAAAGAAATGCTCAACATCCTTAGTCTTTAGGAAAATGCAAATATAAACAAACTTGAGATTCTACCGCACACGAAAAACTCAGGTGTCAGCAAATGCTGGCAAGGATGTGGAGAAAGAGGAACACTCCTCCATTGTTGGTGGGATTGCAAGCTGGTACAACCCATCTAAAAATCAGTCTGAAGCCTCCTCAGAAATTTGGACATAGAACTACCTGAGGACCCAGCTATACCATTCCTGGTCATATACCCAAAAGATGCTCCAACATGTAATAAGGACACATGCTCTATTATGTTCATAGCAGCATATTTATAATAGCCAGAATCTGGAAAGAACCAAGATGTCCCTCAACAGAGGAATGGATACAGAAAATGTGGTACCTTTACACAATGCAATACTACTCAGCTATTAAAAACAATAACTTCATGAAATTCACAGGTTAATGTATGGAACTTGAAAATATCATCCTGAGTGAGGTATCTCAGTCACAAAAGAACACACATGGTATATATTCACTGATAAGTGAATATTAGCCCAAAAGTTTGGAATACCCAAAATTTATTTCACAGACCATATGAAGCCTAAGAAGAAGACCAAACGGTAGATGCTACAGTGCTTCTAAGAAGGGAGAACAAATTACTCACAGGAGGAAATATAAAGACAAAATATGAGTGAGGAAGCACCCTCATAGAAACAGGGGAAGGGGAGATGGGATAGGGTTTTTTTCCAAAGGGAAGACCTGGAAAGGAGAAAACATTTGAAATGTAAATAAAGAAAATATCCAAGGAAAAAACCAAAAAGAAGAAAAAAGTTTTCCACTCACACAGTAGATACTTTCTTTAGCAAGGCACACCTCCTTAACCACCACAAACATCACCTCCTTCTGCGCACTGAATATCAATATTTGAGCCCATGGAGTCCATTCCCACTGAAACCACTGGAAGAATCATGATGTATATTTTTTTTTTGAGATTATAACATTACATCATTTCCTTCTTCCATTTCTTCTCTTAAAATCCCTCCATATTCATATTCAAATCAAGTCTACCTTTTTCATTAATTGCTATTACATACATATAGTCATCTGTATAAACATATATATTTCTAACTGCAATATGCTCAGTCTGTTTAATGTTAAGTAGCTAACTACTCAAGGGATGTGATGTAATGGATCTTAAGGGAAAACATACAACTACTACTTTACTAAATCATCATAATACCTAACTATATTCTAAATAAGTGGAGTTCTCTTGCCTCTTCAAATAAATTCTTTTTGAAATATATAGAAACCACTATGCAAACCACTACCAAGTTAAAATGTAGAGATGCTGATCCCAGTCCCAGGAGACACATTTACAAAATAACTCTCACATCTCAGGGTCAGGGACCATTGCAGAAGAGAGCCAGAGCAACAAGAGGCCTGTGAGACTGTGTCTCCTAGTAACATCAGAAGCTATACCCAAGAAAAATCCTGCCTCAGTAGAAAGGAGAGAGAGAGAGAGAGAGAGAGAGAGAGAGAGAGAGAGAGAGAGAGAGAGAGAAAGAGAGAGAGAGAGAGAGAGAGAGAGAGCAGAAGTAGATTTTGGATCCCCTGGAATTACAGGCAATTGTGAACTACCATGATATGAATACTAGAACTAAACTCAGTTCTACTCTACATTTTTCTGCTACTCTCAATATCTACATACTATAAGTATACCTTCTTGACTATTTAACCACCTCTCTAGCTCTATTTTTGTTTTTACTAATATAAACAAACAGCAAGTACAAACAAGAAAATCTGCTCCCATTATGGCTGAATGAGAAATATCCCCTGCAGATTCACATGTCTGGACATTGACTTCGTAAACTCTTGCCAGAGATATTAGATATAGGGAGACTGTGGAATCTCAGAGAATGAGCAGAAAGATATATTGAAGGATATGGGTAGGTAAAATAGATGGATATTAACTGGTTAAACAAGGTTACTATGGTGAACCATTAAAGTCCCATGATTATGAAACTCCACTACAATTGACAAAAGTCTGTGTTTCTGTCTCTCTGTTCCTATGTTTCCTCTCTCTCTCTCTCTTGCTCCTCTGTTCTGCCATTATATCTCCTGTTAGGTTTCTCTCTCCCTGCCTCTCTTTCTGTCTCTCTGTCTATCTCTGTCTCTCTGTCTCTCTTTTTCACTCTCTGTTTTTGCCCCTTCCCCTGAGTCTTCTCTCTCTCTCTCTCTCTCTCTCTCTCTCTCTCTCTCTCTCTCTCTCTCTCTCTCTCTCTCTCTCTCCCTTCTATTGAGGCAGAATCTTTCTTCTATTTCTGGCTGACCTAGAATTCTCAGAGATCCACACACTGCTGGGTCATAAAAGTAAAGGCTTCACTTGCTGATAAGTGGATAGTAGCCCAAAAGCTCAAAACACCCAAGGTGCAACTCACAGACCACATGAAGCTCAAGAAGAAGGAAGACCAAAGTGTGGATACTTTGATCCTTATTGGAAAGTGGATCAAAATACCCATGGCTCACAGCCAACGGATAGAATGAATATAGGGTCTCCAATGGAGCAACTAGAAAAGGGACCCAAACAGCTGAAGAGGTTTGCAGTTCTGCAAGAGGAACAATGATATGTACCAACCAGTATGCCCAGTGCTCACAGGAACGAACTCACCAACCAAAGAGTATACATGGAAGGACCCATGGCTCCAGCTACATAGGTAGCAGAAGATGACCATTTCAGACATCAATGAGAGGAGAGACCATGGGTTCTGTAAAGGCTTGATTCCCCAGAATAGGGAAATGCAAGTCAGGAAATTGGGGGTCAGGGGTGAGCAGGGAATGGGGAAAGGGATAGGGGATTTTCAGAGGGGTAATGCAGCATGGGGATACCATTTGAAATGTAAATAAAGCAAATATCTAATAAAAAAAAAGGAAGAGTAAAGCCTTCAGACACAATGCTTGGCCAATCCTTCCTCTCTGAAGCTGTGTCTGTCTTGTGTTTTGTACCAGGACAAGAAAAGTCACTAACAGAGGTCCTGAGATAACATATTTAAAAAAGGGTAGTGCTGTAATTTATAAGATTTTCACATTCCTTCAGGTGTATTCAAAAATTGTAAAATAAGATGACTTTTAGTTATCTGATATATTTAAATCTGTTAGCTTGTCTATCCTCAAGACTTATGGTGAAATTAAAAAAAAAAGAAAAAGAAAAATCTGTAACTTCATTGCTATGTGTCCTGTATTGTACTGTAAATCTTTCTAGTTGATGCTTAATCTAACACATATTCCTTCCCTTTAATTTAAGATTTGATTTAAAATTTTTGTGTATGTGTTTATGTATATGTCTGTAAATATTCATTGAAGCACCTTCAGTGATGAAAAGAGGGGCTCAGATCTTCTGGACCTGCAGTTATAGGTTATTCTGAACTATTAGAAATAGAATTAGGAAATTAATGTTGGTCCTTTGCAAGAACAGCAAATGTGCTTAATCGTTGAGCCATCTTTTAGCCCTTCTAGCTTCTCTTTTAACGTTCAAGTAGATTGCTGCTTATTAATTCTGTGTCTAGAGATACATTGGAGTCTTTTGTTTGTTTTTTAAAGAAAGGATTGTATCTTTTATTTTCTTGTTTTCCACATGAGATCTAACAATTATTGTTAATTATTTCCCAAATATAGTAAGTCTTAAAGTTTTTATTGTTATAGCATCATTTGTAACATTTTTTACAGTATTCCCACTAATTAAAGTGTTTATAAGCTCTATAAAATTACTTATTTAAGTGCTAAGTCTAAAGAACATTTGCAAGACTAAACTTCTGTGTATTAAGAGAATAATGTCCTGAGTCTGGCTGAAAATCAGATTAGTAATTCTCCTAGGACCACAGTAATGGAGGGTTGTCACTTGATAGACTAAAAGTTTGATGGTTAGTCTTTACTGTCAACTTGAATGAACTAGAAATCACTAAGGAGATATAAGCCCTGTGTGTGTCATGGAGAATGTTCCCCAAAACAATTGAATGGGGTGTGGGAATCTATCCACATCGGTAGTGTCATCATTCCATTAGATGTTCTAAACTAAAGGATAGGGGGAAAGAGACAGTGAACTTAGTACACCATTAATATCTCACTACTTTCTGACTCAAGGCTCAATGTATACAGTTGCCTCACACTCTAGGGAAGTGCTTCTCTGTCAGGATGTATTGAACTCCCAAACCATAAGGCAAAATTGACTTTTGTGATGTATTTCATGACAATAATGAAAACTGTAATGAACTATTTTGTAGAACTATTTTGAGTAGACCTGAGCAGTGCACCAGCCCATAAGTGCAAAAATGTAGCCTCAAAGCTTTACTTGGATTTTAAAACTTTAGATGGGTTAACTGACAACCTGTGGTTTCAGAGAAGTTTCAAAGTCCCTGTGTGCAGATTATGATACCTGTAGTAGAACATGAGATACTGCAATAGATTGCTTCTATCAGGTGGTTGTCACAACATCCAAAGAAGGGTGTTTTCCAGAGGAATGCAGGGTTTCAACATAAAGGCATAAAGTATTGTGTAAAATAATAAAGTGTGCATTTCACTGGGGCTTTCCTGAACTTTCTTGTCAGTACAACATGACGAACAGACTTGCAGATAAGATCAATTGAGAACTTATATTCTAAACACAATCCAATTTCTACACCGTCAAGTTTCTAATGCAACTATTCAATCCTTCCAATATAGTAGTGGAGAAATCAATGACAACATATAAACACATGGGTATTACTATGTACTTATTTTTGAAAACAGTCATAAGAAAATTGTAATCATCTATCAGTTATTCCACTAGTTCAGACTTCAGAGAAATAAAGTCCTATAAAGTATGATTTTTTTCCAAATGTTTTAAATGTGGACCTATACCTTTAAGGTAAACATATCCTGAATGTAAATACTAGACACAGAATGAAGATATAGGTGTGTAAAATGAGTAATTAGCAAAACAAGTATGAAACAGTTCCTGAAAATGTATGCGATGGATATAATATAATTATTCCTGAAATGGAAAGTAATGAGTCTGTGGTTTAAAGAGAAAAAGAGTCATCTACATCTATAGCATAGTTAATAGAGATATGTAAAAATATGTCATTTTTTCCACAATTATTTGTGTTTAGAAAAATACATGACTAGAGCTATAATAACTTCAGGTATGTCTAACTCCTTAAGGTGAAAACAGAATTAAGTGAATGTAAGAAGTCTTTATATAGTATTGTCAGAAAATAGTAGAAAATATTTACAAAATTGCATCTGAGTTATCTCATGAGAAGATTTGAAAATATAATCCCTGTTTATATATATATTTACAAAGACTACAGAAAAGGGTTATCTCACATTGAAGTATTTCAAATATTTTCAAGCAAGTCTTATTATTAGAAAAACATAAATGCAAACTGGAATTTTACTTCTCTGTAAGATATTTATAACAATGAGTAGAATAATGAACTACCCAATCAACAATTTAAACGTAAAAACTGTCAGAATATCATCATATTCTGACAAAATTGTCTTAGTCTTCTATTACTATTTCTATTAAATTGTCTCTGCTTTCTATTACTAGGGTGAAGACTATAGACAAACCAATTTGGAAAGGATAGGCCTTAGTTCAGCTAACAGTCATACTCCATCATGAAGGGAATTCAGGGCAGGACCTGGAAATAGAAACCTGGAGAAATGAACTGATGAGGAAGCATGGACATGTTCTGAGTGATGACTTCCTCCTGCATCACTTGACCAGTCTCCTTTCTTATACAACGCTGGGCCACCTGCACAGTGGTGGTACCTAAAACAATGGGTTGGACACTCTAACATCAATAACTAATCAAGAAAATTACCCCCAAAGACTTTTCCACATGCCAATATTGCAGAGGCATTTTCTCAGTTGAGATTTTTTCCTCTAGATATGTCTAGATTTATATTAAGTTGACTAAAAAGCCAACCAGAGCAAAAATTGAAGTGAACCTCAAACTTACTCTAAAAAACACACTAACCTAAAATTAGCAATGTGTTGAGGAAATCGAGTTCAGTAGCAATTATGTAAAATACAGAAGCACATAATGATGTCCTTATGATACATTTCCATATAGAGTGGTGTGGCAAGAGAATGATTACAGACTCGTAGTTCCAGAGTCTTTAAAAAGAACTGTGTTCTTTGTATATACAGTTCAACTTTTATTTTTCTTTATTTATAAAAATATTTTTGGTTTATGGTTTAGGTTTGTGAATTTTGTTTGTGGTTATGTGGCATGTGTATAGATATCTGTGGAGTTCAGATAGAAGCAATGAATCACCGAAAACAGGAATTCCAGATGCTCATGACCTACCATGCTCATGGTGTTGGAACCTGAACTTGTGTTCTCTGCATGTGTAACAAGTCCTATTAGCCACAAAATCTTATTTCCCAGCTTATTTTTCTCTAATTGCACTGCTAGATGAATAAAGATAAAATTCACAATTCCTAAATGATGTAAGGAGAAGTCACACTTTTCTTAAATACATGAGTGCGAACAGCTTTCAAGTTTTAACAAAGAACAGACAAAATATCTATATATAAAGTAGAAAATACAAAGAAAACAATGTTGTGTATCTGAAATTGAGGATAAAATTATATACAAGTGCCAACATCTGAGAAGACAGAATATTCAAGTATATTTTATTAATATTTACTCTCATATAACAGTGGAATGCAGAAGGAAATGTTCTGAGAATATTACATTGAAAACCTTACCCAAACCAAGTGACTCCAGATGATCTGGTTCTTTTATACATAACAGAATTGTACAAGTTTCTCAGAAACCTTAAACTATATCACTGTGACACTAATTCTTGGGTGTGTCTTATCCATATTGATCTATTACAAACCCATACACATTCCCACATGTTATAGGAGATCAAAATGTATCTCAAAAATACTGAAATGCACCTGGTATAAACTATCTCTGCTCTGATCATTCGAAAAACAAAGCCGTAATTAATTGCAGATCTATTCAAGGACTGGCACAATTTAAATTTTCTATCAAATCAGATGGATCTTACCCTTCAATTATTGCCAATCTGCTCTTGTATTATTAATACTTTTTTTTTTTTTTGGTTTTTCGAGACAGGGTTTCTCTGTATAGCCCTGGCTGTGCTGGAACACACTCTGTACACCAGGCTGGCCTTGAACTCAGAAATCCGCCTGCCTCTGCCTCCCAAGTGCTGATATTAAAGGTGTGTTCTACCACTGCCCGGCTTATTAATACTTTCTTACTGATATGTTGAAGTAATAAAAATTTAAGAAACTGATTCTGTTAATTTTCCCTGTGCCAATGTGTTCAAGGTTCTTCCCCACTTTCTCTTCTATTAGTTTCAGTGCATCTTATGTTATGTGGAGGTCCTTGGTCCACTTGGACTTGAGTTTTGTAAATGGTGGGACCTCATAAAATTGCAAAGCCTCTATAAAGCAAAGGACACTGTCAATAGGACAAAACCGCAGCCAACAGATTGTGAAAAGATCTTTACAAATCCTATATCTGATAGAAGGCTAATATCCAATATATACAAAGAACTCAAGAAATTAGACTCCAGAAAATCAAATAAACCTATTAAAAATGGGATAAATATCCAAACAAAGAATTCTCAACTGAGGAATACCAAATGGTAAAGAAGCACTTAAAGAAATGTTCAACATCCTTAGTCATCGAGGAAATGCAAATCAAAACAACCCTGAGATTCCACCTCATACCAGTCAGAATGGCTAAGATCAAAAACTCAGGTGACCTTAGATGCTGGAGAGGATGTGGAGAAAGAGGAACGCTCTTCCATTGCTGGTGGGATTGCAATCTGGTACTACCACTCTGGAAATCCCTCTGGTGGCTTCTCCCGAAAATTGGACATAGTACTACCTGAGGACCCAGCTATACCATTCCTGGGCATATACCCAAGAAATGCTCCAACATATAACAAGGAAACGTGCTCCACTATGTTCATAGAAGACTTATTTAAAATAGCCAGAAGCTGGAAAGAACTAAGATTTCCCTCAACAGAGGAATGGATACAGAAAATGTGGTACAGTTATACAATGGAATACTACTCAGCTATTAAAAACAATGACTTCATGAAATTTGCAGGCAAATGGATGGAACTAAAAAATATGAACCTAAGGAAGGTAATCCAATCACAAAAGAACACATATGGTATGCACTCACTGATAACTGGATATTAGCCCAAAACCTCGAAATAATTTCTATTGATAAGTGGATATTAGCCCCAAACCTCGGAATACCCTAGATAACAATTCACAGACCACATGAAGCTCAAAAAATAAGGAAGACCAAAGCATGATGGTTTAGTCCTACTTAGAGGAGTGAACAAAATACTCACAGGAGCAAATATGTGGACAAAGTTTGGAGCAGAGACTAAAGCAAAGGCCATCCAGAGACTGCCCCACCTAGGGATCTATCCCATATACAGTCACCAAAAGCAGACACTCTTCTGAATGCCAAGAGGTGCGTGCTGACAGGAGCCTGATATATCTCTCTCCTGAGAGGTTCTGCCAGAGCCTGACAAATACAGAGGCTGATGTTCTGCAGCCAACTGTTAGACTGTGCACGGGGTCCCCAATGGAGGAGTTAGAGAAAGGACTGAAGAAACTGAAGGGGTTTGTAACCCCATAGTAAGAACAACAATGTCAACCAACTAGAGCTCCCAGGGACTAAACCACCAACAAAAGAGTAACATGGAGGGACTCATGACTCCAGCTACATATGTAGTTTTGTTGGGCGTCAATTGGCGGGGAGGTCCTTGGTCCTATAAAGGCACTATAGATGGCCCAGTGTCATTTATTTGTAAGGCAGTGGGGATGAACTTAAATTGGTTTTACTACATTGAATGAAAATGCTTGTTTTATTTATTTCTTTTGTTATTGCTTTCTTCTACAATCTATCACATAGAAAGTTAGCATCATTTTAAAAAGACATATAAGGATGAAAAACAATGATTTCCACAAACCCTCTTATACTTTCTTATAATGCAGCTAGAGTGTGAGTCTCTGCAGGCTAGCAGACTAGTTTAAGACAATCCTAGGAAACAGTTGATCTGATCCCTAGTATCCAAATAAGGGAAGGTCCTTCAAATTGTCCTCTGACCTCCACATGTGTCCCATGGTGTATGTGCCTGCCCTCTACACAAAATACACACACTCATAAAAAATACAGTTTTAATTATTTCAAAAGAAATAATTTGAGTTTATTTGCAATTTATATATTTTGTTTGCATATTTTAAAATATTATTTGTCTTATTTCAATATTACTGAGATCTTAGTGTTATTTATATACTCCTGATCTAAATAATGTATCCTGTATTAGATTTCTGGTCAGTGTTCATTTTCTCCCAGTTTGTGGGCTATTTGCTATCCTAGTATAGTAAAGCAGAAAACAGAATTCCTTAATTTGGTGGAATTCAATTTATCAATTTGCTCATCTATAAACTGATCTTGGCTGGTACATGTTTTTTGACCCAAGTTCACAATATTTTCTCTTATACTTTCTAAAGTATGTGACTCTTGGTTGTCCTTATTGACCTCTGATCTATTTTGAATTAATTTTGTTACATGCCTGAGGTATAATATAAGTAATTTATTTTTTCTGTAAACATTTCTGTTTGGCTTATTTATTGAAAATAATACTACATGAAATTTCTTTAGAATCACTAGGAATTTGTATACATATGTCTACTGCTTCACCAGTCATCTTTTGCATCTCTGACTTGATAACACGATATTGTTTTCTCTGCTCCTTAAATTACATTAATAGAAATCTTCTAACCTTGGTCTCTTTCCATATCAACATTGGCTACTTTATTTTTTTTTCAAAAAATTCATTATAAGTGCTAGAATCTGCTTGTCTACTGATACAAAGTGAGGACATCTTTTGCATGAAACCCATAGGTCAAAATTAAGACACTCAGCAATTTTGATTACAGTAGCCAGGAAGCTTTGCCTACTTATATAATTCACATTACAAAGGACAATACTTTACAAAGTGGCCAGAAAGGAATCTGCTTCTATATTATAATTTTAATGTGAGCATTCTAGTATGGCATTTATCTTTCTGGGACAGTTATGCTAATATTTTTTCAAGTTTAAAATAAAATATGCAATATGCATTATAGAAATTCAAGTGACTTTTTATGCTTTAGAAGAAAGACTAAATGAAAATAAGATTGTAAGCTCTCGGGTCATGACATTATGTTTGAATCTTGAGGCCACCTTTTAATATTTTAATGTACTTTACTATGATTCAATTCTAATAATATCTATATTTTTCTTCTTGCTTAAATAGACACTAAATCCAAAGCTTTTCGAGTTAGTTTTCTTAAATGTTTCTTTATTAAATTTGGCAATTTTACTGTGTTATATTTATGAAATATTTTGCAAACGTGAAAACTATCATGTTATTTGACTTTTAATATTTATTATTTTTTGTCAGTTGTCTCAATTTTATAACTATTAACAATTTACTTTGTGCAAGCTAATCAAGCTGTAATGTATATACAGCTTTAGCTAATAATGACATGTTGATGCCTGAGGGGGAAATGACTGCTGTAGTAAAATAAAGTGATCAATTTTAATTTCTACTTTAGAAAAGACATTTGAGACAGGTAAGGGCTCAGGGTTGGAACTAGGGAGGTTATCATTGAAACTTTATTTTATAGAGTCTCACAGAGTGAGCTGGCTGTGTATCTCCACTGTAGTCTTTGGAATAGGAGAAAATAAGCAGAAAACATTGACTTCATAGAGGCACTTACAATTATAATTCTCCACAGGTCTGTAGCTTGGCTATGAAGCTAACTAGATTTTAATAGTGTACATTTATTTTTTGTTGAGAAAAATTGACACATTAGATTTTGATATAAAAATAGGACATGTTGTTGAATAGCACTATTGATTTAAACATGTCTGGCTATTTGCTGTTTTCAGAGTCTTAGGTTTTTGATTACAGAAGCTTACATTGTTCAGACTCTGGCAGGAAACTTTCATGTATTCATAACAACATGGAAATAATCACAGGTAAGGGAAAGGTTATTACATAAGATCATTCTTCAGGGTTTATATCTACACTGTTGGTCTATGGTCACCCACAATAAATCCTAGAATCCTCCCCCATTCCAGGTCTCTAGGATCCCCTACCCACAGACCCCGGCAGCTGTATATTTCCATTCCTTCTCCTGTCTATCTGGGTCTATTTCCTGTGTGCCCCCACTATACCTGATCCTGCCCCCCTTATCCCTTCCCCTTTCCTTCTCCTACCCAGGTTCTTCCTTCCCTCTGCCTTCCATGATCATTGTGTTACCCCTTCTAAGTGGGATTTAAGCATTCTCATTTGAGCCTTCCTTGTTGTTTAACATTTTAGGGTCTGTAGGGTGAATCATGGGAATTCTGTACTTTTTGGCTAATATCCACTTATCAGTGAGTATATACCAAGTATATATTCTTTGGATCTGTGTTACTTCACTCAGGATGTACATAATTCAGGATGATATTATACATGAATTGGTCCAAGGCCCTTGACATTTATGTAGCAGAGGGCTTCCTTGTCTGGCCTCATTGGGAAAGGATGTGCCTAATTCTGTAGAGACATGATGCCCCAGGGTGGGAGAATATAGGGTTAATCTCTCAGAGGACAAGGGGAGGGTAAATGAGGAGAAGAATTGTGCAAAGGGGGGCAGGGATTGGGGGCAACATTTGGGATGGAAATAAATAAAATAATTAATTAATAAAAAAATCATGTTTTTTTTCAAGGAATTGAATAACTTTTTGTGCAGGTAAGATGTAAAACATCAGAAACAGATTGAAAAGAGACAATGTTATCTAGTATAATGCCTCAATTTTTACAAATAAAAGCTGAATTGGGGAAATTATACATATACAATTGTAAAACATGGGTGAGTGTATTGGGAATTAAATATAGGCCTGCTGAATTGTAGGGCTTTCTCTCACTACTGCTTTAAAGCAACTAATATAAATATTTTAATTAATCAACAATTATTTACAATCTATAGATATTTTATAATTCAATTACATATATATGCATTGAACTTAAATGATGTTCCAAACTATACATATGTTCTACTAATATTAAATCAAGCTAAGTGATAATCGCATCATCAACTTATATTTTTGTAGTGAGGACAATAAAATATTTTCTTTGATTTGGCACGCCAAAAGAAGTGGAGGACTTCTGGGAAAACAATATTTTCCAAACATAATAGGGATGTTACAACAATGAACTCAGTGGAAATGACTGTGCAGGAGACCTGAACAGGATAAAGCCAGTTAAATATTCTTGTCCCCAACTGCAATCAATTGATGACTGCTGGAGGAAGATGTGGCACTTCTTGGCTGGTCTGCTCCAGTGAAGACACCATCTACTTATCCATCCTAGAAAACTCACTGCACTCAGAACAGTTTAGATCCCACTGTACTCAGAGCAGTTGAGAACCAGTTGCACTCAGAATAGGTAACCCAACAGTCTGAAGGCCTCCCAGGAGATCTATTGCAGCCAGGGCAACAGATCAGAATCCTCTCTGCCAATGTGAAGAGCTCCCTGGCAGAAAGCCCCACAGGTAGTCTGCTACATCCAGGGCTTCAGGCCTACCAAGAGAACTCAATCAACCCAGGGTCAAAAGAGGCAAACTCCAGAAAATCCAAGAATACATCAAAACAATGTTCACCACAATCAAGTAGGCTTCATCTCAGGAATGCAGGGATGGTTCAATGTATGGAAATCCATCAATGTAATCCACTACATAAACAAACTTAAAGAAAAAAAACCACAAGATCATTTCATTAGATGCTGAAAAAGCATTTGACAAAATTCAGCTCTCTTTCATGTAAAAGTCTTGGAAAGATCAGGAATTCAAGGCCCATACGTAAAGATAGTAAAAGCAATATAAAGCAAACCAGTAGCCAACTAAAATTGGGAACCAAACAAGGCTGCCCACTCTCTTCTTATCTATTCAATACTGTACTTCAAGTTCTAGCTCGAGCAATTAGACAACAAAAGGAGGTCAAAGATAAACAAGTTGGAAAGGAAGAAGTCAAAATATCACTATTTGCAGATGATATGATCGCATATGTAAGTGACCCTAAAAACTCCACCAGGGAACCCCTAAAGCTGATAAACAACTACAGCAAAGTGGCCAATATAAAATTAATTCGAGTAAATCAGTAGCCTTCCTCTAATCAAAGGATAAACAAGCTGAGAAAAAAATTAGCGAAATGAATCTCTTCACAATAGTCACAAATACATACCTTGGTGTGACTCTAACCAAACAAGTGAAAGATCTGTATGACAAGAGCGTCAAGCCTCTGAAGAAAGAAATCAGAGAAGATCTCAGAAGATGGAAAGACCTCCCATGCTCATGGATTGGCAGGATTAATATAATAAAAATGGCCATCTTGCCAAAAGCAATCTACAGATTCAGTGCAATCTCCATCAAAATTCCAAATCAATTCCTCATAGAGTTAAAAAGAGCAATCTGCAAATTCGTTTGGAATAACCAACAAAACCCAGAGAAGCAAGAGGGGGTTGAATGGGGAACAGAGGGAGGGAAGGGGGCTTATGGGACTTTTGGGGAGGGAGGAAACGGGAAAGGGGAAATCATTTGGAATGTAAATAAAAAAATATAGAAAATAATAATAATAAAAAAACTATTCTGAACAACAGCAAAACTTTTGGAGGAATCATCATCTGTTACCTCAAGCTCTACTACAGAGCAATAGTGATTAAAAATTGTGTGATATTGGTACAGAGACAGGCAGAAAGAACAATGGAAAGAGAATTTAAGACCCAGACATAAACCCACACACCTATGGTCACTTGATATTTTATAAAGAACTAAAAACATCCAGTGGAAAAAGGACAGCATTTTGACAAATGGTGCTGGATCAACTGGAGGTCAGCATGTAGAAAAAAGAAAATCAACAAATTCTTATCTCCTCATACAAGTGGATCAAGGACCTCTACACAAAGCCAGATACACTGAAGCTTACAGAGGAGAAAGTGGGAAAGAACCTTGAACACATGGGCACAGGGCAAAATTTCATGAACAGAATAGCAATGGCTTATGCTCTAAGAACAAGAATCAACAAATGGGACCTCATCAAATTGCAAAGCTTCTGTAAGGCAAAGGACACTGTCAATAGGACAAAATGGCAACCAACAGATTGGGAAAAGATCTTTACCAAACCTTCATCTGATAGAAGGCTAATATTAAATGTATACAAAGAACTCAAGAAGTTAGACTCCAGAGAATCAAATAACCCTATTAAAAATGGGGTACAGAACGTGGTTCCAGCCAAAAATGTGGCAGAGGAATGCCTTGTTGGGCATCAGTGGGAGGAGTGGTCCTTGGTCAGGTGAAGGCTAAACAGATGCCCCAACAAGGGGAAATTGGGGGGGAGGGAGGCTGGAGTGGGTTGGGTGGAGGGCCATATACTTGGAGGCAGGGAGTGGGAGGAGGAGTAGGGGGTTTGGGGGGGAAACTGGGAAAGGGTTTACCACTTGAAATGTAAATGAAGATTATATTTAATAAAAAAAATGGGTACAGAGCTAAACAGAGAATTCTCAACTGAGGAAACTGAAATGGTTGTGAAGCACCTAAAGAAATGTTCAACATCCTTAATCATCAGGGAAATGCAAATCAAAACAAACCTGAGATTCCACCTCACACTAGTCAGAATGGCTAAGATGAAAAATTCAGGGGACAGAAGATGCTGCAGAGGATGTGGAGAAAGAGGAACACTCCTCCATTGCTGGTGGGATTACAAGCTGGTACAACCACTCTGGAAATCAATTTGGCAGTTCCTCAGAAAATTGAGGACGTAATACTACCTGAGGGCCCAGCTTTACCACTCCTGGGCATATACCCAGAAGATGCTCCAACATGTAATAAGGACACATGCTCCACTATGTTCATAGCAGCCTTATTTATAATAGCCAGAAGCTGGAAAGAACCAGATGTCCTTCAACAGAGGAATGGGTACAGAATATGTGGTACATTTACACAATGGAATACTACTCAGCTATTAAAAACAATGAATTCATGAAATTCTTTGGCAAATGGATGGAAAACTGTCATCCTGAGTGAGGTATCCCAGTCACAAAAAAACACACATGGTATACACTCTCTGATAAGTGGACATTAGCCCAAGGGCTCACAATAAACAAGATACAATTCGCAGACCACATGAAGCTCAGGAGGAAGAAAGAGAAAAGTGTGAGTGCTTCGGTCTTTCTGATAAAGGGGACAAAGTACTTACAGGTGGAATTATGGAGACAACATGTGGGGCACAGACTGAAGGAAAGACCATCCTGAGACTTTCCTACCTGGGGATTCCTTCTATGATCAATCACCAAACCCTGACACTACTGTGGATGCTAAGAAATGCTTGCCATTGGACTGAGCACAGGGTCCCCAATGGAGGAGTTGGAGGGAGGACTGGAGGAGCTGAAGGGGTTTGCAGCCTTATGGGAAGAAGGATGATGATGTGGCCAACCAGACACCCCAGGGCTCCTAGGAACTAAGCAATCAACCAAGGTGTACACATGGTTCCAGCCACATTTGTGGTGGTGGAATGCCTTGTTGGGCATCGGTGGAAGAAGAGGTCTTTGGTCCTATGAAGTCTCGATAGAGGCCCCAACTTGGGGAAATCGGTGTGTGTGGGGGGGTAGGTGGGAGTGGCTTGGATGGAGAGGCATCGTCATGGAGGCAGCAGGAGGTAGAATGCATTGGGGATTTTCTGGGAGGGGGGAAACCGGGAAAGGGAATAGCATTTGATATGTAAATGAAGAATATATTCAATAAAAAAGAAAAAGAAAAGAGAAAAGGTTTAGAAGAAGGCCCATAGATGTACTTTTCTTTTTACAATATTCATATTTACTTTTAACTACACACACCTGTGTGTGTGTGTGTGTGTGTGTGTGTGTGTGTGTGTGATTGCAGGTGACCAAGGAAGATAGAAGAATGACTGTTCTTTCTTGAAATTGTAGATACAGGCTGTTGGAAGACAGAAAGACAGGAACTCTGCGCATTGGATTGGGTTCTTTTGGTGTACAGTTTGCATCCTTACCTGCTTAGAAATCTCTAAGGCCCTATTAATGTACTTCTCTATGACCACAGATACGTTCTTGTAGACTGATTTTGTTGGAAGCATTTGTTGCTGTATTTACACAAAATCAGAAGCATCTTTTTTTCCTGTTGTTGCATGTTAAACATCTCAACATAATTGTTGAAAGGTTCTTGTTTCTCCAAACAAGTCATCATTATAAATGCACATTTCAGAGGCTAAGGAAATGAATACAAATCTAAACACTGCAGTAAAATGGTTTGCATAGAACCGTTTACTAATTGCACACACAAAATTCTTCTTTCTTCAGAGTTTAGGGGAGAGGATGAAGTATTCTCCTCCTGCCCCCTCTATCACACTGCAAAGTTTGTATCATTTTAGGAAATTGAGCCATGTTTTCTTATTGTGAGGCCAGGTGCGGGCTTTTGTAATTATTGGCCTCACAGATTTATTCTTAATTATTTATAAAGGTGATATAAACAAGGAATCCCCAAATGGAAACATAGAGTGCAGTTCTAGAAGCCATCTGTGACGGTTCCAAGCACGGGTGAGATGCCAGCTCCGATTTAGATGTCGACTCAGCATCATGTCAAGGGCAATGAGGATACATGTTTCCAGACAGCAAAGATATTCACCCTCTCATATGTGAGTCAAAAAACCATCAATGCTTCTGTGGAGCTTTAGTGGAATAGAGAGAGGGAAACTTTGAAAGAGGGTTGCAATGTGTTCCTTTGATACAATTCAGCACTAACCTCCCAGGTCACAAACTAATGGCACAAATTGTCATCCAATAGCAAGCAAAAGTTGGGAAATTGGAAAAGTTGTGTCTTGAGATTTGAATGATCAATACATGCAATTTTTCTAAGCCTTTCAGTTCTTTGTGTGTGTTATGAGTGTTATGAGAACTTGGGTATAGGTGGTACTCACCTGTGCACACACAGGTTAAAGTCAGAAGTCAATGTGGAGTATTGTAATTCGTCACTCCATTTCATTTTTTAAAATATATATGTGTGTGTATGTGTGTGTGAGAGAGAGAGAAAGAGAGAGAGAGAGAGAGAGAGAGAGAGAGAGAGAGAGAGAGAGAGCTAAATTTGTGGAGATCAGAAGATAATTTGAAAAGTATAAGAAAAGACAATAAAACAAGTATAATTAAAGCAATCACAACTAATGCTGTAATGCTTATTTGTAATGGTTGTGCCTACAGTTTTGTAATTTTTCTTTTGGTAAGTTATTGAACTGTTTTAGTTATACTATAATTTATTTGGCAGTTTTTATTGTTGAAAATGTTCTCTAAATTAAAATACTTTAAAAAATTAAACCAAAAATATTTGTAAACTTTTTGATGTTTTAAAAAATATTATCCAATAGCATTTTCATCAAAGAGTATTTTTATTTCTGATTTTGCTTTAAACTGTTAGGTTTTCTTGAGGAAAGTTGACATCAATTTACAATTAAGTAAGTGTGTGTGGTAGTTTCTTTAATGAGCAGTCTCTGTTCGTTTTTCATTTATAAAAGTGGAGCATGTTTATTTCCTAATTGCATTTACTTTCACATCAGGTTTAATGAGCTTGCTGCTTCAGGGGAGAGCAAGACCCAGGGAAGCTGCTAGAGAGGCTTCCTATGGAGAAGGGCTTGTGCTGGAAGAGTCTGCGTGGGGATTAAGGTGGAGACAGAGAACAGTTTCAAACTGTACGCTATTAAGATGGAGGGATATGAGGATGGATAGGTAGGTGCCTTCATGAAACCCTGGAGAGGGGACATTGATATGTCGATCAGAATTCTAATCCACACAGAAAAAAATAATCAATGTCAACAATGAGCTATGATATTTTGTTTTTTTTTTCTTGCTTATTCTGTCTCTTTTTCCATGATTTTACCATCCTTTATTTCGGGAAGATTGTCTTTTTTCCTTCTTTTTCTAAGCATAGTCTCAGGTGCCTTTGTGTGGGCATTGGTGAAATATTACTGTGTAGCTCACAGACATCAAGACCATTATTTTTTTTCCATTTTCACTGGTCACTGTTATGGTTAGCCTGAATTGTGTTATCTGCAGTGCCTAGAATCCAACCCACACTGTCTTGTGTGGGCTGAGATGTCATTCCAAGAAGCTCTAATCTAAGATCTGTCGTTTTGAATCTTCAGTGTCCCACAGAGGTCATGTATTCAAGTTTGCGCCCCTGACTAGTACTATTGAGGAGGTTGTATATATTGGGAAGACATTAAGTCATGGTGGGTGAACCTTTGGATGGATTTCGGAGATATCCCTACTATCCCTTTGGTTTGCCAGTTGCCATGTGATGAACATTTTTGTTTTATGATGCATGATGTATTTTGTCTGTGGTGCATTGATTTAACACAAGCCAGAAAATGTTGATGCATATAGACCAGGATGAAAACCATAAGCAGGGCTGATATTCTCAAGTATTTTGTCTAAGGGATGAAAATCAGACACAGTGGAAGAGTAGACTGCTGGTTTTATTCATAAAATATAAACTCAAATGGAGTCAATTAGGTGTGAGTTTATTTAATGAAATAAAGATGATCAGCAAGAAAAGGAAATAGTAAGAAGAAAGATTTTAATTATATATTTTTTATTTTCTGGAATAATGGATAAACTGCAATAATTAGAAAAATACAAGTATTATTTGCAGGTATAAATTAAGTTATTGGTAAATTATGAATAGAATCACAAAAGGCAAAATATAAACCTTATTAAGTACTAGAATGTTATACAACCTAGACCCACATAATAAAGGAAAAGAACCTATATAAAGACAAACTGTATTACAGAATGACATGAAGGTAATATGGGAATATTAGGAAGAATTTCACAGACTAGGCTTATAGAGCTGTGGCAATAAGCCCAGTGTTTAAATCTAGTGACTGATAGACTAGTCAATGTTTAGTTTGAAGTCAAAGCCTATTGTTTTAGCCACTGAAGAAACAAAACTAACTGCCTCGTGTCAAAACTCAGATCTAAAAGAATTTATCAATGTGCATAACTTTAGTAAATGTTACTATCCTGTTAGTGAGAGATATTTTTAATCAGAAAACTTAAACTGAGGCTTGCGCAGACCTCAGCCTGTCTGTCTGTGGCTTGGGGTTGCTATCTGCCTCAGAAAGCAAAAACGGAGGTTTTATCTTCTAGGAGAGCAAGTCATCTTCTCTGAAAAGTTTTCCTCTCCTATATATGTTAAAAGAGAAAATAGCCTGGTGTGGCAGCTCGGCCTTTAATCCTAGCACTTGGGAGGCAGAGGCAGGTGGATCTCTGTGAGTTCAAGGACAGCCTGGTCTACAGAGTGAGTTCCAGGACAGCCAGAGCTATATAGGGAGGAGGACCTTGTCTCAAAAAGATTAAAAATAAAATGAAAATAAGCCGGGCAGTGGTGGCACACGTCTTTAATCCCAGAACTTGAGAGGCAGAGGCAGGTGGGTTTCTGAGTTTGAGGACAGCCTCGTCTACAGAGTGAGTTCCAGGACAGCCAGGGCTACACAGAGAAAGAAAAATCCTGTCTCGAAAAGCCTAATTAATTAATTAACTAATTAATTAATTAATAGAAAAATAATGAGAAAATTACTGTAGTTAGTTGGAAATGTAATTCTTGAAATTGTACAGTATTTTCCAAGGAACAGCTTGCCTTTAGGCTTAGTGAGGTGAGGGACGCTGTTTGAGGGAGACGTGACCCTTCTCCAGCCTCTCTCTCTGAGTGGAGCAGGAGCCCTCGGTGGTGATGGTTGGTTCTCACCCGGATGCTGTCTGTCATCCCTCTGCCCCCCCCCGTCCCCCCGAAAATAAAAATTAAAAAAAAAAGAAAAGAAAACTTAAGTGTCACATTTCACAATAGTCTTTTTAACTCCATTCTTTCTTTAATTTCTAGAAATAATAACACTAGCTTAGTTTTCCAAGTTAATTTCCATATCATTGCATAACTTAGTATTTCTTCTTTTTATTTGTTGAGTTAACTTCTGATAGAAATATTCAGCTTCCCCAAATAACTCATTGTGTTTTCACAAATAATTTTGGAAATGTTTAAGAGTCAGAGATGGATTAATATATTATTTTTAGAAATAGATGTATTAGGATGATATATCTATTTTAACTACAAGTGGAAGTAAAGAAAACTATGAATAAAAATATCTAGGTAAAACAATAAATGTATAGCATCTAATTTTCACTTATATCTCTAAAAATGGGACATGTCACAATATAAAGAAGTATTAAGTGGGGAGGGAGGGAAGGAAGGGACCTGAGAGGGAAAGTGGTCAGGGGTGGGGAAAAGAGGGGAACCTGATCTGATATTGGATGAGGAAAAAGGACTGAAGCCCTGAGGGCCAGCAGGAGGAATGGAGGCAAGCAAGCTTGGAAGGTAGGAGTTGGGGGAAGATCCTCCAGGGTGCGCTGGAGACCTGGGAGGTGAGAGACTCTCAGGAATCAGGAGGCACGAGACCTTGGATGACAGTGGGGAGAGGGAACTTGTGGAGCTCTCCTCCGGAGGGAAGGCAGGGCATCTGGTGAGGAAGAGGGTTGCCATCCCACAGTCAAGGCTCTGACCCATAATTATTCCTGTCTGAGGTGCTGCAGGGATGGTGAGCCTGGGGGGAGAGGGGCGGGACAGGAAGGTCCAGTGACAGGCCCAGGGTGGGGTCCAGCTCCGGAGGAGGTCCCAGGGCCTGACACTGCTGCTAGGGCTGTGGAGCACTCAACGAAAGGGACCTATCATGAAGGCACTCTGGAAGACCCAACAAGCAGCTGAAGGAGTCCGGTGCAAATATTTGCGTCCAACCAATGGGCAGAGGCTGCTGACCCCTGTGGTTGAATTGGGGAAAAGCTGAGGGGGAAGGCCACACTCTGGGAGGACCAGCAGTCTCAGTTGGCCTGGGCTCTGTGATCTCTCAGGCAATGGACTACCAACCAGGCAGCATGCACCACCTAATATGAATCCCCTAACACAATTCCAAGTGGATCAAGGACCTCCACATAAAACCAGACACACTGAAACTAATAGAAAGGAAACTAAGGAAGAACCTTGAACATATGGGCACAGGGGAGAATTTCCTGAATAGAACTCCAATAGCTTATACTCTAAGATCAAGAATTGACAAATGGGACCTCATTAAATTACAAAGTTTTTGCAAGGCAAAAGACACTGTCAAAAAAACAAAGCGGCAACCAACTAACTGGGAAATGATCTTTATCAACCCTACATCAGACAGAGGGCTAATATCCAATATATACAAAGAACTCAAGAAGTTAAACTCCAGAGAGGCAAGTAACCCTATTTAAAAAATGGGGTACAGAGCTAAACAAAGAGTTCTCACCTGAAGAATATCTAATGGCTGAGAAGCACCTAAAGAGATGTTCATCATCCTTAGTCATTAGGGAAATGCAAATCAAAACACCCTGAGATTCCATCTCACACCAGTCAGAATGGCTAAGATCAAAAACACAAGAGACAGCAGTTGTTGGCAAGGATGTGGAGAAAGAGGAACACTCCTCCACTGCTGGTGGGATTGCAAGCTGGTACAACCACTCTGGAAAGCAGTCTGGTGGCTCCTCAGAAAACTGGGCATGACACTCCCGGAGGATCCGGCTATACCACTCCTGGGCATATACCCAGAGGCTTACCTGCATGCAATAAGGACACATGCTCCACTATGTTCATAGCAGCCTTATTTATAATAGTCAGAAGCTGGAAAGAACCCAGATGTCCCTCAACGGAGGAATGGATTCAGAAGATGTGGTATATTTACACAATGGAATACTACTCTGCAATTAAAAACAATGAATTCACGAAATTCCTAGGCAAATGGTCAGAACTTGAAAATATCATCCTTAGTGAGGTAACCCAATCACAAAAGAACACACATGGTATGCAGTCACTGATAAGGGTATATTAACCCAGAATCTCGGAATACCCTAGACACAATTCGCATATCAATAGATTTCTAAGAAGATGGAAGGAGAGACCCCTGGTCCTGGAAAGACTGGATGTAGGGGAATGCCAGGACAGAATAAGGAGAGGGGGTTGAATGGGGAAAAGAGGGAGGGAAGGGGGCTTATGGAACTTTCGGGGAGGGAGGAAACGGGAAAGGGGAAATGATTTGGAATGTAAATTAAAAAAATAAAATAAAATTAAATTAAAAAAAAAAGACTGATATAAAAAAAAAATTAAAAAAAAAAAGGAGGGGATGTATCTAGCCTTCAAGAGACTGGAGGCCCCAGGGAGTTTGGAGGTCTGGTTGGGTGGGGAGTGGGGCATCCTCGTGGAGACAGGGGGTGGCGAAGAGGTATGTGGGACAGTCAATGGCAGTCAAAGGGTGGACAGGGGAGGGGGGATAGAATCAGGAGTGCAAAAGAAAGAAAGAAAGAAAGAAAGAAAGAAAGAAAGAAAGAAAGAAAGAAAGAAAGAAAGAAAGAAAGAAAGAAAGAAAGGAAGAAAGAAGAAAGAAAAAGAAATATTAAGTGAATAAGACCGAATCTGACAGGTGAGCTTTTACCTGGACCTACCAGGTCAGCCTTCAAGAATAAAATCCTAGTTTTGGCAATTTTTCTATGAAATTCTTGCTTTAATATTCTTTAAAAATTATTTTTCTTCTTTATTCTCTATTTTCTCACCATACTTTTTATTGACCATTACTGGCTGCTCGTTTGCACTTCCACGGAGTTAGTGCTCCTTGTCTTTTGTAGTGATTTTATTTCCCACGGAGGTTAAATTGCAGTAGTTCACCCTTTTGTCGCCCCAATGGCTATCTGTCCATAAATAATGGGTGACAGAGAACAGATACCTGTGTATACCTCTGCTCCCTGTTAAAGTGTCTTTCTACTTTTCTTTAAAAGGTAGAATTCTAAATCATTTGCTGAAGAACGTGGACTGACTCGAAGATAAGTTGCTCTGGCCTGGAGAAGCTGGAGAAGAGGCTCAGCAATTCAGTGTGGACTGTTCTAACAAGGCGATCAAGAGTGAGTACAATGCTTCCCTACCTTCCTCATGTGACCACTTAATACAATTCCTCATGGTGTGGTGACCTCCAACTATAAACTTATTTTTGTTACTACTTCATAACTGTAATTTTAGTACTGTTATGAATTGCAATGTAAATATTGGGCATGTAGGATGGTCTAAGGTGACCCCTTTGAAATGGTCATTCAACAACCCCAAACGGGTCACAGTTCACAGGTTGAGGAACTGCTGATTTTGTGCTTATTCCCAGCGCCTGTCAGGAGACTCGCAGCTACCTGTACCTATAGCTTCAAAGGGATTCTTATGCTTTTGATCTCTACAGGCACCTACATCCATCATTCACACACACACACACACACACCACATTATTTTTATTTGTTTGTTTGTTTGTTTGTTTGTTTTTGTTTTTCGAGACAGGGTTTCTCTGTGTAACCCTGGTTGTCCTGGAACTCACTTTGTAGACCAGGCTGGTCTAGAATTCAGAAATCTGCCTGCCTCTGCCTCCCAAGTGCTGGGATTAAAGGCATGTGCCACCACTGCCCGGCTCACATGATTTTTAAAATATCAAAATAAATGATATTTCCACTAACTAATGCATGAACCTATTTGTGTTTTGAATACTGTATGCTGGTTAGTTTTTCTTGATCAATAAAATGTACATGCGTATCCCCATCCTCATGGTGAAAATAGGCTCTACGTTCCCTTTTTTTGAAGCAAGGGAAGATATGCAATAAGGAACATGCATTAGAGGAGTCCAAACTTACTTGGTGAAGTGGGAGTTCCAACTGTCCCTCCTTTCATTTCTTCAGCTTGACCAACTTCACTAAATCTCTTCTTTTAGAGAAATGAGAAAGTATTTTATTGAAGAGAGTTTTTGGCTTTTCTAAAAAGGGCTGTAAATTAGCATAGCTTCTTTCCTAAACACATCATCTTTCCATAACTCATTATAAGAATATCTTTGTGAACATTGTCCCACAGGCCTTATTTCTCCTTCCTGTTGAATATTTGAAACTAATTATTAAGAGAAATTCACTAAGTATTGAGAAAAGTTAAAGTAACATGCTTACATTGTGACTTTATTCTACAAGTTACACATTCAAGGAGGAAATCAGAAAACTAATATTTCTGTTATACCTCTATCCAGTCACAAGTCATGACAGTAAAAAATATTTTAAACAAAATGCCAAAGTCATAATATTGTTAGCTTAAAATGGTACAAGTTAAGCAAAGTAACAACTTGCATATAAACCTAGATCATTGGTATTCATTATCTCAGCCTTGCAAAGAATTTCATAGTTATTAGTAAGGATTATAAGTTTATAAATTATTTCTTATATGCATTTATTACAGTTGACATTAGAGAAAATAGTAATAAGTTTGTCTTAAACTTAGAAGTTATTTTGATAAATTGACCAAAAATGTTAAGAATATAGTCTGTCTATATTTGTCATCTATTCTGTATCATTGTATTTTATCACATTTAATGGCTATGCGAGCTAAGTCTGTGAAAATAACCATTGTGACCCACACACAGTTTTATTGATTCCTTAAAGATGCCAAGTTGTGCTACCACAACTTCTCAATCATCTTCTTTCTTCTACTCTTCTTCATTTGTCTTAGTATTTGGTCTATATTTTGTACCTCATTAGAGCAGGATAGTTTATTATTGCTCTTATGAACATAATAATTATTACTTTTATTATCATCATCTTTATTTTTTATAACCATGGATAAATCATCTCCAATTTATTTGCTATAGCTATCATGTTTGAATGGTCAAAGACTGTGGACTATACACATACAGTAAATGGATAAAAGTGGATGGCTCCAGTTACTGTCTAACACATGGAAAGACAATACAAGGCAGAATGCTGACATTCATCTCAGAGTATTCATTGGCACTGAAAAGACTTAAAGCAGACTCACTTGGTTTGTAGAATTGTGATGAAGTGTCTTTGGTTACTTTTTTAACATTTATGTGTGTGTGTGTGTATATGAGCATGTGTTTATCTATGTTTAATCAAGATACATCCATTGCACATAACACATAATTTGGGGCATTTCATGTTGCATATATATTCTCAAGACAGAAAAATTATATACGATGTGATTCTGACTGAATCACATCGTGTATAATTTTTTTGTCTTGGCAACAATCAAAACCTTCTTTATTCATTATTTTGAACTATTAAATTACTTAAACTCAAGCAGCTGGACTCTAGCACATTAGAAGTTACCTGTCTTGTCCCTCACATCCACTTGACTCCATTCTTCAGTCCTTCAGTTTTAGTATTGCTCTGAGAGGTTATCCAATTTCATATTTGTGTACCTATCAAGTGTTTGTGAAGAGAGACTTAAATGTGTGCCTTCAAGCTGTCGTTTTTCCTGAAAGTATAATTTGTCATATTTAGACAGTCCATCACCGAGCACAAACATCTATTATGGGTTTGTGCTACATTAACACTGTCAGTCCCAGGAGCTACTGAGGTTGAAGGCACTGTTTTTTTGTTTTTTGTTTTTTTTTTTACTGTAAATTGTCCCTCAGCTCATGTGTTTCCTTGCCTCTGTGCTGCTCCTTCTAAGTACTTGATGTCTCCAGGTACCAGCCAAACTCCTGCTGCTACTTTCCTGATTCTTTTATATTGACAGTGTATATTTTTTTCATTTTTAGGATGTTTTATAAAGACTCTCCCATAATAATGAGTGGGTGTGTGTATGTAATTGTCTGTTTCTGTGTATGTCTATCAGGCTCTGTGTATGTGCCTCTGTCTGTCAGTCTTTGTGCATCTGTGTCTGTGCCTTTGAAACAACATCTCAAAATGGAGACCAGGCTGTATCAGGACTTACTATGGAATCCAGATGGCCTTGAACTTATCTCAGTCTCCAAAGTGCTTAGGATAATATTATTACTATGACCAGAATAAAAAGTATTTGATTTAAAATAAATCTGTTGTGTCTATTTCTGGTAGGTTAAAAATTATAAATGTATTCAATGTGTAATAGTATATAAAGATTTTGAACAGACAATTTTCACCTTCATATGGAAATACATGCACACAAAACCATGATAGATAAAATAATCTTAGACAATAAAAGAACTACTAGAGGTATCACTAGTCCTAATTTCGAGATGTACTCCAAAGTCACAGTAATAAATACAACATTGTCTTGGTGTAAGAATAGACATAATGGTCAAAAGAAACAAACTGAAGATCAAGACATAGATGAAAACAATCATGGACACCTAATTTTTGATTAAAAATAAGCCAGAAATAGACACTTAAAAAAAGACATCTTTAACAAATGATGCAGGTCAAACTGTATAGTGACTTGGAGAAGAGTACAAATAGATCCACTTATCACTTTGCATTAAAATCAAAGCTAAATGTATCAAAGACCTCAACATAAATCAAATACACTGAAGATATGTATTTGAGAGGGAGAGGGAGAAAGTAACTGGCGTATATGCTTGAATTTATTGCCACAAAAGAAGACTTACTTATCACACCCCCATTAACACATGCACTAATTGAGATGTACTGCAAATAAAGAGCTTCTGTAAGGGAAAGGACACTGGCATGGGAACAGAGTGGCAACTTACAGATGGGATTTTTTTTTTTACAAATTCCACATCTGATAGCAGACTAATATCCAAAGTATATAATATCCTAAATATATAAAGAACTCAAAAAGTTGATATTGAAAGCTGAAAAAATCCAAATAAAAATGGAGTACAGCTCTAAATATAACATTTTCAATAGAAGTTCAAATAACTGAGAAACACATAGAAGAAATATTTAACATCCTTATTCACCAGAGAAATACAAACCAAAACTACTTTGAGGTTTAAAATTACTGGGTTCAAAATGACTAAGACCAATACCACAAATGACATCTCATGCTAGAGAATATCTAAAATATGGGGAACATTCCTCCATTGCTGGTGAGAGTACAAAATTTTATAGCCATGATAGATATTACTATTGTGCTTTCTCAGAAAGGTGGGAATTAGTCTACCTCAAGATACAGTTACATGACTCTTGGGCAGAAGCTTAAAGGATACTTAATCCTAAATAAATGACACTTGCTCAACCATGTTTACTGTTCACAATAGTCAGAAATTGTAAACTGCCTAGTTGTCTCTCAAAGTAAGAATGGATAAAGAAAATATGTTACATTTACACAATAGTTTGTTACTGCTCTTAAAAAAATGACATTACGGAATTTTCAGGGAAATGAATGGAAAAAAAACAAAGTGAAAAAATAAGAGGAATATGATATATATTCACTTATGTGTGAATATTACCAGTTAAGTAAATGATAACCAAACTACAATCTGTAGACCTAGAGAGGTTCTATGAAGTAGGGGACTAGGGGCACACACAGATATCACTGGGAGGGGAAATTGAATAGGTTTTTATGCATGGGCTATGCTGGCTGAACTGAAACAGGAGGATCGGGTAGGTGGCAAGAAGAAAGACTGCTAGAATGAAGGGGCATATGGGGGGGGGTGCTATGGAAACTAGCGCAGCAGAAGCTTCCTAAAATATATGAGTCAATCCTAGTGAAGTTTCCAAACAATGGGGACATGGACTCCAAACTGGTTATCTTGGCACCAGATGAAGCTTCCAGTTCTGGGACTGGGTTTCAACCAATTGAGTTGCTGGTCATCAGGGTACCATGGTAATCCACAAACAACCCAGGCTGTTGCACTTTACAAACTGACAGCGAAGCTTCACTGATAAACAAAACACCCAAAACATTCACTAAATACAGAGAAGTTGAGATAATTCATACATAGAAATTGGCCCCTGTGTTTTAGTGTTTTGAGTACAGGAAGGTACTCTGTAGGCTACCATAAGAGAAACATGTACTCCAGTCCATCCACAAAACATTTGATCTGCAATGCTGTCCTCCTACCTGTAAAATATATCTGGGCAATGGTGGCACAAAGATTACAGGAGTAACCATCCAATGACTGTGGTTTAAGTTCCATTCTATAAGATGGAGCCCATTAATAAAATAAAATAAAATAAAACATTTTCAGGAACCAAATACTAGATATCTTTGAGATCTATGGTAAAAGAAAAACTATTGGTTTATAAAACAAAAGTAGTGATACAATGACTCCTAAACAGATTCTGCTATTATTATAGATTAGTGTCTTATTCATCCATCATTCAAGAAGCTTCCTCCTACAGAAGATGAGAGTGAATACTCAGTACTACAACCACAAAATGAAAACATTGAAAGACTGAAACCCTCAGTGGTAAATGGAATGTTTCCGTCAAATCTCTCCCCTTAAGATGTCAGATAACCATGCCAGGACAGAGAAGTGAGAGGGGGTTGAATGGGGAAAAGAGGGAGGGAAGGGGGCTTATGGGACTTTTGGGGAGGGAGGAAACGGGAAAGGGGAAATGATTTGGAATGTAAATAAAAAACTTAGAAAAAAATGTCAGATAATCCTATGGACAAGGAAGAAGACAGGGTCTCAGAGCCAAAAGTCATGAAGGAGACCAGGAGAACAAAACCTCCTAAATCAACTGAACAAAGCTCATATGAACTCACAGAAACTGAAGCAGCCATCATGGTGTCTGCATAGGTCTATACCTTATCCATTGTATATGGCTTTCAGTTTAGTGTTCTTATGGGATTCATGACTCTGTGAACTAATGGGTCTCTGACTCTTGTGTCTTTTCCTGAGCTCTTATCCTTATCTTAGCTCGTCTTGCACCACTATGATGTGATGGCTTTTCTTTTATAGTATTATATTTTGTTTTGTAATTACCTCTTAGAAACCTGTCCTTTCCTAATGAGAGATGGAAAGTGTAGATTTGGATGAGAGAGGACATGGGAAGGAACTTGGAAGGGTATAGGGACAGAAAACTGTTATTAGGATATATTGTATGAAAAATAATCTATTTTCAATAAAAAGGAAAGTGGAAAATTTTATAATGTTTAAGGCATATATATACATATACACATATATACATACATAATTGCCCCTTATAGATCATATTAATTACTTATGATTAAAATTTAATTATAATCATATCATATATCAATATGGTTGTACATTATACATATATTTTATAAAATTATTTATTTATTTTTATTGAATCTATTCTTCATTTACATTTCAAATGTTATTACCTCTCCTGGATTCCTACCCTCCCAGAAAACCCCCAACACATCCTCCCTCCCCCTGCCTCCATGAGGATGCCCCATCAACCAATCCATTCCTACCTACCCCACCCCCTTGATATCCCCACGCTGGGGCATCTATCCAACCTTCTTAGGACCAAGGAACTCGTCTCCCACAGATGCCTGAAAAGGCATTCCACCACGACAAATGCAGATGGAAGCATGTGTACCCTTTGGTTGAGGGCTTTGTCTCTGGGAGCCCTGGGAGCGTCTGGTTGGCCAACATCATCGTTCTTCCTATGAGGCTGCAAACCCCTTCAGCTCCTCCAGGCCTCCCTCCAACTCCTCCATTGTGTACCCTGCACTCAGTCCAATGGTTTGCTGCTAGGATCTGCCTCTGTATCTGTAAGGCTCAGGCAGGGCCCCTCAGTAGACAGCCATATCAGGCTCCTTTCAGCAAGCACTCCTTAGCATCCACAATAGTGTTGGGGTTTGGTGACTGTTTATAGGATGAATACCCTGGTAGGACAGTCTCTGGATGGCCTTTCCTTCAGTCTGTGCCCCACACTTTGTATCAATAATTGCTCCTATAAGTATTTTGTTCCCTTTCTCCGAAAAACACTTTGGTCTTCCTTCTTCTTGAGTTTCATGTGGTCTGTGAATTGTATCTTATTTATTCTGAGCTTTTGGGCTAATATCTACTTACCAGTGAGTGCTTACCATGTGTGTTCCCTTGTGATTGTGTTACCTCACTCAGGATGAAACTTTCTAGTTTCATCCATTTGCCTAAGAATTTCATGAATTAATTGTTTTGTAATAGCTGAGTAGTACTCCATTGTGTAAATATATCACATTTTGTGTTTCCATTCCTCTGTTGAAGGACGTCTGGGTTTTTTTCCAGCTTCTGACTATTATAAATAAGACTGCTATGAACATAATGGAGCATGTGTTCTTTTTACATGTTCGAGCATCTTCTGGGTATATGCCAAGGAGTGGTATAGCTTGGTCCTCAGGTAGTACTATGTCTAATTTTCTGAAGAACCATCAAACTGATTTCCAGATTATAAAATTATTTAATTATTGAATATATATATATATATATATATATATATATATATATATATATATATATATATATATACATACACAATATGTTCTTCAACTTCCATCCTGCTAGTTATCATATGAAGTGTGACCAAGAAATAAATCTTGGTTTGAGAAAATGTCACACTAGAGTTCTCTGTTATACTTTAGAATGAGTATCTAATGAAGATATTCTGAACTTTATCTGTAATAAAACTAAGACAAGGCGCCTAACTGCCAACATAACTATACTCTGAAATGTGAATAAAAATATTACTATGTGGATATTAGGGCTGGAAAGATGGACAAAAGGTCAAGAGAATGTACTGCTGTGGGAGAGGACAGGAGTTTGTTTCCTAATACCCAAAATGTGTAGTTCAAAAACACCTATAACTAATTCCCTTTCCAGGGGATCTTAACATCCTCTTTTGTCTTCCACACACAGCTACACACATAAAACCTGTAGAAATATGTAAGAAGCTGGTTCAATATGAATGTGTCCAATATAATTAATCAAATTAATAGCAATCAGAAAAGGACCTTTCACACATGAGCAATAGCATGCAATTTAAATGAGTTAATTATTTACTCTGCACAGTCAACATATTATGTCATGCCAGATCAAGGGGCACAGAATAAATACATAAATGTGTTGAGGGGAACAAGTCAATTTTCATTGGACACTGGCTATCAAATACTGGATAAGGGCTGCCCCTGGATTATAGTGACAGTGAGAAGGCAGTAATTAAACTCCAAGGAGAACAGAGTCATATTTGCTGGTGGACTGCAATTCATGAATAGAATTTCAATGTGTTGAAGAGAAAAGGGAACAATTCATAGGGACAATTTGCAGTTTCTAGAAGAAAGAGCACAAAGAAGAGCCTAGAGAAGATCTAGGTAAAAGACAGGTCCCAGTTCAAGGCCTACTGAGATTTGTAAGGAAGCCCTGAATGAAAACTGGATAGATAATGAAAATGAAAAGTGAAAAAGAAGGCTGGAAAAGAGGCTCAGTGGTTACGAACACTGTCTGCTCTAACAAAGGACTTGGACTGCATTTCTAGCAGCCCTGAGGCAGCTCAGAAACCTCCTTAATTTCTACAGTTTTTAGAGATCCAACACCTCTTTTTGGTCTCAATGGACATTGCACATATGAGGGACACAAACATACATACAGATAAAATATACATACACATAAAAGTAATTTTCCAAAGAAGAAAAAGAATATTGTAAAACTTGGGTAAGAATAAGTAACTAAATGCAATAACAATCTGTTAAAATTTTCCACATTTAGAGCATCAAGGTGCAAAGACATGCCATCTGAGAATGACCCGTTCAATGTGATTGCTTGGGTTTTAAGGACTAAGGACCCACCCCAGAGGGAAATTTTTGAAACCTAATTAGTACATTGTAGACAGTATCTCCTCTAATCCTCATACACAAAATGCAAGGACAGATGCTAAATGGCCAGTGTGTTAATTTACAAAAAGTGTGGATTCTCCCTGGAAGGTTGCCATTGAAAACTTATTTCAGCCTTCTCAAAACTTCAATTGTTTTCTTGATTTCGATATGTAAAGGGATTTTAGTATATATATATATATATATATATATATATATATATACTAAATGTATACAATATATACATGTGTGTATGTATGTATGTATATATATATATTGTCTATCATGTATATATTATAGGATATATAATTTCAATTATTCAATTAATATTATTTATTTATATCTTAATATCCAAAAATAATATATAATGAAATACTAATTTTAATTATTGCATAAATTAATATTTAAATAATTATTATTACTTACATAATTCATATATGATATATGATGCATATGATTAGACATACATTACTGTTAACACAAAACTGTAGAGCTACTTTGATCTTGGGTGAGTGACCTAGGATTATGTACATTTCTAGCAGAACACTATCAAATGCCAAGAGCCAAAGAGACTATGAGAAAGCCTAGGTAGCTTTTAATGCAACCAGAGTGCTTAGAGAGGACAGAGTACTTTGAAAGGATCAGGCAAAGCACTAAGCAGAGGGTAAAAAAAGCAGTCATTAAGCTCTCTTTGTCCATTTATGATCTTACTGAGGTAGCCAGGAAAACTATTTTCTGATTAGGGTAATGCGAATCTCCGTAGTGAAGAGAAAATGATCACAGACACTCTCATATTGTTGCTCTGACTTTGCAGTCAGTGATGGCTGCGTTTTTGGGTCACAGAAATCAATGTGGGTGCTTGAGATAGGAGACAGAAAACTGACTTCATTCCCATGAGTTTAACTTTCAGATTTGGTAAGCTTGAGCTGGGAAACTATGACTACTGTGTTTACTATGATCTGTTTACTCGTCAGCTTGTGTCCAGCTTAGGGCTCCACATTTCACTTCTGACTCATTTTTACACAATGACAATTTAAATAATTGCAGCTGAATTATTGGCATGGTAAAATTTTGTGCTTCCTCTGTGTGAGGTGACTTTTTCTCCTAATCTAAGTACTTTCTTAACCAACATCATATATGTATGTATGTGTGTATGTATGTATGTATGTATGTATGTATGTATAAATGTTCATAGTCATATATATCTATGAATGTGTATCCATAAATGCACTAGCTTCATGTTCGCTTCCATCACAAATAAACACATTTAATTTTTAATTTTCTTTGCTTGTGTGTGTGTGTGTGTGTGTGTGTGTGTGTGTGTGTGTGTGTATGAATGTGTTTGTTTATCATGTGTGTGAGAATAGCAAATGCCTTCACAGACCAGAAGAGGTCACTGGGTGTGCTGGTGCTGGAGTTAACACTTGGTTGTGATCTGCCTGATGAGGGTATCACAATCCTAGCTCAGGTTCTCTGGAAGAGCAGGAAGCCCAATGACACATTGAGACATCTCTCCAGCCACTAGCACATTTAGTTTTTGCTTACATTACTTTTAAAACATTAATTGGATTTATATTTTTATATTTTAATATAATTTAATATTAAATGTATCTGAAACACCTAGCATGTGATAGAAACATATTTTTTTCAAGATGTTATACAATTTTAGTCTACTTGGAAGATAAAATACTTAACAATAATTCTTACCCCAAAACTGAGAGAATTGTAGTTTGGAATCTATTTTTATATCTATATTTTAGATTAAATTGAACATTTTCAGAAAAAAATATCATCTTCTAATTTCTACAACCTCATTAAGCAAAAGAGTTTATACACAGATCCATCTCTACTTGTGTTGCAGCTATCTCTGAAAATGTGTTCTATAATGAAAATAACACAAGTAAATACTGGATAGTGTAACTAATATGGCCAATATTATCACAGTCTTTATATCTGCAATAAGCCTTAATCAGCACAATAGCTGGGCAGCTGCTTATTCTCAATGTTGTTAGAATTTACTTTTCTATCAATAATCCCAAGTTATTACTTACTGTTTGTTATGTTCCATGTAGACTGCTCTTAGTTCCAATTGCACAGCCCTCTGGGCCAGTCTCTTGACACTTAACCCATGGTAGCTTCTCCTCCTTCCTCTTCTGCACAGTCTTCTTTCTCCTCATGGTCTCCTCTCTCCAGACCCTAGAAACCTCAATCTCACCTATTTTTCTTCTTCCCAACTATAAGCTGTTGGCATCTTTATTTACCAATCACAATTAACTGGGGGCAGGGTCACTAAGCTTGTATCTAAGTGCAGTCTCTCTCTCTGGGCAACCAGTTTTTGGGACTCAACACTAGAATACAAAGAGCATCAGGATAACTCACTACATATTGCATAGGACATTTCTTTTATATCCTGTTGCTCCTTTTAATTTGACAGTTCTGAATAACATAGAGTATATACTTATGTCTGAGTTTGTGTATGTATGTGTATGAAGGACCTTACGTGAGTGTGCACAAATTAGGAAGACAAGGGTGAACGACAGATGTTTTGTCTAAGGAGGTGTCCACTTTGATTTTATGAAACAGCTTCTTAGCAGCCTGAAACTTAACAAGTATACCAGGGTGACTGGCCATCAATCCCAGGGATCTGCCTCCCAAGTTTTGGATTACATTTGGATACCGTAATTCCAAGTTTAGTTACTAAACACTTTGCTGACTTAAGTATCCCTCTGTTCCTGTCCCTGTCTAACATAGATTTTTAAGTATACTTAATACATATAATTTTGTTTTATATATAGGCAAAGGTATAGGATGAATGTTTCTGCAAAAACTTCAGAAACATATGTATGCTCATTCAAAAATATTTTTAGATAATAGAGAATGTAACTAATTAATTCTTTTGAAGATATTTGATAACTACTTTATATATAACTTGACATTTAATTTTGTCCAATATATCTGAATTTTTGTTGGTATGTAATTGTAAAGGGTAAGCTTCTGTGCTTCACAGAAATAATGAAAGGGAGCATTAGCTGAGAGCACTTAGCATTTAATCCTGAGTAATTCTTATTTCCATTATATTCATGCAATGTGTCTAATGATCTGTTTATAATGTCATACTAATTTCTCTATTGATAATGTAGTAAAATGATTCTTTAAGGGATAGTGTAAGGCAGTAACATAAAATTCAAATCTTGAATTAAAATTAATTCTTTGTCTAGTGAATAATATTACAAGATACCTTATTCAATTATTCTGACTTCTAAGTTCCAACAAGCCTTGTGATTTAAATAATCAAAAGTGATGCTAGAGAGATGCTGCAGCCGTTAAAATCATTCAGTTCTCTTGCAGGGGATCTGACTTTGGTCATTAGCAACCTTGTTAGGTGGCTCATAACTATATGTAATTCCACCAGGAGATCTGACACTCTCCGTTTTCCAGAGAACCTGCACTCAGGTAGAAATAAATACCCAGTACAGTCACTCATACCTACACATACTTAAAAGTAATAAGAATAAATCACTAATCAATGATGAAAATTCTGAACAGCTAATAATTCCCTTTATAAAAATCTATTTTTGATAGGGGAATTATTAAGAAAGATAAATAAGTTAATATGGACAAAGAACTATGCTAAAAATTTGCATAATAATCCAATTTCTTCAAATAATCTCCAATAAAACAGCCAAAAGTTGGAGATTTTCAACAAAATTATACTTTTCTACCTTTTTACTGTTTAATACTGTAATAGTCACTGTATGGGTAATTCATTTTAAAACTTAACCATGGTATCTTTATGATGCCCCAAATTACCATAATGAGTTACTCTATTGGAAAAACACCAGTCACTCACAACCTATTTTCACTCTCCCTGTACTGACAATTTTAAAAAGTAATTTTTTACTACCTTGTCAATCCACAGACATAAAATCTTCTAAATAGGTAAGTGAACTGTGGAATTCCCATAGAAGATTATTTACTACAAAGCTGTTTGGAAGTTTTGTTGGAACCAGACTGCTGTTCTAATATTCTAATGATCAGATCTCTCTCTCTCTCTCTCTCTCTCTCTCTCTCTCTCTCTCTCTCTCTCTCTCTCTCCTCTCTCCTCTCTCTCTCTCTCTCCTCTCTCTCTCTCTCTCTGTCTCTCTCTCTCTCTCTCTCTCTCTCTCTCTCTCTCTCTCTCTCTCTCTCTCTCTCTCATGATGGATCCTATTTTCCTATTCACACTGTTAGTGTGCATCTTTTTATTAGGTACTGGATACCTTTTTTTGTTGATAAATAACAATAAAGTGTTTGTTGATTCTTGACATTTTGTTGTTTTGTGTGTGTGTGTGTGTGTGTGTTGCCACTCATTTGCTTATCTTGGATTTATTCCTTATGTTTTCTTGGGCATGGTTACAGGTTTGTCTTTTTTAGAATGGTAAAATATTAATCAATGCAGAGATACCTGATGATTTCAAGGAAAAATTTTTGAAGATGTTTCTTATAATATTGATGTTATTAACACAGTCTTGAACTTCAGCAAAAAATATTAAGTCCCATTTCATTTAGTTACTACTTATCGGCAAATTACCTTTGTTTTGTTTTACAGTTCATTTAAAATATATTGTCCAGTGAAGAATTTTAGATATTTTATGGGTCAAAATTTGTGACTATACAATGTTACAGAGACAAAATTAATAAGAAAAACAAAGTAATCTCATTAAACTGAAGGCAAAATGCCCAACTTCAAATCAAAATTTCTTTGCATAACTTTACCATAAAATAAGATGTTAAAAACAAAGTAGGGAACTATGTACTACTCAAAAGGAAAACATGATGGTCAGTATTTGAAGAATAACTATATACCCATGCGCTTACTTCTCTAAGACAGAAACTGCTAATTTTTTTCCAGAAGTTAGTTAAGCTGCTACTGTCAAATACAGGAGAATGAGCAGGAGTCAAGAGATGTAGGAAAGGAGGGCATGTTTATTACTAGAGGAGTAAAGTTGAGCAACATGAGTTCTATTCTCTGCTTTCAGCTGAGCTCAGCAGCTGTTGTCACAGAGCAAGTCAGTGGGAGGCAATGGGCCAATATCCAACAGTACATGTGTAAAGGGAATCAAGAGACTGATATTAGAAAATTGTGAGCACTTGGTGATGATGAGAAGAGATCAGAAAATACATAATTATGGGGTGTCTGTACAGGTCAGACTTAAAGAGAGTCTCAGCTAAAAAATGCAGGCTTGAGTTCAGATCCATCCTAATAGTATATTACCCAAAGAAAACAGTTCATTCTGAGAAAAACAACTCAAATACAAGGTAAAAATTACAATGACATAAAGGTTTGGAGGACTGTGTAAAACACTACCAGAAAATGGTGTGTGTGGACTTTCTGTGAGGTGACCAAAGACAAATATTCTAAGCAGGAATAGCAACAATTTACCTACGTACCCATTGATTTAGTGTGTGTGTGTGTGTGTGTGTGTGTGTGTGTGTGTGTGTGTGTGACAGACAGACAGACAGACAGACAGAGGGGGAGAGAGAGAGAGAGAGAGAGAGAGAGAGAGAAAGAGAGAATGTGTCAAACTATCACTATTTGCAGACGATATGATAGTATACATAAGCGACCCAAAGAACTCCACCAGAGAACTCCTACAGCTGATAAACGACTTCAGCAAAGTGGCCGGATATAAAATCAACTCAAGCAAGTCAGAAGCCTTCCTATACTCAAAGGATAAGCAGGCTGAGAAAGAAGTAAGAGAAATAATACCCTTCACGATAGCCACAAACCATATTAAGTAGCTTGGCGTGACTCTAATCAAAGAAGTGAAAGATCTGTATGACAAGAACTTCAAGTCTCTGAAGAAAGAAATTGAAGACGACCTCAGAAGATGGAAAAATCTGCCATGCTCATGGATTGGCAGGATTAATATAGTAAAAATGAGCATCTTACCAAAAGTAATACACAGATTCAATGCAATCCCCATCAAAATCCCAACTCAATTCTTCATAGAGTTAGAAAGAGCAATTCAAAAATTCATCTGGAATAACAGAAAACCCAGAATAGCTAAAACTATTCTCAAGAGTAAAAGAACCTTGAGAATAGTTGGGAATCAGTATCCCGGACCTCAAGCTGTACTACAGAGCAATAGTGTTAAAAACTGCATGGTATTGGTACAGTAACAGACATGTAGATCAATGGAACAGAATTGAAGACCCAGAAATGAATCCACACTCCTATGGTCACTTGATCTTTGACAAAGGAGCTAAAACCATCCAGTGGAAAAAAGATAGCCTTTTCAACAAATGGTGCTGGCTCAGCTGGAGGTCAACATGCAGAAGAATGCAAATTGACCCATCCTTATCTCCTTGCACTAAGCTCAATTCTAAGTGGATCAAAGATCTCCACATAAAACCAGACACACTGAAACTAATAGAAGGGAAACTAGGGAAGAACCTTGAACATATGGGCACAGGGGAGAATTTCCTGAACAGAACTCCAATAGCTTATACTCTAAGATCAAGAATAGACAAATGGGACCTCATTAAATTACAAAGTTTTTGCAAGGCAAAAGACACTGTCAAAAAGACAAAGCGGCAACCAACTAACTGGGAAATGATCTTTACCAACCTTACATCCGACAGAGGGCTAATATCCAAGATATACAAAGAACTCAAGAAGTTAAACTCCAGAGAGGCAAGTAACCCTATTAAAAAATGGGGTACAGAGCTCCACAAAGAGTTCTCACCTGAAGAATATCTAATGGCTGAGAAGCACCTAAAGAGATGTTCATCATCCTTAGTCATTAGGGAAATGCAAATCAAAACAACCCTGAGATTCCATCTCACACCAGTCAGGATGGCTAAGATCAAAAACACAGGAGACAGCAGTTGTTGGCGAGGATGTGGAGAAAGAGGAACACTCCTCCACTGCTGGTGGAATTGCAGGCTGGTACAACCACTCTGGAAAGCAGTCTGGCGGCTCCTCAGAAAACTGGGCTTGACACTTCCGGAGGATCCGGCTATACCACTCCTGGGCATATACCCAGAGACTTTACCTGCATGCAATAAGGACACATGCTCCACTATATTCATAGCAGCCTTATTTATAATAGCCAGAAGCTGGAAAGAACCCAGATGTCCCTCAACGGAGGAATGGATTCAGAAGATGTGGTATATTTACACAATGGAATACTACTCTGCAATTAAAAACAATGAATTCACGAAATTCCTAGGCAAATGGTCAGAACTTGAAAATATCATCCTTAGTGAGGTAACCCAATCACAAAAGATCACACATGGTATGAAGTCACTGATAAGGGGATATTGACCCAGAATCTCAGAATACCCTAGACACAATCAGCATATCAATAGATTTCTAAAAAGATGGAAGGAGAGACCCCTGGTCCTGGAAAGACTGGATGTAGGGGAACGCCAGGACAGAGTAATGAGAGGGGGTTGAACGGAGAAAAGAGGGAGGGAAGGGGGCTTATGGGACTTTCGGGGAGGGAGGAAACGGGAAAGGGGAAGTGATTTGGAATGTAAATTAAAAAAATAAAATAAAATTAAATAAAAAAAAAAAAATAAAATAAAATAAAATTAAATTAAATTAAAAAAAAAAAAAAAAAAAAAAAAAAAAGAGTAAAAGAACCTCTGGGGGAATCAGTATCCTGGACCTCAAGCTGTACTACAGAGCAATAGTGTTAAAAACTGCATGGTATTGGTACAGTAACAGACATGTAGATCAATGGAACAGAATTGAAGACCCAGAAATGAATCCACACTCCTATGGTCACTTGATCTTTGACAAAGGAGCTAAAACCATCCAGTGGAAAAAAGATAGCCTTTTCAACAAATGGTGCTGGCTCAGCTGGAGGTCAACATGCAGAAGAATGCAAATTGACCCATCCTTATCTCCTTGCACTAAGCTCAATTCTAAGTGGATCAAAGATCTCCACATAAAACCAGACACACTGAAACTAATAGAAGGGAAACTAGGGAAGAACCTTGAACATATGGGCACAGGGGAGAATTTCCTGAACAGAACTCCAATAGCTTATGCTCTAAGATCAAGAATAGACAAATGGGACCTCATTAAATTACAAAGTTTTTGCAAGGCAAAAGACACTGTCAAAAAGACAAAGCGGCAACCAACTAACTGGGAAATGATCTTTACCAACCTTACATCCGACAGAGGGCTAATATCCAAGATATACAAAGAACTCAAGAAGTTAAACTCCAGAGAGGCAAGTAACCCTATTAAAAAATGGGGTACAGAGCTACACAAAGAGTTCTCACCTGAAGAATATCTAATGGCTGAGAAACACCTAAAGAGATGTTCATCATCCTTAGTCATTAGGGAAATGCAAATCAAAACAACCCTGAGATTCCATCTCACACCAGCCAGGATGGCTAAGATCAAAAACACAGGAGACAGCAGTTGTTGGCGAGGATGTGGAGAAAGAGGAACACTCCTCCACTGCTGGTGGAATTGCAGGCTGGTACAACCACTCTGGAAAGCAGTCTGGCGGTTCCTCAGAAAACTGGGCATGACACTCCCGGAGGATCCGGCTATACCACTCCTGGGCATATACCCAGAGACTTTACCTGCATGCAATAAGGACACATGCTCCACTATGTTCATAGCAGCCTTATTTATAATAGCCAGAAGCTGGAAAGAACCCAGATGTCCCTCAACGGAGGAATGGATTCAGAAGATGTGGTATATCTACACAATGGAATACTACTCTGCAATTAAAAACAATGAATTCACGAAATTCCTAGGCAAATGGTCAGAACTTGAAAATATCATCCTTAGTGAGGTAACCCAATCACAAAAGAACACACATGGTATGCAGTCACTGATAAGGGGATATTGACCCAGAATCTCGGAATACCCTAGACACAATCCGCATATCAATAGATTTCTAAAAAGATGGAAGGAGAGACCCCTGGTCCTGGAAAGACTGGATGTAGGGGAATGCCAGGACAGAATAAGGAGAGGGGGTTGAATGGAGAAAAGAGGGAGGGAAGGGGGCTTATGGGACTTTCGGGGAGGGAGGAAACGGGAAAGGGGAAGTGATTTGGAATGTAAATTAAAAAAATAAAATAAAAAAAAAAGAAAAAAAAAGAGTGAATGTGTAAGAGAGAATGTGTGGAGGTCTCAAGACATCTTAAGCTTTGGTCCTTTACTTTTACGTTTTATGAGACACATTCATTTTCATACTTATTTGCATATGCACAGCTGCATATGCAATCTATCTGTCCCATGAGCATCCTAAATTCTTCCACATCTGTCTCCATCTTCTCACAGGAACTCTGCTATTATAGGTGTGTGTCCTAGCTTGCACACAAGTTCTTAGGATATGATCAGGTCATCAAGCATATGCAGCAATTACTGTAACCACTAAGCCATCTCTCCAATTCCTACAAAAAAAGACAAGTGGCCATTCTAGACACTAAAATTATGCCAGTCATATATTCATGTGTATTTAATACACAATTAGTATAACAAAATAAAAAATAAATTAACATAGATTTAAATGATCATGAATGATAGGAACCTAGTACAAAGAAAACAGATGTATATCTTAATAAAAAGGAGAGTGACATAGCAATGAATCTGTAGAAAGCATTGGCTAACTTGACAAAATGCTATAGTCCAGGTTATTTAAATAATTGAAATTTGGTTTCTCAATGTTCTTTATGATAGTATTCCAGGTCAAAGTCTGTAAAGACTGGCTTTCCATCAACAAAAAGCCCTTGGCTGGCCTGTTTTGTTTTTCCTTCTTATACTGTGAAATAACAACCCCCTGGTGCTTTGTTAAGAACAGAAGTGCTATTTTACTAAGACCCCAACTTTATAACCTGGCTTGACATGGACCTAAGTACAGAGTCTGTTATACACATTCACCTTGCCCCATGTGTACAAATATGTGCACACATAGACATGAGTACACATGCAACTACCACAAACATACATAAACATACAAAGCAATACAAATATGGAAATCCTAACATTTCAAGCAAAATTAAAAGGACTGGTTTAGATTTTGCCAAATGAAACCAACCACATACTAAAAGTTAAATGGCACATTGTTTCATCACTGATCTCCTAATAGCAGAGTGAACAATGTTTGTTTCAAGTAGATGGCAAAGGCAAGGAGAAATACTGAGGTGCATTGATCCAAGTGCTAACAGTAAGCAATGATGCAAGAAATCATGTAAACAGGGTCACTATATAGTCAATAACCATGGATTGTGTTTTTGAAAATTACTAGAGATTCGAACCACAACATAAAAAGGAGATGAAATTATGCAAATGTTAATTAGCTTGATACACACACACATATGTATGCATATATAGTGATCCATATGCAAAGCTATCATCAATCCTGTCTATATGTGTGTGTATGTGTGAAGTTCACTCTTTAAATTTGTTTGTAGTAATGAGCTTACACAATAAGCACATATCACAATAGCTCTTAAAACAAGAGGCAATTTTGCTCCTTTCTCCCTCACTTTGTAATTAATTATTTTCTGATTGCTTTTTACTACTTCTTTCTGTTGCATTTCTGTGCAATGTTCTTCTGTTCTTAATTGCTTAACAACGTGATTGCATGTTTTGAAATTCATTAATTTCCTAATTAGAGACTCCAGTTTTGCTTTGTGTATACTTTTGTAAGTTTTCATCTGTGTTTTCTAAGCTGTCTGAAATTGGTATTCATCCTGCTAATGTCAACTACATATTTAAAGGGTTGTTTTTATTTCGCTTCCAAATGTGTTTGCTGTAAAATTTTTATGTGTTTTTGGGGGGATTTTATTATTCATTCTTTGTTTAATTATGGTCATATAAAATAGCATTCATCACCTTCTATGAAACTTAATGAAGTTTAATTGGTGTTTTGGTTTATAGAACAATTGTGCAAAATTTCAAATCTTTAAAAACAAAATGTGTTTTGGCAGTTTCAAATTGAATATATTAATACTCAGTGCATGATAAATACTCAAATATGCTCCGCTGTCGTGAAATAACATTTAATAATGCATGCCTCATTCCAATCTGTTTACAAGTTGTAATATATATCACTAACTGAAAATGTTCTATACACTTTGCTATGTCACTCTGATACATGTATCCTATACTTTCCTATAAAGTTTATGTTATTACTAAAATGATTATTTCTTCCTTTATTATATGTACTTTATTCTCAGTAAATATTCAAGGTTGTGCATATGCTCAGCAAACTTTGCTGTGCCACTGTGCCACCATCCATTTTTAAACTTGAGAAGCTGCTTTGCTACTTAGCCCAAGCTAGTCTCATAGTTAAGATCCTCATTTGTCCCCAATTTGAGAATTGATATTAAAGGCTTGAACCACCATAGTTTCCTGCACTTTCTTATTAGATCTTATTGGGTTTTTTTGCGTACCCTTGTTCTGCTTATTTACTTACCATTCAATAAATATATTTTGACCATGAGTCTCAGTTTGACTCTCAGAGATCCCAAAAGTTGATTCTAACCTTTCAACACTTTAAGTGCACAGGAGAAATAAAAGCATGTTGTGGATTTAGTTTATTGTTAATATTATGTTAATCAAGTTCCTGAATTACATAGGAATTCACATGTATGACTCTGTGTCTCTGCCCTGAGTTGTCTCCAATTGGTAAATAAAGTTGCTGGCATCCAATGGCAGGGCAGGGAGACAGGGGTGAGACATAAGGTTCCTAGACAAGGAATGCAGGAGAGAGAGAGGATGACAGAGGGCCTTCAGGCCTGGGAAGCAGGAGGATAAGGCTTGAGAGCTGGAGAACATACAACCATGTGAGAGTTGGGGAGGAGTGGTCCAGTAGCCTGCCCACCACCCGCATAGGGTCTAGGTTAGCGAAGATGGAGTATAGATTTTAGTAAGTAATAATTCAGGAGTATAAGAGGGGAGGAGGTAGCAATGTGGAACTTTGGGAGTGACCCACCCATTGTGCTGTTATGACATATTAAAAATAAGGCAATATGTATATGTCTTTCTGGAATCCAGAACATTGGGCAGGTGATGAAGAAATTGAGTTGTTCCCTCTGGGAAGTATAGAGCAGATTAAAATACTACCACTTCAAAAATATGTATATGTTTATGTGGAGATATATTTTGCAATATATTTATATGTACATAACTGCAATGTATATAAATATTCTATATGTGTTCAAATATATACTTATAATTATATGTTTATATATATTTCTGCGTGTATTTAAGCTTTTATGCATATATCAATATTGGAAACAAATTATGCTGTGTTCAGACTGTTTACTATAAAATTACATGGAAAAATCAAGGACAAAATAAGTGAATAGAAGGTAGCAGTTTTGGATGATACTAAGATGAACAGATGACATCTCCAAGGACCTTTAAATATTGTCCTGATAAAAGAGGAGTGAATTCCAGCAAACAAGAAGATGATCATTCCAGATAACCAACACAAAAACCCAAGAGTAGAAATGGGTTTGTATTGCATAAAATAATAGCAAAAACACAGTTTGACTCCAGTGTCATTAAAGAAGCAGGAAAGGGGCCGAGACATACTTGATGGATTTTAGAAATCCTCATTTTAATAATCGCTAACTCTTGGTACCTCTTTGAAAGCAATTTTATTTTTTAATTTGTGGGAGATAAAGCATACTTTCAATAGGTGGTAGCAGTGGGGATGTGAAGACTGGCTAGATATGGGATCTATTTTGAAATTAAATCTTAGTACTCCTGGAGTATCTGTACATATACAACAGTATAATTAAATATTAGAGTTTGTGCTGTGAAGCAAAAGTGGCATCATATTTTAAAGTAGGAATAACAATAAAACTACATATATGGATGCACAAGGTTTCTGTTTTGGATTTCCATTTGAGTACAAAAAATGATGTTATATAGGGATGCTAAGAGGGTGGTCCATCTGAAATGATCTTAGAGCTTGTCAAGGGTTATATAAAGACTTAGGGCCAAGTTGCCATAAGAAATTTTCAGGAAGGCCCAGTGACACCAGGAAACCTCTGGGAGAATACTGCTCAAATTACTATTTTTCCATGTAGAAGTGAATGTGGTGAGTACTGAGAAAAAAATTAAGTACATTGAAAACCAAGAATCCTAGCCACATATTTAGTAAAACTAAAACTTTTCAGACTTAAAACAAGCTACTTCAGTGGAATTGTGGGAGGGAAAGTCCCTACAGAGAGTGTTGAGGAAACCTTACACAGTAAGGCCAAGGATATATTGACAGACTTCTCAGGAACCTAATGGATGAAGAGAAACTGGGTATTGCATGCGCCAAATCTATTAAACAGAGAATAGTTTTAAATGACTTTGGTGTTTGTCTCACAAAGCTTTGTTGGCACCTCAAAAGTTAGAAGAGTTCTTAGGGATCCTTCCATGTTGCCATGTGAATGGGTAGGAATGTCATGCCACAAACTGTCTTGGAGTCACCAGGTGTCAGAGACTGGGAAGCAGATGGAGTGGAATGTTCATGAAGAGGCACAGGATAGCAAGATGCCAAACAGAACCAACAGGCAGTCAGGCCGAACCTGGCAAAGGATGGAACAGCTGCTCAGAGCTAGTGTACAACCCAGGCAGTTTTGAACTGATGGCATCTATGTGAAGCCTAGCCAGGTACTTGTTGACCAAACTGGAGTGTGAGAGAGGAGAAATCATATGGGAGAGATTAGCAGAATTGCAAGCTTACCCTTTCTGAAGGATTGTTCAGCCAGGATGATATCACAGATCTCTTAGAGCAATCTATAGACAAAGGTGGCATGTTCCTATGATGGAAAGATACAAGTGTTGCCTCAGAATGTGTAAGGGAAGGCTACGTATAGGAATTGTCTGTGTGTTTGTGTGCATGCATGTGTGTATGTGCATGAGTTTATATATGAGTGTATGTATAGGACTGGAAGAGAAGGAAGTGGAAGAGAAAGGACAGAAGATAAGAAGAGTAGGGATGAGAAGGAAAGGAGAAAAGATAGTTAAGAGAAATTTTCACTACCATCAGGCTGCAGACATTGTTAGGTCATTGACATTCACTGTGAGACCATCAAGTGTAGGGTATTTGCTTTATACCCACTGCTACCTTTTTCTGGCAATGTAGAAGACTCCAAATCTACATATTCTGTAGATTTGTGGAGTCTGAATTCTTTATATAATTTTTTCTCTGATTTACTGATTATAGTAATCAAATATTTGTGTGTGTTTTACCTTTGAGATAAATTAAGTTCCATTATTAAGTAGATTGATTCTAGGCTCGGGTCCCATGTTGGTTATTCTACATTTTTAATCACTCATTAAGTCATTAAGGTGATTGTTTGGCTGAGGGGTGATGATTTAATTAATGATTTAAGTAGATTTCAACAATTATATGTAGGAACTCAATTTTTAATTCCTTCTAAACACAAACCAAACTCTCACTCATTTACTTGAACCTGAACAAAGATGAAAGAAGATTTATATGTCCTTGAACCAGAAAAGGATGTTTCATTCATTTGTTCTTTCACCATTTATTAAAAATTGGGCTAAGGATGCAAACAGACACACAGGCATATGACCCCAGTTATGAATAGTGCTGAGGATGAAAAATTCCAACTTAAATAAAATAAATAAATTTTGTTTTCATGATGTGAAAACAAAACATGCAAGTATCAAAAAAGTCAAAAAGCACAGTGCAAGTTCATTATACAGAACATATTAGTGCCACATCTTTAAATACAAAGAGGATATTTACAGGAACCAATGAAGTCTTGCCAGAGTTAGAGTAATACCGAGAAGATTTCAAGACACATTTCCTCACAGAAAGAGTGCAATTATTTGTCCAGCCTTATAGGTAGTTGATTAAAATATTTATAGCAGTTCCTTCTGTTATTCCTTGGTTTCCTGTCTTTATAAAACTAGTGTTTGAAATATTTAAAAGAAACTAAAGAGATGAACATATGCTAAAGTTTTAAAATTTTGTTTATTTTTTAGGTACCCACAATCATGGATAAATCTCTGATGTATAAAACCATAGCCTGCATTTCTGTTACTGCTTTTCAGATCAAGAGCTACTGGATGCCTTCTTGATATTCTCTCCCTGCTCTTCATGAAAACTTCCAAGTCCCCACTATTTAAAGCCTTGGCCACTGGGCTTCTGTCCTCTGGATTAATAATGGATATTGCAGTTTGTCCTTTTTAGAGAGGCCTTCTAAGAGGCTTGGCTAGCCTACTACACTATTTTTTTCTTTAATTCGTTATTTCTTTGTTTATTTATTTCATTGTTTCCTTCTTTTTTTTCTCTGTCTTTCATAGTTTGATCCCTATGGAAATTGACAAGGATTTATAGAGATAGTATTTTTTTTTAATTTTCAGTTAGAAAAGGGCAATTCTAAAGAATAAAGTGAAAATATTCACCTCCTTCAATGGTTAAAATATAAAAGTACAATGTGATGTTGAAGTTGATAGAGACAGAGATGATAATCCAGACAATATTTTCATCTATTCAGAAATAAATATTCAACAGGCCCATTTCATGTGACTTTGAACAATAGAATTCAAATTATAGTGCTTACTAATCCTATTTTGAAAACCTGCTACATGCTGTTTATGCTTCTAATTGTTTTGAATAAATTAATTTCTGAAATTTCCCTTACTATTCTTTCATTCTCTACATAGCTTTTTGTTTGGTAATTGGTGTTCTAAAAGTGAGGATTACAAGTGGGCACTTTCATGCTCAGCCACAGTGATCTTTTATAAGCATAACCATTTCATAGATATTGATCTTTATGATTTTTCTGAATTTTCCATCTTCCTGAGGGATTTTTTTTTTAAACAACAACAAAAAACTGGTAATAAGAACATCAAAAAAGTTCCATTTTCAAAAGAGATGGCATAGTAGCATTTGGCTTTCTTCACACAGTATGCTTCATTTCTTAGCAATAATTCATTCCCAGTCTAGGGCTCTGAAGTTAATACAGTGGTTTGATAAGTTGAACCTGTAGATTTTACAACAGTTTCTTCTTCTTACTCTGGCTTCAAACGCTGATCATACACTTACATAGGCCATAATTCTTTCAACCAGTGTAGTCATGAGGCCCTGGAGTATTCTAAACGACCAGAAGTACTAGCATTTAGGTCCTAACCAGAATGCATAGCAAACATTAAAGGCATTTTGGATGGTAACACATCTCTTATAGAATGTACTGAAAATTAGTCGATGGAGAGCTATAGTGTCTATCTACACTGAGGTGGCATGTAGTCCATGTTTGAGTAATTTCTTTTCTAAACATGGGACAAGCTCCTGCACTTTCTTTTAACTTTAGGCATCATTTTGACTTGCGATTCTGGCTGTCAGATCTCTATATGTACAAGTACAGAGTGATATCAGACTCAAATTCTACTCTCTGACATTCATGTTCTTGGGGATTATATTTACAGTTGTGTATTGAGTACCAATTACATATATTTGAAGTCAAATATCAGCTTATATATCTTGCTAGTGAATCAAATACTTCAGCTCATTTTTGCATTGTAATCTGGTAAATAAGAGAAATTGAGATTCCAATCTATAAACCATAGTTGATTATCAATCAAAGAAACTTGATACCTCTACTATGTAGAATCTTGATCTACACATGCCCTAGAGGTTTTTTGGAGTTTCAATTACTAGGACAAAGGAATGGTGAAATATATCCTTAGTTAATAATGGTTGCTGCTCTTTCAGGTGCCTGTGGTTTGATACCCTGCACTCATATTGTGTAGGTCACAAACCCCTGTAACTTAAGTTCTAGGCGATCTGATGTACATATAAATAAAAATCAAGTATAAGCTATTGGAGTTCTGTTCAGGAAATTCTCCCCTGTGCCCATATGTTCAAGGTTCTTCCCTAGTTTCCCTTCTATTAGTTTCAGTGTGTCTGGTTTTATGTGGAGATCTTTGATCCACTTAGAATTGAGCTTAGTGCAAGGAGATAAGGATGGGTCAATTTGCATTCTTCTGCATGTTGACCTCCAGCTGAGCCAGCACCATTTGTTGAAAAGGCTATCTTTTTTCCACTGGATGGTTTTAGCTCCTTTGTCAAAGATCAAGTGACCATAGGAGTGTGGATTCATTTCTGGGTCTTCAATTCTGTTCCATTGATCTACATGTCTGTTACTGTACCAATACCATGCAGTTTTTAACACTATTGCTCTGTAGTACAGCTTGAGGTCCGGGATACTGATTCCCCCAGAGGTTCTTTTACTCTTGAGAATAGTTTTAGCTATTCTGGGTTTTCTGTTATTCCAGATGAATTTTTGAATTGCTCTTTCTAACTTTATGAAGAATTGAGTTGGGATTTTGATGGGGATTGCATTGAATCTGTGTATTACTTTTGGTAAGATGCTCATTTTTACTATATTAATCCTGCCAATCCATGAGCATGGCAGATTTTTCCATCTTCCGAGGTCTTCTTCAATTTCTTTCTTCAGAGACTTGAAGTTCTTGTCATACAGATCTTTCACTTGTTTGGTTAGCGTCACGCCAAGATACTTAATATGGTTTGTGGCTATCGTAAAGGGTATTATTTCTCTTACTTCTTTCTCAGCCTGCTTATCCTTTGAGTATAGGAAGGCTTCTGACTTGCTTGAGTTGATTTTATATCCGGCCACTTTGCTGAAGTCGTTGTTTAATGAATTTAAACTACTAGAATGACATCTTATGTTTTATAACTTTCTTTAATGTGATGCCTTGCTTTTCCAAGCCTTATGATGATCATTTATAAAATTTGCATTCTTTTTCTGTCTTTTGAGATATGAGTATTACTAAATAGCCCAAACTGGGCTGCAACTCATGAGCAATCTTCTGCCTATCACAGCTAATTTAAATTAAATTGTTGACATACAATTGATTTTGTTTGTGAGCTTCAGAACACTGGAGATAACACTTGATTGTGGAACACTTGCTTAGCAGTCACAGGGCCACACATTCTTGTCTCTGCCGCCTGGAAACCAAAGCCAAACAAGGTATTATTAAAAGCATGGAGAACAAAACACTTCGTAGTATCTTCTTACTTTTTATTTGTTCCATTGTTATTTTGAACACATTGAATCTCTATAGGAAATTTTTAGAACCTATAATTGGAGTATGGCTCACACTGGCGAATTATGTTTTCTCTTCTATGAAATAAAGTCTTTGAAAATAGGATTTTATTTTTCAGAGACAAGGTCTTATGTAGCCCAGCCTGGTCTTGAACTCTTTATATAGTTGAGGACAATCATGAACTCCTGATCCTGTTAGTTACAATTCCCAAGTGCTAAGATTAGAGGAATGTACCAATACACTTGGTTTATGCTGTGCTGAGATATCACTCAGGATTCTGTGTATGCTAGCAACCACTCTACTATTGAATTCCACCTGCAGATCAATAAGGAAATTTCAAGGAGTATTTGTTATTGCCCTTTATTCATGCTTGCCTAAAACCTTGATAGGAAGTCAACCTGGAAATGAAATGCAAGTGCGTTCATAGGATGAAAACTAAGTGTTAAGATGAGCAATTTCCTGTTTTGATAGGAAAATTTTCAGTAGATTCTAAGTCAGTTTGCTATCTGAACTTAGAAATTCTGAGCTCATGGAGCCAGTGTTCATCTTAAAGCTTTAAGAGAAGAATTTGTCAATTAATAAATTGGGGACTGTCTTATAAGATAACCAGGTTCCTAAAGGAAATGATGTATCTAGACAGTAAAGTCATTCTCATTTCAGTACTTGGACTTTGGGATGTAGTTTCTTGTTCATAAGACCTTTAGAAAAGCTCAACTCTCATATTCAGCAGGAGAATCCTGACACTGGATGTCTGCATTATAAAACAACAACAACAACAACAACAACCAAAAACCAAAACAAAAAACAAAAACAAAAAACCCAGTCCTTTTATATTAATGCCTTACTAAAAACAGAAAAGTTTCACTTTAGTGTATCATGCATCCAAGAAATTACCAGTCATATTTTAAAAGTAGAACTACTACTGCCCCCACTGTTACAATGGTTGTTTTCAATAAATATAACAATTGGAATTACAATCATTTGGACTATTTAAAAGTACTCTTATTCTCAAGTGAGGTAATTTTTACCTTTATATTCCAGCATATTGATTACCTGCCTTGTTTATATTTTTCTGTATCTATAGCAATAATAAACTTGAGTGGATTATTTAACACCTAAGTTGCTATCTATGTATTTATATCATTTATGTAGGAGGCATTCTCCAATTTTTGATGTTTAAACATTAAGTTTTAAGTCTTATCCATGTTTGTAACCACAATTATAATTTATTTGATGTTTTATATATATTTACTCAACTACTTTTCTGTATAACAATTAATTGTATTGTTTTAACACAGCTTATGTATGCATTCACATACATGGTAGATACTGAAGTTATTATTTTACCCCATGAGCTGGCTAAGTTAACTGCAGTAAATAGCCTTGCTATTGTCCTTGTATTCTAATTGGTCCAAGTCAGAAATATCTATGAGGTGTTTTACTTGTAAAGTCTCCAGATTTAAAATAAATAAATAAATAAATACATACATAAATATTGTCAACAGCATAAACTATGTGGTGTGTGTGTGTGTGTGTGTGTGTGTGTGTGTGTGTGTACCTGTATTGGGGTTAAAGTGGATAAAGTGCAATATTGACTGTTGGTTCTTATCAGTTACATTCTATAATCTGTTGTTTTTTTGATTGCCCATTAGTGGACTTATAGGCCCACTTTGCATCACCTTTAAAGGCATTGAGACTACAAATCCTTATGTTACTATGTCTACCCTTTATTATGTTCTGTGGACTTGAACTCAGAAACCCACGCTTGTGTGGCAAATGCTTTGCCTACTAAATCATCACCTTCATGCTAATATTAAATTTTCTATAATCTGCCATTAAAAATTTATTTCTTTAGTTACAGTTACTTATTTTTTGGGGAAAGATCAATGTCTTATTTGGAGTTCTGGTATGGAGGGATTGAAATTGCAGTTAGGTACCCTGGGGTCTTTCTAAGACCAGAATTAGCCAAAGAACCTGGGAGTTTGGGGTAAATATATTCCTTTTCGGATAGCAGGAGACATGTAGCCCCTAAATAATGGCAAAGTGCATTCTATCAGATCCTAAAGTTTGCCAAGAAAAATGAGCAAGCAGAAGTCAGTTTCATAACTTTTGTGGCGTGTTTACTGTTTCCTTGTTTAAAGTCTTCTTTTTTTTTTAAGAATCTAATTTTTATTTTATTTTTTATTTATTTTTTATATTCTATAGTCTTTATTTACATTCCAAATGATTTCCCCTTTCCCAGTTCCCCCTCTCCCCAAAAGTCCCATAAGCCCTCTTCCCTCCCCCTGTTCCCCATTTACCTAAGAATTTCATGAATTCATTATTTTTAATTGCTGAGTAGTATTCCATTGTGTAAATATACATGGAAAACATCTCTGATAAAATTAAAGAAATAAATAGAAAAACACGTTAAGAGTGACTATTTCATGGAAAACTTATACAGATAAAATGGTAGGCATAAAAATATTCCTAAATTGATTGAAAGTGGAATTATAAACATTTTCTGATAAAATTGAAAATCTACAAGAAAAATATTTCTGATAAAACTCAAGAAATATATAGAAAAACATGTTAAAACTATTTCCTGAAAAATTATACAGATAAGATGGTAGGCATAAAAAAAATAAAATGAAATACAAAGTAAGACATTTTAGATTTTTTACAGATTTTCAAAGGGAAAAGGAATCCATGAGTGTCTATCATTTCTTTTTGTAATTCATTTTAATGACCTTTGGTAGTTGAAACAGAAAATTAGCATGTCAAAGCTCTATTGTTTTCATTGTGGGGGTGGGCTTTGAGGTTTGTATGCTCAAGCTCTGCCTAGTGTGGAAAGAGACCTTTTGTGGCTGCCTATCGAAGACAGACTCCTGCTGCTGCCTTTGGGTCAAGATATAGAGATCTCAGCTCTTCCAGCACCACTTCTGCCTGGACATGGCCGTGAGTCCCTCCATGATGATAACGAACTGAACATCTGAAACTTTAAGCCATCCCCAAGTAAATGTTTTCTTCTAAAAATGACACAACAACAACAAAACAACAAGACATTGAATTGAGATTCTACTAGATTCCTAAAGAACTCACACTCAGTATTAGAGGAGGTTAAACTAAAAGAAATGTGGATGTCTCAGCCCATGCCGCTATGGTACAGAAAATATTTGAAGCCAGGAATCTTCTAACATAAACAGCTTTATTAGTCAAACTATTTAGGTAGCTGGAAAAACCTAATTGAAGACCAGCTAGCTGCGTCACCAAATTATATTGAAATAAAAATAAAATGACTTGGTGAAAAGAGACCAAGTGTGTGGTGTGATTTACATCCTATAATCACAGCTCTTAATAACCAACTATTTGTAAAGGTTGCAGTACACTTCAGAGTGAGGAATGAGTCCATCATTATACCAGCACCTTGTACCAAGACTCCAACACTTATAGATCACTAGCCTTCTGTTCTATTACATGTAGGCCTATGCTACATGTACAAAGGTCATTAAGAAATATACTTGACGTAAATCAAATGTTCAGTAAAGGAAGAAGAGTAAGTTTTCAAGACTGATGAGTCACTCTCAAAGGATATTTTTCAGATTGTAACTACTCCATGTGCACATTTTTGTTTTTTCTTCATATGATTTTTGGCAATGATTAAGGCCACATATGAGGTATTTTATAAATGCACACTATCTAATATCCATTCATGGTTGGAAGCATATTCAAAAAAGATTCAGAGAGATAAATATATTTGTAAATATGTTTTAGTGCATATTTCATGTTAACTACTATGTTTTGGAGAGGGATTTATCCAGCGCAGGTACAACATAAATGAATGAGATGTTCTATTAATTACATCTTACATTCTTCTAACTGTTGTCTATGGGGATAAACTTCTTTTCTACCTACTTTTACTTTGGTACTAAACTATCCTCCAGTATCCTCAATGCAGAGCCTGAGTGGATAGTAGCATCAGTTTCACACGTTGTATACTGATTCCATGAATCAACTCTCAGGAATCCTCTCAAAGTTTACTATTTATAATAACTATAATATTGTTAATTTTTTAGTTATCAGGCTCTCCCTCTTCTTTTTGTGCAGGCAGCACAACCATTTGTGCAATTACCAGGGAAGCACAGAGCCCAGACTTACACCAAACTTTCTTAAAAGTGTTGAATTCATTATGAATTACCATGAGTAATTCTAAGAGTTCTAGATAAAAAAGGCTAAAAAGTTCAGTAGGCTATAAGTTATTTATGCAGTTAGAAATAGGTTATTTATGCTGATAATTCTTGGTGTTTATAAAATTTATTTCTTTAATATTGTAACCTAAACCATTTTTTAGTCAAAAACTTATAATTTAAGCTATAACATTTCTAGCTTGTAAAAATGCACTACAGTTTCCTGATAAGCCAGGACGTCTCAATTACTGCTTTAAATGTTCAGTCTCTGCTTCCTATGCAACTGGAGCCATGGGTCTCTCCATGTGTACTCTTTGGTTGGTGCTTTAGTTTCTGGGAGCTCTGGGGGTACTGATAGGTTCATACTGTTGTTCCTCCTGTGGGGCTGCCAGTTCCTTCATCTCCTTTGGTCCTTTCTCTAGCTCCTCCATTGGGGACTTTGTGCTCAGTCCAATGGTTGACTGAGAGCATCCACCTCTGTATTCTTCAGGTACTCGCAGAGCCTCTCAGGTGACAGCTTTATCAGGCTCCTGTCAGCAAGCTCTTGTTGGCATTCACAATAATGTCTGAGTCTGGTGACTGTCTGTGGAATGAATCCCTAGGTGGGGCAATCTCTGGATGGTCTTTCCTTCAGTCTCTGTTCCACACTTTGTCTTGTATCTCCTCCCATGGGTTATTTGTTCCCTCTTTTAAGAAGGTCAAAAATATCCACACTTTGGTCTTCCTTCTTCTTGAGCTTCATTTGGTTTTTTTGAATTGTATCTTGGGTATTCCAAGATCCTGGGCTAATATCCACTTATCAGTGAGTGTATACCACGTGTCTTCTTTTGTGACTGGGTTACCTCCCTCATGATGGTATTTTCTAGTTCAATCCATTTTCCTAAAAATTTCATGAATTCATTGTTTTATTAGCTGAGTAGTATTCCATTGTGTAAATATACCACATTTTCTGTCTCCATTCCTCTGTTGAGGGACATTTGGGTTCTTTCCAGCTTCTGGCTATTATAAATAAGGATGCTATGAATATAGTGGAGCATGTGCCCTTATTTCATGTTGGAGCATCTTCTGGGTATATGCCCAGGAGTGATATAGTTGGGTCCTCCGGTAGTACTATGTCCAATTTTCTGAGAAACTGCCAAACTGCATATGCCTTGTTGGACATCAAAGGGAGGAGAGGCCCTTGGTACTGAGAAGGCTCGATGTCCCAATATAGGGGAATGCCTAGACAGGGAATTGGGAGTGGGTGGGTTGGTGAGCAGGGGGAGAGGGGCTGGGATAGGGGTTTTCAGAGGGGAAACCAGGAAAGGGGATAGTATTTGAAATGTAAATAAAAAAACTAATAAAAATTAAATGTTCTCCGCATTTCAATAGATTTCTAAGAAGATGGAAGGAGAGACCCCTGGTCCTGGAAAGACTGGATGTAGGGGAACGCCAGGACAGAGTAACGAGAGGGGGTTGAATGGAGAAAAGAGGGAGGGAAGGGGGCTTATGGGACTTTCGGGGAGGGAGGAAATGGGAAAGGGGAAATGATTTGGAATGTAAATTAAAAAAATAAAATAAAATAATTAAAAAAAAAACAAAAAAATATTAAATGTTCAGTCTCCTCTGCTGCTACTTCTCTAAATTGTAACATCTACATATTACCTACATATTTATAATCTTAGCTAATTTTTAATTGACATTCATTTTTTTTCTTTCAGAGTTAACTGTTTTTGTAGTGTCATGTATTTCAGGCTATTCTCAAACATGCTGTGTTACAAAGGATAAGTTTGAACTTCTCTCCCACCTTCACCTTCTTTATGCTGTGATTACAGATGAGCTGAACCTTAATTGATGCATATGGTGCTGGAGATTGAACTCATGGCTTCCCCTATGAAAGACAAATGCTTTTGGAACTATACTACATCCTGAAACTTGAGTTCAACAATTAAGATAGTCACTGTTCTTCTCAATACACAGTAGTCTTTTCTGAATTTTAACCTTTAGTAGCTATACCAACTAACCTTCAAGTCTTGGGGAGAAGCATACTGTGTGTCATTGAGATAGATTCAAGCCCTTTGGTTTCTCCCTGGGAATTCCTTTCAGAGCAGAGATTTCACTCTATCACTTATGATTATTCAGAATTTATTTGTTATTTGTCTATCATCTATCTATCATTTGTCACCTATCTATATTTCTATTTATCTGTCTGTCTGTCTGTCTATCTATCTACCTACCTATCTATCTATCTATCTATCTATCTATCTATCTATCTATCTATCTATCTATCTATTTATGTATCTAACTATGTATCAATAATATATTGATACATAGTTATCAATATATCAATATATATCATTATGTATTATTATGTATGTATTTAGTATATATTATGTATGTATGTATGTATGTATGTATGTATGTATGTATGTATCTATCTATCTATCTATCTATCTATCTATCTATCTATCTATCTATCTATCTATCAACAGAGTCTCATTATGCCACTATGTAGCCCAGGTTGCTCAGGATCTTGTAGTCTTCTGTTTCAACTTCCTCTGCACTCATATTAAAGTCAAATGGTTCCACCTGTGATTCCTTCACACTAAGAAGGTAGTTAGAATTTTCATAAGCCTAATGCTTATGTTTTTCTCTTTTGTCATCCAGTTACACTCTGGTAGGCAAAGCTTGGGTATGGTAGCAACACAGATTTTATTTTCCTTTTTGCATACAAGAAATCTCCACAATTAAGTTGCCTATGCAACTAATTGGAAAGAAAACCCTAGAAGTGACAATTTTGATATGAGAACCTTTAAGTAGGAACTCGAGTATAAGTTTACAAATCACAAAATGTACATATATTAAATAACATCTGATGAAGATTTTTCAATAAATAATAAATATGTTAAGTAATGAATAGTAATAAAAAATAAATGTTCAGTCTCCTCTGGTGCTGCTTCTCTAAATTGTAACATCTACATATTTATAATCTTACCTATTATTTTTTAATTGACATTCATTTTTCTTGAATACAGTGTGACTGTACATTGATGAATTAATTTATTTGTTTGTTTCCTTGGGTTTGACAGATTTTTTTACTTGGTTATATTTTGTGGATATGTATTTATGTAGGTATATATGTATGTATGTATTTAACATTTGAAACCAAGATAGACCTTTGTATCTTGTTACATCAAGTCAGAAGTTTCTAGAACAGGAGCAATACAGATATATTCTATGAATATTTATTTTGACATTTATTCTCGATATTATGTTTAAATGCATTTGTGTAAGATAATATGTAAAGATAATGTCTGCTTTTGTACAACTTTTTAATATAATATTTTATTAATGATTTTAGGATTTCATAATACATACATATATTTTGATCATATTCACCCTCCTCTCCTCTCTCTCAATCCCCCACCCTTTATAGGAGTTTTGACAGTTCTTCAGAAGAGGCAGTTTATTACATTTACAAGTAGATTGTAAATGGAAGGGCCTCAGAGATATGTCATGCACATATCAGAGGTCCCTTTTAAAAAGGACATTGATTGCTCTGGAGAGATCAACCAAAATGATGACTGTGAGCTGCAATATATCCTACTATCTCAGAGCAGGTTAGACAGGGGAATAATAGAGGACCTGTCATCAAATATGTGAAAGGGATAATAAATTTATTCTACTGTGCTCCAAATGGAAGGAATAAAATTAAAGGGTGAAATTACTCTGAGGTTACTTTGCAATAAAGGAAGACATTTGCAACAGTTAGAACTCTTTGTTCCTTGAATCACTGAAGCAGAAGACCTGGGAGACCAGGGAGGCCAGGGGAAGATTTTGGAGGGATGGGTCAGAGTTTCCTTCAGGTTTTCAAATGAACCTTTCTTCCCTGAGCTCCTTCAATTATTCTGCTAAATACCATGTTTAATTTCAGCAGTGTTTTAAGGTTAGAGAGCATTTGCTCTATTTCATTCAAATAAACCTGTATAATTAAAGGAGTGTTTGAATTGTGAATCTGCAAAATTGAATTCCATTGCATTTAATTTAGCAAAATTAAAATGCCTAGTGACATCCGGGCTAGAACATTAGCCATATTTAGCCTGGTAATTAATGTAAAATTGGACACTAGTCCTCAATTTAGTGGTAATGAAATAATTGCTAAAAATACCTACCAATATCTTAAAAGATATGTGAAATATATTCTGGTGCAATTTCTTTAAAAGTCAATTATAATTTGACATTTAGAGTTAGAAAGATATGCTTGCTGATGGAGGTTTACCTGAATCCTATGCAATGTGGCTGTGCATTCCGATTTGGAGAACAGAAATATTTTTCATAATTCATTTGGAGTTTTTAAAAACAAACACTTTACTTCTGGGAAAACATATTTCTAATTAAATGAACCTTAATAACATAAAAGCAGACAACAGAAATGTCTAAGAATTCGAATCACATGTGTTTCTACTCTGTCAGACAACCAGTACCGCTTAAGGACATAAGAAATTCATTAGAATTTTATAGCTATTTATGCAAAGAATTTGAATTGAAATGAGCTGTCTAGTACCAATTATAAAACAATTATACATTGTCATTTGGATGCTAACTCATGTGCTTTAATTGACATTTGTGAAAAAATTATCCTAAAGTATTACATGAAACCTAGCCAGAATGTATTTTATGAAGAAATAGATTGTAATACCTTTCAAGCTTGAGCCAAGAGGTAGTGTATTAATCAGGATTCTCCAGAGAAAAATATATTTTCATACATAGAAAGATACAGATAGGGATTTATTATAAGAAATTAGCTCATACAATTACAGAAGTTGGCAAGTGCCATGATCTACAGGGTGAAAAGGTAAAATGATCATAGGCAGGAATTATTATCCTCAAGATTATATATATATATATATATATATATATATATATATATATATATATATATATATATAAAATTTCACCCATCCTAGTTTTCTCTTAGTCACAATGTATCACTGTGATTTCTATCTTCATTTTCATCATGTTACATTAAAAGACACTGCTGTATATCACCAGGAAAGGAAGAAAATGTGCATGACTTTCTTAGAAAACTTTATAGGGAAATACACCTATCTACAAATGGAACTCTAATTTCTCCACCATTATTAATGTGTAATGGCTAGCTTTAACTGTTATCTCAAAACAACCTAGACTAATGGAAGAATCTCAGTTAAGGACTGTCTATATGGGGTTGACCTTTGGGTATGTCTGTAGGAGATTATCATAGTTAATTAACAGAGAAAGTCAGTCTACTCTCTGTCATGCTGTAGTGGCTATTCCTGGTTGTCAACTTGACTAAATCTGGTATGAACTACCAGATGTACTTTTGTTACTTGAGCAAATTAACACATCTCCTGGAACCTGGTATGCAGCTATTGATCATAAAGTAGGACGTGCACAGCAGCAGTCTATTGTCAAATGGAAGTGGTATATTTGTGATCAGGACCGAGCAGGTCCTGAAGGAACAAGCAAGTTGCATGAAGAAGTTGCTCAGATGCCTATGATTTCTACTCCTGTTACAATGCCATCTGCTGCCAACCAAGCACCTATAGCCTCATGGGGTGTTCCCTATGACTGAAGAAGAGAAGACTAGGTTTGGTTTACTGATGGCTCTGAACGTTATGTAGGCACCACCCAGAAGTAGACAGCTGTAGCATTACAACCCCCTTCTGGGACAACTCTGAAAGTTACATGTGAAGGAAAATCTTCACGGTGGGCAGAACTTCGGAGAGTACACATGGTGTTACAGTTTGTTTGGAAGAAGAAATGCCAAATGTATGATTTTTCACTGACTCATGGGCCGGAGCTAATAGATTGGCTGGATGGTCAGGGACTTGGAAAGATCACAATTGGAAAATTGGTGAGAAAGATATCTGGAGAAGAAGTATGTGGATAGATCTCTCCAAATGGGCAAAGGATGTGAAGATATTTGTGTCCCATGTAAATGCTCACCAAAAGGTGACTTCAGCTGAGGAGGAGTTCAACAATCAAGTAGATAAGATGACTCATTCTGTGGAGAGTGAGGCTCTTTCCCCAGCCATTCCAGTCATTGCCCAATGGGCACATGAACAAAGTGGCCATGGTGGCTGAGATGGAGGTTATGCTTGGGCTCAGCAACACAGACTTCCACTCACCAAGTCTGACCTGGCTACAGCTGCTGCTGAATGCCAGATCTGCCAATAGCAGAAACCAACACTGAGCCCCAGATATGGCACCCTTCCTTGAGGTGATCAGTCAGCAACCTGGTGGCAGGTTGACTACATTGGACCACTTCCCCCATGGAAAGGACAATGTTTCATTCTTCCTGGAGTAGATACTTATTCTGGTTATGGATTTGCCTTTCCTGCACGTAATGCTTCTGCCAAAACCACCATCTGTGGACTCACAGAATGCCTTATCTATCGTCATGGTATTCCATACAGTATTGCTTCTGACCAAGGAACTCATTTCACAGCCAGAAAAGTGTGACAATGGGCCCATGATCACAGAATTCACTGGTCTTACCATGTTCCCCATCATCCTGAAGCAGCTGGTCTGATAGAAAGATGGAATGGCCTTTTGAAGACACAGTTACAACGTCAATTAGGTGGCAACAGTATGGAGGGCTGGGGCAGAGTTCTTCAGAAGGCAGTATTTGCTTTGAATCAGTGTTCAATATATGGTACAGTTTCTCCCATAGCCAGGATCCATGGGTCCAGGAATCAAGGGGTAGAAAAGGGAATAGTTCCACTCACTATCACTCCTAGTGACCCTCTAGGAAAATTTTTGCTTCCTGTCCCCACAACTTTAGGGTCTGCTGGCCTAGAAGTTTTGGTTCCAGAGGGGGAAGTGCTCCTACCAGGAGCCACAATGAACATTCCATTGAACTGGGGTGATAGATCCAGATTACCATGGTGAAATTGGATTGCCTCTCCACAATGGAGGTAAGCAGGATTATGTCTGGAGTGCAGGATATTCCTTAGGGTGTCTCTTGGTACTACCATGTCCTGTGATTAAAGTCAATGACAAACTACAACAGCCTAATCCAAGCAGGATGACAAAGGACACAGACCCATCAGGAATGAAGGTATGGGTCAATCCTCCAGGAAAAGAGCCAAGACCTGCTGAGGTGCTTGCCGAAGGTGAAGGAAATACAGAATGGGTAGCAGAGGTAGGTAGTTATAAATACCAGCTAAGACCACGTAACCAGCTGCAGAAACGAGGATTATAAGTAATATGATTTCTTCTGTCTTATTTTGTTAAGGATACATTTGTCTTTCTTCCAATTTCTTTAACATCAATTGGTATTGAGACACTTAAAGAATGATTCCAAGGGACATTACCCCATTGTAAATTTACAAACGCGTTTGCAGTTGTACGAGGAATAGTTATATCATGTTAGGCATATTCATGACTTGTTATTGTTTCATGTGGACATGAGATATTATTTGTGTCAAGTTGACAAGGGGTGGATTGTAGAGGCTATTCCTGGTTGTCAACTTGACCAAATCTGGAGTGAACTAATCAAGAATTGGTAGGCTTGGTGGCACATGCCTTTAATGTGGGTCACACCCTCTGCTGGAAACCTATATTAGGACATTAGAAGAAGGAAGATTCACTCTGGCTTTTCCTGACCTGCTTCGTGTGACTGAGCAACTGCTAAATCCTCAGACTTCCATCCACAACTGCCTCGTGGGACTGAGCAACTTCTAGATCTTCGGACTTCCATCCACAGCTGCCTCATGGGACTGAAAAACTGTTATATCCTTGGACTTCCATCCACAAGTACTGCTGACTATTGTTGGGGAGTTTGACTACAAACTGTAAGTCATCGACAAATTCCCTAACTATATTGAGACTACCCATATGTTCTGTGACTCTAGAGAACCTGACTAATATACATGCCATTGCCCCAAAAGAGGTCCTGAACGAGGAGGAAGCAGTGGAGAAACTGTTCTGAGCATAAATAAGCAACAGGAGGATAAATGCATTTATTTTCTCTCTGCTCTTGTTTGTGATATAATATGACCATTTTTCAAGCTTCTTCTCCCTTGATTTCCCTTCAATAATGACTATAACTTTTATGAGATAAAAGAACCCATTTCTGATTACTGCAAGAAAAATGAGAATGGGACATAATGCAAACATAATTAAATAATGAATTGGATTGTTTGAGTTGAGAAGTTGGCTTGAAGTTTGGGAAGTTGGATTAGACTTTCTGTTTCATTCATATTTAGAAGCTGTGTATTTGAACAGAACAAATAGCAATGAAAAGTCTGGAGTCAAGACTTTATGTATTGGTTTTCCACATACCATATATTCAATCCTTCAACAGAATAACTAACAACTTAAGGAGATGTTATTCAAAATGTTCATGATATCAATAGCTAAGATATCTATTGAGCATTTAGGTAAGTTTCATTAGTTAGGTGTATCTAAGAAAAATGAGCTTGTAACTGGGATGATTTTACAGTTAGGTAGTAGAGACTTGATTATTCTAAAAATGTGCCCAATCCAGGTCATGGTGACTCATGCCTGTGCTGTAAACATGTGAAAAGCCAAGGTATGGTAATTGCCAAGAGCTCAAGGCCAGTCTGGGTTATATTGTGAATTCCAGGATAGCCTGAGTTAAATCAGATGCTTAACATCTCATCATCTCCCCCCTAAAAAAACAAAACCCAACAAAATAGAAACCCCTAAAAGCTATTAAGCTCTGCTTTGAGGAATAAATGGATAATTATAGACTACTGTGAGATTGTCAAATTTCAGACCCAGGATGCCCTTTATTTCCCTTATACTTCTTATTCTAGTTTCATTTATATTATAACAAGCAACTTGACAAAAATCAGCATACATGAAGAAAGGATTTGCTTGCCTTATAATTCCAGATCATAATCCATCATTTTTGGAAATAATGTAAGAAACTCAAACAGCTTGTCATATTGTATATGCAGTCAAGAGAAAGAAAATTGTTCATAGCTCCCATAACTCTTATATGGTTGTGGAACTCCTATCCAAGAAATTGTGTCACTAACAGTGGTTTTGTGTCCTTCCCATCAATTAATAATCAAGACAATCCCCAGAAAAACACATATAGACTAACCTGAAACAGACAATTTCTTATTAATAGTCTGTTAACAAATGATTGTTGGTTCTGTCTAGTTGGTTTTTAAAACTAATCAGTATATTAGTCCAGAACTTTATAAAGAATTTGATAGTATGGGAAGAAAACATGAATTGGTAAGTCCTTGAACATGTATTCTAGTACTGTCACCCTAAAATAAATGAAGTGATTATTCTGCAGGATTATTTATAGGCTTCCATTTCTAAACTGTGTAGATATGCTCTTGGCCTTCTTAATTAATAGTTATCTCTGGTTCTAGCTTGAGAGTTCTTCAACATCCCTTTGAGAGGCCAGGAAAATGTAGATGACAATGGCAATATGAGAGATTGCTCCTTATCTGGTTGTCCTGTAATTTGTCCGTAAGACTTAAATCTTCCAGTGCACATCTTGGCTTGAGCAATTGCCAAAGCAATTTGCTTACTTTAAAAAATATACAACTTTTTGAAATTTAAAAAATATTAATAACAAATTCTATTAAGAAAAGGGTTTACATAGATTGTCTACCAAAAATATGAAACAGGGAGATAGTTGTTTTCTGGGAAGGCTGCCTTGTGTTCTTCTCTTCCTGTTCCACTGCTACCTCTCTCCACTCCCCATCCAATATTTCCCTCTATATTCTGTTGTTCATGATTCTGGAATCTAGAACACTAAACTGCAGGAGAAAAGGTTTAGACACTAGACCAGCTGGAAAGTGACCTTAAACTCCAAACTTCATCCCTGTAACTCTCTAGTCAGATGAAAAGAGACTGTTACATTTCTAAGAGCACAATGTTAAAAGTGATTAGTATGTTATACTTTTAATGTTTTTTATTTTCATTTTACATAGAAGAGAAGAAAACTCCTTATAAATGCTTTGAAAAGAACATTGTCCAACAGGGTAAAATAGCATCAGAATAATTTTTGCACTATGAACCTCATGGTGTGTAATGAATTGAAGTTGATTCTTCTAAACTTTAAAATTACAACTCTACCTAAAAAAAAAAAAAGTTTCATCTCTAAGTTGTAGTACAGTTTGCCAAGGTATATTATTCCTTGGAAATAATGAGAAAATGGCATAAATAAAATAAATAAATAAATAAATAAATAAATAAATAAATAAATAAATAAAACAGTACTTAGGAAGTCTATTTCCACAACTCTTATCTTTGTCATATAAAAAAACACTCATTTGGGGGAACTGAAGAGTGATAACATTTTGAAATTGATGTTCTTTGTGAGTTGATTAGACATGGATGTATCTATCCCCACATTAGGACTGGTCTCCCAGCAAGTGCTATAATGGAAGTACTTCCTGTAGTTGTTAGTCTTCAAGGTTGTCGCTGATGATCAGTTGAGGACTTGTATTTTATCTGTTATTTTTTTCTGGGAGAAGTACAGCATGTGGTTCTTTACATCATCATATGTAAGAAGGAACCACAGATGTTTAAATGCTATCAGTTTTTATAGAATGAATTTTACAGTCTATATTCAATTATTTTGTATGAATTTTGTCTTTCAAGTTTGTGAATTTCCCCATTTCTGTTACTTTTACAGAAATGTAATGTTCTCTCATAATATCTGAAAAAGTATTTTTCAGTGTGAAAGACTATACTTCCAAATAAGAATTCTTGAGTTCTTTTTCATGAGTGTCTAATCCACGGCCTTACTTGGACACAATAACTTAAACATCATAAATGAGGTTCTTTAGTCCACTTTGAGAACGTTATAATTTATATGAACAATGACATGAAAAATGGCAAATTTCTACATAGGGATATCTAGAGAAGGGAGGTGATGAAAATACACAGGGAAGCAAACCACCTCCAAGTCAAAGGACAGCTAAGGATGCCATAAGTGAAGAGAGGCAACAGATAATCACAGTGTTGCTGATATCTCATACACAGCAGTTTGATTTCTCATTTCCTGGGCCATGTTCCCACAAATTTCTTTTCTTGAAGCCAATGTACTCTAAAAGACTCAGGGCATGTTATTTGTTATTTTGATTATGTCTTTGATGTTTTGGGGTTATCCAGTGAATTCTGTGGGGAACAATTTACTCAAATATTGTTACGGAGAGGTCTAGGAGGATTAATAACTTATCAGATTGTCTTTGCTAATGAATGTAATTCCATAGAATAACTGTAAACATAAATGGTTGTTTTCTATGAGTAGGTTTCTTAGTTGAGAACTTAAGTCTAGCACATGAAAACATAACATAAACCAAATGGTTGGTGCAAAGAAGTATGATTTCCAGAACCTCAGGAAAGTCAAAGCTAATAAATAAAGGAATGGTTGGAAGAGATAAGAATCTCAGTCAGCATATTCCGATTATCCTTCACTACTCTTTATAGTACTGATTCCTCTTTAGTCTCCTATACTAGCAGATGAAATGTCCTTCATGTTTCTTATTCTTAATGTCAGCTAATTTTTGCAGCAGCTGCATTTGAACTATATCTATTTCATCCTAAAATCCAAATCTACTATCTACCAATGCATGAGGCAGCAGGGCATTTTGATGGTGGTATTCACAGCCTACATCATGCTTCTATGGAGATGTCATTGCCATCAGAACATAATGTGAACAGTTTCAAAAGGTTCCTTGGCAAACTTCCAAAGGGTAACTGAAGTCTCCTTTATCACTTTTCTCATATCAACTTTCAAAAAGTGGGTTGGAGTTGAAAATATTTTTAAAACTTTCATTTTGTACTCTCAATGACTATAAAATAATTATTTAAAACTTTTCAAACATGAACTGACACAGTCAGAAAATGTAGTATTATGAATATGATTTATAAATTTAAATGTAATTCAAGAGAATTATATTTTATACATGACTATTTTTTTATCTGTTCCACTTTTACAGTCAGAGAAATGGCTCAGAAATGACCAAATAAAGTTTCAATCTTTATCTAAAGGCACTTTTCAGTTTATAAAAATGATAGACAAGGATCTGGGGGGCGGGATTCTGTAGTTAAAAACACTTGATGCTCATTCAAATGAGTGGAGTTCAGTTTGCAGCATCCACATAAGATAGTTCACAGCTGCCTATATCCTGAGGGAACTGGATGCCCTCTTTGCCCTCCACTAGCATACCCATACCCATAGACATACACTCACATAACTAATTAAATAGGTAAATCTTTAAAAATAACAATAAGAAAAGTTCTAGAGTTGAAATTCTGATTTACTTCCAAGTGCAAGGTGATTTCTAGAAGGCATGTTTTATTTTGCTTATTTTAGGATTCAAGTTGGTTAAATAAAAGAAGACAATATAAATTGCTTCCAATAAAAGATATAGTGTCTAAAACTACAAAACTGCTCATAAAATGGTGAGAGTTTTAATTTCTGTTGGTTTCCTGTGGGTATTTTTCTCCAAAGCCCGCATGTGTGCAGCTAACCACAGAGTCCAGATGAAGCTGGTAGATCCCCTGGAGAAAGACTTACAATCGGTTTTGAGCTTCCCAGAGTAAAAGCTTGGAAACAAACTCAGGAACTTCAGGATGAGCAGTCAGTACACTTAAATACTAAGCCATCTCCCCTACCAGATACTAGAATTTTTTAAAATGTACCTTCTCAATTGTATCTTCAACAGTTATAAAATGTCTCTATATCACATATACTGCTGAATCTTACAATTATTTACATTTATCTCATATGTAATCATCACTTGTTATCTACCTCCCCCTGAGCTTGATAAACTTGGTGATAACAGTGTCTGTGGTGGTCTTTGTCTCATCCTGAAAATACCTCCTTGCAAATGTAAAATTCATTGGTAAAGTGTATGTTAACTCTGCACTCTAGGCCAGCAATAAATTTAGAATAAGATTGAGTATATAAAAGGTTTCACAAAGATAGGTAAGTAGTTTACCCAAGTCAAGATTTGCATTGATGGAGATGAAGAGGTGACCTGATTTGACCCCTAGTAACTCATCCTTTAAACAATGTCCCAATATCTAAAGATTCCTTTTAATACTGATTTGTTACTTGGAGATGATGTGCTTACCCATGTGACACTCTAGGGAATATTTCACATTAAATATGTAACAACGGAAACAACAGAACAAATCCTCTCTATTATCAATTGGAAAGTAACATTAGGAAGACCTTGAAAAATAATATAAAATTATTATTTATTTAATTTACTTATAAAATTATTATTATTATTGAAATTCCAAATAATCTTCAAGCTTTGATTAGAACATTGAAGTGAAAAAAGCTACTTTCCAGTACAAGTAGAAAATATTAGGAAATCCAGGCCCCCCTCATATTTCATGCAAAATTCAAGTCCAGAGGTCATAAAATCTCCTTTATTCTTTCTTGCTTAGGATATACTAAAAAAAAAAAAAATGACTTGAAATGAGGAAAAAAACCTATTTATCTTTTGGAAAAGAGGGTCTTTTTTTGAAACAGACAAAAACTTTACTATTCATGGAAATATAGGAAAGAATTTTAAAGAAATAGACCAGCAGCTGATTTAAAATTATGTTGCACAGCTTCTGGTAGGGAATCACTGACACTCTGGAGGTTTGACTCTGTTAGGAAGCAATCTGGGAAAGCAAAAAAAGAGCTTACTGGGTATACTTCTGAAGCTATGACTCAGTCATGGTGCAGTGCACCCAGAGTCCAAGGTCAAGTGCTAGCACACTTCAAAGAGAAAGCCAAATGACAGCATTATTTTGCCATTGCACAGGGGCTCAGTCTGTTCCTCATGTGGACCTTTAACATTAGGGAGCTGGCTAGAAATGCATCATGTTTCCAGATAAGAGACAGCTAAAAGAAGTCCAGTTATAGCAATGTTGACTCAGGGAAAAAGTTCATCAAAATGCAGGTGGATGTCTCTCTGCTAAAAAAAACTAAGTGAAAGCATAGTTGGAAAACAACATCAAATCGCAAGACTTCTGTGACTCTTAGAAGCAAAGATGAACAAAATGTCCATTAGGTGGCATGAAAATAGGAAAATGTATGCTGAAGGTAAATTTAGGACAAAATATGTATTAGAATAAATGCAAGTAATATAGGAACAGGAACAAATTTCATCTGGCATTTGAGTGCATTTCTTGGAAATGTGCATGATATGATGCACAATATGAAAGTAGAATGGAAATATGGAAATGGTTTCCTCTCATTTGAAAATGTTTATTAAGTCCTACTGTATTGTAGACATTTAAATATATAGATGCTTCATTGAACAATAGGTAGCACTTCTATCTTATACAATTACTTGAATTAAATGATAAATGAGATTCATATGTGCTCTGCCTTTTTGAACTGTATCATATTGTGAACTGTCAACATATAAATGTACAGTAATGACTCAGTGTCTATGAACTGACAAGAGACATTAAGTTGATATAAAGATAAAAATGATAGGGGGTGAAAACTTTCAGAAAAGCAAGGTATTTTTGTTATCGGGCATTTGCTCACACTGATTTCCGAGATTGTGTTATTTACTGGCAAAACCTGTTTTTAGTTGTATGGCTCAGATGTTTTTACACACCTTTAATCCAAGAGCTTTCTGCTTGAATATTATAAACAGAATTAAATAAAGTCAACCAGAGGTAAGAGGCAGAGCAAGCAACCCATTGACAGGAAGTGAACATAAGAATATTAGGGAGGGAAAAAAACAGGGTAAGACTGACTCAGGAATGTGGATAGAGAGGTGCACAGGAACTAGAAGGGAAGGACGTTCAGTTTGAAGGAAGTTTTGGGAGATGACAAGAGAGAGAGGTCCTGCTAGGTCTTTGGCTGAGGAAAGTCAACTAGATGCTTTCTTCACCTCAGTGAATTAGCAAGCTCTCGCCCCAGCATCTGCCTCATGAGTATTCAATGGTAAAATTGAACAGCAAACATTTTGTTCAACAACAACAACAAAAACAGTATACACAAAAAGCCCTGAAAATAAGAGACGAATACTAATGTTTGAATAACAAATAAAATTCATGAGTTTCACTGTAGCATCAAAAAGAAAAGAACTAAGATCTGAGACTAGAGAAACACAAAGTGATTATCAATACTTGACTGAGACTATGAGAATTAAGAATACTGAAATACACTAGAGGAGTTTGTCTAGGGAACTCTATCAGCTTCTAGGATGTAGAACGCATAGAGAGCAGACTTCACTGAAGCCCGAAAGAGACTGGTAAGCAGTTTTTTTGTCATAATCTTTCAGAGATCATATAGTTCTCCACTCCACACTTGAAAAGAGTAAAAGAATGGCAGGTTTAGGAACTACTTATCATATTGGATACTAGAACTTTGTACTTGGTGGTAAAATAAACCTTGATTCAAGAACTCTTTTATTTTTTTAGGTTTTCATTTTGATTTTTAATGGTGTGTATATGTATGTTGGGAGCATATGAGACTTGAGGGCAGATACTCCATGGAGACCAAAAGAGAATATTATACTATGTGGATTTGGAATTATAGATGGTTGTGAGCTGTGAGATGAAGATGGTGGCAACCAAACTCAGGTACTCTGAAAGAGTAGCAAGTATTTTCAATGCTGAACCATACCTTTAGCATCAAGAATAGCTTTCTTATTTAGGCTTTGCTGCCTATATAGGAAACTTGAAAAGGTAAGAATGCTTAGAGAGGAGATACTGTTATTTAATTTAGACATACCAATTTCAAGGTCTTAATGCTAGTAATCAGTAGAAAATGAAAGATGGACAACTGGATGATTTAAGTAATCTGCAAGAGATAATGAAAAACAGCTATGAATGTGACATTTCATTTAAAAATTCAAGTCGCAAAGGGATAGGTAGCAATCATATTTCAATAAACTAGAAAATGAAGAGCACTCCAACAAGGCTGGGAGGGTCTATCTAAGAACCAGGAGGAAAAGTAATAAAAGACCAAGCTGTGCTGCGTGAAGGCCAAACATAATAGCTTTCCTCTTTCACAAAGGCTAGGGGAGAAAGGCTGCTGAGAGGTTAGCTTACTCAAGATTCAGATATAGTGTACAAATATTTTGTTGTAATTGTGCTTGCCAAGACCAATGTTCTATCCCATGGTGTGATATTGTTTTGTTTTGTTGTTTACCCATTGGAGCATAAAACATTGAAGGAAGCACTGTACCACAGAGTCACATTCCCAACTAGCTTTGTACATTGTATTTTGTGATAAGGTGTCAATAATTTGACCTAGATGGTTTTGAATTCTTTCAATGACATATGGAGTCTTTGAGAGCAATCCTCCTGCTTCAGTCTCCTGAATTGTCTTTGATTATAGACCTGATATTCCTGGTGCATTTCTAATGTCACTAAGATTAAATCTATGAGAAATGAATTATTTATATAAGGCATAACTGAGGTGAAGCTGGAACACAAAACTTTGTGGGTTATTTTTGTTATCTCTACAACATCACCTATGAAATATGGTCAATATGGTCTAAACTTCCGAAGATGAAACAAAGCGAGCAAGCAGTGTTGTAAAGTGTATGATTTAAAAAATCAGCAAGAGTATGGGATCATGGCCCAGTTAGTGAAGTGCAGCTGTCCTCAGGGCCTACATCAGATGCTGGGTTTGACAGCATGTACTTCTAAGCCATCACTGGGGAGGCAGAGATAGGAGCATCTCTGGAATTGCTCACTAGACAGTCTAGTTAAATGAACTCCAGATTCAATGAGATGTATCTCAAAAACATAAGAAGGAGAAATAACACAGGGGACACCCAGCTTTGAACTCTGGACTCCAGACATATACATGCAAACTTGCACATACACGTATACACACTTATGCACATGCACAGAAACATGTGCAAATGCAAATATCAATATAATGATTACAAGTTTGTAACAGATATGAGATTGAGAATATAAAAAGCAGTTTGTTCTTTGGTTAAAGAAAAACAAACTCAAATTTGATTATGATGTTTGTGATTAGAGCTATGCTTATATGAATTGGTGATACACAAAAAGGAAGAAGAAACAGTTAAATTGTGATATAAATATATATATCATTATGATTCAGGCTTTTAGAGAACTGGGTAATTTAGGTCAGAAACTTTAAAGCAAATTTTGTCAAAATGTTGATACTGAGTTGTTTATTCATAAATCTCTAGAGACTTAAATTGTTTAATGAAGCCATTATTGAGTATGACAAAATTATTGTGTAAGCTTAGAGAAAATTGTTTATTAGTGGTGACAGACTGATACACATTTTGTTCATCCAAAAAGTAGTTTTAAATAATCAAAGAAAAACCAAACATGGGAGGTTTTGGAATTAGATAATTGTTCATAGATTTTCTCAGCATTATTTTATCTGTCATGAAAATCCTGCTGAAGGTTTGGTACTCAGGTAACATTATATGGCAGGTTTTAGTAAGTTCTATTAGTGTTTTTAAAGGCAAACATGATGTAGAACAAATAGCTCAGTGGTTAACTGTTTCTGCTGATCATCCAGAAAACCCAAGCTTGACAATTGTGTCTCCAGCTTCAAATGATCTGATACACTTTTCTGGCATTTGTGGACACTGAACTCATATCCATATACCCACATAAACATACACATGCACATACACACACATAAACACACATGCACACTTAAAATATAGTAATCTTAAAAGCAGTAAACTGACTTTAAATACAACCAGTGCTATATCAAATTTCTAAGACAAAGAAATTTAAATGAAAGTTGAAAACTATCTCATACTTTTTCAGACAAATCTTGTAGGTGAAGAAAGTTACTGGGTTTGATAATAGAGTATTTAAGAGTCTCCTAAGCCCATAATAAAATATAATATTTACATTTGTTTTGAATTATACATATGAAAGAGCCATATCATTCAAATATCTGGGACAGAACAGATTAATGACAAGGAATTATTTTTATACTTATGCAACTTTCTTGCTATTTTCAGCATGTTGGACCTATATATCTACCTTTCCATCCATTGATCAGTTCATTCATTCATCAACTTATCTCTTCATCAGTACAGATATTTTAGAGCTATAGAATTTCTTTGTGCCATTCCATTAGGTTGGAAAGAACTGAGGCTACAGCAGATAAAAGCATTTTCCTATTTGTAGTGGAGTTTTCACACAGGTCATGTGCATGAGCTCATGATTCAGTTGTAATTGTCTTTTTCTAGGCCTTGTGCTGTATGTTTTGTAAGAATTGCATTAGAATTGTCATGTTAAATGTTTGAGATCACATGATATATTTATGTACATTTTCTCATTGATGAGATTAGCAAGCCTGTGATATGAGTAAAATGTGTCTATGTTTACAGAGCTGGCAGAAATCAATGCTGTGCTTAAAAAATGAATGCTCCGAATTCATAATGTCAGGGCTGGGGACATGGCTCAAGGTGTAAAGTGTTTGATGTTAGTATGAGGAAGGGACTGAGTTTGATCCCCACATAAAGCCATACACAAATGTCTGTGTGTTTCAGAGTTTAAGTAACCTCACATAGCAAAGCAAAGTAGGTGGGGGAGGCATAAGAGTCCCTGGAATCTTGAAGGATATCCTGATATGTGCAATAACAAACAACAATAAGATCTTGAATCAAATAAGGGAGAAGGAGAGCATTGACACGGGTATTGATCCTCCAGCTTCTACTTGTGTGCCTTGGCACATATGGGTTTGGAATCATAGGGATGAGTTCACATACACATTCATTATACACATACAAACAAACCACACACACACACACACACACACACACATCACACACACAGACACACAGACACACATGCACACACATTCACACAAACATGAATAAATAAATCACACACACACATATACACACATATACACACATATGTTACATATACACACAGACACATAAATACATACAAGTCAAAATATAAAACAAGATTTTTTTTCCCACTGTACTAACTCCTATGCATATTAGCCAGTGACAAACTAAATATGATTTTGGTTACTTTTGAAGGGAGCAGACTTGAAGTCTCTTTGGGATTTAGTAGTTTTGAGAATAGTGACACTTAAACTTTTGAATTCTAATCCTTTCTGTACTCAAGTATGAAGGCAAAATTTCCAAACAATGTTGTCATAGGCCTGACATGCAATACAGTATATGTTGTTTTACAAATAAATTCTAATCTTAAACTACTGAAATACCAGAAGAAGAACTAGGTCTTAGTTTCTTTTAACAATGTGTGCTACTACACCCTGGATTTCAAAGGGTTAGTCATTTGAAAGGTGATGGTAAAACCTCAAGTGTCAAATAAGAAGTCACCTAAAACAAACATCCAACTTGTTACTTTGCATGTGGATGGTCTCCAGATCATGGAGAAATGTTCCACACATTGACAAGCCACATGTCGCTACGGTCTACAAAACTCAAATATTAATTGAAAGGCTCTTCAAATCAACCCGGGTCTGATATTTAAAGTTTCCTCCTGGGCATATTTCTATGCTTTTTGATGTTTGGAGTGGGGTTCTTGTTACAATGATGTAATATTGGTGTTCTGTGAAGTTCAAGGATCTATACCATAGCTCAGAGCACATTTTACCCTGCAGGACCAAATTAGAGATGAAAGGGGATGAAGGGAGAAATGCTCATTGAAATATAAATATTTCATCTTTATTAATTCTTAAAGCAGGTAAGATGAATTTTAAAAGGTCTAACTGAATAGTATTAAGTAAAATCTTGGTATTTCTGATAAGAATATTTTCTCTGGAGTTGGTGAATTATGAAATTAAAAAAAAAAGTCTGTGCTAGTCAAGCTGTCGTCTATGTTCTGAATCACAATCGAATCAATTTGGGATATCTTTTTAATTAGCTTAATGCAGACAGGATTATCTTGGATTGGAAAGCTTTTGTCAGAAGTACTTTTAAACAATTAACTTAACCAAAGCATAATGAAAATGTTAACAGAATATATCCAAATACTATACTGTACTGTATTGTTCCTGTACTCCATTAAAAAATACCTAAAGTAGTTTCCATACATATTTTATCACTAAAATTCTAGTGAGGGAACTCTTAAGATGACATGGTGTTGGAAAGCACTTATTGCTCTTCCAGGGAGGACTCAGATTTGGTTTCCCACATGCACAATGTACAACCCACAAACCACCTAAAATTCTAGTAATGGGATATCTGACACCTTCTGGCCACCATCGACATCTGTGCAAATGTATGCATACATACACACACACACACACATGTTCGCATGCATGTACACACATGCAAAGGTACATACATGCTAAGTATATAAATAATAAAAATGTATTATAATAAAATTCTGTCAAAGACCTAATGACAGCCACGACCAAAACACCAAAAATGTTAATTATACAAGATGATTATCATTTGAGAGCTCCAAGAAGTCTCTTATATTGACCATATTCAAAAGTTCCCCTCCCCTACCTTCTAGAGTAAACAATAAAGCTGCAGAGAGGACCCTCAGACAATCCATACTTCAAGGGAGATTATGAGACCAGTCTGGCTGCTAGGAAGAATCAGAAAACAGCAGGGCTACCTGGACAAATATTTGCATTACAGTCACTTGCAAGGGACACTCACTCTCCAGCCTGTTGATCTGCCTCAGGCTGTAAAGTGTGCTCCAGGTTCCCAACTTCTGTGAGCTGTCAACCATGCTGGGGTTAGCTTTGAGTTTCAGCTCTCTTTAGGCTATGTCTGGTTCTGTAAATAACCTATATTCCTTCAAGAAACCCTAATAAAACTCCTGATTCACTAAGTTGGATTCTGTTGGTATCTATACTTTGCAGCAGGCTTCCTATCTGAGAGGAGTAGACTTGTGTGTTGTGTCTCCCCAGGAAGAGTTTTGCCACAGGACTGCTTCCAAGCTTCATGTGTACTATTTTACTTTCTCAAGAAGTAGAAATATGTGTAGAACACTCTTTCCAAGTTGTTTAAATAGAATTTATTTTAATGTGTGTAAACACGTGCATGTGAATGCAGTTTTCACAGTTGCCAGAAGATGGCAGTAAATACTCTAGAGTGTGAAATACCTGATTAAATCACCCAAAGTGAATGCTGGGAATTGAACTCAAACTATTTTGTTCTGCAAGAGCATGATAAACTTTTAAATTTTAAATCATATTGCTGACTTTATTTTTCAAAAATTTTATGTCATTCCATTATTGAAGAAACTGAGCAAATGAATTCTCTACTTTCACCTGTTCATGAGTCATATCAGCATAATCTATTTTATTGTTTATATTAGTAACCATATTCATAATTTTCATTCAAGAGGTTTAAAATCTCTACTGTGAGACTAAAAGTTCAGCAATTTTGGTGAAAAAATTATTGAAAATGTGTTTTAATCTAAAAATATTTCTTGTATACTTTAAGATACAAAGACTGCATGGCTTGGAGTTCACTCTATCTTTCTACCTATTTTTATTATATCTGAAAATGGCATCACATAAGTAGACTTAGAACTACATGATAAAAGTAATCTAGTGCTTCTGCTTAATGTACCAGGGTATTAACTATTATCCCTGTCCATCAATTTGTAAGGCTTTAGGTGAAAATTAATATGCTTTAAAATCTTCTGTAATGGGAATCAGAAGCTGTGCTTACAAGTAGTAAAAAAACATCTCCAAATATTTTGTACTTTTGGAAAGTAGGTATGACAAGAAGAAAACTTAGTGCAGAATCAGCACTGAATAGCTCTGAATAGGGCGGAGTCTTTTTAAGATGTACAGATCTGACTTTTAAATTTATGTATACATACGTATATTTAGGGATGACCATGTCAGTACAGACTTCCGCAGAAAGTCCACTTTCCACAGAATGTCCAGAAAGTGTGGTCAAATCTCTTGGGTCTGGATTTCAAGGAATGGTGGAATGAATAAGCTGGGCCACGGGAAGTGCTACTCTTGGAGGTGTGACCTTGTTAGAGGAAGTGTGTCACTGTGTAGGTGAGTTTGAGGGCAATTAGTGTTTAAGCTCTTCCCAGTGCTGAAGACTCAGTCTTTTCCTGTCTGCCTGACAATCAGGATGTAGAACACTCAGTTTCTCCTGCAGCACTCTGTCTGCCTGGACTCTGATATGCTTCCTGACATGATGATAATGGACTGAACCTCAGTAACTGTAAGGCAGCCCCAATTAAATGATGTTCTTTATAAGAGTTCCAATGATCATGGTGTCTCTTCACAGCAATGAATCCCTAAGAAAGTCAAGGCGGTTATGTGGGCTCCTTTGTGGATGCTGGGAACTGAACTCATGTCCTCTTTTAAAAAATGTTTGTATATACTTTTGTTTGCTAAGGCATCTCTTTAGGCTCCAGATATTGCCTTCATAGCTGAAACTCCTGCATCCAAAATCATTTAAAGTAGAAAGACTTTCAAGAGTTTACAAACTTTCAAAAGAATTGTTTTCTTTAAGAATAATAGCTTTCTCCTTTGGTAAATTTTCACTTTTCACTTGAAAGCATAGATTAAATAAATATGCTTAATTGCAATGTTCTAGGAATTCGAATGATGGGAGAGATACAAGCATATTGAGAAGGTACAGGACCCAACCCTAATGACTTGGCTGCCAAAGGGAAAGAGCTTTTGGATTGTAGCCAAAGAATAAATAAATATCTATGAGTCTTCCATGATGTAAATAAATGAGTGAATAATGTATAAGAATGTAAATTAGAGAGAAAAGACAGGTCTTTCTTACAGAAGCTTTCCAAAAGATAACAAAAAATGGGAGGAATCTGAAATCCTCATTGGGACATATGATAGAGTGACAATTCTTGTGAAGAAGAAACACTTGTGGACTCCAAAATGGGTAAGTGTCATGGAAGAAGAAAACCAGAACTCTTCATAACATTAAAGTAAATAAATAACATTACAGATCTGTAATTCAACCTTAACCATTGTAACAGGAAAGAGGACCCCATCCTAAAGAGACGATAGAGGTAAATACTAGTCTCAGTAAGACACAGTGAAGAGAAGGATGAGCTGTAACAGGAAATGCATTATATTGTCATCAAAAGATGATGTTGGACCATTTCTAGTTAAGTGATGTTTTCCAAGGAAACAAAGTGATGAGAGCCAAGGGTACCAAAAAATGCAAAAATTGAATGAAATATGTGATTTTGGATTGTCTGCTGGAGCAAGCACAGGATTATAAAAATGGTGAGTTTGGTACAAGGTTTGTAGTATAAATAATGCAGTCCTGTATTATTTGAAGTTGGGGAAATGAAGATTTTTATTGTGGAACATCACAGAAAAACAAACTCTGTGGTATACAAACGTCCTAGCTCTCATGCACATGGTATAGCTGCTGTTCCTCAGATCACAATTAATTAGTCATGGAATTTAATGAATTACACATGAGATAAAATATAGCATAATAATGATAATAATAATAAAAATAAAGAGATGGTGTAACTGATGAATGGTAATTTTTTTTATTTTCTATATTTTTTTATTTACATTCTGAATGATTTCCCCTTTCCTGGTTTCTCCCTCCCCGACAGTCCCATAAGCACTCATCCTTCCCCTTGTTACGCATTCAACCCCCTCCCATTTCTCTGTCCCAGTATTCACCTACATCCAGTCTTTCCAGGACCAAGGGTCTCTCCTTCCTTCTTCTTGGAAATCAATTGATATGGGAATTGTGTCTTGGGTATTCTGAGCTTCTGGGTTAATATCACCTTATCAGTGACTGCATACCATGTGTGTTCTTTTGTAATTGGGTTACCTCACTAAGGATGATATTTTCCAGTTCTGACCACTTGCCTAAGAATTTCGTGAATTCATTGTTTTTAATTGCAGAGTAGTATTCCATTGTGTAAATATACCACATCTTCTGAATCCATTCCTCCATTGAGGGGTATCAAGGTTCTTTCCAGTTTCTGGCTATTATAAATAAGGCTGCTATGAAAATAGTGGAGCATATGTCCTTATTGCATGCAGGGGAAGCCTCTGGGTATATGCCCAGGAGTGGTATAAAGGATCCTCCGGGAGTGTCATGCCCAGTTTTCTGAGGAACCCCCAGACTGCTTTCCAGAGTTGTTGTACCAGCTTGCAATCCCACCAGCAGTGGAGGAATGATCCTCTTTCTCCACATCTTCGCCAACAACAACTGCTGTCTCCTGTGTTTTTGATCTTAGCCATTCTGACTGGTGTGAGGTGGAATCTCAGGGTTGTTTTGATTTGCATTTTCCTAATGACTAAGGATGTTAAACATTTCTTTAGTTGCTTCTCAGCCATTACATATTCTTCAGATGAGAACTCTTTGTTTAGCTCTGTACCCCATTTTTAATAGGGTTATTTGGCTCTCTGGAGTCTAATGTCTTGATTTCTTTGTATATATTGGATATTATACTTCTGTCGGATGTAGGGTTGGTAAAGATCTTTTCCCAATTTGTTGGCTGCCGCAATGGACATTTCATTAGATGCTGAAAAAGTATTTGACAAAATTCAGCAACCTTTCATGCTGAAAGTCTTGGTAAGATCAGGTATTCGAGGCCCATATCTAAAAATAGTAAAAGCAATTTACAGCAAACTGGTAGCCAACATCAAACTAAATAGAGAAAAACTTGAGGCAATCCCACTAAAATCAGGGACTAGACAAGGCTGCCCTCTCTCTCTCCATATCTTTTCAATATAGTACTTGAAGTTCTAGCTAGAGCAATTAGACAACAAAAGGAGGTCAAAGGGATACGAATTGGAAAGGAAGAAGACAAACTATCACTATTTGCAGAAGATATGATAATATACTTAAGTGACCCAAAGAACTCCCCCAGAGAACTCCTACAAGTGATAAACAACTTCAGCAAAGTGGCCGGATATAAAATCAACTCAAGCAAACCAGTAGCCTTCCTATACTCAAAGGATAAGCAGGATGAGAAAGAAATAAGGGAAATAATACCCTTCATGATAGCCACAAACAATATAAAGTATCATGGTGTGACTCTAACCAAACAAGTGAAAGATATGTATGAAAAGAACTTCAAGTCTCTGAACAAAGAAATTGAAGAAGACCTCAGAAGATGGAAAAATCTTCCATGCTCGTGGATTGGAAGGATTAATATAGTAAAAATGACCATCATGCCAAAAGCAATATACAGATTCAATGCAATCCCCATCAAAATCACAAATTAATTCTTCATAGAGTTAGAAAGAGCAATTAAAAAATTCATCTGGAATAACAGAAAACCCAGGATAGCTAAAACTATTTTCAAGAGTAAAAGAACATCTGGTGGAATCATTATCCCGGACTTCAAGCAATACTACAGAGCAATAGTGTTAAAAACTGCATGGTATTCATACAATGACAGGCATATAGAACAATGGAACAGAATTGAAGACCCAGAAATGAATCCACACTCCTATGGTCACTTCATCTTTGATAAAGAAGCTAAAACCATCCAGTGGACTAAAGATAACCTTTTCAACAAATTGTGCTTGTTCAATTGGAGGTCAGCATTCGGAAGATTGGAAATCAATCCATTCTTATTCCCTTGTACTAAGCTCAACTCCAAGTGTATCAAGGACCTCCACATAAAACCAGACACACTGAAACTAATAGAAAAGAAACTAGGGAAGAGCCTTGAACATATGGGCACAGGGGAAAATTTCCTGAACAGAACACAAATAGCTTATTCTCTAAGATCAAGAATTGACAAATGGGACCTCATATAATTGCAAAGTTTCTGTAAGGTAAATGTTACATATACATTTTTGAAGCTGATACAACATAAGAATTTGTTTAGAGAAGTCTAATTTTTTAATCAAAAAATTCTACTCCAAAATACTGATGAAAAATTATCATGGAACAATTAAGTATACGAATCAGTGAAATTATTTATTTTCACTATCATGCTTCCTAGTTGGTTTTATCTGTCTACTTGACCTAACATAGACTCTCCTGAGAAAAGCATCTCAAGTGAAGAATTACCTAACACAGATTAGCCTGTGATCATGTATGTTGCTGGGATCAAGATGTAGAATAATTATCTCATGAGAGTTCATTAAAGCAGCAGGGTCAAGTCCACTATGGGTAGCATCATTCCTTCCCCAGGCTCTCCTGAGTTATATAAGATCTAGACTCCTAGATGAATATAAGCCAGAACGTGAGTCTGCTTCCTCCCTGGTTTTTCTTCAGGTTCTTTCTTGAGTTCCTGAGGCCCCTTCTGTCAGTGATGGATTGTCACCTCTAAGCAGGAACAAACCTCACCCTGCCCAGTTGCTTTTGGCCAGAGTGCTTTTGTTGCAGAATCAGAAAGAAAACTAGAATATCATATATTTCAATCTAAAATAAGTGGATGTATAACAACTAATTTGCAAGAGAATAGGCTTGTTTACAACACAATTCTTATAGGTTGTGAATTATAGTTTTGGGTTTAATCCACAACGATTGCATCATTGTTCAGCAGAGGATATTTTCAGATTCAAGGTAATCTTGTGGGACAGCAACTACATATACAGGTCAAATGCAAATAAGAGGTACCCCAAGTGCAAATAATAAGTGTGTGACTCACCTATTGAGCCAACACTGTTTTCATATTTCATGCTATGGTTGTGAAAATTATCAGTATATGGGAAAGCTGAGTGTAAAATACCCACAGACTCTCAGTGCTATACTATATTCCTTTTTTCCTAAAAGGAAAATATGAAATAATATATCAACATGGTAGAATATGAATTTCTGCCTCGCAAACATAGAAAAGGGCATCACATTGTGAGCACTGGTATTTGTTAAACAAAGAATAGAATCACAACTCATCTTGCATTCAACATATTTTAAGATGTTCATCAGGTGACAGCAGTAAACCTAATAATATGTAAAGAATTCATGATTATTGAGGCCCCATTACACAGAGCTCTAGAAACGTTGTTTTTCATTCGCATATCAATAGATTTCCAAGAAGATGGAAGGAGAGACCCCGGTCCTGGAAAGACTGGATGTAGGGGAATGCCAGGACAGAGAAGCGAGAGGGGGGTTGAATGGGGAAAAGAGGGATGGAAGGGGGCTTATGGGACTTTCGGGATGGAGGAAATGATTTGGAATGTAAATAAAAAAACTTAGAAAAAAAAAGATTATTAAATGCTTCTTGCCCCTTTTACTTCATCTTTATCTCTGTAACAACATTACTTTATCTCTATTTCTGTATGGATTTTGCTTCTTAATAAAATTCAGATGCAAAGTAATTTTTGTATCACTAGTCCATAACGCAAAAAAACTTATGTCCAGCCACCATTTGCAGCAGGGAACCAGGCAGCTCCATAACCTTCTGTGCTTAGCCCACCAGGAGAGAGTGATCTCCCAGCAGCGATTTCACATCTGAGTGCGGAGGTGAGATCTCCACCTTCTCTTTGGAGGGGTACAGTTAGGAGTGCACTGGGAATATGATCAGTGGAGCAGGTGGGACAGGAGTCTTCCCTTCCAGTCGCCATCTGCAGTAGGGAACCAGGCAGCTCCAAAGTCTTCTGTGCACAGACCCTGCCAGAAGAGAGTTGGTCTCCCAGGAGTACAGATACAGGCTTACAGGAGCATAGGAGGGACAAGCTCCAGCCTGAAACGGCAAGACCAGCTAACACCAGAGATAACCAGGTAGTGAAAGGCAAATGCAAGAACCCTACCAAAAGAAATCAAGACTACTTGGCAATATCAGAGCCCAGTTCTCCCACCACAGCAAATCCCTAAGACCCCAACACACCGGAAAAGTAAGAGTTGGATTTAAAGTCTCTTCTCACGATGCTGTTAGAGGACATCAAGAAGGACATAAATAACTCCCTTAAAGAAATACAGGAGAACATGGGTCAAATGGTAAAAACTCTTAAAAGGAAACACAAAAATCCCTTAAAGAATTACAGGAGAACACAAACAAACAAGTGAAGAATCTGAACAAAACCATCCAGGATCTAAAAATGGAAGTAGAAACAATAAAAAAATCACAAAGTGAGCCATCTCTGGAGACAGAAAATTCTTGGAAAAAATTCAGGAGTCATAGATGCAAGCATCAACAACAGAATACAAGAGATAGAAGAAAGAATCTCAGGGGCTGAAGATACCATAGAAAACATTGACTCAACTGTTAAAGAAAATGTGAAACACAAAATATCTTATAATATTCAATGGACTCTATATGTGGTTATACGTACATAGGGTGTTTATATATATCATATACCATGTTTGTCATATATATCATATAAAACTGTACACATCTACATGTATCATATATATATATATATATATATATATATATATGAGGAGGACTTGTTTGTAGAAGTCATTCTTATAAGATATGAAGGAGTCTACTTTAAAATGGAGAGGATAAAATGGTAGCGTGTAGGACATAACCCTGTGGCCATCATTCTGGCTGAACTCTACCCCTACAGTCACCTGACTACAACCAGGTTTTCTCCACCCCACAGTTACCTGGCAACAGCCAGGTAACTCAACCTACTATAAAAGAGGATGCCAGACCCCTCCTAGCTCTCTTGCTTTTTATCTCTTGCCCTTATACTCTCTCCTGTCTCTTGTCTACCTGTTCCCCCTCTCTTATCATTCTTCTCTCCTCTTTCCATGTGGTCATGGAGTATTTCCAAATGTATCTTCATTTACACTGTATTGTTTTCTATGCACTATTTCATCCATTATTACAATAGTGGAAATAAGCGATTTATTTATGTGAGCTATTGGCCATGTATGTGTGTGTGTGTGTGGGGGGGTGTGTGTGTGAAGAAATTATGAGTGAAACATCTTTCTTTCAATTTAAATATCATATAATTTAGAAACTGGCGAATGACTCAAATTTCAGAGCCTTCTCATTGTGTCCCATACTCATGGATGACAGCTCCTGGCTGCTGTTGATTGCTTCCCACAACCATCTTCACCTATCTCCAGCTTAACAGCAGTATCAGTCTAACTGTTTCCTTAATAGGCTCAGGGGCATCATCATCAGCCTTTCAAACTTATGTTGTCATCGTTTTCTAAGTGTCAGAAAGACGTAGAACTAATTCATCAGTTCTTCTCTCCTTTCTCTTTCTTCTTCTTGTTCTCCTGCTCTTAATGTCTTTTCATTTGTGTGCATGTGTGTCTGTGGTGATTTATGTGCATCTGAGGGTAGGTGCACACAGATGCTAGATGAATGTTGGTTTCTTTGGAACTGGAATTACTGGGGATTATTTCCTAACATGGTTACTGGAAGCAAAGTTCCTTTCTAAGAGCAGCAAATTTTCTTAACGAATTGAGTAATCTCTCTAACCTGAACCTAGTCCCTTTACCTCTTGTGATTTTATTATAAATAGTCTCTTCAGTGAGTTATTTATGCAAGAAGAGTTTTTGAGCAAGCCTCACTCTGTGAGGTTTGGTCTTTTTGAAAAAAAGGTGATTATAAAGCATTTAAATCAATTTTATCAGGTGATGCTCTTCCTTGGTGGGTAACTGGTAGAGTTACTCCCTCCTTTGCAATGATGAGGCCTCCCTAGAGCACTGCTGTTGATATCATTGAAAATGTCCTAACAACATGGGACAGTGTAATCTGAACTCACATAACACTTTAACAAACTAGATATCCAAAACAATGAGAGCAGATTTACTATGTCATCTTAGCATGGGATAAGTAATGTCAATATGAGAGAAACCTCCATTTGTTAAGGTCACAAATATAAGGAAATATAAGGAATACATAGAGATAGTTAAGAGACAAGCATCAATATCTTCTACTCAATTTATGCATTTAGCAAAGTTTATCTTGGTTTTATTTTTGTTGCTTTTCTGCTCTCCCATGTTATTCATTATTAAAGAAAATAACACATAAACATTTAGCAAAGGCAGACATTTCAGAAGGATGTTATAGCAGTTCATAGGCAGATGACTTGTTGACTTGATCCATGGGATTGCATTTTCCAAGGTTTGGTAGGTATGAGAAGTTGGACTTTTTAATACTTGAATGGACAAATTCACATATGTGAATTTTACCTCCTTACTATGTAAGCTAGGGATAATATTTTCAATTCAGTAGCTTTTAGGAAATATTAAACAAAAGAATGGTTATGTGCAAGAAAATACTTAAGATGACTGTGAATGTAGAGTTAGTGCTTCCCTGTGTGGCAACCCTGAAGTTACCAACAAAGTGGCCTATGCTGTTATGATTTGGCCTATGATGTATTCTATTGATTTATTTTTAATTTTAGTTATGTGTATATAGTTTGTTTGTATGGGATGGTGCTTCTGAGGTCAGTAACCCAAGGCTGGAAGAGATTCCCTGGAGCTGGAGTTACAGGCAGTTGAAAGCTGATATGTGGGTTCTGGGACTAGAACCCAGGTTGTCTTCAAGATCAGAACATGTTTTTAACCCTAGAGACATATCTCCAGCCATAACTTTACCTTTAAAATTAGGTGCTTTGCACAAACAAAAACACACACATAGTTGTCACACATCTCAAAGACGTTTTTAGATATGTATTGGCCACTCTTTCATTATTGAGATCAAATTACATTCATTTCATGTTTTGTGTTTATATTAATTACAAAATTTTGCAAAAGGTTGAACTGCCCAAAATATTGGCATTAAAAACTGAGTTACACTGTTCAATCTGGTAAATTAATGCAAATAAAACAAGTAACTATATAATACGAACAGATATTGAGTAAGTATGTCATTAAGTATCCTCTGTGCAACGAACCCTTTCAGTTCCATCTTGTATCGATCCTGGAGTTAATGTAAGTCATTAAAACATTTACTTATATGATGGCCAGCATAGGTAAAATATCACTAGGATATTTTATTACATTGTTACTTCAATTGAATTTTTTGTCTGAAATAATTTCATAGTTTATGTCATTGATTACTTTGTATTTTATTACTTCTATCTCAATGGAGTGAAATCACATGAAGCCAGAGAGACTCATTCCTGTTTGTCTTCGTACTTGTGGTGTGTGTGTGTATGTGTGTGTGTGGGTGGGTGTGTAAAGTATGCAAAATATGTAAAATGTCTATATGTAACCCTATCAATATGGGGGTCAAAGGCAAATGGGACACTGGAACTTGTGCATGTTTGCACATGCCTGTGTGCATGGAGGCCAGCAGTGTCCTGCCCCATAACATTCTATTTCCCTCAAGAAAGGGTTTCTCACTAAAAATGAAGTAAGGCTGGCAGTCAACAGCACCAGCAATCCTTTTGCCTTTGACCTCCACATTGATAGGATTGCAGGTAACCTTGGCATGCCTAGCCCTTTGTATGGACGCTTAAGACTTGCATTCAGATCTTCATGCTTGTGAAGCAAGCACTCCTACCCTTACCAGCAGAGCAATCTCCCCAAGGCCTTAAACATGCTTTTAAGCTTATGATTTACAAGATGTTATAGCTTAGTTGTTGATCAGTGCTGAGAAAAATTGAATTTAAAAATGACAAAGGAAATAGCTAAATTATAACCTTAATTACAATTACCAGTATTTAAATGTAACAGAGAATAAAGAAAGTAAGCATTGTAATTATTTGGCAGCTAATATTTTCTTTCATTTTCATTAGTTCTAGATTTTCCATCACTATTTTTCCAGTATATTATCATCAAAGAAAGCAAGTATGGAAATACATCAGGGCAGATATCAGCATGGTACCCCCAAGTTGCTGTGTGACCTCAGAATGGCTAGTGACACAAAGCCAATCTGATAATTAATTAATCCATAATGGCTTGTCAGAATCCAGCATTATGGTAATACCTTAATCCCTCCATGTTTCAACTGCCAATATTTTTCAACTGACCTTTGCAAAATTTTTTTTCCATGTACAAATTCATATCTAATGACAAGAACTTTCTGACATTAGACAAGGACAAATGGAATTTGTCTTATGTACTACACAAAAGCACAAATCAGTCAGGGCAAGAATATCAAATAAATAATACAGATAATGTAGAGATATTAGGGAAGAAAATTCTCTTTTTTATGAACATGTATGTGCTTACATTCATATTTGTATGCATGTCCACATGCTTGTGTGTGAGGATATGTGAGCATGAATATGGAAGACTGAAACTTAGAACTGGGTGTTTTCCTAGTATTTATTTATTTCATTATTTATTTAGACATGCTCATTTGCTGAACGTGAAGTTTTCCAGTTTCAGCCTGTCTAGCTACAGATTGTTAATGGGACCCTTCCTCCAGAACTGAAAATAGATACAGCTGCCTCATTATCCTGACTTTTCATAGGTTCTGCTGATCTGAACTCAGGTTCTCAAGTTGAACAGCAAGTGCTTTATATCAGTAATTCCTCTCCCAAGGCCTAGGTCTACTTTTTTTTTTAATTTAATTTAATTTTATTTTTTTAATTTACATTCCAAATCACTTCCCCTTTCCCGTTTCCTCCCTCCCCGAAAGTCCCATAAGCCCCCTTCCCTCCCTCTTTTCTCCGTTCAACCCCCTCTCATTACTCTGTCCTGGCGTTCCCCTACATCCAGTCTTTCCAGGACCAGGGGTCTCTCCTTCCATCTTTTTAGAAATCTATTGATATGCTGATTGTGTCTAGGGTATTCTGAGATTCTGGGTCAATATCCCCTTATCAGTGACTTCATACCATGTGTGATCTTTTGTGATTGGGTTACCTCACTAAGGATGATATTTTCAAGTTCTGACCATTTGCCTAGGAATTTCGTGAATTCATTGTTTTTAATTGCAGAGTAGTATTCCATTGTGTAGATATACCACATCTTCTGAATCCATTCCTCCGTTGAGGGACATCTGGGTTCTTTCCAGCTTCTGGCTATTATAAATAAGGCTGCTATGAATATAGTGGAGCATGTGTCCTTATTGCATGCAGGTAAAGTCTCTGGGTATATGCCCAGGAGTGGTATAGCCGGATCCTCCGGAAGTGTCATGCCCAGTTTTCTGAGGAGCCGCCAGACTGCTTTCCAGAGTGGTTGTACCAGCCTGCAATTCCACCAGCAGTGGAGGAGTGTTCCTCTTTCTCCACATCCTCGCCAACAACTGCTGTCTCCTGTGTTTTTGATCTTAGCCATCCTGACTGGTGTGAGATGGAATCTCAGGGTTGTTTTGATTTGCATTTCCCTAATGACTAAGGATGATGAACATCTCTTTAGGTGCTTCTCAGCCATTAGATATTCTTCAGGTGAGAACTCTTTGTGGAGCTCTGTACCCCATTTTTTAATAGGGTTACTTGCCTCTCTGGAGTTTAACTTCTTGAGTTCTTTGTATATCTTGGATATTAGCCCTCTGTCGGATGTAAGGTTGGTAAAGATCATTTCCCAGTTAGTTGGTTGCCGCTTTGTCTTTTTGACGGTGTCTTTTGCCTTGCAAAAACTTTGTAATTTAATGAGGTCCCATTTGTCTATTCTTGATCTTAGAGTATAAGCTATTGGAGTTCTGTTCAGGAAATTCTCCCCTGTGCCCATATGTTCAAGGTTCTTCCCTAGTTTCCCTTCTATTAGTTTCAGTGTGTCTGGTTTTATGTGGAGATCTTTGATCCACCCTTATCTCCTTGCACTAGGTCTACTTTTGATACACAGTGAGTTACATGAGGCACGGCATCATAGAGGGAGACACTCCTCAGCAAGGACTGAAAACCATTATAAACCTGATATTTAGTGCAAAGGAAACAAACTGTCCTATACATCTTGATACCCACGTCGATGTGAAAACATAGACCTGAAGTCACCTCATTCTACATTTAGCTGCCCAGAAACCATGGAACCTATAACATAATGTGAAACCTTCCTAATTCCAAATTTTGACTATCAATTTAAATGTCTGGATAGTTAATTGTAAAAGGACAAAAGGGAGGGATTTTCTAGAACATGGTCACAGCCACCATTGTTTCAAATCCCTGGCTACCATTTAGTCCCACATCTGTTTCCAAATTAAATAATGATTTCAAGATAACATGAACTTAAAAGACAGAATACACCTGATATTCTCTGGTGGTGTGTCATGTAGAAAACTGAGTCACTATGTTAGAGGATGGTCTTTATAAGGTCTTTCATATATTCTTCACTGGGAAGGAGATCCTATTAATGTTAACATAAATTCCCAATATCTGTGGTGTCTACACAAAGTAAGGAATAACATATTTGCTCTTTGGAAATGTACTTTATCATGACAAAGTACCCTACTATGATAATTTATGCTTTTCTGATGTCTCAATTTTGTTCATTTTTGTTCATTTTGCTGAATTTTTCTCAACATTTCTTGCCTGTTTTGTGGAGAGATTATGTGCATCTGGGATCATTTGAATTTTACTTAAAAACATATATGGCTGTGGTTTAGTCTGGCTAATTCATCCTCTCTTGAACAATACAGCCAACTTCCCAGCATCTTAATCATTTTCACTGCTTCCCCCTGGATTGTCTCCAGACTATCTGTATCCTTGAATCTGTACAGGTTGTGAGGAAGTATAATCTATGGAGGTAATTAAAACGAAAATTAAGTATTGCTAAGTTGTCTTCTGACAGTGATTATAAAAGTCTGTATTTCATAAAAATGATATAAAATGCAGTAATTTTTCACTGCCCTATACTTGCCCTCCACCTTTGGAGTTACAATATATTAGAAATAATTTCAAAATTTGAACTGGCTGTTGGTTACCATATAGTATCTGAGATGGGACTGGCAAGGAAAAAGAAAGGGTTGACAGATGGTAGATGAGCTTTTTGTCTATAATAGTCAGAGAAACTTACATGGAGAAAGAGAAACCATTCCAAATGTATGTTGGTGCTTTAATTTTTATAATTATATTTATTAAATTGTTTATTATTTGAAATGTGTATACAAGTTTTCAATGCATATTGATCATATACATCTCCCCATGGATTTATTTATCGTTTCCTCTTATATGCCCTTTCCAATTTCTTGTCTTTCTATTTTTAACACTTCAAGGACTTAAAAATGAGTGCTACTCAAATGCACATTGGTATGAAAATTATCCAATGAGGTGTGGCCTATGCTATAATGTGAAGCTTTCCACACTCTAAATTTTGACTACCAATTTAAATGTAAAGTCATGTCTAGATCTACAATGTGAAGTTACAAAAGGCAGCCACTGCTACAAATAGCAAGTCCTGAAAAAAGTGACCCTCTTTGCCTTTGAAACTATCAGCTACCAGTAGTTCTGCACTTGGGATGGGGCCTTTTCAGCTACTCTCCCATCTATTTTGGAATATCGACAGATTTAAACTTGTGCATATCTTGTACAGGCAAACAGATACCTTGTGTGTTCATGACTTCAGCAGTCTTCTTATGCCCAGTAGACACTATTTCAAAGCAGTCCAAATTTCTGATTTCTAAAGCTTTTCTAAAGACCATCCAACCATACTGTCCTTTAGTAATGTCCCTCAGACATATACTCTGGTCCTTCTATAATTAACAATTCTTGTTTTTCAAGGAATCTACATCTTTTTAAGAAGTAATAATAATAAAAAGAATCTGTGTTCCTACTTTTCACTGAAATTGTTTTTCTTGCAAGGATCACTCTGTGGATAAGAAAGGATCAAAGTTTGAATTAAAACTGTACTTTTACTCAGGAAATACAGTATCTTTTATCATGATTAGTGAATGAAAATGAAAACAGCTCAGTTCCTTCGGTATCTTGTCTTAATCCCAAGAGAGAACACCAGGAATGAAATAGCTGTCAAATTGTTGCAGGCAAAATTTTTAAAATTTGACCATTTTGGAACCCTAAGACATCTCTGAATTTTGTCCCAAGCTTAAAATCATTATAGTCTCCAACTCCCCTGTCAGAAACCAGTACATGAAGTGATAGGCCAATAATCACCAGAGATTGATTGGCGTATTGAAAAATAATTAAATTTAGTTATTAGCTAACATTTGTTGATAGGTATAAGCTCTCTATTTAACCATTCTAGTCTTAGATAAGTAATTTGATTTCTTGATGAAACAAATTAAACAGAACACCATCGATCTTTAAGTGAATACATTATTTATTAATTTTGTGGCTCCCTCCTAAAATCACTGGGTAAATCAATAGGCTTAAGATAATTGAGGAGACAGGGAAGAATTACGTAGAGTCAGGAATTTGAACAGACGGCTGAAGGAGTAGGGAATGAGGAACTAGTGGTATTCACTAGAAAATCCCAAATATCAGGAAAGCAAGCGGGTCCTAGGACCCAACTGGGATGCCATTAGCAGAAAAACCCAACAAAGGGGAGAAAGAACCTGTACAGAGACTATATCCAGTAGATAGGCATGGCCCACAGTTGAGGGATGGGGCCACCTACCCATCTCAAAATTATTAACCCAGAGTTGTTCCTGTCTAAAAGAAATGCAGGGACAAAGAGAGGAGCAGAGACTGAAGGAAAGGTCTTCCAGACACTGCCTCACCTAGAGATCCATATCATCTGCACACACCAAACCCAGACAATATTGATGATGCCAAGAAGTGCTTGCTGACAGGAGCCTGGTATAGTTGTCTCATGAGAGGCTCTGTGAGAGCCTGACCAATACAGATGAAGATACAGATACAATCTGAGCATGGGGACCCCAATAGAGGAGCCAGGACAAGAACTGAAGAAGCTGAAGGAGTTTGAAACCCATAGAAAGAGAAGATCCCCAGAGTTCCCAGGGACTAAACTACGAACCAAGGAGTACACATGGGGGTACCCACGGCTCCAGCTGCAAATGTAGCAGCGGATGGCCCTATCTGGCATCAGTGGGAGGGAGAGGAGGCCCTTGATCCTGTGGAAGACTTGATGCCCCAGTGTAGGGGAATGCTAGGTCTAGGACAGTGAGGTGGGAGTAGTTGGGTGGGTAAGAGACACCCTCATAGAAGCAGGTGGGAGGGGGATGGAATAAGAGGGTTGAGGAGGGGAAACAGGGAAGGGGAATAACATTTGAAATGTAAATAAATAAAATAACCACTAAAAATAAATAAATGAATAAATAAAGATAATTGTGTATCTTAAACATGAGGTTCACTTAGGTAACTTGGTGCTACATGAATAAAGGTATAATAAAATATCATGTTTCACATATATAAATATTTTGCAGAGTACAAGCATTTTTCTTGTTTAGTGAAAATGTTTTAGTTTGTGTATAATAAATCTTCCTAATTTGCAGTAAAATTGTTTAATAAAACTGCAACTTAAGATAACGTAATAATTTAAATGCTAAATTAAATGTTCTGTATATAAAATTTTTTATAAAAATAAAATTATATTACTTTGTAAAATGTATTAATTTTGATTCAATGATTTCCTTTTTTTTCTTTTCTATATTTTTTTTATTTATATTCTGAATGGTTTCCCCTTTCCCGGTTCCTCCTTCCCCGAAAGTCCCATAAGTCCTCTTCCCTCCCCCTGTTCCCCATGATTTCCTTTTTTTAAAGGTTAAGCTTTATTTTCATGTTAATAAACATATGAATGTCAATTGCATGTATACCAATGTTGGTGCAAGTGCCAATGGAAGCCGGAAGTGTATATCAATACTTCAGGCAGGATGGTATATGTCTTAAAAATATTTAAACTACATATATTCCTGAAATTCATATGGTACTTTTTCTTTTGTAGAGGTATGCCTTTAAACAACCTCACTAATTTTGCTAATATGTAATATATATTTCCTATTAACATAAAGCAAATAGGCACACAGCACATATTCTATCTTCATTCAAAACCTAAAATTAATGTAAACTATTGGCATAGAATTGGGATTAATACACTTAGCTGGCAGGGGAGATACTATGATGATGAAGGTGGTTTTCTCAGCGCAAGGTTTATCTTTTGTACTCCTGATGTGCTGACCCCTGTGATTCCCCCAAATGTAGGAAACAACACTGCATAATTTATGGTAGTAGGGGACTGTGTTTGTTCTCACCACTGAAGAGAGAGAGAGAGAGAGAGAGAGAGAGAGAGAGAGAGAGAGAGAGAGAGAGAAAGATAGAGAACTTTATATGATTATAATGTTGACCTGGAGAAATTGCTAAGTGGGTTCAGGAGATAAGTTTGAGCAAAAGCCAGTAGATAGCAAATGTGTCACAAGGCCAGCCATCTATGGGTAGAAGGTAGAGATTGAAGAATACTGGGAGCTTCCTTACTAGTTAGTCTGCTGCACATCAGCAACAGACAGAAACCCTGGCACAAACAAAGCAGTAAAAAAGGACCTACACTCAAGACTGTCCTCTTACTTCAGCAGGCAATATTGTATACATGCACATCAGTTCACATATATGTAAACAAACACACACACATACCCTAAATAAATTAAAATTCCAAAGCATCGGAAGTGTGGCTTTATTTATTTATTCATTGATTCATTGATTCATTCATTCATTCATTCATTCATTTATTAAACTTTAGTGTCACAATTAATCACATTTATGCGGGCACCATAAAGTTCTAAGATTTTATAATACAAAATAGTGGTGATCACCTTTCAGGGGCCTAGAAACTCAGAGAACTAAGCCTCGCAGCACAGCTGTGTCAGTTGAAACTGAGGTTGGAGGAAGAGAAACTGCTTGGAAAGGGGTCTTTTGGAATTGTTCTTCTGTGGGTATGGCTGAAAGAGTAAGGGGAAAAGTTAAATAATAACAAAACAAAGTGAGAACATCAGGATAGGAAAGCTTATTTAGGTTCATATAGGACAGAGAACTTATCCTTTCCTGGTGCACCATGATAAGCTTATAATAAAACAAGTAATAATGCATTATGTAGAATTGAAGGGCCCATGATAGAAACAATTATGTCCGTTACTCCCACCTCTCTGGGATATCCACACATTCATTGCAACCTAACAGACAAACAAGTAAGGCAGCTTCTGTTGGAATGCAAAGAAAAATCAGCCACCACAAATGCCTTTCAACTTTATTGTGGCAATTGATCACATTTATGAAGGCCCCATAAAGTTCTGAGCTTTTATAACACAAAATGTTGGTTATCACCATGCAAAGTGTCTATTGTCAACTCTTGGTGACAACTTTATTGCTGATGTAGGCCAATATTGTGCAGGGGATTCTCGTAGTCATATATTATTTGGAAGCAAAGCATCAGAGTGAGCTAGAGTATTACTGTATAAAATTTACTTTCCTATGAGCCCCAATAATTATATCAAACAGTTACAGAAATATGTGGGAACTACAAGACTTGTTAAGATGCCACAAAAGATACAGCCCTTTTTGTTGTTAGGGAGCTACAGTATTACTACCCAGATCTCAGAATTTATTTCTATAGTGTATACACACTAGACAGTCACAGATGACTGACAAAGACGAAGCTCCTGGGCTCACAGAAATCAGCAGAGCATGCTAGAAGGCTTTCTTCTAGTAGAAGAATATGGCCTTGTCCACCATCTAATTATGTAGCTAAAGTTTTACTGCAGGAATCAAAAGATAAGCATCCATACCATCATCCTCAAACTACAGTCTTTTCATTCTTTAACATCTATAATCTACCAAAGAGGACAAGCAAAAATGCATTGAATTTTTAAAGGAACTTAACACATGTGACACATTGGTCTTTATATAATTATGAGCAAAATGTTACAGTGGAGTCGTCTGAATATAGATCCTTAGTACAGGTGTAAATCCACACATAGAAAATGCTATACATGTGTTTACTTGATCTTTTGAATGATTTTTTAAAAAGGCATAAAGAAAAAAAAAACACTCTCCTTAAGAAATCAATAAAGAATCCACCTATGTAGTCCTGTGCTTCTTTATGCTCTATTGATCTGTAAACTTATTCTCACTATTGGATGAACTTTTCAAGAACTGTCTGCTTCATTAGGAAGAGCACTGATGCTTTCTGATTGTCCTGATAATTTTCCAGATCCATACCCTGACTGTGTCCCTACTTGTTTCATTGTGACCTTATATGACAGCCTGTCATCTTGGCTCTCTCTGTAACTAGACATTGACTTCTTAAAACATGTCTGGTATTTCAGCATTCTGCTGTCTGTCTCATGTCAAAAGTGATGACTCAATTCTGAAGATAGTAACACTAGCTTATAACTCAAAGAATATTATGCATTACTGAATTTTGATGAACTGTTGGTTTCAGCTTTAAATGCAATGGCAAACTATAAGTACAGTTTCAAGCCGAACTGTTCAGGTAAAGCAGAAATTTGTTAATTAGCAGGTCAAAGTCTCTGTTCACCTATGAATATTCTGCATCTTTTACAGTTCTTTTTCATATATTATTTAGAAGATTCTTTGTCATTTTATATTTGACAGTTTCATATATAGTGTGTTGCACTTTTCTTCACTACCTATCAACCTCTGCTATCCCCCTTCCTTTCCATCTACTCTCCTTCTTCCTAAATATTCCTTTAGAGAAGCTGTGATAATTTGTATATGCTTGGCCCATGCAGTGGCACTATTAGAAGATGTGGCCCTGTCGGAGTTGGTGTGTCACTGTGGGTGTGGTCTTTAAGACCCTCATCCTAGCTGCCTGGAAGTCAATATTGGCTAGCAGCATTCAGATGAAGATGTAGAACTCTCAGCTCCTCCTGCACCATGCCTGTCTGGATGCTGCCATGCTCTTGCCTTGATGACATTGGACTGAACCACTGAACCTGTAAGCCAGACCCAATTGAATGTTGTTTTTTATAAGAGTTGCCTTGGTCATGGTGTCTTTTCACAGCATTAAAACCCAAACTAAGACAGAAATCAAGGACATTCCCCTTTAGAAGAAACCATTAACAGCTAATATGTCTTCAGAAAGTGGTGAAACCTGTGGATATATCCTCTCTTCATAATGGAATGTCAAAGGCCCAATCTTGCACAGATATCCACAACTGCTGTGTGCTCATGATTGCAATACACCTGTCATGTTAATTATCATGCATTCTTAATATTTGACCACATATAAATCTCTGCATTAACTATTACTATGTTGCTCAATGACTACCCTTTTCTGACTTATAGCCACACTAGGCCAACATATAAAGGCAAACCCATTAGAATTAAACCAGAACTTTTCCATGGAGACTAAAAGTCAGGGGGCCTGGACAGATGTGCTGCAAACTCAAAGAGACCAAAGATACCAACACAGACTACTATATTCATTAAGACTTTCAATCACTAGAGATAGGAAAAAATATATTTGATAGTAAAGTCAAATTTGAACAGTATTTATCTACAAATTCAACCTTAGAGAAGATATTAAAAAGGAGAATTCCTTCCCAATGTGATTAACTATATCCAGGAAAACACTGGCAATAAATAATATCACACCAACAAAATCCAAAGAACGGACACACAAACACACATACACACACACACACACACACACACACAGAGAGAGAGAGAGAGAGAGAGAGAGAGAGAGAGAGAGAGAAAGACAGAGACAGAGACAGAAACAGAGAGACAGAGAGAGACAGAGAGAGAGAGACAGAGAGAGAGACACAGAGAGAGAGAGAATAAATATTTAACATGCCTTTTAAAACTTTTTTATCCTCTCTATTCATATTTTATGCTCTATTTATGATCACTGCTTGCTGCTGGCCCTAGGGCTTCTGTCCTCCTGTCAGTCTGATCTGTTTGACTCTCTTCCCTGGGTGAATTATCTCCTCCTCCTTTTTATAACGTCACACAATGAACTGTTTTGGTGAGTGCTATGAGCCAGATATTCTCTTTGGACTGACTTCAAGGTGTCTCTCCCAGTGGGATGTGCATTTGCCTCTTAAAAAGCACCCTGATGTGACTTTGTCATATTGTATTTACTTCTCTTTATATTAAGAGTTTTCTAACTACATGAATACCATGGGCTTATTTTTATGCTCAATATCTATATAAATGTATGAAATTATATGAGTTAGGGTAAAACACCTTTATCTTTACCAGGACAAGAAAAAGACAAGAAAGCATATGTATAATTGATACGTGATACTAGAGGGTGAGGGTTATTTTTTTTCCCCTAGGAACAACCTAGCATTGCTGAGGCATATAAGTTGCAACTACCCTATATTTGCAAGCGGATTGAGGCCTTAGTTATTAAGTCATATATTTGTCTTTATTTGTCTCCTGAGGTTAATTATCACTTCCTGTGTGCAGTTTTCATTCATACATTCTTTGCATTTTCCTGTACCATATTTACTTTACTCATGATCTCAGATATACATATAAACTTTATGTATTATCAATTATCCAATGTATCTCTTATGACCTTAGCCATTGTGCTCATTTTCATTCTGAAAATGTGCAATGCAAAGTGTCAATGGCAATGCCTAAGGAAGATTTTTAAACTCAGCCTTTCTAATTGAATCCAGTAATTTTAACGAAGCTGTTAAATCATTTAGCTAGGGTTTTAATATGGAAAAACAAAGTAATTAAGCTGAAAGAGGAGGAGGGTGACCCTGTAGGAGCACCAACAATCTCAGTTAAACTGAACCCCATGATCTCTCAGATACTAGAACACCGACCAGGCTGCATACACCAGCTGATATGAGGCCTATATATACAGCAAAGGACTGCTAGATCTGGATTTAGTCAGAGAAGAGGCACCTAACCCTCAAGATACTGGAGGCCCCAGGGGGTTTAGAGGTGAGGTGGGGTGGAGGTGAGGGGTCAGGTGGGTTGGGATGAGGGGTCGGGACATCCTCTTGGAGACAGAGGCACTGGGAGGAGGTATGGGATGTGGATCAGTCTGAGGGTGAACTGGGAGGGGAATAAAATCTGGAGTTTAAAGTAATAAATAAACAAATTAATTAATTAATTAATTAATTAATTAATTAAAAAATGATTTGGACTTGTTCTAGAGAGTCAGTTACTACTCACTGTTACCAAATCACTGAAGAGTCTCTAACTTCTCTTTTTAAAGACAGAGATGAAACCCAAAGTGGCATGTGTTATGGTAAAATGCCTCATCTCCACATCTTTCTTTGCAGGAGAGATTCTGGTTACAGCTTGGCTAGCAACAGATGGCATTATTTTAACACAGAGAATTGCTGAGTGAGGCACTGGCTCTCTCTAAAGAGAGCAGCAGCCTGTGCATCTTGGCTCATATGAGACCCTGGTGATTGGAATTCATAAACCCAGAGAGGAAAGAATACGGGTTTCCAGCCAGGTGTTTGAAATATCTGTAATGCCAGGCACGTTGCTAAAGGTTACCAAAGGCCCATGGAGAGAAAAATGACGAGAAAAGAAGATATTTTATTTTAAAAAATCTATTACAGTTGCAATCTTTATATCTCAGTAGTGTGAAAATGCTGGAATAAAATGATAAATAATGCATTGGGGTTGAGAAAATAATTTTCGCATGTTTAATTCCTTCTGTTGGGATTACCGACTCTACCTTTAGAATGTGCCAAGAATCTATCTCTCTCTTAATGATTACCATCTTCACTGATATTTTCTAAGAAACACTCATTTTCTATGAGTATTATTAGAAAAGCCCTCCAATGGTCTCCTTGCAATCACTAGTGTCAATATTCTGTTTTATTAACTTTTCCTTTACTGGATCTTTATTTTGGTTTAATTTTGATTCTATGTTACTAAAAATATAGAATACTATAAATAACTGCCATGTATTTTTTATAGTCTATAAGAATTATTAATACTTAATCTGTTACATATATTCTTTTTTTATTTTCTATATTTTTTATTTACATTCCAAATGATTTCCCCTTTCCCGTTTCCTCCCTCCCCAAAAGTCCCATAAGCCCCCTTCCCTCCCTCTGTTCCCCATTCAACCCCCTCTCACTTCTCTGTCCTGGTGTTCCCCTACATCCAGTCTTTCCAGGATCAGGGTTACATATATTCTAAGATTTTCCCTTTTTCCAAGTCTGCAACTAATTCTTAAAAACATTGAGACTAGGAACTTAGCTCATTTGGTAGAGTGCGAGCCAAGAATGTGTAAAGCTCTGAGTTTCAACCCTACTATTTCATAACCCCAGTGCATGCCTGTAATCAGCATTTGGAAGTGGAGGTAGAAGAATATGAAGTTTTGAAATCATCCTCATTAATATGGCATCAGAACTTAAACATATGGCTGTCCCTTGAGAGGCTCAGCCAGAGCCTTTCAGATACAGATGTGGATGCTTGCAGTCAACCATCAGACTGAGCACAGGGACCCCAATGGAGGAGTTAGAGGAAAGACTGAAGGAGCTGAATGGAAGAACAACAATATCAACCACCCAGACCCTACAGAGCTCCCAGGAACTAAGCCACCAACCAAAGAGTACACTCGGAGGGATCCATGGCTCCAGCTAAACATGTAGCAGAGAATTGCCTTATCTGGCATCAATGGGAGGTTGGGGGAGAGTTCCTTGGTCCTGTGGGAGGTTCAATGCCTTAGTGTAGAGGAATGCTAGAGCCATGAGGCGGGAGTGGGTGGAAGAATGGGGGAGTACCCTCATAAAAGCAGGGTTAAGGGGATGGGATAGGAGGTTTGCAGAGAGGAAACCGCGAAGGGGATAACATGTGAAATATAAATACATAAAATAACCAATAAAAAAATTTAAAAAATATCAATGAATTAAAATGGGTATTAAACCTCTATCATATTCAGGGTTGGTAAAGAACTTTTCCCAGTGAAGGAAACTAATATGGGTATAACATTTGAAATGTATATAAATAAAATAACCAATAATATAAAAGTTGAGGTCACTTCTAGTTTCCGTGTTCAAATCTTAGATGCAATTCCCAAGGATTTTAATAAAATGGGCATCATTATATTTTTCCTTAATAAAGAACTAATGGTTTTGTGTTTGCTCTAATTTGTTCTTAATAAAGAACTAAGATTTCTTTTGGGGGGGGAATAAATGAAGAAATGTCTACTCCACAAATCAGAAACTCGTGACAGATCAAAATAACTTAGCAAACAAAGTCTAACTTGATTTAATCAGTGAACTTTATCAAGATTATTACAGAAGATGGATAAGGTTTATTACAGATGCAAAAATGATTCAATGACAGCCATATCACCAAAAGGTCACCTACCTGTAGGTGGCACCTCATGAAGTGAGAGTGGGTTGAATGGGGAACAGGGGGAGGGAAGGGGGTTTATGGGACTTTCGGGGAAGGAGGAAACAGGAAAGGGGAAATCATTTGGAATGTAAATAAAAAAATATATAGAAAAAAATGAAAGCTGGAATTCTCGAGCCTAGGGCATGACTTTCACGCAGCTGGACAAGTCAGAGAGTGTTTGTTTCTAGGCAGCTTAGCTGATCTGCCTCATACCCAGCATTTATTGCTTACACAGTCGTGATGAAGGAAATACCATGTGCTTTTTAATCAGAGAATTTCTGAGACTCCTAAGTAGTTCAGGGGAACTCCTTCAGAATTTCCTAAGTCTTAAACTATAAAAGCAGGAGAAAATTGCCACACAACAAATATTCTATAAAGCAGTCATTTAGAACTCAACTTATATCTCTGATGTTATATTTCATATTTCCATTTGGTAGTTCATTTAGTATTAAAGAAAAGAAACAATATAACTTCCTGAAGGAAGCAATAATGGATCTATTTGATAACTGTAAAGAAAAATACTGAAAAATTATTATTTTATAAAAGTTAAATACATAACCAGCAAAATTTGGTTGCACAATTTCTAGGATTTTTTTTTTTTTGGTTTTTTCTAAGTGTGATTGCCATAATCTGTGCCTTCTACAAATGTTTCAGCTATCACAATTGACTTTTAGTTTATAAAGCATCAAAAATAATTTGTATGTTAAAGTATTTACTGTAAAAAGATAGGATTCATAGAGGAATTAATAAGGGTTTTTTTTGATATTTAATCTTGTGCATATGGTTTTTCAGGACAAGTCATTTGTAACCAAAGACATTTAGTTCCAGTAATTACAGCAAAAATAAACAGACATTTATCGATTACTTCAGTCTCTGAACACCAGTGCCAATAGAAGTTTATTACAGTTTCTTAATGCACAATTCCTCTAAACAAGGTCTCTTTGCCCTCACTCCTCAAACTGCATAGTGAATTTCATGACAGCAAAAGTGAGAATTAACCTTAACTTTGATCTTATTGAATACCTGTGAGATTTTGAAAGCTACTACACAAATTACACAATCCTCATTAATTTCCTTCTTTATACAAATGCACTAATATTAATAGTCTAATGTATGAACTTAAACTTACAAAGCAGAGACTGATGACTTGCATGATGTGATATTAAAACTTTTGGGTTTTAAACTTTTGTACTGTACATATCTGGAATATTAAATCTCACTGTTTCATACTGTGATCTCCTTCAGCTTCAAAAAAGTAAAATGTATCACAGAAAGAAGGAAGATTTAATTAAAGCAACATATTCCTTTAAAAGCAAAGAACTAAATTAAAATTGATATATTCATTGAAATTATATTTCCTCAACTGAAAAAATAGCTGAAATTAAATGTTTAATCAATTCAACATGCTAAGAATAAAGCATGGTCCAAGTGGACAAGAATGCAATCACAAATTTGATGAACAAAATTTAATAGGACAAAAATATTTAACAAAAAGTGCTCAATGAAATTATGCAAATACATTTATTCTAAGAAATAATTCAATGTTCAATATAGTCAACTACATTCACTAACATTATAGTATGTCCATAAGATTTTCAAAAATATGAACAAATTAATAACACATTTTGAGATCTCAACACACCGAAGATTGTTTTAGAATTTAGCATGAGCTTCTTGGAAAGAATTTGACATTAAAGATTAAAATACTGAAAATTTCCAAGTCTTTTACTCAAAACTTTACATTTAAGAATATTCAATAAGCATAAAGTTTTAAAAGTTCCTAGTATATATTGAAATGGAAGTTAATAATAGTCTTATTTATACAAAGCTGTAAAATCTAAAATTTGAATACTATACAGTCACATTATGGTATTATTTAGCTTTTTATTTTATTTGCTAAGTTTTATCTTATGCTTTCTATAATATTTATAAAACTTCAAAATATTTTTAAAAATGTGAACAGAATGCTACAAATACCCCAAACAAAACAAAGACAAAAGAAATTGAATAAATATTTGTTCATAAAAATAAAAATACTATAACAATATCAGTGAGAATGTGGTCAAAAGGCACACCAGTAAAGAAATGAATTACAAGAGGTTGTAAATCAATTCTTAGTTCTACTTCTGTTGAGAACAATAAATAAAACTCAAAGATTTTGTGTTACCTGGAAGATTTGTAAAATTAAAGTATATGAAATGAATGGTGGTTTATTCCTTAGAAAGTTCGAAGTCGTTAAGATTAACAAGAAATAGAGAGGTTGCTCTAGATCATTTGAAGAGTTATCTCCAGCAAGTAAAAGGCAATGTCTGTGCCTACATGGTCTGTGTAATCCAACATTTCCATTGTTGTCACAGTGGAAGAGGAGTGGAGAACATGACCATTGTTCAGTCCACAAAGTTGGGTGCTATGGCAGTCCACATCTGGACTGCCAGGTCTTTAAGATTTCTTGAGGGTTAATGGCCTTAGATATCAGAAAGTCAAAGAAGTTGGGTTCTGATGTCAGCAGAAGATTTCAGTATCCATTGCTGAAGTAGCTGAGTCACAGGAACAGGGTATAAGAAATTCAAAAACATCTTTCTTAGATCTTTCCAGGTGGCCGCTGGAAGGAGCTGTCCACATCTATAGGCACCTATTACTTGGTTCAAAGTAGAATATGGTGATCTAGAGATGTGATCGTTTTTTTGGTTTTTTTTTTTTTTTTTTGTATTTTTTAAGTTTTTTTTTGTTTTTGTTTTTGTATTTTTTATTTACATTCAAAATCATTTCCCCTTTACAGCATTAGCTGATGTCATCAAACTGTTGATTCAATTCATGGAGTCCAGTAGTCCACTTTTACCCTGTTCTATTCCTTTCCTACATAGCACTTAAAATGTGTATCAGAAGTCCCACAGCAGGGCTGGCGCGTCGATTACTGCAGACCTGCCCAGCTCTTGGAGCAGGTTACACACAAACTGCCTGAGGCCCAAGCGATATTATGCCTGTCTGTCTCTGAGCCTGGCGGTCCCAACCACCTGGACACTGGAGCAAAGACTGCGGAGTGCACTCTGCACTCTCGGCAGCGCAGGTTACCCTGTAGGGGGGATAGCCCACAGCAGAGCTGGCACCCAGATGACCACAGCGCTGTCCAGTTCTTGGGAGCAGATGGAAGCCCCAACAGGCCGTGTCCCAAGCGATGTTATATTGGGAAGAACCTGGATATCTGTCTCCTCAGTGCGATAGATCCCAGAACAGAGGTCGCCCAATTGAAACTAATAGAAAGGAAACTAGGGAAGAACCTTGAACATATGGGCACAGGGGAGAATTTCCTGAACAGAACTCCAATAGCTTATGCTCTAAGATCAAGAATTGACAAATGGGACCTCATTAAATTACAAAGATTTGCAAGGAAAAAGACACTGTCAAAAAGACAAAGCGGCAACCAACTAACTGGGAAATGATCTTTACCAACCCTACATCCGACAGAGGGCTAATATCCAATATATACAAAGAACTCAAGAAGTTAAACTCCAGAGAGGTAAGTAACCCTATTAAAAATGGGGTACAGAGCTAAACAAAGAGTTCTCACCTGAAGAATATCTAATGGCTGAGAAGCACCTAAAGAGATGTTCATCATCCTTAGTCATTACGGAAATGCAAATCAAAACAACCCTGAGATTCCATCTCACACCATTCAGAATGGCTAAGATCAAAAACACAGGAGACACCAGTTGTTGGCAAGAATGTGGAGAAAAAGGAACATTCCTCCACTGCTGGTGGGATTGCAAGCTGGTACAACCACTCTGGAAAGCTGTCTGGCGGTTCCTCAGAAAACTGGGCATGACACTCCCGGAGGATCCGGCTATACCACTCCTGGGCATATACCCAGAGGCTTTACCTGCATGCAATAAAGACACATGCTCCACTATGTTCATAGAAGCCTTATTTATAATAATCAGAAGCTGGAAAGAACCCAGATGTCCCTCAACGGAGGAATGGATTCAGAAGATGTGGTATATCTACACAATGGAATACTACTCTGCAATTAAAAACAATGAATTCACGAAATTCCTAGGCAAATGGTCAGAACTTGAAAATATCATCCTTAGTGAGGTAACCCAATCACAAAAGAACACACATGGTATGCAGTCACTGATAAGGGGATATTAACCCAGAATCTCGGAATACCCTAGACACAATTCGCATATCAATAGATTTCCAAGAAGATGGAAGGAGAGACCTCTGGTCCTGGAAAGACTGGATGTAGGGGAATGCCAGGACAGAGAAGCGAGAGGTGGTTGAATGGGGAAAAGAGGGAGGGAAGGGGGCTTATGGGACTTTCGGGGAAGGAGGAAACGGGAAAGGGGAAATGATTTTGAATGTAAATAAAAAAAAAGTTAGAAAATAAAAAGAAATGTGTATCAGATTAGATTAGGCCTTAGCTGTAAATCTTCTAATAGTCTTTTATCATGGAAAGTAAAAATATTTCAACTCATTACCTGCAAAATTCCAGCATACCATTCAGACTTCTCTCTCCTTATCTACTTATCATTTATCAGTCAGAAGACTGTGATTTCCCTTCTGTCATTTGAATTTAAGTGACTGATTCCCATCTCAGGACTTCTGTACAGGTTGTTCTTCCTGATTTAACATTTCTTTCTTGTCCCACATTTTCACATATTTCCTGCTCATCAGTCAGATCAGTAGAGATGTCCCCTTCTCATTTGCTGCTAGCCTAAATCATTGCTCAAGCTCTCAGTGTATGTCCAAACTTAGTGTATGTCCAATATTATTCAATAACTGTCACTGCCTAGGCAAAGACAGATTCAAATCTATCTCTGAATGATCTGGTTAAAAAATGTGTGTGTGTGTGTGTGTGTGTGTGTGTGTGAGAGAGAGAGAGAGAGAGAGAGAGAGAGGAAACAAAGCTTATGATTATACATAAATCATATACATGCACATGTGTGCATGTGTGTGTATGCTCATGTGCATGTGCATGTGTGTGTGTGCATGTGTGTGTAAAAGAGAGAGAGAGAGAGAGAGAGAGAGGAAACAAAGCATATGATTATGCATAAATCATATACATGCACATGTGTGCATGTGTGTGTATGCTCATGTGCATGTGCATGTGTGTGTGTGCATGTGTGTGTAAAAGAGAGAGAGAGAGAGAGAGAGAGAGAAAGAGAGAGAGACAGACAGAGAGAGAGACAGAGAGACAGAAAGACAGAGAGAAACAGAGAGAGAGAGAGACAGAGGTGGGGGCGATCTAAATTAGTTAAGGTACATGAAGGTAAAAATACATCTTTTTTCAAATACATTTTTGGAGGGTAAAAGACAGTAGATTTAAAATGGGCATGGTGGAAGTATGTATACCATAATTTTAGTAATTTATCTCTCCATGGCAAGCTAGGTGATGAATGTTGCTCAAAAACAATTGTGAATAAATTTTTTTGACAGGCAGATTTTATTTAAAATTTCACTGTCATGTCAAAATTTCATTCACTTTCATGATAAGAGGTCTAAAGAGCACTGAAACAACTTCTCATGTGGAGAAGTTTGGACTAAACACCATCTATAATCATGCAAATAGAATTTTACATGTACAAATAAACAGAAATGCAAAATCAAGGAGCAAAGTTGGAGGAAAGGGCATGAAACTATAATTACAAGAAGCATAATGAAGCATAGTTTCTGGTTTTGCAAGTTGTCAGAGGTGTTGCAGAAGGACATCTTGGTGTATGGACTGGTAAAGATAGCAAGTTTAGGGACTTGCCTGACTTAGAATTGTCTTGAAAGTAAGATTTGCAAAGATATGACAGCCAGTGTTCGACCTTAGAGAAGCCCAAGCTGCAGAGAATACTTACTAATATATATACTTCATTCCCCCATGAAGTTACAAATCAGCTCTTAGCTCACAGATATTTAAAAATAAATTTATAATAAATAGCATATTATGTCAGTGATGACACTATGTCTCACCCCTTAATACTGAAACATTATTCTTCAACAAATATTTGTGTGGAACCCATTTGAATAGCAGACATTTGGTATGCATGTACACAGAGGCTATATTTAAATAGCAATAAATGAATATTTAAACTTTAATACATATTTAAAAACAAAGCAGGTGTGAGTGGAGAAGAAACTAGTCAGTAAAATGTGGAAGTCTACCCTAATATAACTTGATCTGTTTGAGGTTTTGCTTTATATTTAACTTGTGGAGTTTTTTATTGGTTGTTCTATTTAGCTACATTTCAAATGTTATCCCCTATCCTGGTTTCTCCTCTGCAAAACACCCTATCCTATCATCCTCCTCTTGCTTCTATGTGGGTGCTCATCCTGCCATTCACCCTCTCTTGCCTCACCACCCTAGCATTCCCCTATGATGGGGCATCAAGGCTCCACAGGATCAAGGACCTCCCCTATGACTGATGCTGGATAGGCTATCCTCTGCTACATATGCAGCTAGAGCCATGGGTCCCTCCATGTGTGTGTAATCTTTGGTTTATGGTTTAGTCCCCGGGAGCTCTGGTGGATCTGGTTCATTAATATTGTTGTTCTTCCTGTGCGGTTGCAAACGCCTTTCCTTCCTTCAGTCCATCCCCTAACTCCTCTATTAGGGGTCCCAGTGCTCAGTCTGATTGTTTAACTGTGAGCATACACATTTGTAATGGTCAGGTTCTGCCAGAGCCTCTTAGGAGACAGCTATATCAGGCTCCTGTCAGCAATCACTTCTTGGCATCAGCAATACTGTCTAGGTTTGGTTTCTGTAGATGGGTTGGATCCCTATGTGGGGCAATCTCTGTGTGGCCTTTCTGTCAGTCTCTGCTCCACTTTTCGTCCTTGCATTTCTTTTAGATAGGAGCAATTCTGGGTTAATATTTTTGAGATGGATAGGTGGTCCTATCTCTAAACCGGGGGTTGTAACTAAGCACTGGATATGGTCTCTACTGATTCTATCTCCTCCCCTTTGTTCGGTATTTTAGCTAAAGTTATCACTACTGTGTCTTGGGAACCTTTTGCATCCCTGGCATCTGGGACTTTCTGGTGGCTACAAACCTTGGTTCATTTTCCTGACTCTCTGTACCTTTGATGCTGCCCCTCTTTTCCCTCCTCCTCCCTCTTTCCCTCCCAGGTCCTTCCCTTCCTCTACCTCCCCTCATTATTTTGTTTTCCCTGTGTAGGACTGAAGCATCCACACTTTTGTCTTCCTTCTTCTTGAGTTTCATTTGGTCTGTGAGTTGTATCGTGGGTATCCTGAGCTTTTTGCCTAATATCCACTTATCAGGGATTACTATCAAGAAAACAATGTTTCTAAAGGTCCAAGTTATGACATGCAAGATGACTCAAAACATAGGATCATAGGTTGTACAGATAAAAGAACAATGTCCTGAGTTTGATTCCTGGAGCTCATGGTGGAAGAAGAGAAACAGTTCCTGAATGTTTCCCTTTGATGACAGGTACATACCAGCATCATGACATACCTGTGCCTGCCTGTACTCACAAACACATCATGCAAACATTCTCAATGATAAAAGGTTAGGGCAAAATGCGTGTCACCCCTATCTAGTTGATTTTCCCAGACACTCCCCATCCCATGCAATGCAAATTAGAAAACACTTATCTTTACCAACAAGGCCCATCTTTGCTTTTTCATCTCTCCACTCTAGTTATTAAATATTTCAAAGTTGCATTTTTCTTGCTCATTCAAAGAGAATTATGTTCAACTCTGATTGTGTCTGTCAATTCCCAATTTCCCTTGTCACTTCTTTCCTGCTTTAAAAATACCTCATTCAGGAGTGGATGATGACTTGGCAGTTCAGAGAGCCTGCTGTTCCTGCAGAGGATCTGAGCTTGTTGCTTGGCACCCACGCTAGAAAGTACTTCCCTTTCTGTAGCTCCAGTCCTCTGCAGACACCAGTCTTATGATCACATCCCTATGCACGCCCACATCTGCACGCATATAATAGAAAGTACAATAATTTTTTAAATTAGCTTTTAGACTCATCTTTAAACTTTACAGCAGAGAATTTTAAGACATCTCCAAGTGAATGTAGGAATCAATTACTTTTATTTTTTTGTTCCTCCTTTGATGAAATAGTAACAAAATTAACAACTGGTTATTTCTTATCTATCACATAACCTCATTTTAACATAAACAGGGATCTTCATGATAAATATTTTTCTTAACTAAATTTTTCTTCATAATATTGAACTGTTTTATTCTTCATTATTTGGCTACATTTGTCTCTAGGACTATAAACTCAAGGCTGAGAACTCTGACCATAAGATCTTTGAATATATATGAGTTTAAAAGAACATTTGATATTTGAAGGCACCTAATTAGTATTTGCTGAATGAGTCAAAAATATTAGTGACTGAATTAATAAACAAATGAGAAAATAACTTCACTTAATGACTTTCTAGAAATTAAATGGCTTTTGAAGTAATACAAGTTACATGAGTAACACACACATCTTGGTTTTTGGTGTGGCTTCACCATGAAATTTGGTCCAATGTCAAGTGAAGAAATAAGCTACAGAGTTTGTTTCATTGACTAAGCAGTTTGTGAGCCAAAAGAAATCAGATGTGACCATTTAGAAGGGTATTTAGTTTGCAAAGGCCATGAGGGTGGTGGATAGAAGCTATGAAATCAGTCTTTTCAAAGAATACAGAAGGGGTTTAGCAAGTGGCAATTACATAGCTGGCTGTGTTCCTCCAGTTTGTCATTGTCATCAGAGAAGTTGCCAAACCACAGCTCTATCCCAGGAAGAAATTAAGTATAATTTGGTTAACTAAAAACACTCAATATCTACATTGCTTAGAGACCTGTCTATATCTCAAGTTAAAATCCCAAGTCAATGACAGTTAAACAATAAATTAACAAATGTTATTATTAGCTGTCTCAGTGAAATAAAACATAAATTATGCTGTATATTCAGCAGTAAAGATAAGAATGCTTGCAGTACTATATTTATGCAGCTACTATCAATAATAAAAATGTAGAAAAAGGAGATTACTTTAAGTAAACTTTAAAAATATAGATGTATAAAAATTTGAAAATACATTATATGAAAATACATTATCTTATAGAACAGAAAGAGATTGACTTTAATGAAAAAGTAGAAGGCTTTTAAATCCGGTATTTCTCTTGTGTACCCTTTTATTTTATTTTATTTTTTCAATTTCTATGGTTTAATGGTTTTTTTTTTTTTATAAATACAACTATCTAGGGAAAAAGAAAATTGTGCAAGTGGTACTACCTCATGTCCTTGTATTTGAAGCATCCACAGTTGGATTTCCATCTTGAGAGACCTGTTATTAATGGGAGATGTCTGCTTGATCAAGGAATTCTTGAGCAAAATATATTCACTGTGAAGAAGTTCTAGAAAAGAGTAGACCTGGTCCTCTGGAACCATTTCTCTATTGAAGGCACAGAGTCGGAAAATGTATCTCTCTTCGGTAGGCTTTCTAATACAACAAAACACCATGGCCAAAATGCAAGTTGGGAGGAACAGCTTACACTTCTACATTGCTGTTCATCACCAAAGGAAGTCAAGGCAGAAACTCAAACAGATCAGGAACCTCAAGGTAGGAGCTGATGCAGAGCCTGTGGAGGGGACGTCACTTATTAGATTGCTTCCTCTGGCTTGCTCAGCCTACTTTTCTTCTTTGATGTTGTTGGTTTGTTTTTTTTGGGGGGGGTGGCTGGTTTTCTTTTGAATTTCTTTTTTATTATTATTACATTTACTTTTTATTAGATATTTTCTTTATTTATATTTCAAATGTTATCTCCTTTCCTCATTTCCCCTCCAAAAAACCCCTACCCTGTTCCCACTCCCCCTTGTTTTCTTACTTTTTAAAAATTTGGTGTTAATGATTTCACATCCATCTCCTAGTCCCTTTTGACTTTCTCTCCAAGCTTTATGTACTGACTTTTTTTAATGTCAGAACATATTTAGTCCTTCCTGTATGTGCATGAGTACAGGACCAGTGACTGGAAATGGATAATCTTTTAGAGGTTTCATTACTGTGGAAATCTGAATCTCTTTTTCACACCAGCCATCAATTGTCAATAACTCTCAAGAGTGTAATTTCATTATAGTGGAATTTCCCCATTCATGTTTAGACTCTGTCTGTCTTGATCTTATACAGTCTGTGTATATAATCACAGGGATATGAGTTCACTTTTATATTAAGACTTTCATGTTCTAAAGATACTATTTCACTTCAGTCATCCACTAATTCTGGCTCCTACAGTTTTTCTGCTTTCTTGTTTTGAAAGGAAGGATGTGTTTACTGTTAAAACAACAGTAGTTTCTTTCCTAAGGTCTATCTTTGATCAGCCCAATCCACGTTTGTGTCCCAGTAAAATGGTACTAGACTTGAATTTTATTTTATGGAACTGTAATAGCCACTTTAAAGAGCTAGTAGTAGTAGTAGTAGTAGTAGTAGCAGCAGTAGTAGTGGTGGTGGTGGTAGTAGTAGTAGTAGTAGTTGTAGTAGTAGTAGTAGTAGTAGTAATAGTAGTAGTAGTAGTAGTAGCAGTTGTTGTTGTTGTCTTCTTTTGAATTGTTTTGTGATGGGGTCTCTCTATGTACATCTGCCTGTCTTCAAACTTGCTGTGTAGATCAGGTTTGCCTTGTACTCACAGATATCCACTTGACTCTTCCTTCAAAGTTGTGGGTTTAAGGGCATGTGGCACTATAAGTGGTTTAAAGTGTTCTACTTAACCAGCATAAATAAGAACCACAATCTGATAAATACTATATTTCTTGACTTATACTATGTTTTCTTTTTATCTTAATTAAAATCTTTATAGCTTTTGTGATGGAGAAGTCCCAAAAAGTAATGTATTCTCCTTTCTAGTGGTTCTTAAAAAAGGATGGTGTGTTGTGGTTCTCTGCCTCCTTTCACTGCTGGATGAAGCCTCTAAGCAGACACTTATATTAGGTACCTGTCTGCAAGCATAGCACAGTATCATTGATAGTATTAGCGATTGGGTCTCTCACATGTTATGGATCACATATTGGACATTCACTGGATGGTTATTTCTTCAGTGTCTGCTCCATCTTTATCCCTGCACATTTTGTAGGCAAGATAATTTTGAGTTCAACGTTTTGTGGGTAGATTGATGTTCCTTTCTCTCATTTGGAAATCTTTCCTGGCTATAAGATATGGCCACTTCAATCTCTATATCCCTCTTTTGTAGTAAACTAAGCTAGGGTCATCCCACAGATTTCCAGTAGACTCTCCCATCCCAGAACTCCAGATAGTCACCAGAGATTCTCTTTCCCCTGAACTTCTATTCTCAGTCATAGCTCTCTCTCAGTCCCCCTCTCCACACCTGATCCTTCCCCTACTCCCTTCCTCACCTCCTTTTCTACCTAGTTCCCTCTATCCATCCATCCCCAATACTATTTAGTTTCCACTTCTGAGTGAGATTTGTTCATTCTCCCTTGGGCCCTCCTTATCATCATGTTGCTTTGGGTCTGTGAATTTTAGCATGGAAGTCCTGTACTTTATGGCTAATGTCCCATTATAAATGAGTACATGTCATATGTGCCTTATAGCTCTGAATTACCTCACTCAGTATGATATTCCCATGTTCCATCCATTTGACTGCCAAATTCATGATGTCTCTTTTTAATAGCTGAATAGTATTCCATTTTATAGATGTACCACATTTTTTTAATCAGTTCTTCTGTTGAGGGACATCTAGGTTGTTTCCAGTTTCTGGTTATTATGAATAAAGCTGTTATGATAATAGTTGAACAAGTATCCATGTGTATAAGTGGGCATATTTGAGGTATACATCCAGGAGTGGCATAGCTGGGCCTTGAGGTAAAACTATTTCTAGTTTTCTGAGAAACAGTCATATTGATTTCCAAAGTGGTGGTACAAGTTTGTATTCTCACCAGCAAAGGAGGAGTGTTACCCTTTCTCCGCATCCTCACCAGCATGTGCTTTCACTTGAGTTTTTGATCTTAGCCATTTTGACCTGTGTAGGATGGACTCTCAGAGTGGTTTTGATTTGCACTTCCCTGATGAATAAGGAATTTGAGCATTTCTTTAGTGCCTCTCAGCCATTTGAAATTCTTTTGCTGAGAATTCTGTTTAGCTCTGCACCCCATAATTTAATTAGGTTGTTTGGATTGTTGGTGTCTAATTTCTTGAGTTCTTTATAAATTTTGGATATTACCAATCTGTAGGATATAGGACTAGTGGAGATCCTTCCCCAATCTGGAGGCTGTCATTTTGTATTAATGACATTGTCCTTTGCCTTACAAAATTTTTTAAGTTCCATGAGGTCCCATCTATCAATTGTTGATCTTAGAGCCTAAGCCATTGGTGGCCTGTTCAGATTGATGTTTTTTTTGTACTAATAAGTTCAAGGCTATTACCCACTTTCTGTTCTATTAGATTTAGTGTACCCAGTTTTAGGTTGAGGACTTTTATCTTAGATCCCATACATATTTGTAGCAAATGTGCAACTTGGTCTTCATGAGGGTCTCCTAATAAATGGTGAAGGGGTTGTCTAGGTCTCTGTTCCCTGCCATTGGATTCCCATGTCACCACATTTGGACTGCCTGGTTGGGCCTCAATGAGAGAGGATGTGCAGACCTTCTGGGACTAGATAACCCAAAGTGGGGTGGTATCCAAGGTAGGCTTCCTTCTCTACAAAGAATGGTAGGCAATCCAGAGTAGGATTTGTAAAGGTGGGACTGGGAAGACAGGAGGGATTGTGGCTGTGGTTGAAATGTAATGTGAATTAAAAACATAAATTCTATTATTAGTAGTCTTCTTATTTATTCATTTATATATTTTAACTGGTTCCTGAAAAAATGAAGTGGTCTAAGCAAACATAAAATATGCCATGCATGGTCATTTATGTTCTCAATCCCAACTATTATGAGGGTAAAACATGAGTTGATGGAATTTTGAGGCCAGCTGGAGTATATAGTGAGTTCTAGTTCTGCCTGAGCTACATAATCAGGTGTAGAAAGGAAGAAAGAAAGAAAGAAAGAAAGAAAGAAAGAAAGAAAGAAAGAAAGAAAGAAAGAAAGGAAGGAAGGAAGGAAGGAAGAAAGAAAGAAAGAAAGAAAGAAAGAAAGAAAGAAAGAAAGAAAGAAAGAAAGGATGATAGGTAGGTTGGTTTGCCACAGGGCATGGCTGCTAGGGGAGGGAGGTGTGACACAGGAGTTGACTACACTTACCCCAAGGCAAGCAAGCGTGGGGCTACAAAGAAGCCCCAGAACACTACTTGAAAGTACAGTATGAGGTGCAGGACAGCTTAAGCTGGTTCAGGGGTCCCAAAGCCTGCCATGAGGCAGGAGCCATCTGGTTCTCAGGCTCTTGGGCATTCAGGCACCACTGGAAGCCACAGAAAAACTGAGAATGGAGTGGGGGTCTGCACCATAGACTATATGGTGGTTCTATAGGCAAAGACCTTCCCCATGGTTCCTCATGGTGGATCCCGATGAAAAGAGACAGTCCATGGTTCTGAATTTTTTATTGCCATGTCAGAAAATAGATGTGTAAAACCAAAACCCACTTCTCAGGGTGGCCCTGAGATTAAAAACATTTTGCAGGGAGGACAGTGTGGGAAGAAAAGCTTATTGGCTAAGCCCTTCAGGCCTCTATTTATGTACCTCATTAAAATGGAGATTTGTCTTAATCCTACCTGACCACAGATTACATCCTCTACTCCTGGAGGGGCTTGGGGCATTTCCCTTACATGACTGATGGCCACAAAACTATGGGAGACTGCGGCTAGTGACAGGGGCTTGGTGCCTGGGAGCACGTAGAGTTCCTACTGTCCCTTCAGGGTCTCTGGGACTTCTAGTCATAGATCAGACAGGAACCATGCTATCTTTCATGGTCCCACAGAGAACCAATTAAAATCCTGAGTTTTAGAATAAATGAAGTATGTACATAGATTTTTGCTGAGATCAAATGTCAAGACCACTTTGACATCACAGGGCAAACCAAGACAGGTGCAAGGGGATATTGAAGTAGGAATTTCTTGTTTTGTTGGAGAGTCAGTTGTGTCATCTGATGTTTTTCTAGAAACTGTCTTATGAAAGCATGTTTTGCTGAAACAGACATGTATTTTTCAGGAAGTTGCCTAGCAAAAGGGCATGTGAAGTTTTGATGGGTTGGAGGTTAGAAAATCACATGTTTGGGAAGAGTATAAGTATAACCAAACAGACAGTAGATGATGCTCTTTCATTAGTTCACCTTGCAACTCTTTGCTAGTTATCAGTGGGCTTCACTGACACTGATGCTGGTCTTCACTGATGGTACTTGTACACTGGTTCACCTTGCTTTTTTGCTAATCTTCACTTGTTATGACTGTAAGGAGAAATCCACCAAAGAACTTCTTATGGTACTCTGGCTGTTTCTTGCTACTTCTGGAGAATCATTGCCGCATTGAGGTTCTTTGGATTAATGTTTGCTGTTTGCTAAGTAGCGTGGACTGCCGCTGCTGATTCATGTTTGGTGTCTTGCTAGTGTTCAAACTCCTGTCAGTGAAGACTGGAAGTACCCCAAAGAACTATTTCTAAATAGATCCACACTCCAGGTTTCCTATTACTTTTCTTTTCCTCTGCCTCTGGTGGATGATGGGCTAGAAGGGAGGTTAAAGCTTTAAAGGACCATAATTAAAAATAGGTTTTGAAGAACCTATACCTACAAAAGGGTGGTGTTTGCAACTGGGGTCAAAATATACTCATTTTTGCAATTTAACACTCTTGTTATTCTGGAGCCAAAAGCTACAGACTTCTGGAAATTTAACTCTTATTGATAGCATTACAGGATTAAGAAAAAAGATTAGTTACTTGGGCTCTTTTCACTTTGGCTCAAAGGCTTCTTTTTGTCCAGGCCTGAGGCTGCTGGCCAACTCAGAAGCTCCAAGTTCATTAACTCTTTGTGAGACAGATATAAAACAAAATAAAAGAAGATGGTCAGAAACATACACACACACACCATATGCACGCTCAAATATACACATGTGCACACAAAATGCACATATGAAAACATGCGTGTACACACACACAAACTCTCCCTCTTCCTCTCCCTTTCCCTATCCCTCTCTGTCTCTCTGTCTCTTTCTCTGTCTCTGTCTCTGGATCTCTCTCTCTCTCTCTCTCTCTCTCTCTCTCTCTCTATATATATATATATATATATATATATATATATATATATATATATATAAATATATCTTCCTGGATCTGACCACTGCTTCATCAATTTCACAAAAGCACATACATACTTATACACATACAGATATCCATACATACGTATGTACATGCAAATAGACAGACAGACATATATACCTTTGGTGATGGAGCACAACCACAACAGACACACTTTCTTATTTTTTCTTTCTTATTATTTTATTTATTTACATTTCAAATGTTGTCTTTCTTCCTGGTTTCCCCTCCATGAGCTCCCCGGCATCCTCTCTCCCCTTAGCCTCTAGGAGGGTTCTTCTCCACCCACTCACCCACTCTCACCTCAACCCTCTAGCATTGCACTTCTCTGGGGCATCAAGCCTCCACAGATGAAGTATATTCCCTCCCAATGAGGACTGACAAGGCATTACACAGCTACATATATAGTGGGGCCACAGAGAAGTCCATGTTTGTTCTTTGGTTGTTAGCTAAGTCCCTGGGAGCTGTGAGAGGTCCACTTAATTTATACTGTTGTTCTTCCAATAGGGATGCAGTCCCTTATAGCTCCTTCAGTCCTTTTCCTAACTCTTCCATAGGAGTTTCTGGGCTCAGTTCAATGGTTGTCTGTAAGTATCTGTATCTTTCTCAGTTAGATGCTGGAAGAGCCTCTTAGTGGACAGCCATACCAGGCTCCTGTCTGCAAGCACATCTTGGCATCAACAATGCTATTGAGGTTTGGTGTTTGTGCATGGGATGGATCCCAAGGTAGGGCAGTATCTGTATGGTCTTTCCTTTAGTCTTTGCTTCATTTTTTATCCCTGCATTTCCTTTTGGCAAGAACAATCTGGGTTAAAATTTTTGAGATACGTGGGAGCCATTTCCATGTACTGGAGGTGGTCTCTTCAGGTTCTATCTCCCCACTCTTGGACATTTTGTCTAATGTCATCCCCACTGGGTCCTGGAAGCCTCCCACATCATGGTGTCTGGGACTTTCTAGAGATAGCCCCCATTCCCCACCCAACATTGCCGCATATTTGTATTCATTCTCCTGACTCTCTCCTGTCTCCCCTGATACCTGAACCTGCCCCCCTTTTCCTTTCCCCTTCCTGCTACCACCTAGGTCCCTTCAGCCCTCTGCCTCCTGTGATTATTTTGTTTCGCCTTCTAAGTGGGATTAAAGCATCCACATTTAAGCCTTCCTTCTTGTTAAGCTTCAAATGGTCTTCGAGATGTATCATGGGCATTCTGAACTTTTTGGCCAATATCCACTTATTAGTGAGTACATACTATGGTGTCCTTCTGGGTTTGGACTACTTAACCCAGCATCATATTTTCCTACAGATGACAAACAACTTCAGCAAAGAGGTTGGACATAAAATTAACTAAAAAAAAAATCAGTCCTCTATACAAAGGATAAATGCACTGAGAAAGAAATTAGGGAAATAACACCCTTCACAATAGTCACAAATAATATAAAATATCTTGGTGTAACTCCAACTAAGCAAGTAGAAGTTAAGTCAAGAACGTCAAGTCCCTGAAGAAAGAAATCAAAGAAGACCTCAGAAGATGGAAAGATCTCATGGATCTGTGGGATTAAAATAGTAAAAATGGCCAACTTACCCAAAACAATCTACAGATTCAATATAATCTCCATCAAAATTTCAACTCATTTTTTTCACAGACCTAGAGCAGTTCTCAACTTCATATAGAACAGCAAAAAATCCAGGATAGCTAAAACAGTTTTCAACAATAAAAGAATTTCTGGGGGAATCTCCATTCCTGCCCTAAAACTGTACTACAGAGCAATAGTGAAAAAAATCACATGTTATAGGTACAGAGACAGACAGGTAGATCTATGGAATAGAATTGAAGACCCAGAAATGAGCTCACACACCTATGGTCACCTTATCTTTGAAAAAGAAGCCCAAACAATACAGTGGAAAAGGAAAACATCATTAACCAATAGTGCTGGTCTAACTGGTGGTCTGCATGTAGAAGAATGCAAATTGATCCATTTTATCTCCTCATACAATGCTCAAATCAAAGTGGATCAAGGACCTCCACATAAAACCAGATACAGTGAATCCAACAGAAAAGAAAGTGGAAAATAGCCTCAACTGTATTGGCACAGGGACAATTTCCTTAAGAGAACTACAATGGCTGAAGTTGATCAATTGACAAATGGCACCCCAATAAAACTGAAAAAATTCTGTAAGGCAAAGGACAGAGGCAATAAAAGAAATCGGCAACCAACAAATTTGGAAAAGATCCTTACTAACCCTACATCTTATAGAGGGCTAATATCCAAAATATACAAAGAACTCACAAAACTAACCTCCAAAAAACAGATAAACCAATTTAAAAAAAAAAATCGGGCACTAGGCGAAAGAGAGAATTTTCAACTGAAGAATCTCAAATGGCAAATGGCAGAAAAGTACCTAAAGAAATAATTAACATCCTTAGTTTTCAGGGAAATGCCAATCAAAAGGACCCTGAGATTCTACCTCACACCAGTCAGAATGGGTAAGTTCAAAAACTCAGGTGATGAAATTTGCTGATAAGGATGTGGAGAAAAAAGAACACATTGCTGTTTGGATTGCAAACTTGTACAACCAATATGGAAATCAATTTGGTGGTTTCTCAGAAAATTGGAAATAGTTCTAACTGGAGACTTAGCTATATATCTCCTGGGCATACACCCTCCAAAAGTGTTCTACTGTTTCACAAGAATAAATGCTCCATTATGTTCATAGAAGACTTATTTATACTAGCCATAAGCTGGAAACAACTCAGATGTCCCTAAATTGAAGAATGGATACAGAAAATGTGGTTCATTTATACAATGGAATACTACTCAGCAATTAAAAATGAGGACATAACAAACTTTGCACATGTTGTTTTTTTCTGTCAGCCTTTTTATACATTATGAGACAAAATGTTTTAAAATTTTTCATAGATAAAATGCTACAAAAAATGGGACTTATAGAAGGTGTTGCTAGCAAGTTCAAAGCAGCGTTTCATTCTATAAGCTCCTTATATTTTCAAAGAAACAGCTTCACATGATCTTGCTTTATCACGGTGACCTCATCCTTGAACCTGACTTGGAAGGAAAGTTTTTCCTTGATCACAAATTTGTCCCACTCCTATTTCTCTTGTTAGTGAAATTAATGAAAGCTCATTGTATTCCTTATTATACAGCCTTTACTTACTATTCTATGAGGACAGGACACATTCTATTCTTGATTCTAACTTTATTACAAATTTCTGAAAAGACAACTAAAACTATTTCCTTAAATTTACTTCCTAAAATTATTTGAACCATATCAGGAATTCTACAAAGTCATTTATTCATCTAAATAGCATTAATTCATGAAAATTAATCTTCCTTTTTATCTGTAGGAAATTTGCCCCATAGGGTAGGCTGAAGCCCAAGAATCATTAGGTTGTGTAATAATGGCAGGACAGACATATCAGCTATGAGAAACAATCCTGGGATGAAGCCTTTGGTGTTATATCTCTCCAGAGTACACCTATCACAATCATGCAAAATAGTAGGCCGTCTCCAGAAAACTCGATTGCTTGCCATATAATTTCTTAGATGGCTTTTGTCAGTCAAAGTAATATCTAATCGTATTTCCTTATTTGTGACTTTTTGGAGTATTAGAACTTCAGAACTAAATTAGAAAGATGGGTCTGGAATTTGTTAGGATGTCAATATTTTCTAAATATTTATTAATGACTTAAGAAAATAACAGAAATGTATAGTGATGATAATTATGTACATGTTAGATGAAGATAAACATTATTTACCCTACTTAAGTCTGTGCAGAGCTCAGTGTGCTTTCTTTAGGTCTGGGGATTTCACAGTTAAAACTGTAGATTCATAGCAGAGAGTTAAACATTAACAAGAACTATAAAAGTAACTATAATCATAAATTTAATCATAATTATAAATATATGGCAATTGCGATTGAGTATAATTATGGTTATAACTATAATTATAGCATTTACTATTCAAAATTATTTACAACTTTCAATTAAAATATATAGAAGATTTCAGTCCCTGTTATCCTTCAACATGGATGAGTCATCACTGTTAGTAAGTTAATAGAGGAAACTCTGGATAGGAAAGAAACAATTTGGAAATGGACTCCAAATATATAGAAGATTTCAGTCCCTGTTATCCTTCAACATGGATGAGTCATCACTGTTAGTAAGTTAATAGAGGAAACTCTGGATAGGAAAGAAACAATTTGGAAATGGACTCCTTCTCTCTTCAGTAAGAGACATTGAGACCTTCAGAGAATTGGGAAATAATGCTTCGCACTTGATCAACTCCCATTTCCTTCTTCTGTGAGATACTCCTATTGTCAAGTAGGTCAATGCAGTGGGAAAGTAATATTTGTTCTTAATCTCTTCCACTTACAGATTGGCCATAGACTTTACCATGTCAACATGACACAACATTTCTAATTCCATCTTATAAAACCAAAGCTTCAGAATGCTATTCCATAAAAGAAGAAAAAGTGAGGACAGAAGTCAGCCTCACTATGGACTCCTATAGTACACATAGGAGATAAAGAAAAATATCACAGACAAATTCAGACTGAGGTATGTATGACACAGGAAGTAGATATGAAAGAAGATGATGAGTGAGTCAGAGACTTCCAGTTGTGGGATTAGAGGACACTAACGTGAATTGTACAAATTTCAGATTTAATTTTAAGTATTTTAATAACTTTGATGTATGTATGACAAATCCAAGTAAAACTATACCTCAATAGAGATGCTGGAGAGATGGCTCAGTGGTTAAGAATATGTACTGCTCTTTCAGAAAATTAGAGTTTGGTTCCTGGTACCCATGTCAGACAATTTACAACAGCCTGTAATTCCAACACCAGGGCACTGGACATTTGGCTCCTGCAGGCACCCACACAGAGGAACGCATACATACTCAAATATTACACAGGTAAAAATAAAATAAGCCTAAACAATGAAAATACTATATGAGATTTCTGAAGATAAGATATTGGTGACGACAATCGCAGATAGTTCATTTCAGAAATGATATTGAGTGACCTTAAATAGGGTCATATAATAAAAGTTCTAGGCCTTACATTTTCAATATATTTGTATTACCTAATTCATGACTGCACAATACTTTCCTCACTAAATCATTCCAATCACTTATTTGAGCAGAGAAAGAATGAGTTTTAATTTAGTGCTTGGAAGGAACAAGGTGCCTTGGCCATTGAAGTCTATCTAAAAGAAGCCATAAGGACTGAGAAATTGCATGCTTGTAGATACTAGAGAAAATTGATTTCTTACTTGCTACACGAAGTACATAGTTTTTGTTGAAAATACCCATCACTTCAGCAGCGAAGTGGTAGCAAATGCTTTACTTGAGCTGTGCACAGTGGAGCATCCATCAGCGTTAGACAGCAAAGATTTTAGGAATTTCCTAAGCCCTTGCTGATTTAGCTCTTCACTTTGATCACCTATTTCTGCTCTTCTCCACTTTTTAATCCAGGACTCTTTACTTTTCAGTTCTGTCTTAGAAAGAAAGATGTAGTTAAAGTGAGAAATATCCTGTACAAGCTTATGATTTGAAAACTTTTTTCCCAGATGATGGTGCTGTTTGGAAAGATTACAGAACCTTTCAGAAGTTGAGCTTTGCTGGAGGAAGTACTTCTTTGCAAACAACTTTTGGGGCCGTCTATTAGCATATTCCCTGTTTCCTGTGCTCTATCTCTCTGCTTCCTGTGTGGATGAAAACGTAACGAGTTAGCTCCCTGCCCCTGCTGCCATGCAGGCCTTTTCCACGGGATTTTTCAGGCATGATAGAGTCTTTCCCTCAGAAATTGTAAACTAAAGAGAACCATTCTTTCCTCTAAGTTGCTTTAAGCATGGCATGCTATCTTAGCATCAGAAAAGCAGTACAACTGATAATGTATATTATCTGCTTCAGCTTACCTATATCCTCATGCCTCCTTATGTTCATCTTGGATATCTTGTGGGTTTTAGTGGACATCCTTTGTACATGCCAGGCTCAATACTTGAAAAGAATACAATTGTTTTTTCTTTGAAAAACCTAAGAATTTACTGGTTTCTTTGGCATAAAAGATCCTCATAATAATGACTTTTTAATACTGCATCATCATAATATGGGAATAAGAGATTTAAATAAAATCAAAAATCCTACTGTATTTCTCTCAGTATCTCAGCCAGGTATGAACATGCTACAAATGACCTAGGCAGTATCTGCCACATACACTAGAATAATACCTATAGATTGTCTGAGATAATGTATGTGACTTTTTTTTTAAACTTTCTATCATGGACAGATCATTTTGTAAAAGAATCTGGAAAATAAATCCATCTCTTCTGGCTAACCCACAAATATTAACAGTGTTCTTGACCATGGGCAAATATCTAGTCAAACAATTCTCAATAAGTATTGAATGTGATTTAGCCACAGAGAAAACAATAAACTAAACCTAAGTGTAGAGAGCCATATTGGGGTGTCCTGATACCTGGCAGAAACTTGACATTGACCAAGATTAATCCTGTGAGCTGAAATTCCTGTGCTAGCCATAATCCTGCTCCACCAATGGTGGAGTGAAGGTGAAGTTCATTGTTCCTCCAGGTCTATGAATTCCTGAATTAAGCAGGTGACTGGCCCAGCTGCCTGAGCTGTAGAACCAACGCCTAGTGAACAGGCAGACCAGTTCCCCGGAACACACCCTGGAATTTGGGGGAGGGGTCTCGTCTGAAACATTAAATCCTTGGTCCCCCAATAAACCACGGACTTTGAACAGCAAGGTTGTCTTGGTCCATGTTTCCCTCTTCACCCCGTTTCTATCCCCAGCTCTCGGTCCAGAGAACCTGATAACCCTTACGAATGTAACCACAGGAGGATACACCTAAGATATTTGAAATAAGTAATTATTTATTATTATTATTATTATTATTATTATTATTATTATCACCATCATCGTTATTATCATTATTGTTATAACTTATTCATCAGCCAAGGAGTTAATCACACGGTACTAACTCTAAGCCCTATTACTTGAGAAGTTGAAGTAGGCGGAAGCCAGACTGGACTGCATAGTCAGATTTTGGTTTTAGTGGTTATTTTATTTATTTACATTTCAAATGTTGTCCCTCATCCTGGTATACCCTCTTCAAATCCCCCATCCCCTTCACCCTTCACTTTGCCTCAGAGAGTAATCCTCTATGAACCCACCCACTCCCAACTCACCACTCTAGCATCCCCCTACACTGGCAACAAGCGTCCATCAGACCTAGGGCTTCCCCTCTCACTGATGCCAGATGCGGTAATCCTGTGCTATATATGTAGCTGTAGCCATGGAGTCATCTATGAATATTCTGGTTGTTTAGTCCCTGGGAGGTCTGGGTGTCTGGTTGGTTGATATCATTGTTCTTCCTATGGGATTGCAAACCCCTTCAGCTTCTATCCATGCCTATCTACTAGAGGTAGCCTCTCCTCCCATGATATCCCCCTTCTAAGTAGTACTGAAGCATCCACACTTTGGGGTCTTCCTTCTTCCTAAGTTTCATATGTTCTGTGAGTTACGTCATGGGTATTCTTTTAGTTTTTACAATTACAAAGTAATTAAATCATTTTCCTCTTCCCTTTCTTCCTCCAAGCCCACCTTGGCTCATTTATCAATGCATGGACTCCTTTTTATTGTTTTTCTATACATAGTATTTGTATGTAATTTTTTCCTACATATAACCCACCCAGACTGTATAAAGTTATTTTCATGGATGCCAAATTGGTATTGTATAACTGATTCATATGTTTTGCCCTGGGGTAGACGATTTCTCCTATGCTGCTTTCCTTGGTTGCCTGTAGTTCTTTTTGTAGGTTTGAGGACTCATCGTCTTTCCCAAGTCCATGTTTTCATGTCTACTATTGTACTTGTTTAAGTCACTAATTTTAATTCCTTCAAGCTTACACCATTTTGTCTGCAGAAAAAAAATTATCAACATGCATAGCTATGCAATATTATTTTTCTAAAATATTTGGGTATGAAATCATTTGCCCTCTTCCTTCCTTTATAGCCACAATCAAATATCTCTTCAATTTTTTATGAGTTCTTGTTCATTTCATTGTCTTTATTGACAGTTTTATTTTTTTTTTTTTTTTTTTTTTGTTTTTCGTTTTTTGAGACAGGGTTTCTCTGTGTAGCCTTGGCTGTCCTGGAACTCACTCTGTAGACCAGGCTGGCCTCGAACTCAGAAATCCACCTGCCTCTGCCTCCCAAGTGCTGGGATTAAAGGCGTGCGCCACCACCGCCCGGCTATTGACAGTTTTCTAAATTTTAATCTAAATGCTTCAATTACATTTATACTCATAGTATCATATCATTCACTATGTTTATATATCAAGTTTCAGAATGATTTTCACTGACTATTCCATTTTATATTATTTTAGGGATACAAAAAAGTCAATGTGCCAAATTATACAAGTTTCCATAAGCTTTGTTCCCCTGACCACTCTTGCAATGTGATTTTCTTAAGTTGGCATTATGGGTGTTAATCCTGGTTGTTCAATTGACTGGACATAGAATCATTTAACATGTAAGTTTCAGGACATATCTGTTAAAGAATTCCTTTATCAGGTTATCTGAGGTGAAAAGATCAACCATAAATGTGGGTACTACCTTTTGCTGAGAGTCCAGATACAAAGACATTTAATCATTCACCCATTATATTATGTCAGGTTTCATGATTCAGGTCACATTTCACTAGCTAGTTCATCCAACTGCTGCTGCTACATAATCCAAATTCTTCAGGCTTCCAATATAGACAAGACTAGTGGCCTATAGGAACTTACTATGTATTCAGTGCTAGGCTTGTACTGCCAAGGAACACAACCTCTTAGATGGAACTGCTTCTGTTTTCTCATACACTCCAAGGTAAGTCAGATATGGTTTGACTACCTGAGCCAAATCAGAAAGGCAATCTAATAAATCTTCAATATATATCTGTTCTATCAGTCCTGCCCCTTTTGGAGAATCATGACTAATATAGGAAATGGTGTTATTATTGTAATTTGGAAGGGTAGTTAAGTACTGTCAAAAGACTTATTTTTTAATTTGTAGAATGAGTTATTCAGGTAGCTAGGTGATTTGTTTTTAATTACTTATTAGATTCATGCCCTTAGTGTTTTAACTGCTTTCGTTTTTGCCACCAATACTCGAATATTTTTGTTTAGCTGGGAGAAGAATGAGATATTACATCTGCAGGACATTTTGATAGTTTCATATTATGATGAGAATTGCCTTCATGTAGTTATACATTTCTCCCGGGTAGGTGGGAAAAATCATGTAGTCAAAAGTTAACAAACTATAAAAGAGCCACTTGAAAGGAATACTGGCAACATATATGTGAAAGGTCAACTATGTGTTTGAGAATGGGTCAAACTTATATGTGAAAACAAAGGAAGTTAGAATGTTCGTTCCTAAGAACAAAGAGGGTATGATATTGAAGATGTAGAAAAGAACCTGAAATGTGTTCAAGGGAGTAAGACATCAAACATACCTTGCTCATTTGATAACTTTTATTAGAGTTTTACGACTCCCTGTTGAGTTCTGTAGGTCTTTCCATTCAATAATTAGAACATATTTGTAAAAACAGTGCTGGTTATCCTTTGACATAAACTACAGCTTGTTAATATGTGCGTTGTGTTTAGATAGGAGTTTTGTTTTGCAATAGCTATTTTCCTTATGCAATCTTCCTAATACCCAGTCAGCAAGGTCTTTGTATTCTGTACGTTTTCCTCTATATAAAAAGTATTCAGTCATGCTGTGCCTCTCTCAGTCCTCCCATTTGGATGTTAGGGTCAGACACTTTCAAGTGCAGATCCCACTTTCACAAAGCTCTAACTGCATCCCATGTGATGTAATGCAAAATTACCAACATTGCAAACATCTGCTGTATAAGTGCCTTTAAATTGAATGCAAGCATCCCAACTCTACATATAGAATTGGTTCATCAATTAGTCAAGTCTGTAAATTCTACTTTAAAAAATTAATACCTACATAGTTTCATCAAATTCTACTTTAAATAATTAACACCTATATAGTTTTAGCATATGTGTATGCATATGCACGTGTATCTACATGTATGTACTTGAATAATATATATGCAGCTGCCCACAGAGGCCAAAAGAAAGTGCCAGATACCTTGAAGCAGAAGTTATAGGCAGTTAGTTGTGAATTGCCCTAACTGAATACAGAAAACTGAGCCCCCCTTGGAGCGAAAAGCACTGCTCTTGCCGGAGCCATCTCTGCAGCCTTGCAATTGCAACATTTTTTGTGCATCTGTTAAAGAGACTTGTGTAATCCGTTTTCTACTAAAAACCACCTTTCTATAAACAGTAATGACATCTCAATTCTTACTTTGAGCCTATCATACCATGAAACACATCACAGGGAACACCAATATTTAAAGATTCTCTCTTCAGCCACTCGTGCCTTTTTAGTTTTTTACCATAGTCCCTTCAGTATTTGCTGAAAATTCTGAAAAAGGAAATAAATTTAATCTCCATATTTTGTGGAAGGACACATTATATATCTACATATATGGTATTACATGATTTATTTTATATACTAAAATATGAGCTTAGATGAGATATTTTCAACTATATCTCTGCTAAATATAGGAAAATAAATGTTTCCAATTTTACAGAATGTTTCATTTCCTGAAAAGTCTTTCAGTTAATGATATTTTACTACATATTCTTCTAATACATTGTAGTAATGCACATAAAGAAGTAGCATTAAAAATAAATACCATAATTTCAAGTTACTAGTTGAGAAGATAATTTGCAAACTAATACCCAGAAAAAAGGTATAGTCACATAGAGAAAATGAAAAAGATTTATAACCTTATGCCAAGAGATTTGCTTTGTTTTAGGCTGGAGCATTGGTGAACAACACTGGACCAGCATTCCCAGAGGGACTAGTTACTTATCACAAGTATAAGACATGCCTGTGAGATAGAGGGAATTAAAGGCCAGACTAACGCTTAATGAGACCCTAAAATAAAAATAAAAACAAAAGCAAACAAACAAGCAAAGAAATGAAGTCTGTAGTTTCATATCAATGATAGAGTACTTTTCTACCTTGCATAAGGCCCTGTTTCAACCAAAAGTGCAGAAAAGAAAAGGGATGTAATTGAGTTACAAATCTCATGATGTCAGGAATATCTTTGATGATGACCATCTTCAATCTTTAGCCTTTATTTCAGTGACAACATCAAAAAGTTGGGAAACTTTAGAAAGTGTCTCTCCAACTTGAATGTTCTTTCCCTTTTTCTACACAGGGCAAGTTTTCCTAACTTTTCTGTATTTCCAGCCAAGGTTTGTGATTACAAACTCTGCAGTGTGATTCCCTGGAGATATGTGAGGGGTTGACTTGGAAGGGCACACTACACAAGTTCTAAGAGTGTTGGGGAAACCATGCTTACTTTTTTTTTTCTTTTATTGGCATTTCAGACTGATATGAAACTTTTCTAGACTCCTGTCTCCTGGGTAATGTGAACACAGAACAGACTTACATTTTCTATTTATTTTATGCCTTTCTCTGTACTTTAAATTATATCTCTAAGGACCCAAATCTTTTAGACAGTTGTTGACTCAGCTAAAATTTCTTTAAGTGAAATTATATTCTCAATACCTGGATAGTGATATGCCAATTCTTCTTTACTGGGTTGCCTAATCAGGATCTAGCCTTCAAATGCAAGTTAGTTTATATGAGACCCACTCTCTGATCCACCCAAGGATAGCCTGAGCTTCAGCACATCCTTTCACAATTCACTGACCAGATTACTTTTTAAGTTTATCTGTGTGTCTAAAGTTCTATTATAGTGTACCTGAGCCAAGGTCAAGGGCATTAGCTTATACAATCCAGTAAGTATGATGCCCCTCTACTGCCTGCTTATGAAGGATATCAAAGTGATATCATTGTTTCTTTAATGGAGACAGACCTTACAGCCTAGTAAATTTCATTGAAAATATCCAGTCATTTTACTGAATTGAGCTATGACAGTGCACACTAATGTATTAGTTTTCCTATATTTAAGGAGCTGTGCCAGGAGCAATGATTCAATTGTGAAGAGCATTGGCTGTTCTTTAAGATGACCCAGATTTGTCTTCTAGTACCCACATAGCATCTCACAACTGTTTATTCACAACTCCAGTTCCAGAGGATATAATGCCTCTTCTGACCTCTATGGGAACTGCATGCATGTTGTGCAGAGACATACATGAAGAAGACAAACACACTTGCAATGCAAATTAACAGAACTTTAAATGGTGTCCCTCACCGTTGGTGTTCCAAAGTTCGCACTAATTAGGTTGATTACTAACGATATAAGCAGTGACTTCTAAAAAAATGTTGACTATTATTTTTCATTTTTATTCGCCTAGCCAACTTTTATGTTTATATCAAATAGTCAATCTGCTTTTTACAGGTGTGGATGCAAACTACATTATCTTCATACAAAAGTCACTTCTTAACCATATGTTCACAGTAAATTAACTGATCTATTGTGTGTGCTAATGTAACTAGAATACTCCAAGAACTGGAAAACAATGAGATTCAAGAATCACATCTCTTTTGGGCCCTACTTGTTACTTAGCTTTTTATGGTCTGTGATTTGTAAAATGGTTACCCTATACTTTATGATTAATATTCATTTATAAGTAAGTGTCGTGTTTCTGTATTGCTGTCTAGGTTATCTCATTCAGGATGATTTTTTTTCTAGTTCCATCCATTTGCCTGAAAATTTGATGATGTTGTTTTTTAAATTACTAAGAAATACTTCATTGTATAAATGTAAATTTTCCTTACCTATTCTATGTTGAGGACACATAGGTTGTTTCCAGTTTCTGGATATTATGAATAAAGCTAAGAACATAGTTGAGTAAGGCATGTTTTAAACTTCTGAGAAATACTCCATTGTATAAATGTAAAATTTCTTTACATATTCTTCAGTTGAGGGACACCTAGGTTGCTTCTAATTTCTAGTTACTATGAATAAAGCTACTATGAACATAGGTTAGCAAATATTCCTGTGGTAGAATGAAGCACCCTCTGAATATGTGCCTAAGAGTGGTATAGCTGGGTCTAGAGGTAGATCGATTCCTAATTTTCTGGGGAACCATTATATTGATTTCCATAGTGGCTGCTCAAATTTGTACTCCCACCAGCAATGAGAAATGGCTGTGGGTGACTATATTTTTATTTCAAGACTCTTTCTAGGAATGGATTGATTGATATGGGGAAGAAACCATGAGATGGAGAAAAAGACCCGTGGTCAATTAGTCTGATGTCAAATCCACATGCATTTTAAGTTCTGATATGCTTTATATTTAAAAATGCCATCATTATCTTCATGCCTTCTTATTTTTTTGAAAACTGAGGACAGTTGGAAGTTTTGACCATTTGAAATGTATAAAGCACATATTAGCAATGGGCTGAGAATTCATAACTATCTTCCACATATTGACCAGGCAGAAAACAATGTTCAAATCCAGCAGTGCATTGCATCTTTTCTGTCTACCAGTGTTATAAAAGTATTTTTCAAATGAAAGAAAAATTAAATGGAAAAATGAATAATAATTTGGTGATCCACAAAACTATTGAGCTCAAATTCAATTGTATTTCTTTACTCACATCTTTACAAAGGAAGTATTTAATAAATTATGTTTAGTTGCATCTGCTTACTAATATTCCTACTTGCTAAGATGTCAGCAACATTCCCATTAGCACACGCAAACCATGAATTCCTCAAATCTATTATTATTTATGGAAATACTTTCAAAGATTCACAATACCATATTTATAACAAATTTCTTACACTACTTTATAATATTTTCAGCATTATTGGTGACATTGACAGATTTTCCTATTTTAATGGGCATTTTTCTTCTGCTGGCAATTACCTCCCATAAACATATTGTCAAGTCATTTTATTGCTGTCAGAACAATAAAGAAAGCGGAGGTCTCTATCATCAAACCCTGCAATAAAATGGTAGCTTAATTACCTGACAGTTTAGGGTGATATTTGAAATGAATTTTTAATGCCCACTGGGTACATTGATTTATATTTTGAATTATGATTTCAAATATTACCCAAGTGTGTGATGCCTTCAGCTCTCATATGTTTGACAAAATGTGGCAAGGGTTCTAATTGTAAGACACACCACGCATGTTTGTGTGTGATATGTATCTGCCTGGAAGGAATTATTACTTAATTTGCTTTTAATGAGAAAAGTAATTTGAGAACAAAGCTTCAGACAATGGGGAGAAATAGCAATAAAACATCTAGATCCTGCAGGATACTACGAGGCAAAATTAGACACAGTTTATTTTTGTTTGTTTGTTTGTTTCAAACACAAGCAATTTTGTTCCACACATCACAATTTAGAAAGCAAAGTTGTGTTTATAATGTAAAATATTGAACTTGAGTATTTTTCTCATGTATGTACATATCAACATTACTGTTTGTTATATATGTAATATAGATTAATATAAATGTGTATACGTGTGTATTTAAGTGTATGTAATTGTTAGGAATCATATTTTTATTATTTATTGTGTTTATTTATTTTATTCCAATAAATGGAAAAACTATACTCTAAAGACAAAAATAAGCTCTTCTAAATACAAAACCAATAGAAAATCTATTGTCACCACCACCGATCTGGTAGGCTTCACACAATTGTTTGTATCGTCCTTTGTAAATGAGAACAGAGTAGGGTATTTACTCAAGTTCTGCCATTCAAACATGAAATTCACATTGCACTATGATGGTATAGACACAACTTCAGTAAGATTCTAGTCTCTAAGATTGGGGCTTCTGCCCCCTCATATGGAGTCACGTTATTGTAGGTGGCGTTTGTGAAAGAATTTGACGTGAATTGGAGAATCCCCTTTCACAGTGGGGCCTCTCTTTTCTTTGCCTGACCTTGTATGGAGTCCCTGGACACTGGTACCTGGCCTTGTCTGAAAAATGACCTTGCACAGAACTCTAGGCAAGTGCTGCATAGTTCAGCACATAAATCCTGTCTGGCATTCTGCCCACATGATAATTAAGTATTATATTCTGACCAATCAACACTTCCTGTCCTCATGATAATGAGGTAGGTTCTTTGTTATGACTAGTTAGCCCTTTTCATTCATATCATGCACCCTATCCCTGGAACAATAAAGTAGAGCTGTCTCACTGTAGCAGTCTCTGGACGTTCTCTCATCCTCGTAGATTCTGAATCCTACTCACCACTTCTGCTTCCTTTTCTTAGTTTGCTGCTGGCCAACAAGCTGTGAGAAGGGAGCCCCATATTCAGTTATTGTTATGCACACTGTTACCGTTTTCAATTAATAAATGAAATGTTATAGGTTCAAAAGAATTAAAATTGAATTATAATTATATTATGAGTTGAACTGTACCTTTTTGAAACCTAGCTCTTTATAATTTTATTAGAAAATGTTTGTGTATATGACTGTTTTCTTTATGTGCATACAAGGGTCATGAACCAATTATAGGATGGACGGGATCAAAGGTTAATGTAGCTGGACTTTTGGCTCTTTCATGTGTTCTTCTTTCTCCACCCCTTTACTAGGCAGAAGAGAATAAAAGGATAGAGGGGAAAGGGGACAATGATATCCCTAGACTACTTCCTGCTGATTAAGGGCATAGAGTTCCTTGGGGTAAGGTTGATCTTCACTGCCAGGATATCCAATTACTTTTGCTTGTCTTTGTGCACCAATCACTAACAAACCACAACAGCAACAACCAGAAACTGTTGGCATAATTTTTTGTGCAACCTACTTTTAATAAATGTTCAACATCTCCTCTTGTCCACCACCCACCAGAGGTAGTAGAAGAGAAGAGGTATTAGGATATGGGGGACGTGGACCTGTTCAGCAACAGTTCTTTGAGGGCAAGATTGATCTTCTTTGCCAGCAGCTCAGTCCTGTAGCAAACACTCAATATGACTTAGGAGCTGCAGACCAGCCCTCTAGGCAGGCATCCACTAGGCATGATCTAGCCCCTATAGTTTAATCCTGATTAAAAACCCAAGGCTTGCCAATCCACCTGAGGTGAGGTCGCAGAAGTGGCAAGCTGCCTCAGAAACCTCACCAGCATTTCTCTCTGGTGTCAACACTATATAAGTCAAACCAATACATGTGTGCCATTAGTGAAGAAAATCATAGTAGAGCAAACCAAACCATTGTTCCATGCTCCTCTCACACTGTCTGTGGGGTTATATCTATGCTCCTTCATCACTGGTCCTTTCAAATGTTTGTTTAATCAAAACATTCTTTCACCTGTATCTGCTTCAGGAAAACATTCTTTCCTGATCCTTTCACTTATCTGCCCCCGCCCCTAAGCAAACCATGATTTGACTTAACTGACTTTTCAAACAAATCAGAAGTTTCCACTTCAAGAAAATACCAGCAGCAGAAACAGGAGAAGATGCAGCATCAGTCATTCTCAGGGCTCTAGGATTCATAAACTCTTTAAAGAGTCCCCAGAAATCCAAATGTTACACACTTGCAAAAAAACTATCAGCAGCTGTCAAAATCATTCCCCTAATAGAGCAAATCATTGTCAATTGCTGTGGACAATACGAAATATTCATATATCCCACACCAGGGATAAAAATAAAAATATCCTTATAATATTTCTATGCTTTTAAAGAAACAAATATCTCATTACAAGGTAGCAGAAGGGTATCTCCTTTCCTTCTGCTATATGCTTGATGTTTAACTGTCAAACGATCATTATGCTGAAATTTAGAAAGTGGTTATTACCTTGACTCAATGCCACTGAGGTCAGAAAACCATCAGGGTAAAAATGGGTCACCCACACCTCAGACTGCTATGCTATGGTGGCTATTAATCAACTTTTATCCCTGCTTGTAAAAACCACCATGAACAAGAAAAGAAAGGAAAAGAAAAGAAAAGAATCAAGAAATTAAATATCAAATGGTTTGTGAAGGTTATAACCACAATCACTCATCACTCCCAAGAGCTTTGTGTGCAAACCTTCCCTCTTCATGGTATCTTTAGAGATGGAGTTCTGAAACTTAGGGTCAAGCTTGAAGAGAGATACAAGATCCATGAGAACAAATGGTTCATATAGAAGCTTCTGTTCTGATCATTTCATTTTCATCATTTAAAGTAAAAAAAAAAATTAAACAAACAACAGAAAGAAAACAAGAAAGAAGGTCCTAAGAGGAGAAAGTTTTAAGTCCTGTAGCAGGCAACAGGACTTTGTCAGCCACATTTTAATTTTTGAAACTACCATTGTGCATACAACACTCTTTACAGTCACACAATGCAGCTAAATATATCAATGCAAAAAGAATGGAAGAATGGGGAAAAAAATCCATGACTGGTTCATAGAGTACAAAGGTGATCTAAACTCTTCACTCATCTTTGAGCCAATATACGTTTTTTAGTCATTGAACTATTTTCTGAAGACCAAATACTAGTTCGTTTCTGACTTATTAGATTTTTTTCCTAAAACACAACTTATCAAAATACATTCCATTTATGATGAATATTTCTAGCAGTCTTGCAAAATGTTTATTGAGAAATAAAACTCTGTCAGTCCTTGGCACCTTTTTCCTCTAGAAAGCATATTCGTCCTCACACAGCCTAGAGTAGATGCTACTGGGGTTGGAGATCGAAGCTTATCAAATGTAAATATTTATCATCCACAGTGCTACTGAGTGTATTTAGAGTTCAGAGACTGACCCTCTAATGTGGCATAAATGTGGAAAATCTCAGCTTTTCTGACTACATGAAAAATAAAAATAAATGAGCTCGAACATGTAATCCTAAGCATATATCCCTAAAATTCCATTATTTTAAGAGAGGGTCTAATCACATAACCTTAAACTGTCTTGATATTCACTATGTAGAATAGGCTGGCCTCAGTTTCTCAGACACCTGGCTGTCTTTGCCTCCTGAATTCTGGGACTAAAAGTAAATGTCAATGTACCTTGTTCCTCTGTCTTAGAAACAGAAAAATATATGTTTTCTGATTTGTAGTTAGTACTGCCATTACCATATAATTTGGGGTTATATTTTTTTTATCCCCATCTTTTAGTCTTTAATTTTGTTACTTTCATAAACCATAGGATTTTTACTTAATTTGGATACAAAATGTCTGTATATTGTTTATTATAAAAGATGATTTTTATTTAATCTCTCTGTCTTTCCCTCACCATTCCTCTATTCCACTTCTCTCTGCTTTCCTTCTCTCTCTCTCTCTCTCTCTGTGTGTATGTGTGTGTATAGATGCTACATGTAGAGGCTGATTTCAGTGTCTGACTCTGTTTAACTACAGACAGAGTTTCTCATTGAATCTTTAAACTACTAGGCAAGACATCCTCTGGGATAGTATTTTCTTCAAATTTCACCACAAGCACTGGGGCTACAAGCTTGTACCACCTCATCTGGTGCTTTACAGGTGATGGACATCTGATATCAAGTCCTCATGTTGGGTATAAAGTACTTTACCCAGTGATGTCTCCTCAGTCCGATAAAACTTGTTTCACCACTCCGTAGTAATTTAATTTATTGTAATCTATCTTTCAAGCAGAAACATAAACCCATCCTTCTTATTTTTCCTCTCACCTTCCCTCATTCTTATGAGTCTGAAAAGATTAATTTCTAGGACTATGAAGAATAAGCTCAGTGCAAATTAGCAAATAGTCTACCAAAACAAGTTTGCTTCATTCCTCAATATGACATCCAGACTATACAGACCTTTTTACTTTTATTTTTGTTAAGGTGCTGTCTAAGCTCCACCCCACCATTACCTGACAACAACCATGTAGGCCTGGCCTACTATAAAAAGGGCTGCTCAACCCATCCTCTCTCTCTTATTCCTCTTATCTCTCTCAGCTTCTCTCTTGCCCCTCTTTGGCTCTCCTCCCCTCCCCCCTCTCTCCATGTGGTCAAGCCAGCCTCTACGTCTCTATTCTCTCCTCTCTGCCTTTCTCTACCTCCACTACCCCATTTAATTCCCATCCTCTGACCTGAATAAACACTACTCTATACAACGCTGGTGTGTGTTTGGTCCCTGGGGGAGGGGATGCCTCGGCGTTGGCCCGCTGGGGCATCCCCCTTCCTCCACACTACCATATACCACATTCTCTAAAACCTCTCTTTTTATAATCACAACAATTTTACTGTTTGGATTTTTTCATATAGGATCTAACTCTGTAGCCCATGCTGGCTTAGAACTTGCTGTTTAGAGTGTACTGAACTTGAACCCTCTAGTAGAATGACAACCACGCACTGCTACGCTAAGTACTTTTAGATTCAGAACAAACTAGAAACTGAGCTGAGCAAAAATATGAATGAAATTCAACTTTGAATAAAGTAAAGTGTTTTAAATAAAAGTGCTTCCTCTGTAGGACAGAGGTAAGACTACATGAACATGGAAAGATATTTTTCTCTCCTTTCAGTTTGATTCCTGGGAGGTGACAAATTATATACTCTCATTGACACCGGAGCCTTGTTAATCCTAATCATGCATACAGTGCCCAAGATAGTAAATTGAATCCGGATGGGAGAACAAAGAAATAATGCCTGTCCTGCTGTGCTTTAAGCATGCTAATTTGAAAGTGTAAGTTAATTTTCAGGGTAAGCCAAGTTATTCATGTTTCAACACTGAGAGGATTTGATGACATATTTAGAGATCTGTGTCAAGTAAAATAAACTCAGGTGACTTTGTGAAAATACAAAAGAATAAACATAAAAAGTTAGTGTTATAAAGCTTAATTTTTGAAGGAAAACTATTTTTAAAATTTTTCATATTTACATTTCATATATTGGTGTGTTTATTTGTGTGTGTGTGTGTGTGTGTGTGTGTGCATTCACTCACATGTAGCACAAATGGGGAGGTCAGAGGAAAACATTTGCAAGTATTAATTTGTTTCTTTCATTATGTGAATTCTAAGGATTGAACTCACTTATTCAGGTTTGATGCCAAACACCTTTAGCACCTTAAGTCATTTTGGTGGTGCATAACTTGTTCATTATTACAGAAGTACCACACTGTGTAAATTTTAGAATCAATAGATATATGTGATAATAAAATATTCACCACTCACAAACACTTTTAAAAAGGTAGTTTTGCTATACCTTTTCATTTAAAAAATTACAAACCCAAAAGTAGATAACCACTCAAACATAAAGATAGTGTCAAGAATGGCAGGTGGCAATAATCACTATGACTGAATCTCTCTTAATATCAATGGTCTCAATTCCCCAATAAAAAGACATAGACTAACAGACTGGATACTTAAACAGGACCCAGCATTTTGCTGCATGCAGGAAACGCACCTCAGTGTCAAAGAAAAACACTACCTCAGAGTAAAAGGCTGGAAAACAATTTTACAAGCAAATGGTCAGGAAACGAGCCTGAGTAGCCATCCTAATATCAGATAAAATTGACTTTCAACCTAAAGTCATCAAAAAAGACACAGAAGGACACTACATACTGGTCAAGGGAAAAATCCACCAAGAAGAACTCTCAATTCTGAATATCTATGCTCCAAATGCAAGGGCACCCTCATTCATAAAAGAAACTTTACTAAAGCTCAAAGCACACATTGCACCTCACACAATAATAGTGGGTGACTTCAACACCCCGCTCTCTGAAATGGATCATTCAGGAAAGCAGAAAGTAAACAGGGACACAGTGAATCTAATTGAAGCCTTGGACCAAATGAAACTAACAGATATGTATAGAACATTTCATCCTAGAGCAAAAGAATACACCTTCTTCTCAGCACCTCATGGTACCTTCTCCAAAATCGACCATATAATTGGTCACAAATCAGACCTCAACAGATAAAAGAAGATAGAACTAATCCCATGCCTCCTATCAGATCACTATGGAATAAGGGTGGTCTTCAATGGCAACAAAAACAACAGAAAACCAACATACACATGGAGGCTGAACAATGCTCTACTCAATGATAACTTGGTCAAGGAGGAAATAAAGAAAGAAATCAAAGACTTTTTAAAATTTAATGAAAATGAAGGCACAACATACCCTAATTTATGGGACACAATGAAAGAAGTGCTAAGAGGAAAATTCATAGCCCTGAGTGCTGCCAAAATGAAAGGGAGACAGCATGCTTAATGGCACACCTGAAAGCCCTGGAACAAAAAGAAGCAAATACACCCAAGAGGAGTAGAAGGCAGGAAATCATCAAACTCAGGGCTGAAATCAATCAAGTAGAAACAAATAAAACCATACAAAGAATCAACAAAACTAGGAGTTGGTTTTTTGAGAAAATCAACAAGATAGATAAGTCCTTAGCCAGACTAGCCAGAGGGCACAGAGACAGTATCCAAATTAATAAAATCAGAAACGAAAAGGGAGAGATAACAACAGAAACTGAGGAAATTCAAAAAATCATCAGATCCTACTACAAAAGCCTGTATTCAACACAACTAGAAAATCTTGAGGAAATGGACAATTTCCTTGACAGATACCAAATACCAAAATTAAATCATGATCAAATAGACCATCTAAACCGTCCTATAACCTCTGAAGAAATAGAATTCGTCATTGGAAGTCTTCCAACCGAAAAAAGCACAGGTCCAGATGGTTTTAGTGCAGAATTCTATCAGACCTTCAAAGAAGACCTAACACCAATAGTCTTCAAACTGTTCCACAAAATAGAAACAGAAGGAACGCAACCTAACTCGTTCTATGAAGCCACAATTATGCTAATACCAAAAGCACACAAAGATCCTACCAAGAAAGAGAATCTCAGACCAATCTCTCTTATGAATATCAATGCAAAAATACTCAATAAAATTCTTGCCAACCGAATCCAAGAACACATCAAAACGATCATTCACAACTATCAAGTAGGCTTCAGCCCAGGGATGCAGGGATGGTTCAATATAAGGAAATCCATCAATGTAATCCACTATATAAACAATCTCAAAGAAAAAAACCACATTGTCATTTCATTAGATGCTGAGAAAGCATTTGACAATATTCAGCATCCTTTTATGCTAAAGGTCTTGGAAAGATCAGGAATTCAAGGCCCATATCTATACATAGTAAAAGCAATTTACAGCAAACCAGTAGCCAACATCAATCTAAATGGAGAGAAACTTGAAGCAATCCCACTAATATCAGGGACTAGACAAGGCTGCCCCCTCTCTCCATATCTTTTCAATATAGTACTTGAAGTTCTAGCTAGAGCATTTAGACAACAAAAGGTCAAAGGGATACAAATTGGAAAGGAAGAAGTCAAACTATCACTATTTGCAGACGATATGATAGTATACTTAAGCGACCCAAAGACCTCCACCAGAGAACGCCCTCAGCTGATAAACAACTTCAGCAAAGTGGCTGGACATAAAATCAACTCAAGCAAGTCAGTAGTCTTCCTATACTCAAAGGATAAGCAGGCTGAGAAAGAAGTAAGAGAAATGATACCCTTCACGATAGCCACAAACCATATAAAGTATCTTAGTGTGACTCTAACCAAACAAGTGAAAGATCTGTATGACAAGAACTTCAAGTCTCTGAAGAAAGAAATTGAAGAAGACCTCAGAAGTTGTAAAAATCTGCCATGGTCATGGATTGGCAGGATTAATATAGTAAAAATGACCATCTTGCCAAAAGCAATATACAGAATCAATGTGATCCCCATCAAAATCCCAACTCAATTCTTCATAGAGTTAGAAAGAGCAATTCAAAAATTCATCTGGAATAACAGAAAACCCAGGATAGCTAAAACTATTCTCAAGAGTAAAAGAACCTCTAGGGGATTCAGTATCCTGGACCTCAAGCTGTACTACAGAGCAATAGTGTTTAAAACTGCATGGTATTGGTACAGTGACAGGCATGTAGATCAATGGAACAGAATTGAAGACCCAGAAATGAATCCACACTCCTATGGTCACTTAATCTTTGACAAAGGAACTAAAACCATCCAGTGGAAAAAAGATAGCCTTTTCAACAAATGGTGCTGGCTCAACTGGAGGTCAACATGCAGAAGAATGCAAATTGACCCATTCTTATCTCCTTGCACTAAGCTCAATTCCAAGTGGATCAAGAACCTCCACATAAAACCAGACACACTGAAACTAATAGAAAGGAAACTAGGGAAGAACCTTGAACATATGGTTACAAGGGAGAATTTCCTGAATAGAACTCCAATAGCTTATGCTCTACGATCATGAATTGACAAATGGGACCTCATTAAATTACGAAGTTTTTGCAAGGCAAAAGACACTGTCAAAAAGACAAAGCAGCAACCAACTAACTGGGAAATGATCTTTACCAACCCTACATCCGACAGAGGGTCAATATCCAATATATACAAAGAACTCAATAAGTTAAACTCCAGAGAGGCAAGTAACCCTATTAAAAAATGGGGTACAGAGCTAAACAAAGAGTTCTCACCTGAAGAATATCTAATGGCTGAGAAGCACCTAAAGAGATGTTCATAATCCTTAGTCATTAGGGAAATGCAAATCAAAACAACCCTGAGATTCCATCTCACACCAGTCAGAATGGCTAAGATCAAAAACACAGGAGACAGCAGGTGTGGTGAGGATGTGGAGAAAAAGGAACACTCTTCCACTGCTGGTGGAATTGCAAGCTGGTACAACCACTCTGGAAAGCTGTCTGGCGGTTCCTCAGAAAACTGGGCATGACACTCCCGGAGGATCCGGCTATACCTCTCCTGGGCATATACCCAGAGGCTTTACCTGCATGCAATAAAGACACATGCTCCACTATGTTAATAGCAGCCTTATTTATAATAGCCAGAAGCTGGAAAGAACCCAGATGTCCCTCAACGGAGAAATGGATTCAGAAGATGTGGTATTTTTACACAATGGAATACTACTCTGCAATTAAAAACAATGAATTCACGAAATTCCTAGGAAAATGGTCAGAACTTGAAAATATCATCCTTAGTGAGGTAACCCAATCACAAAAGAACACACACAGTATGCAGTCATTGATAAGGGGATATTAACCCAGATTCTCAGAATACCCTAGACCCAATCCTCATATCAATAGATTTCCAAGAAGATGGAAGGAGAGACCCCTGGTCCTGGAAAGACTGGATGTAGGGAAATGCCAGGACAGAGAAGCGAGATGGGGTTGAATGGCGAAAAGAGGGAGGGAAGGGGGCTTATGGGATTTTCGGGGAGGGAGGAAGCAGGAAAGGGGAAATGATTTTGAATGTAAATAAAAAAAAACTTAGAAAATAAAAAAATTACAAATATCATTCAGTAATACAGTCCTATATAAGATTCAAATAAAAATGAAATGATAAATGCTCTTCATATACACAAAGGATGAACAGAAGCTAGCCATGTAGCTCAGGCATACCATTCCAGAACTTCAATAAGCCGGAGTCTTGGTTGGATATCTTGGTAAGTTCCAGACAACCTGGGGACACACAATGTGACACTCTCCTAACAAACAAACAAACAGCAAAAAACAGCAACTGTCACTGCTTCTGTTGTTCAGATTGACATGAACCTGGAAATCTAGAAAGAGACTTTCCACTGAGGAAAGGCTTCCATCACATTAACCTGTGAGCATTTCTCTGTAACATTTTCTTTTATTAGTGACTGATATAGAGGGACCTAGACTGCAACGCATGCTGCCATCTTAGGTCAGGTGGGCCCAAGTTCTTCAAGAAAGATAGCAGAGCAAGCTGGGGGAAGCAAAACATTAAGAAGGATTTCTTCATGTTCTTGGCTTTGGTTCCTGTGTCAACGCATGCTTCTTATATTTGTTTCCCTCAGTGATGGGACATAACCTTTAAGATGGAAAAATACCCCCCACCCCCACCCACACACCCACACACTCCTCATGTTGGATTTGGCCAGTTTTTATCACATCAGTAGGAATTCATATTAGTACAGGAAAATAAAATGAATAGAAATAGAAAAGAAGCCTGAGGCAGTCTTAGAAATTGAGGTGCATAAGAATGGAAAATATGGGGTCTCATAGATGTGTACTTAATGAAGATTATGTCTGTGGGAAAGAATTGTCAAAAAACTTAAGGGTGACTCATTTTTAACGATCAAATTCACATTGTTCTCCCAGATGCATTTGCATTCTACAGTCCCCAAAATATCGGTATCCATATACCCATCCCTTCCTGTATGCATTTGTTTGCCTATTGTCTATTAGTAACTGATGCAGAGCAGGCTCTTAAGCACTGAGCGGAAGCATTACTCTTTGACTGTTTGGCTACACCTTGAATTCAGTCAAGCCAGAGGAAGTAATTTTCAATATTGCTATAAAGCACAAATGTACTGTGCTCTGTGACAAAAGCATTCACATACCCCACACATTGGCACATAATTTTTAAAAAAAAATCTCCATGAATAAATATTTAATAACATCCTTGCTATTAATTTGCATATTACTTTGTACTTAGTAAATGAACATGCTGCAATGCTTTTCTCAGCTCCAATTCACATGACCATAGATCACAAATGGTTAGTGGAACTCTGACAGAAGATGAGACATATTAATTTAGCATCTCAGTAGACTTCTCTTCAGTACCCAGAGAAATACAGTTAGTTTTTACTGTTTTCCCTGAATTTTTCTTGTCAGTGCATTCCTTTAAATTTCACAGGTAGTGGGACCGTTCCTAGTTTCCAGTGAAGGATATTCTTTTTTATAAATATAAATTGAGTTATTTCAGTGTGAAAGTTAGATATCTAAAAGAACTATATCTTGTCCCAGAACTACTACCTTATGCCTGATTTCTTAAAGCACTTAAAATGGAAATATTTATAATGAATTCTTGAACTCAAGGGAATGGAAGCAATAATAAAGGCAGGGAAGGGCAAAATGAATCAATTTTGAGAACCTTTTCAGATTTAAACAAGATTGTCCTTTCACTCAATGTGAGGACATAGCAAATAGGACACTCATATAGAGAGCATGGGAGAGAGAGAGAGGAGTGGAGGTGAGAAAGTGAGGAGAGAGAGGCAGAGAGAGAGAGAGAGAGAGAGAAAGAGAGAGAGAAAGATCTACAAATAATTGGTTGATTATTTCCCTGTCAAGGAGATAAAATGATAATGACAATAGGAAAAAAAAGTCTCATAAGTGTTTTGGAAAGAAAAGGAAGTAATTGATTAGCATCTTTGATAGTGATGTTGTTAAGATTTTAAAATGGAAAGCATGAGAGGACACTTAATTGCCTCCATGGAGTCCTAAGCTTCAATTACTAGTCACCCAACAAGGTAAAACGTTCTCAAGGTATCACCAATAGGCTGGGAGAGGTAATTACTAAAACAGCCAGCTCTGATCCACTGCAAACTAAATATTTCTGATTAATGTGTTATGCTATGATTTCCTGAAATATCAATAGTCTGAAAAGAGGTTTATTCTTTCTGTGGGTGATTTAAAATACAAGTAAAATATATTAGCTGCTTTAAATTTAAAATCTGTCTCCTTTATTCCCACATATGATGAAAAAATTACTACTCTAAAAATGTATGGAATGTGGGTGCTGGATAAGTGGCTCAGTGAACTCTTGCTACTCTTTCAAAGGAACTTAATTCAGTTTCCATACCCACATCCTGCTGCTCACAACACCTGTAATTCCAAATGCCTGGTCTCACACACCCTCTTTGGGGATCTGTGAGTATCTGCATGCATACGTATATACACATATACACTCACACCTTGACATAAATAAATACCCCAAATATGGATTGTTTTGAGTAAATATTATTTAAATTTTAAAAAACCTGTGTCAAAATCCCGATACTCATATTGGATTCATCTTCACTCAGAACAATTTTGTGGCTTGTATTCGCCTATATGGCTCCCTCAAACAGGCTTAGGGATGAAAAACATCCTCCCTCTTCAAAAATAATAAGAGAACTCTCTTTAAATGATTTATTTATCCTCAAATGTAATGTTTTAAGTCACCAAATAGAACTTAAAATACATTTATGATTTAGTCATTTATATTGTTTATGTTCTTTAAATATATATTAATATACTAATTTTCTCTGCCATATATCAGGATTTGAAAATTAAGTAATCTATAAAATTTTTTTATACGTAAACATTAAGTACAAGTATTCATGTTAAAAAGATGGCTTTAAGGTTAGGAGCACTTAATGCTTTTGCAAAGAACTGAGTTTCAGTTCCCATCATTTACGTGGAGACTCCAAATATTCTGTAACTGCAGTTTCAGGGTATTTGATGATCTCTTCTAACCTCCACAAGAACTTCACACATGTGATAGAAAAACATATATATGCAGGCAAACACTCCAACATGGACAATGAAGTAAGTAAATCTTTAAAACAGTTTTCATGTTCTGTTTTGTATGAAGCACATATCACTTTTTTCTTTAAAAAATAAGACGGCACCTTAAACAAGTTAATGGTTAATATCAAGGAACTTAGATGCATTGATTATGATTGAGTCAACAAGTATTTCATTTTCATCATTTATGTAGAATTTGAACCCAAAAGACTTCATAGTCCTTTTGTGTTTATATGTATTATTTGGTATAATTTTTTCTTCTCCTCTGATATCTTTAGTATAAACACTAGCCATTTTTGATACCATTCTCTATGAAAATGAGTATTTTTTTAGAAGTGTCATCCAAGAGTACAATAAGAAAAGCTGGTAACATAATTCTAAACATTCCAGTGAAACAGAATCTACAACTGGGTGTAAAGTTAATGAAGATTGAGACGTTGGGATTATTTTTTTTGTAATTATTCGTGTGTGCATGTGTATGTGCCCATGTGCATGTGTGTGTGATTGTGTGTGAATGTATGTGTGCATGGTTACATGTGTGTATGTACACATGTTGTGCACTTGTATTCGCATATGGAGGACAGAGGGCAAATTTATGGAGTTGATTCTGTGAATTTGAAAACTGAAATCGGGTCTCCAGGTCAAGATAAACCCAGAAAAAATAAAGGGTTGAGGAAACCAGGGCAAGTGCAACAGAAGACAATTGAGTGTACCCAGAATGGCAGTCACAGTCATCATCTGTCTTACTCTCTTTGAGGTATGATGAGTGCCAAAGACAGCACATCCCCACACACCCTTCACCGCCTTGAAAGATTCATAAAAGGAGCACACTTTATGTTTTCAACCAAATGCTGTTCTCAACCACTTTCCTAATAAGATAAAGGGTGCTATTTTCACAAATGACTTGTATTGGAAAAGTGACTTGGTAGATCAGGTCATGAGCATAAAATCATTTTAATGGTATCCTCAACTTACTTTGCTTACATTTACAACTTGGAAACAATCAAAGGAAATGTAAATTAAGGTCCATCTAAAGGCCTTTCATTAAATATAAAACAAAGCTCTCTATGAAAGTAATACATTCTGTAAGCATTTCATTAGTAGCAGCTTTCAGTATTGTTAATGTATAAACAGCTCACCTCATGATAAGTGATAATTTAGAGTTGATAAGATGCAATTATGTATGCTACTCATAACTTTTTTTTTTCATAGAGACTTACAGCTCCTCTCTGGCACCTTCCATATTGCTGATGGAGAAAGGGGACTTTACTTGCCTCTACCTGTTTCCCCAGATCCCTATAGCTGTAGAAAATAGCTCTATCTTTCTCTGGCTTATGGTTATTTCTGCTTGCTAATACCTATCTCAACAGATTGTATGAATGCTACTTTGATAATATAGCATTCACCAGGTATTTTATCATGCAATTCCCTACAGCCAATAAGCAGATGACTGTTTAGCACTTATCACTCTGTATTTTCCAGTTCAAGGCCACATCACAGGAACGATTGAAAAAATAAACATTCATTCTTCAATTCTTATCACCTTAGACGTTCTGTCCATAGGGAATATCAGTCACTGCCACACTTTACCTCAGATGTTACATCTATGAAAACATTGTTAAACTCTTTATCTCAGAGATTCTGTGTTTCTGACATTCAGGAGGTCTATTTAAGTGTAAATTGTAAAGATCATATACAAGGAGAAGAATAACGTTGTATGGTGGATCAAATATACTTTGTCCATTTGCCAAAATGTTTTCAATATTTTAAAGATTTTAAAAATAACAATTTATCTTTGAGATCATAATAGAATTTCACATGTCACCTTCACTTTCTTTGTCCAAAAGCTCCTGTGAACCCACTTAGATCTCTTTAACATTCATGTTGTTTTTATGAACATGGGTGTTTCACTACATGTGTGTTTGAGCACTACATGTGTGCCTGGAGTCACTTGGGGCAAAATAATCTCCAGTGAGGAACTGCCTTCATCACAATGGTCAGAGGCCATTTTTCTTGAATAATCAATGATGTGAGCAGTGCCACTTCTCAGCATGGGGCTGGGGTGCCTTAAGAAAACAAGTGAAGCAAGGCATAAAAAGAAACCAGGAAAGAGGATCCCTCCAAGGTCTCCTCTTCAGTCTCAACCCTCTGGGTGCTCAATTAAGTCCATTTCCTGACTTAGTTCAATGATGGACTGTGTTAAGATAATAAACCCAAACAAACCCCATCAGTTCCCCAAAGTTGCTTTCGTTCACTCTTCTGTTACAGCAACAGAGAAGGAAAGAAGGTAAGATTCTTGTTGAAGCACCTGTGACTTGAACAAGAACAGGCATGATCTCCAGCATGGGATCTTATCAAAGACTACTTTCTTCTCTTGATATGGATGAGAGAAGACAATGTGTTAATGGCTCCCTACATCTCCCAGCAAATACTTGTGAATTTTACAGACCAAACTGCAGAGAGAGTTGAAGAGTGAGGTTTCAGATTTGGAATAACACAAGCTAGTAACCTTACTGGTTCCATGAGAACAAAATGCATTAATGATCAGGACAATATTAAAGTATTGATTTTTAAATGTTATCAAATTAATACAATTAATATATTAATTAATTCATAATGGCTTATCTTCCTGTGGCTATATCATAAGTAAAAGTTGATGGTACGTTTTACTTATAGATTGTGAAAAAAGAAAGGGTCATGGTACAGTTAATACAACAATAAAAAGGGGTGATTTGCTTAGGGGAACATAACTATGACTACTTATTTTCAAAGATATAATAAGATAAGGGAAAATACATATGTAGCAATTGTAATAGATATCAAAATTGAGGAGCTTCAGATACTAGCTCGGATAATAATGAACAAGATTTAAAATGTTTACCTAAATGTATATTCAAAATGAATTTAAATGGTCTTTACATTGATTTTCTGTGTTGAATATGAGACAATTAAAAACTGAATTATCTAGGAGGTTGGGGGGACCCTCCAGAATGCACCAGAAACATGAGGGGTGAGAGTCTCACAGGACTAAAAGGGAGAGACCTCAGATGAAATGCCTGACAGTAGGGAGAGGGAACTTATAGAGCCTATCTACCTCCAGCAGGAAGACAGGACCTCAAATGAAGGCGAGAGGGACCATCGCACAGTCATAACTCTGACCTCTAATTGTTCTAGTCTGAAAGAATTACAGGGATGGAAATGGAGAGACATCCAAGGAAAAGAAGGTCCAGCGACAGGCCCCAAATGGGATCCAGCTCAAGGAGAGGTACCAAGGCCTGACACTATTACTGAGGCTATGGAGTGCTCATAAAAAGGGATCTAGCTTGACAGCACTCAGGAAGATCCAACAAGCAGCAGAAAGAGTCAGATGCAGGTATTTGCACCCAACCAATGGAGAGAAGCAGCTGACCCCTGTGGTTGAATTAGGGAAGGCTGGAAGAAGCTGAGGAGAATGGGCAATCCTGTAGGAGGACCAGCAGTCTCAATCTGGACCCCTGGAATCTCAAACACTGGACCACCAAACAGGCACCATACACCAGCTGATATGAGGCCCCTTACACTCATACAGTAGCAGACTGCCGGGTCTGTGTTCAATCAGAGATGATGCACCTAACCCTCAAGATATTGGAGGCCCCAGGGACTTTAGAAGTCAGGCTGGTTGGGGGAGGGGGAGACATTCAGGGGGAGACATGGAGGAAGGGAGGAGGTATGGGAATGACGAACAGTCAGAAAACTAGACAGGGGTTGACGGGGTGGGGAATTAAATATGGAGTATATAAAAATAATTAATTAATAAAAAAGGAAAAAAGCTGAATTATCTATTTCTTTTAAAGTGAAATGATCAAATTTGAGAAATCAAGGAGCTTGGAGGTATATCTATGGTCTGGCTCCAAGTAAAAAGTCTGCTAGGGTGAGAGTTACTATTTATTTGTGATAGTAGTAGTAGTATTAATGTAGAAGCCCCTTCTACCAACTTTATATACTATGGGCTTCTCAGAATGCTCACTTGCTTTGCTTAAGTTCAGGAACTTAAAGAGATGTACATCTTTCTACCGATGTTTCAAATATAAATCTATGGAACATTCATTGTTCCTGCTTTTTCCTATTCTTCTGCTTCAATCTTTACTTGATTGTAGTGACATTTATACTATTTGGAGGAAGCAGAAGGACAATGTACTGGGGGATAGCCCTGCATCCAGTTTGCAGAGGAAGTCTGCAATGGGGGATATAGAGTGGGCAACAGGATCCAAAGCTGCTTACTTTGGGCAATTTAATTCTTTCTTTAATTCTTTGCTATTCTGTGGCCAAAAGCCATTGGCTTCTTGCAATTTATCTCCTGATGGTAGCCCCTAGGGATTAAGAAAAAAATGCTTAGTTAATTGTTCTCTTTTCTCTTGGGCTCAAGAGGTATCTTACTAGCCAGGTGAGAGGCTCAGAGTCATTAACTCTTCATGAGTGAGAGAGAAAAGAAAGGAAAAGAAAAGAAAAGAAAAGAGAAAGGAAGAAAGGCAGTCTCTCTCTCTCTCTCTCTCTCTCTCTCTCTCTCTCACACACACACACACACACACACACACACACACAGTCACACACACAGGCAATGCCTGACCACCTCTTTCTTCAATTTCAAACCATATATATATATATATACACACATATATATATGTATATATTCACATAAACACACACACATATATAATGTATATGTGCATGTACATATAATTTGAAATTGAAGAAGGTCAGGCACAGCATGTGTGTATATATATATATATGTATTTATGTACTGTATATATATATATATATATATATATATATATATATATATATATATATATACATGCATACAGAATGCAGATATATATGTATGTGTACACATAAGCAAACATATATACATGTATATGTTTGGTTGATGGAACAGAGCCCCCAAAGCCACACTTTATTTCTTCTCTCAGTCTTTTTATACCTTCTTAGACAAAGTTCTTTACAAAATTGCTTCATATATAAAATGTTATATGAAAGGGGAGATACAGAAGCACGTCATGTCAATGGTAACTTCTATAAGCTCATTATAAGTTCAAAACAACGTTATCACATGGCCCTGCTTTATCATAGTACATACCTGTAGCCCCATCCTTGCACCTGACTTAGAATTAATGTTTTCCTTGATCACAAATCTTTCATAAGTCTTTTTCTCTTCTTATGAGAAGAGCAATGTATGAAGGCTCATCGTATTCCTTATTATGTGAACTTTACAAACTATTCTATGGAAAGGGAGCACATTCTATTCTTGACTCTTATGTAATTACATCTTCCTGGCAAAACAGCTAAAACCATCTCCTTAAACTTTCTTTCTGAAATTATTTGATTCAAGTCAGGAATTCTATAGTCATTAATTCATCTAAACAGCATTATTTCACAAAAGTTAATCTTCATGGTGATCTGTAAGAAATTTGCCCGGTACAGTGGGATGATGCCCAGGAATAATTAATCTATGCAATAGAAGCTACAAAGACATATCAGCAGCAAGAAGTAAAGTTAGGACTAAGTCTCTGGGGCCATGCCTCTCCAGAGTACACCTATTGCAACCTAGCAAAACTGTGGGCCATGTCTAGGAAGCTCACTTGCTTGCCTTTCCTTGCTATGGCCTTTCTGTCAGCCCTGATTCATCAACTTGTGTGACTAATTCTACACTGATGCCTAAGAGGGATCATGGTACTCTCTCCATGTCTTACCGACTAGTTGAAGAGGACTCTTGTTACTTTCAGTCACAGGAATCAGCTAAAAACCATGTGTTATAGCGGGTTTAACCTGAAATAATTTGTTACTTAAAGGACACATATTTATGAGGTTTGATAGTGACAAAAGACTTTCTTTAATCTTTTAAAAGTTCGAACAGTGCATATACAAACACCATCATTCCTCAGCATTTTTTACGTACAATATCAGTATAGGAGGGATGTTGCTATGATAATGTTCTAATCTCCATGACAATTTATCATTTTGTACACATATATGTACATTGTTTCTCCTAATTGATAAACAGACCCCAAAATTAATCTCTGGACCCCAATATTATCTGAATATTCAGAGAATGTGCACAGTTTATAAAAATTAATTCCTACCTAAGAAATAATTTAAGTAACAATAGAAAATTGAGCAAAATAAATTGGGAAAATCAATAGTTAAAATAGAAGTTCATGAAGTTATGATATTGGAAAACAAAAGCTTCCAAATAGTTGAGTGTGTTCACAATAACAGTGTTCTACAAAATGCACCAGACAGTCGGAATAGGGGTGTGAATAGGGGGAATGATCCCCAACAGGAAATGAGACTGTGATCACCAGAATTTTATTAGGATAAATTTCATCTGAATGTTTTGGCAAAATCTATAATTCAAGTCCTAGAGAGGCAAACATGAGTTGGAAATACTAGTAAACTAAGAATTCCTTAACAGCACAGCAAAGCAGAAGGAAGTCTTCCGTCTCTGTTTTCATAAGCAAAACTGACCCTCTGCTAATACATAAGAAAACATCAATACATATTGAGACAGAAAAGGCTTAACATTGGCATTGGATTCTGAGTGATTTTGAAGGACATAAAAACAGTATGTTTAGAAAGGGTAGATAATTTTCCTCAAACTAAAATTAAATTTAGTTAAAACCAATATGATTTAGTATGCACATGATTAAAAATGTTTCTGGAGGGCATTACTAATGAGAATGTAGCTTATTGATAGCCAGCATATATAATATATAAGTCTGCGTTTAATCCCTAAGTATCTCAGAAAACTCAAACATTGTACAATTTATCCAAGAATTAAAAAATTAATTTATAAAATTATTTTTGTATTTAATACTTCAAATAAATGAAACTTCTCAATCTTAAAAGTTACATCAATATAAACAATATTTCTAAAGTATTTTAAAGGGGATTGGACTGAAATAGCAAGCACGGGGCCTAAATGGGGTTGCACCATGTCCTCAGAGTATATATTATGGTTTATAGCATAGCAATTTTATGGAACTCCAGAGTATATGAATGAATAGGTCTCTGATTCTTGTGCTTTCCCTTGGGCTGTTTTACTTCCATAAGTTTGCCTTGTCCAACATTGATGTGACAAGTCTTATTTTATCTATTCAGTTGTTGTTGATGTTATGCCTGAGAAGCCTAATATTTTCTAATGAGAGAAAGGGATAGATCCAGTTCAGAGCGGAGGGTGGGAGAGGAGAAATTGAGAGAAGTATTGGGAGGGTGACAATCAAGATATATTGTATGAGAAAAGACTATTTTCACTACAAAGAAAAAAACAATTTTGGAACAGTTAGTATATACAAACAAAAGTTAATGTACATAATATAAATGTCATATTTTCATTTAATTTAAACAAGGTATGCCAAGGTACACTGCTTAAAAAGGGACACTAGGAAATTGGAAAATCAAATGAATCAAATTTTAAACATTTCTACTCATTTGATTTAAATAATCATGGAAAGTGATCTAATAAAATTCCAAATAGCAATTAAAGATTAGTTTAAGAATGCTTATGCTGAAATTTCACCATGAAGAAGCAGCTCAGTGTTTACATTTTATATGTTAAAGAGGAAAGATATGCATACTTTATGTTGTGACATCCATATGTTCAAATATATTGTAATATTTTCACAGAGCTACTAGAAATGTAATAACTTAGGGAGACAAAGAAAAGATTAGATGTGATTTAGTCAGCAGTGTGGCTGACATAGGTGCTGAACTCAGGGATTCACGTTGTCCTACAGAGCTAAATTATTTCAAGTTAGTATAATGCGTTTCTTAAGAGTGATTTTATAATACCTTACATTATTTCTACATCATAATAAATAAATAAATTCTCAAATCAGCTATCAGTTCAATAATAAAACTTTCCCTTTCCCATCTTTTGTTTCTGTGTGAAGAGCATATACAAACACACACACACACACACACACACACACACACACACACACACACACACACACACATACACACACATGCATACATATAACTGTGTGCACACATAAAGGTGAGTGCACATACAAATATGCAAACACATATCTATTGACTAATTCTAGTCATCATACTGGCCCATGCCGAGCTTTTAAAAAATCTGTTTCAAAGATCCTACTCTAAGTGTTTTCAAAATCATACACTATTTACTTTCATAATAGTTGTGCAGAAAAGATAAACAGGTAGAGAAAACATAGTCCAGTTCCCACTTCTGGCAGCAAAAGAGGAAACCATTAAGTGAAATGTCTACAAAGCAAGCCTCAGACAATTAATCACAAAATAATAGAGACTAACAGTAAAGTCTATATTAAGATGACTTGTGAGAAACATCTGCCACAGACCCTTTATCTCTGGTTTCTGAACTTGACTCTAAAGTCTGAAATAAGACATTTTAAGATTGATCATGCCTTTCTTCCTCTGAATTAGAAACCTTCATTTTTATTGACATTATTTTCCTCATAGATCATTAATTTTCATATGAAGCATTTTCACTATCATTTTCTTGATATCTTGCAAGTGCCATTTAAATATTATTTTCCTATTCACTAAACAGTGGATTGAGAACATCTCAATAGTACTACATAGTACTACTCTTTGTAACTTGTGGAAATGAGAAATTTGCAAAGAAAAATATAATGTATACCCATAGTGAGAATAATGTGTAAACTAACCATTCTATTAACATTTATATTATACTATGTATATAGATGTATATGTATGCTGATGTATATGCTTGTTATACATAATGTCTGTCATTGTGAATGTGATATATGGTGCTATGAGACGATATTTAATTCACGGTTTTTAAAAACATCAATTGGGAGGCAACAAATAATTAGAAACTGTATTAAATATTTTTTCTGTTGCTAAACTAGAAATTGTGGACATCTTCTAACAAGGAAGCACTGAATGGTAATAACACAATTTTACTGATATATTAAAAAGTCAAGATGAAAAAAGAACACATGGCAGATGGCCAGGTGTGGGTATGGATGAAGAATGAATATAATCATCCCACATCTAGGTTATCACAGGAGTAGCTTCATGGGTCACTTGTGTTCACTGTGACTGTGTCTCTGCTCTTCTCATTCTTGATATTCTTGATAGAGAAGGTAGTGAACTGGCACCGCTCACCAAGTGTCTTTTTTTTTTTTGGTTTTTGGTTTTTCGAGACAGGGTTTCTCTGTGTAGCCCTGGCTGTCCTGGAATTCACTTTGTAGAACAGGCTGGCCTCAAACTCAGAAATCCTCCTGCCTCTGCCTCCCAAGTGCTGGGATTAAAGGCGTGCGCCACCACCGCCCGGCTATCACCAAGTGTCTTAATGGTGAAAACTGACAGCACAGTAAGTCTTTTTTAATTCCCAGACTTTATTTTTACCTTCAATAATCCTATTAAATCCTCATCCCAATACTAGAGTTGTCCAACAGTTCCCAGTTGATTATGGCAGAAATTCAATCTGGCACAAGGCAGGTTAGAAAGATGCTTATGTTCAAGGGCCCTTACACTATCTTTCATCAAAAACTGTTATCAGAGTTTCAACATTTCTTCCCTTATGCTCTGATTCCATATCAAATACTTTAACACTAAATGTAGTTATTAGACATAGGCTCGATGCTAAATACCCTGTGACTACTTTCTGTGTTTTTAGCTGAAATAGTCTTTTGTATACTGGAAAATTTTAGCTCACAGAATACTCTGCAAATATGATATTTAAGGCTCTATTTTATAATGGAGGGTGAGATCATAGAAGATCGCAAATTCAGAGGCTATGAGCCATCTTCCATTGGCAATGGAATCATCACCCTCCTCAGGCAGAAGTATTTCTCAATAGGTAAATGAGTTCATCAAGCAGGAAGCATCAAGACTGTCTGCCAGTTTTTATAGAGCCATTATGTTACCATAACAGGTTGAATCTTTGGCTATATAATTCAATTTACTTTCCTTCCTTCTCTATTACTAAATTGTATAGCACCTACAAGGCATCAACTCTTACACCCCATACTTGAACTTTCTAGTGGCTATGTATTTTGCATTATCCTGAACTAATGCAGGTCAGGTCTCTGTTCACATTAGCACAACAGAGAAAATTTTCTCACTCAGTAACCCCCAAAGGTCTGAATCTCTGTACCAGAAATTAGGGACAAATAAAATAAAATAAAATAAAATAAAATAAGGTACACTCTTGGTCATCCTACACCATCTTATGCTCATCCTCCCACACTTTACCTTTCTCACCAAGGTCATCAATCACCTCATATTCTTTTGCATAACAAAGAAGAGAGATAAAGCAGACTGGAAATCCATTGGCTTCTTATGATTGCAATCCTTTCTTCCTGAAAGTGGATACATCTCTGACTGTCCTGATGGGTTTCTTTGTCAACTTGACACAGTTATTTTGGAAGAAAAATCTCAATTGAGAAAGTACTCAGCTAATCTGATGGTGGCATTTTCATGACTAATGGTGGATATGAGAGGACATACCCCACTGTGGTTTGTGCTGCCCCTGGGCATGCAGTCCTGAGTCATAAATGAAAGCCATGAGGAGTAAACCAGTATGCAGCATTCCTCCATGGTGTCTGCTTCAGTTGCTGTTTTCAGTTCTTGACCTGCCCCCATTATCTCTAGACAACGGGTTCTTCCCCAGTTGCTTTTGTTCATGATGTTTTTTTGTTACATGGAAACCCTCACAAACATACTAGCTGATGCCATTTATTTTATAATAATAATCTCACACTCCCTACAACCTAATGTTATGTGAATATTTTCAAGTCACAGAACCTCCAATGTCACATATCAAGGTTTTTATTTTCCAGTCAAAAAATGTTCAGATTTTGCAAAAGTCCAGAAAATTATAAACAGAAACTTGATCCAGTTCTGAAACCCAAACCAAGCAATCATTATGAATAGGCTGTTGGCTGTCATAGAAGAACAATGAGGTTAACAGAATCTAAAAGCACAGCCCACAGATCATGGTATATTAGCCATCACATGAGAGTTTGCTATTGATTGATTTTCTGGACAGAGGTTTCATGGTAATGGAATGTTTCTCATTATTCGGAATCCTACTGCTAATTTTTCATAGCAACTAATCAAAAGACCAACAGAAATTGACCTTGATGTTGCATTTCAGGAGCCTTTCCATATAAGCCACATATAAATTTAAGCAATATTATATTGTCATCATTTTAAATTATATTCATAGGTGTGGTTTTATGCACATGAGTGCAGTTCCTATGGGGTTAAGGAGGGCTTTAATCTGGAGTTGGAGATACAGGAAGTTTGTGCCATCCTACCTGGGTGTTAGCAATTGAACTTAGGTTCCAGGAATCAGCTCTGGTCCTCCTTAAGAGCAATTCAAGAATTTAACCTGTGCTATAAACTATAATCTTGGCCATTAAAACCTCCTCTCTCACAGGCAACTCTCTCATGATGATAACTCAGTTGTAGACACACCAAACAGTGGTGAGCAGACTAATTTGCTATACGCTATAATTACAGCTAACAATATATGGCATGCTCTCCATGAATAGAACTGCAGCATCCTCCAGTTACTTACTGAACATGGTGGAAAATACACAGTCTTTGCATGTACGTATAAATTAATTAATTGATGTTTTCCTGTCCATCTTGAGAAAAGAAATTATTTAACTTACCGAAAATTTACCTGCTGCCCAAGGACACTGGTTTTTGTTGTTGTTGTTTTCTTTGTTTTTGTTTGTTTGTTTTTTGTTTGTTTTTTCTTCCTCCTGTGGCTTCATATAACCTAGGTAAATTTAGACAGGGACACTCAAGAGAATTGCTGCTTCTGTGTTAGAAGCAAATTAATGTCTGTGCTATCTAGTAAAATCGTTTATCACAGCTAATGTTTACTCCTTAAATGAAGAAAAAGTACTCCTCTCTAACAGGCAGCTCTCTCATGATAACTCAGTTGTAGACATACCAAAAGAGTGGTGAGCAGACTAATTTGCTATGAATAATTCATTAGTGTTGTCTAGATCTCTTTAGGAAATGATCATTGTCATGACCATTTTTTATAATTTATGTCTTTAGAAAACACTGGATTTAAAACGAAGCAGTCTGACATTTTCTGAAATGTAAAAGATTTGGTGGTAACCTATGGCAATGGCTTAATAAAAATAAAAGAATATATACTTCCTTTCATTGCAACTCCTAAATACAAAAATTATAATCACCTACTTTAATCATTAAATTCTAACTCAGCCAATTGATATTCTATTTACACTCTTTGGAGGTATTGTGCCTCATCTCAGATATCAGGCTTCTAAAGCACAGTGAGTGGTGAGATACGGTGCTACTTCACCATGTCAAACTGCAGCATCAAAGTGTGATGCAAATATCCATATATAAGAAATTTGAAAGCAATCCTAGCACTAAACTAAAATGCAGAAAGAGAAATACATCACTGAATCCATATCACTATACGCAGATTATTCAGAATCATTACTGAACAGTAGTCACAAAGAATGACACCTTAGCATGCTACAGGACTTTACCAGAGGAAAGAAAAGTCTGATATTTGGGTCTAAATTGACTTTATCACCATCATGTCTTATTGGATTATTCTCAGAAGGATCCTTCCCTAATATGCCCAGACTATAGGTACATCCTAAGGGGATGCTTCTTGCTTCATTCTGTTCTCTCTTAAGACCAGTACATCTTATTTCTGTTTTAAGAAAGATACAATTCTTCCTTCTGTTTTCTATACACTAATATTAATGGTAGGAACTCTTTGTTCTTGGCAGCAAAACCACCTGTGATCTCTCTCAAGGTGCTTTGAACTTGTTCCAAGCCCAGAGAAGACTTGGGAGAGAGCAAACAATCTTGGTAATAACATTGAAAATCTAGTTGTGATTTTATTTTTTAACTGATATTCCTGGTTGGGAGCCTGCTGTCTCTTAAAGGAAGTGCTTTTCATAGTACATATACAAAGAGTGGGGTCGTACCTGTCCTAAACACCTGTGATGCCTTCATTTGCAATATGCTGACACCTCAAAAAGCAGTTCCACTGCTTATTATGAGGAGACTGAAACCATGAACTCCAACATACAATGGATTCCCACCTATGTTTTCCTATCATACTCAAAAATAATTTGAGATGAAGAAGCAACACACACACACACACACACATACACACACACACACACACACACACACACATACACACACACACACACACACACACACACACACACACACACATGCAAAAACACACCAAAATTTTTACCCTTCAAAACCAGTGGAGTACAGTAAACAGAAGCAAAAAAAAAAATGGTTTGAGGGCCTGTAGGATATTTTATAAAAAAGAAAATTATTTGAACTTAAAATTACAATTACAAACACACACACACACACACAAACATGACAAAGCAATTTTTTTTAACTAGGGGAAGTGTTATCATTCATAAAGAACTTAGAAATCATTGTAAGTAGGCAAAGGGATTTAACTTATTAAAATATTTACACTGGTAGGGTGGTTGCAAAGAGGAAGGACATTGGGATGGGTGCACTGTTGACAGAGAAGGTGCAGAGGTAGGAATGTAGAAGATGCAAGGGGGTAGGCAAATGTATTCAGTGGAATCCTAAGAGGACTAGGCAGAGGAGACAAGAAGATGATTTGACAGGAAGATTGAATCAGACTTTTCAGAGGAATTCTCTAGCTGGCTTAACACTCAAAAGCATTCTTTGCACAGAGAAATTGACTTTTAAGAAATGAGTGGGAATTTCTCCCCTGATGCTGGAGGAATTACCACAAGGATCATACAGCCCCACAAAGTGAATGATTGTCTAGCAGTGAGCACAGCATGGAGGCCTTGGCTCACTTTATAACATTTAATCTTCTCAGAAAATCTATATATTCTGCAGTTCTCACAGATTTTCTAGAAGCAAAGAGCAATTGATCAGCCCCAAGTCTTCAAGCTGACTTTCATGACCTCTTTAGTACAGAGCAGTCCAGAGAAAAGGGACTTTCAGAAATCCATTATTCTGACCTTTACCACAAAACAAGGTAGTCCCGGCTGACACAGATAGAGAATATTACAGGTAGGAGAGAGAAAGGGCCCTGAGCTGAGGTAAAAGTCATGGGGAATGTCACAGTCTTTTTGTTCTATAAACAGTGAGAGGGGATGGGAGACTTTAGATTATGTACAAGGAAGTATGCAGACCAGACAAAGCTGGAAATGGGTACAGGATTGGACACAGCTGGGAAAGAATATGTGGTCAGACACAGCTAGATGATGCTTCAGAGGATGTCATGATGGTAGATTCATGAAAGCAAAAGTAGGAGGAACTAGCTATTGGTAATTTTTGATAGATTCATGGGTATTGATATATTTTCAGGCTTCACCAAAACCAGAGACTATTACTCTCTACCCCTATTCTCTGGGGTAGAGAGTAGCAGTATTTGTAAGTCAGAAGCCAGTTTGTACCTCCAGGTTTTAAGAGACATGAGACAGGAAGGCTGTTAAAGACATCCAAGTAGTTTCTGATGGAGACTCATATGCATTACTGAAGTATGACTCAGTCAGTACCTTGTCCACTGTGCATGTGGTCTGAATTCAAATCTCTAGCATACTCATATAAAAGGTGGGCATTGTTGTCCATATCTGTAATTCTAACCTAAAGAAAGAAGAGGAGGTGGAGACAGGAGTATGTTCCAGAGACCATAAGATTCTGTCTCAAAAAAAAATAAATAAATAAAAAAAGATAACTACCTATAGAAGGTGTTTGAGGGTGATCTCTGGCCTCCACAGACACACATGTTCAAATATGCATATGTGTATATGTGTGATGATAGACAAACACACAAACATCAATACACTTATACTACTACACTCATGCACTCATGGCAAGACAGACAGACAGACAGACAGAGAGGGAGAGAGAGAGAGAGAGAGAAAGAGAGAGAGAGAGAGAGAGAGAGAGAGAGAGAGAGAGAGAGAGAGAGAGAAAGAGAGAATGTGTAAGAGAGAATGTGTGGAGGTCTCAAGACATCTTAAGCTTTGGTCCTTTACTTTTACGTTTTATGAGACACATTCTGTTAAAAGCACTGACTTTTCCTTTATTAGTTCCTGGTTTGATTCCTACCCCTTAACAGCAGCCCACAGCTGTCTATAACTTTGGTTCCAGAGGAGTCAGTGCCTCATTCTGAACTCTCAGGCAATTTTATGCATGTGGTATACAGATACACATGCAGGTATTGTTCTCAGATTCCTAAGGAGTCAATGTACACTCTTCTGGACAATTAGGGTATTGTTTGCATATGGTGGTACTATCAATCCCTAGAAAGCCTCTAATTTCTTGCACATCATGACTTACTATACCTTTAAGACAAGAGGCAAATGAGCATTTCAAGATTTGAATAATGTCTACTCAAAGTATCATTGTTGTAAGTTGACCAGAGTTAGACACTGTTACTTTTAACCCCAGGGAAATTTCTCCAGCTACTGTATAACAAGTTTTGAAAGTTGTCACAAACCGAGAAGAAAAGGCACACACCAAGAGTTTATTAGCTGTTTTTAAAGATTCCATCCTCGTATATAAGCGTGCTCAGCCTTTGGGGGGACTCAGTCATTTCTCAGGAGCTGTGGAATTTTCACATACATTACATGTATATGATCCTATTCATTCACATGCCACGTTAAAAGAGTCACAACATTGTAGAAATGAGTTTTGGCAACGCCTGTTTGGCTCCTGGCAGATCCCACATGTGGACCCGCCCAGGAGCTATCTTTGGATGCGTGAATGAAAGACAAACACAGCTTAGCTTATTTTTATAATTCCTTGGCTACCTCAAAGGCTGGGTACTGCTAAACCTTCCTCTGTTACCCCAGGTCCGATCGGGTAAGTGGGATGCATTCTTGATTCTTTTTTTTTTTTTATTTTTTTTTTATTTTATTTTTTTAATTTACATTCCAAATCACTTCCCCTTTCCCGTTTCCTCCCTCCCCGAAAGTCCCATAAGCCCCCTTCCCTCCCTCTTTTCTCCATTCAACCCCCTCTCATTGCTCTGTCCTGGCGTTCCCCTACATCCAGTCTTTCCAGGACCAGGGGTCTCTCCTTCCATCTTTTTAGAAATCTATTGATATGCGGATTGTGTCTAGGGTATTCCGAGATTCTGGGTCAATATCCCCTTATCAGTGACTGCATACCATGTGTGTTCTTTTGTGATTGGGTTACCTCACTAAGGATGATATTTTCAAGATCTGACCATTTGCCTAGGAATTTCGTGAATTCATTGTTTTTAATTGCAGGGATGCATTCTTAATGGCTCGTTGTCCTAGGAATCCTCAGTCTTCTCCCCACTGCATCCTAGCCCGTGCAACTGTAAGGGTCCTATCCCATCTCCCTTGCCCACTCATTGTCCACTGGGATTTTTTTTTTTACAGTTTTTTTTAAATTGGATATTTTATTTATTTACATTTCAAATGTTATCCCCTTTCCCGATTTTCCCTCTAAAAAGTCCCTCTCCCATCCACCCTTACTCTGCTTCTATGAGGTTGCTCCCCCACCCATCTACCCACTCCCCCCTCTCCTAGCATTCCTCTACACTGGGGCATCAAGCCTTCACAGGACCAAGGCCTCCCTCTCCCATTGATGCCATATAAAGCCCCTTTAGCTCCTTCACTCCTTCTCCTAACCAGTCGCTGTGCTCTACTGCCATTTTTATTGATCGGTCAAAAACCAGTGGGGGACAAGAATATTTAGCATTTGGACATGATTCTCAAAGGAATCAAAACATTAGAGCCAATCTCCAACACAACATGTTAGTATGGACTGGTGTTTTTCTCTCTGCAATTTTGACATTATTTTAGAAGTAAAGCCTTGAAACAATGTGTAATGGCTGCTGTTGATATGCATCCTCAGTTTTTCTTTAAAATTGTGGAATTGGTAAATCAGTGTTGAGGTGTACTTACAATTTGGAAATATTAATGCACTCCTAAAATTAGACATAACTGATCATTTATATCTCTTTGCTAGATTACTAAAGTACATTTGTTATCATCGTCAAAGAGTTGTCCTTGCTAATGTTTTATTTACTGCTTGGGTAGTTTCATAGGCAGAAACGACTATTGTAGTATGAATATGTTTCTGCAAGTTGTAATTATTCATGTCTCCATATATATTCTCATTATTGAAACAGGCAGTATTGCCCTCGGTGTTGTAGAGAAGAGATTTTGCTTAGAAACTGTTTCAAATCAAACGTGAAGAATACCCACAAATACTTTTGTATTTGCATTTCTTTTCAAAAGTCACTTACAATTTTGAGATTGAGCCTATCCTGTCTGGTCCTAGAGACATGAACATTCTAGGTTGTTTAATCATAAGGATATTTTAGAAATCCTATTTACATGATTCCATAATATTTATTTTTTCACTCAGTGATAATCAAATCATGCATTATGTTAATGTGCCAATATAATTGTGACTTGCTTCTCAAAAACTCACCTCATCACTACAATCCCTCCACACTTTCTAAGATATTATGGCATAAAAATTATCTCTCCTATAGATGCTAATTTTCATTTTGTTTAAGTGAAGATGTTGTAAATTATTTCTTTATAATTTTCATGTTTTTGACATTTAAATGAAAAGATTATCCAAGTAAGAATTTAAATAATTTGGTGGATGTTGATTGACTGTTTGGATGCATTTTTCCTCAAGGAAATGCTATTTAAATGATGTAAGATAATTTAGTACTGCTCTGGAATATGTTACAACTACACATGTCTATATAGCATGAAAAGTGGAGCTTAGTACAACATTTCTCAAGTGCAACTACCATTTATTTTATTGTTCTTTGATTTTCAGTAAAGCTTTGAATATTTAACTATGAAAATAGATGCATTGATAGTTCCTTCTTCCATATAAAATCATAAACAAAACCCATATACCTCTTACATCTTTTCCCCCTCAAAATGACATAAACAACAAATCTATAAAAACATAGCTAAATGCTTGTAAATACCCTTTATAATGACTCCAAATCCTTTGGAAAGGACTAAGATCTGTCTAGTGATGCTAGTTCCATATAATGCAGTTTTCCTGGCTGAAATAATATACAAGTATATATTTTGTTAACGATATTTTGATGATTGACTTAGGAAACAATTGAAATAGGCACATTATTGGGTGACTTTTCTCTTTTTATTTTGTCTTCAATAAAAGTCAGTGAGTTTGGTTATTATTTATATTTTAGGAATTGTGCAAATACATACAATGCTTATCACATTTATGCTTATTACAAAAGCTCCATTTATTTTTCTCAAATGCTACATGCACATTTGATACAAGCTAAAGTGTCCAACCAATATCCTCTAAGTATTTGTTAGATTCCATTGGTCAAAAATTTGGGTACTAATCATTATATCTTCTACTCAAGGTCAAACTCTCCAGATGGAAATCTTGATGCAGCTAAGATTTCCATCTTATCTAAAATTTGCAGCTCAGTGTTGGTTAGTCATTGTGAATTTGACACAAAATAACTAGAGCCATTTAGGAAGGGGGTCTTCACATGAGGAATTGCCTCAATCAGATTTACTCATGAACAAAAAAGCATTTCTTTGGTTTGCACTGCCATTTAGCAGTTTGTCACTGAGAAAAGTCAAGGTCAAGAATCTGGAGGCCAGAACTGATACAGAGGCCATGAAGAAATACTGCTTACTAGATTGTTCCCTATGACTTACCCTTCTTTCTTATACAACACAACTCAGACACACATGGCTAGGGTTGATGTTGATTGAATATTTGGCTACATTTTCCCTGAAGTAAAAACACTATTTAAATAGTATAAGACAATTTAGTGCTCTTTGGGGATGTTTTAGATCCATACAATTCTATGCAATCTGAAGTGTTGGCTGTTGTTTTGACTAATGATTGCAGTGGGAGGACTCAGTCTGCTATGGGTAGTGCCTAGCTTAGCCATGTGGTACTGGGTTTAGTATCCTTTGCTGGGATTCACTGCCCTTCACCCTCTCTTGTCTCTTATCCATCTAATAATTTAAATAAGGAAAGCTTATTTTGGCTCACAATTCAAGGACTCAGTCCATTCTGGCAAAGAAGTTAACATGGATGCAATTTGAGACATCTCAATCTATTTCACCTGTGGCCAGGAAGCAGAGAGGGAGGAGTCGGGTGAAGTCTGGGACATTAACTGGTAGAGTAGTGCTTCCCATATTCAGCAGCGATTTCTTTCCTCAATTAGCATAAGCTGGAAATTCCTTCAAAGACACACTCTAAGTTTTGTCTCTTAGGCGATTTTCTTTACCAATCAGAATGAAAAAAAAATGGTAGGAAGACATCATTTTCGTGGGACAATTAGGACTACAACTAAAATTATTTTCATTTTTGTTAATACTATGAGATGCATACAAATATTCCTCAATGTTGGTTAGGAGTACTAAGTAGGTGAATGTCAAGATCACCTAGTTACTTTCTAATTTATTAAGTTAGCTGTTTCTGAAGTACAGGTTGAGCTGCTGGATAAAACAGTACATATGTAACTTAATTTTCTATCTTGGAAAATGATTAAAGCATGCTTATTTTCACATTACATGGATTTTCAAGTAATTTGAAACTGAGTATGTTATTAAGGCATTTCCTGCCCTGATATTTCTGCTTAGGAGAAGATAAAGAGTTGCAATTGAAAATAAATTGGCTACTGGAGTATATATTGAGACTGAGTCAACAAATAAACACATTTATGTTTTTCATAAAATACATGAGTATACTTCATAGTTTATACATCGTTTTGTAAATCACTAATGCCTGAATCATTCTATCTATTGCTTGTTGCTTCATTGTACTAATAATTATGGTTTAATTATTTTGTGTCTTACTATCATAGATACTCAAGTAAATAAACAAAAATATCAAATAAACTGGTAGATTATTTGTTTGGCATGCATGAAAACTTGAATTTGATTCTGAGCACCATTTAAAAACCTGACACATTGGCATTTACTTGTATTCCCATCATCAAGAAAGGAAAGGCCAGGAAGATCGAAGCTTAAGGTCAGTTGGAGCTAAATTGATGGCAGCTTGGCCTACACAGGTCATGGTTTTATGCAACAGGAAAGATTACAAAGCTGGGGAAAACAATGGGTAAAGGCGCTTCCTCCTCAAACCTGGAAAACTGAATTGAGATTCCTGGATCCCCAAAAAAATCGATATAGTAGAAAGAATATGTGTGAACAGAGATCTTACTGTGAAAAATAAAGCAGAGACAAAAGAATAGTCCAGAAATCTGGAAGGCTTTCTAAGGTAGAATACGCATAGAAGCAGCAGAAACAGAAGAGGCCTTCCTAAGAGACAATGGGTAAAATGAAAACCAACCGCCAAGTGTCTTCTGACCTGTACATCCTGACCTGACTCTGTGGCATCCCTCATATCTGTACCCATCCCACACACACATACCCACTATGAAATACACATATGTGCACTGTTGTACACATACGTTCATACAAAAATGAACATACACTCATGCACACATTCACACATATATATGCATACACTCAAATACACGTTCACATACTCGACCAGATATGTACACATAGCCATGAAACTAGTAATACAATCTTCAAACAGTATCATGTTTTTTCTCAGCTGTTTCTTCTCAGTTTGCTTTCAATTTTTGAGTAGGTTTATTTTAGCAAAACTTATTTAAAAATTTAATAAGTGCAATTGCATATATCCAGCTCTCTATTTATGCTTTGCATAGTGGTGGTAGTTGTCTGCAATCATTTCTTAAGCAATTTTGTTGAATGTTCACTTGTGACAGTGTGCAGGAACAGACAGTAACTTATCAGAATGTTCCCAGTGTAAAGTGTACTAGCCAAGATTGAAATCTAAATATTACCTATTAAATACTTTATTGGCTATATTAGCTGTATGCATTTGATGTTATGTTTAAAAGCTAATTTTAGATATATAATTATAAGTTAAAAATCCACATCTGATTAAAAACTAGCCACAATAAAATTTGCTAGGATAAACAAGTAGCACTGAAAGATTCCAGATAAACTTTATTATGCTCTTGGTCCTTGCAACATTTAAATGACTTTTGATTGACTGCCTTATATTCATAGAACATGTCAAATATTTATAATACTTTGTCATTCTATCTCTGATAGGTTCACTTAAGCTGTTTTCTCGTTATCCCCAATTGCTTTTATTTGTTTTGTTTTACTCTGTAAATATATTCAGTTGGCATAAGCCAGTAAAAATGTCAGAAGGTAGCAGAAATAAAAATTATAACCTTCTCTCTCTCCAAAACAGCCTTCCTATTTTTATCACACACTCCTGTAGTTCACGCCCTTTAATTCCCAGTTAAGTTGAATGCAGTAGTCATCAATATGTTTGTAAAACCATAATTTAGACCAAATTTAAACTAATCATCTATTTCTTTTTTCCATATGGTTGAAGTTTAAAATAGAAAAGACAAAGAAGGCACAAAGGGGAAACTGCATGCTGATGGGCAGTGGGATGCTCTGAGCTCTTTCCCCCATCATTATAGTGATCTGTTCTCAGTTTCGATTAATCAGTGTTGTCAGCAGCATGCTGGGTAAAGGGGGTCCAAGATGTCCTTGTTTACCATGAGATTGTCATCAATTTGTACCATCCTAGAATTCACCTTTCAAAAGAATAGCTCCAATAATTACACCATTAGCTCACATAAGAAAGAAGCTCGATCAACTCAACTAACTGAGCCAAGCAGTGCTGATGCAGACAAAGCCTCCATTTGTGAAGCGCTGTGCTGGTTCTCCTTTCTGAATACTGTAGAATTAATGATCTGAGAGCTGATGTTCAGACAAAGGTTCAGAAATGTTCTTAACACTTATTTCCTTATGGCACCTTGTGCACAATGGGCCACCATGAGGCTCATTGGGAAGTGTTCCTGGGATGGAAACCTTAATGAAGAATGAAGAAAGAAGGAAGGCCTTAAAACCCTCAACTATGAAGGAAGCCCCTCTGCCAAAGGTCCATGGCAAGCTTCCCAGAGGGAGTCCCTTCTGGGAGTGGAGCCCATACTGTATCTCCTTCTTCATCAGATGACGGCATCTTGAGAAACAGTCATCTTATCAATGATCACTCTCTTCATTTAGGATCCCAAGTCTGATGAATGAAAATCCTATGCTAAAGATGCTTCCTGAAGTGGTGAAATATGTTTTTAACAAATTTGAGAATGGATGGAATATCTTCTGTGATTTGATGTTGCCTGAGACCTCTGTCCTGGCTGGCATTCCCCTTGGGGGCAGTGGGTAAAACTCAGGGAGCAGATGAGAATGTAGAAGCAAGCTCATTTATCAGTTCTTGGGAAGTGCCCTGTATACCCTCCACACACATCCCATTGGCCTCAAGGAAGTAGATCCTCCAAGTGGCACTTCCCAATTTGCTGTCATGTTCTGCACCAATCAGCTTTAGGCTCTCAGGCAAGTTTCAGTTTGGCCCTCAAGCAGAAGTTACCTCTATGTTAGCTCTGCCCCACTCACTGTTTTCTGATGTTTATTCAGAAGCAGCCAACCTTGTCAGTGAAGCCTGCCACTCCTCCTACAATTCAAAGACCTAGTTGTCTACTTGTCACATAAATCCAGTTACCTTCAGAGGTTATGTATAGAAATGAACATATAGGTGCCTTATACTACATATTGTATTCAAAGACACTATAATTTGAAAATCAATCTTCTAAGAGTGATTGATACCTACCTTCAAAATAATTCTACATAAGAGTAGAATGAGGGATCGCAAACATCCTATGTAAAAGGCTTGATGGGAAACACTGGGAATCATGAGCTGTGTGAGCTTTGCCTGGACTCTTCATTGCTGTTTATGAGCAGTGAACACAGATGTAGGCCATAAGCAAATGAGTATTTCTATTCTCCAATAAAAATTTCTTTATAAAATTAACTTTATAAACAAATTGGTGACTCTTGGACTATATATTCAAATCATCTTGCATTCAAAGTACCCTGCTTAAAAAATTGTTCCAGAACTGGCATGCATTATATAAAATTAAATATATATATTCATTAAACAGCTCAGTAGCTGGATAGCTGAGCCACTTCCAAACCTCCATGTGGCTCATGTACTTTCTGATAATCCCAACTCATCACTTACTAAAATCTATATTGCATCTTTACTGCCCTAGACCCAGACCTGCAGCCCTCCAGGGCCATGATTCCTGACTCTTAAATGATTGTTATGTTCTCTCTTTTGTACCTATCAGGTCTGGTATTTACTCCTTTCCCAACATGGCAGCTCTCCCTTCTTCCTCCCTCAGGCCCTTGCTCAGGAATCTGCCTCTCTGAGTCCTGCCTCTCTCTCCCTTCCCAGACATTGGCCGTTGGCAACTTTATTTACCAATCAAAACCAACGTGGAGCAGGATCCCTCAGTATCTTATGTACAGACTTCTGGATGCCCATGTACTTTTGGAGACCAGATTAACATAAAAGTAGCATTAGACCAAATCCACATTTCCCCCTTTTATTCCACTCAAAAGCCTTTTCTCTCAGATATACATTGAACATAGTTGTAATAGTTATGCAAGTTATAAGGTATGATATACACTAATAACATCTAGTCCATCAATTTTGTCAATTTAGGTACATTACTCTAACATCTTTCCTAACTTAAAGAGTTTACAATTCTATACCTGAATTATGTTTGGCTTTTTAACTTACATTACCACCAGAAAGCCAAATCTAGATCATTTTCCTTAATGCTAAACAACTTAAATTTGATTATGAGACTATAACTAGTCTTCAACCCTATCAGAGATCTTAGAATGAATTAAATATTACCTGAATATTTAGAAAGTACAAAAACATATCTTTCAAAGCTTAAACAATTTGGTGAGACAGCTGACTTTTTGGACAATCCCCTATTCCTCAAAACATTAGAGCATCTATTTCCTAGTTTCTGGCCTAGAACCATCTGACAGACCTTAAATGAAGCAGGAATTCTGAAGGACTAGCTTACCCTGTATTGGCAGAGCTAAACTGGCAATTATCCCACATCTTGTATCCTTTCTTGGACAATGGGTTTTTTATCTTCAGGTGAATTAGGGCCTTTTTGCCCAGTAGCTATATTTCTATAATTGGAGCAAATCTATATGGAGGTTAAGATGCTCAATGCCTTCTTTGAACTGCAAAGGGGTACTGTCAGGAACAGACATGTCTCCTAGTCAAAAAATCTGTTAATAATGAAATGATTTTAAATGCCATATTCTGTGAATGTGATGCTTTTGAAGACCATTTATCTATATATAATATATTTGAAGTGTTAAACATTAAGTATCTTAGCTATTTCTATTTGAATAATATTGAAAACACAATACCATAATTAAATCAGAATCTAATATAACCGTGACTTTAATATCTGTAACTTAACTTGCATTATTTAATCATCCTAAACAGTTTGGACTAGCATCTGTTAGAAGGACTGGTTCTAAGCCATGAATTCCTAAATAAGTTGCATAGACACAATGCCTATATAAAAGCAATAATGGTAATTTCAAACTTGTATCAATATAAAAATGATACCAATAAAAACTTTAATTTGTATCAATATATAAATTCTGTACTAGCGTAAGAAATTATAATTTCATTTTTGCTCCAATTATAAAGATTTCTAGCAATGTAAGATTATGGCTATACAATGCTTTCAGAATAAATTTAGTAAAGCCACCCCATATATATAATTTCTTATAATATTACTCTATCATCCTTTTCTTTTCAATCTTCTTCCTTTACTTAAAAGAAAGAATAGAGAAGAAAGGAAAGACAGAAATCTCCAAGTCTAAGGTTTCTATTTAGTTTCCTTCCTATTCAAAATTATGACCATTTCCAAATTATCCCTTAAAATAACAATCTTGTTATAATTTATAAAATAACCATAACCAGACACTCAAATTCAAAGAATAGGGATGACAATTCTCCATGATACATACCTATACCTACACCTATATGTATACATTTTAAGGGGTGAGAAGGGGTAGAAAATTTGGAAAAATCAGTTAGAATTAAGACCTTTAGCATCTGTTATCTACTGTCTGTATGCTTGGAATTTTCAGGGTTTGGCTGAAGTTCTGATTAGATTGTCTGCAAGAATGAAGAACTGAGGACATCTGGAATCACCATATTCCTGAAGTTACTCTGGGAACAAGTCTCTGATAACAGCTTCAGGAGAGAAGGAGATGGAACAGCAGGTCATTTCAGTGTCTCTGAGGATGAATTTTGTCAGTTTCATATTCTACAATATATGACCCTTACAACCAAAATTTTAGTACTATTAATATATTCATATGGATTGTACAAGATGGACAGAACAATTATGGATGAATTTTTTGCTCCTAGTTTGAGCAGGTGAAAAACAACTGTCTTTTTAATGGATTATGCAAATAATATGTTATACAAATAATGAGATATATATACATGTATATATATATATATGTATATATAAAATAAACATTTGTACAAATATAGTTAGCTGGGAAAAGTGCTGGAGAAAAGTATGTAATTTTAGCACTTTTCCTTTAAGACTAAACAAATAAAATTTATAAATTATTTTTATTAACATATAACTTATAAAATTGAGCTGTAAAATTAGTACCTTAGGTCCAATGAGGTGGCTCAGGGATAAAGACTATAATAACCTGAGTTAAATCACTGGATCCAGCAGGATAGAAGGAAAGACCCAACTTCCATAAGTTGTTCTCTGCTCTCCACAGGAATGCTGTAGCATGAAATTACCTGTCTACACACACACACACACACACACACACACACACACACACACACACACAGACACACACACACACACACACACAAGTCAGCATGAGAAAAACCCATTTTTTTGGAATGAACAAGTGAATAAAGACAGATAGAGCTTGTGGAAGATAGGAAGAAGAAAAAATGGACCCAGAGCACAGCACAACTCCTTTATGCTTAAGTTAGTCTTCTTAATAATTGACAAAAACTAACACACACTTAATGGTCATTTCACAACAGTTTGTATTAATAAAATCAGAGTGAATGTTCTGCCTTTTGAAGTAAATGCACAAATGAAAATTAAGCACCATTAATTAATGTGCATTTTGAAAAACAGATTTTAGATAATATATCATATGGAGACACATAAATCATTTTATTCATTTACATTTCAAATATACCCCCTTCCTGGTTTCCTTACACAAATCCTCACCGCCCCCCCGCCTTTGCCTCTATGAGGGTGCACCTCCACCCACTCACCCACTCCAGCCTCACCACTCTAGCACCCTCCTATGCTGGGGCATCAAACCTCCACAGGACCAAGGGGCTGCCCTCCCATTGATGCCAGATAAGGCAATCCTCTGCTACATAAGTAACTGGAGCCAGGGGTTCCTTCATGTATATCCTTTGGTTGGTGGTTTAGTCCCAGGGAGTTCTGGATAGTCTTGTTAGTTGATATTGTTCTTCCTACGGGATTGCAATCTCCTTTAGCTCCTTCAGTTCTTTCCCTAAATCTTCCATTGGGGTCCCCAGGTACTTGCATCTGTATTAGTCAGGTGCTGGCAGAACCTCTCGGAAGACAGCCATATCAGGCTCCTGTCAGCAAGCACTTCTTGGCTTCAACAATAGTGTCTGAGTTTGGTGTCTGAAAATGAGATGGATCCCCAGGCGGGGCAGTCTCTGGATGGCCTTTCCTTCAGTCTCCGCTCCATTTGTTGTCCCTGTCTTTCCTTTAGACAAAAAACAATCCTGGGTTAAAATTTTGAGATTATGAGTGGTTCCATCCTTCAACTGGGAGCCGGATCTTTCTACTGAAGTTGATCTGTACAGGTTCTATTTCCCTTTTGATAGGAATTTCGGCTAATGTCATTTTTGTTGGGTCCTGGGAGCCTATTGAATCCCTGGCATCTGAAACTTCCTGGAGTAGCCACTAGAAAGATATTTATTCTGGATGGCCTTTCCTTTAGTCTCTTCTCCACTTTTGTCTTTGCATTTTCTCCTGTGGGTATTTGGATCCCCCTTCTAAAAAAGACTGAAGTATCCACACTTAGGTCTTCCTTCTTTTGAGTTTCATGTGGTCTTTGAATTGTATATTGGGTAATCCAAACTTTTGGACTAATATTCACTTATCAGTGAGTGCATACAATGTGTGTTCTTCTGTGATTGGATTAACTCACTCAGGAGGATATTTTCTAGTTTCATCCATTTGACTAAGAATTTCATGAAGTCGTTGTTTTTAATAGCTGAGTAGTACTCCATTGTGTAAATGTACCACATTTTCTATATCCATTCCTCTATTGAAGGACATCTGATTTCTTTCCAGATTCTAGCTGTTATAAATAAGGCTGCTATGAGCATAGTGGAGCATGTTTCCTTGTTATATGTTGTAGCATCTTTTAGGTATATGCTAGGAGTGGTATAGCTGTATCCTCAGATAGTACTATATCCAATTTTCTGAGGAACCGCAAGACTGATTTCAAGAGTGGTTGTACCAGCTTGCAATCCCACCAGCAATAGAGGAGTGTTCCTCTTTTTCCAGCATCTGCTGTCACCTAAGTTTTTGATCTTAGCTCCATTTGTTGGAGCCATTCTGACTGGGAGATGATACATGTGCTATACAGATGTCTTCTATTTCTTATTCCAGACCTCACTGCAAAACAGTATTTATAATGCCCCGTGTGTACAGAAATTCATGCCACAAGAACGTGCAGTAATTTAGCAAACCATAAAACAGAAATAAGGTAAGCCCATTCTATTTATGAATGAGTAAACAGGAACAATGAGAACAAAGGTCATCCAAGCTTTGTATTTGACACTCAATATCCTTCTAACTAAAATAGGAAGCAGCAATACTACTCTACAGAATATGAATACCCAAGACCTTATCACATATACCTATGTTTATACATTGCTACCCTAAAATATCAAAGGCCTTATGTTGAGAAAAAAACAGAGGAGGAAAAATAACATCCATTTAAATATACTTCTTTTTCTCTTCTGTTCTGCATTAATCATTAGAAAAAGGATGGAGGCTGCTGGTAAGTCTGTGTATCAATTAATGGCCTAAAAATTTGTTAGTTAAGCTGTGATATATTTCTTCAGTTCTGGTAAAAAACAAAATACATATGCATGGGCCAAGTGTAAACTATATATGATGAGTCCATATGTGCATCAATTTCTATTCTATTTGCATTCAAAATAAGCATGACACAATCTAAAGAAAAATAGCCCATTACAATTGTGCCCTATTTCACAAGATTTGCATAAAGATGGATAGTCAATTTGGACAGTGAGGAAAGATGATTATATAGCCATAATATGACAAATATCATGAATACTATACTGAAATAGATGTGAAAAATTTTGTTTATGAGTATGGACTTGGCTTTTTAAGTGGTAGTTTAAAACCTGGAAAATATATTTTCCTTAAATTGATAAAAGACTTTAATAGAAAGACTAGCTTTCCTTTTCACCCATATCATTTCCATGTCCTTCATAGGAAAGCAATAACAAGACAACAAAATAAAATAGTAAAGTTTTCTAGTATTATGCCAAAAATAATCTAAAAATAATGTGTCAAATATAAGTAAAATATGTAAAAAATATTTAAGAAGCATCAACTAAATGGTACTTAAATTTTACATCGCCCAAATGTAAACTCATTCTCATGAATGAAGAAATACATAGGATAAATCTCTTCTGCTTTTTTAAAATATTCGAGCATTTAAAATGAAAACCAGCCATGGAGATTGAAAGTAAAGTATTAAATCACCTAACTCAGAAGTAATAAAAATGTTATTTATCATATGTGGAGACTACCATTTAATTTACATGTGTGTACATATTTGTAAATAGGTGTAAGTGTAGGTAGAGTCTAAAAATCTAGAAAAGAAACAAAGATCGGATAATCTTGGGTGAGAAAAAAGAATGGAGGTGTTCAAAGCAAATGAACCAGAGTAAAGGTCAGGGAAGAGTGGGAGGTGACATATGGTAGCAGAGGAATATGGGAGATGGCGTAGGAAGATTGAAAATACATACTTTTCTCAAATGTTTTAGTAGAAAGTAACAAATGAGTTACAGATTAAACTAAAAACACTTTTAATATATAGTAGATATTGCAGAATGGACCCCCCAAAAGATTCCTATGTTTTCATATTACCTACTATGTAAACAAATAGATTCTCATAAAAAGTCAACAAATTTCTGTAGATAACCATAAGAATCTTGAAGTTGGAATGTTATTCCAACCTAATTTACTTCCCCTCCCAAAATTTTATTTGTATGGTAATTAAGTCAATATCAAGAATAACATAGAAAAATAAGACATATTAGAAGAAAGTTGAACATAGCTGTCAGCATATCAAGAAAAGATGTGTGGCCTCTGCCACCACCTGCCACTTTCTGCTCCAATATGGTAGACCCCTGCCAGTTCTGCCACAGGGAAGACCCTATTTCCTGATACTTTCTACAGAACCAGCAGCATGCAGGGCATTTGAGAGAAAGAGAATCCAAGGAGTACAGATACACAGGCCTACAGGACAGAGAAGTCACAGTCAGAAACAGCAAGACCAGCTAACACCAGAGATAGCTAGAAGGCAAACACAAGATCATTACCAACAGAAACCAAGGCAACATGGCACCATCATAACCCGATTCTCCCACAAGAGCAAATCCTGGATACTCCGTCACATCAAAATGCAAAAGCTGGATTTAAAATCACAACTCATGATGGTGATAGAGGACCTCAATAAGGACATATATAATTCCCTTAAAGAAATACAGGAGAACATGAGCCAACAGTTAGAAGCCCTTAAAGAGGAAACACAAAAATCCCTTAAAGAAGTACAAGAGAATATGGGTCAACAGGTAGAAGCCCTTAAAGAAGAAACACAAAAAACCCATAGGGGATTATGGGAGAACATGGGTCAACATGCAGAAGCCCTGAAAGAAGAGACACAAAATTCAGCTAAACTTAGGAGAACCTGGGTCACCACGTAGAAGCCCTTAAAGTGGAAACACAAAACTTCCTTAAAGAATTTCAGGAAAACACAAACAAACAAGTGAAGGAATTTAACAAAACTATACAGGATCTATAAATGTAAGTAGAAACAATAACAAAATCACAAAGTGAGGCGTCTCTGGAGATAGAAAACCTTGGGAAGAACTCAGGAGTCATAGTTGCAAACATCAATAACATAGAATTTCAGATGCTGAAGATTCTATAGAAAACATTGACTCAACAGTCAAAGAAAATGCAAAATACAAAAAGCTTGTAACCCAAAGTATCCAGGAAATCCAGGACAAAATGAGAAGATAGAACCTATGGGTTATAGGTATAGAAGAGAGCAAGGATTTACATCTTAAAGGGCCAGTAAATATCTTCAACAAAATTATAGAAAAAAACTTCCCTATCTTAAAGAAAGAGATGCCCATGAATATACAAGAAGCCTACAGAATTCCAAAGAGAATGGACCAGAGCAGAAATTCCTCCTGTCACATAATAATCAAAACACCAAATGCACTAAACAAAGAAAGAATATTAAAAGCAGTAAGAGAAAAAGGTCAAGTAACATATAAAGGAAGACCTCTCAGAATTATACCAGACTTCTTACCAGAGACTATGAAAGCTAGAAGATCCTGGGCAGATGTCATATAGACCCTAAGAGAACATAAATGTCATCTCAGACTACTATACCCAGCAAAACTCTCAATTACCATAGATGGAGAAAAGAAGACATTTCATGACAAAAGCAAATTTAATATCTTTCCACAAATCCAGCTCTACGAAGGATAATGGGTGGAAAATACCAATACAAGGCAGGAAACCACACACTAGAAAAAGCAAGACAGTAATCTTCTTTCAACAAACCCCAAAGAAAATAGCTATACAAAAAGAATTTCACCTTTAACAAAGATAACAGTAAGCAACAATCACTTTTCTTAATATCCCATAACAACAATGGTCTCAATTCCCCAATAAAAATCCATAGACTAACAGACTGGATACATAAACAGGATCCAATGTATTGCAGCCTACATGAAACCCACCTCAGTGACAAAGACAGTCACTACCTCAGAGTCAAAAGTTGGAAAAACAATTTTCCAAGGAAATGGTCCCAAGAAACTAGCTGGAGTGGCCATTCTTATATTAGATAAAATTGAATTTCAACCAAAAGTCAAAAATGATAAGGAGGGACACTTCATACTGGTAAAAGGAAAAGTCTACCAAGATGAACTCTCAATTCTGAACATCTATGCTCCGCATGCGAGGGCACCCACATTCATAAAAGAAACTTTACTAAAGCTCAAAGCACACATTGCACCCCACACAATAATAGTGGGAGACTTCAACATCCCACTCTAAACAATGGACAAATCATGGAAAAAGAAAGTAAACAGAGACACACTGAAAATAACTGAAGTTATGGACCAAATGGATCTAATGGATATTTATAAAACATTCCATCCTAAAGCAAAAGAATGTACATTCTTCTCAGCACCTCATTGTACCTTCTCCAAAACTGATCATATAATTGGTCACAAAACAGGCCTCAACAGATACAGGAATATTGAAATTATTCCATGCACCTTATCAGATCACCAAGGTTCTAAGTTCAGACAAAAACAATGTAAAAGACACATACACGTGGACTTTGAACATTGACTTCTCAATGATAACTTGGTCAAGGAAGAAATAAAGAAAGAAGTTAAAGACATTTTAGAATTTAATGAAAATGAAGACACATCATACCAAAACTTATGGAACACAATGAAAGCATTGCTAAGAGGAAAACTCACAGCTCTAAGTGCCTCCAAAAAGAAAACGGAGAAACTTATACTAATAGCTTGACAGTGCACCTGAAAGCTCTAGAACAAAAAGAAGCAAATACACCCAAGAGGAGTAGATGGCAGGAAATAATCAAACTCAGGTCTGAAATCAACCACAAAGAAACAAAAAGAACTATACAAAAAAAATCAAAAAAAAAAAAAAAAAAAAAAAAGCCCAGGAGATGGTTCTTTGAGAAAATCAACAAGCTAGATAAACCCTTACCCAGACTAACCAGAGGTCACAGAGGCACTACCAAAATTAATAAAGTCAGAAATTAAAAGATAGACATAACAAAAGAAACTGTGGAAATTCAAAAAATTATCAGATCCAACTATAAGAGCTTATATTCAACAAAGTTTGAAAATCTGGATGAAATGGATAATTTCCTAGATACATACCAGTTGCCACTGTTAAAACAGGTTCAGATAAACTATCTAAATAGTCCCATAAGTGCTGAGAAAACAGAAGCAGTTGTTAATAGTCTCCCATCAAATAAATAAATAAATAAATAAATAAATAAATAAATAAATAAATCTCAGGACCACATGGGTTTAGTGGGAAATTCTATCTGATCTTCAAAGAAGAGCTAATACTGATACTTTTCAAATTATTCCATGAAATAGAAACTCAAGGAACACTAACCAACTCATTCTATGAAGCCACAATAATACTTATATCTAAACCAAACAAGGAAGGAGAACTTCAGACCAATCTCTCTCATGAACTTCGATGCAAAAATATTCAACAAAATTCTGGCTAACCGAATCCAAGAATGCATCAAAACGACATTCTACCACGATCAGGTAGGCTTCATCCCAGAAATGCAAGGATGGTTCAATATACAGAAATCTATCAATGTAATCCACTACATAAACAAACTCAAGGAAAAAAATACATGGTCATATCATTAGATGCTGAAAAAGATTTTGATAAAATCCACCATCCCTTCATGATAAATGTCTTGGAGAGATCGAAAATTCAGGGCCCATTCCTAAGCATAGTGAAAGCAATATACTGCAAACCGGTAGCCAACATCAAATTAAACAGAGAGAAATTTGAAGCAATCCCACTTAAATCAGGGACCAGACAGGGCTGACCACTCTTTCGCTATCTATTCAATATAGTACTTGAAGTCCTAGCCAGAGCAACCAGACAACAAAACGAGGTCAAAGGTATACAAATTGGAAAGGAAAAAGTCAAAATATCAATATTTGCAGATGATATGATTGTATACTTAAGCAACCCCAAAACTTCCACCAGAGAACTCCTATAGCTGATAAACAACTTCAGCAAAGTCGCTGGATATAAAGTTAACTCAAACCAATCAATAGCCTTCCTCTACTCAATGGGTAAACAATCCGAGAAAGAAATTAGGGAAATGAAACCCTTCACAATAGTCACAAATAATATTACATACCTTGGTGTGACTCTAACCAAGCAAGTGAAAGATCTGTATGACAAGAACTTCAAGCCTCTGAAGAAAGAAATCACACAAGATCTCAGAAGATGGAAAGATCTCCCATGCTCATGGATTGGCAGGATTAATATAGTAAAAATGGACATCTTGCTGAAAGCAAACTACAGATTCAATGCAACCCCCATCAAAATCCCAAATCAATTCTTCATAGATCTAGAAAGAGCAATTCTCAATTTCATCTGGAATAACAAAAAACACAGGATATCAAAAACTATTCTCCATAACAAAAGATCTCCTAGAGGAATCAATATCCCTGACCTCAAGCTCTACTACAGAGCAATAGTGATAAAAACTGTTTGGTATTGGTATGGAGACAGGCTGCAAGATCAATGGAATAGAATTGGAGACCCAGAAAAGAACCCACATACCTAAGGTCATTTGATATTTGACAAAGGATCTAAAAAACATCCAGTGGAAAAAAGACAGCATTTTTAACAAATGGTGCTGGATCAACTGGAGGTCAGCATGCAGAAAAATGCAAATCGATCCATACTTATCTCCTTGTACAAATTCAAGAGAAAGTGAATCAAGGACATCCACATAAAACCAGACACACTGAAGATTATAGAGGAGAAAGTGGGGAAGATTCTTGAACACATGGGCACAGGGGATAATTTCCTGAATAGAACACCAATGGCTTAAACTCTAAGAACAAGAATCAAGAAATGGGACCTCATAAAACTGCAAAGCTTCTTTAAGGCAAAAGACATGGTCAATAGGACAAAATGTCAACCAACAAATTGGGAAAAGGTCTTTATGAATCCTGCATCCGATAGAGGACTAATATTGAATATATAAAAAGAACTCAAGAAGTTAGACTCCAGAGAGTCAAATAACCTTATTAAAAAATGGGGTACAGAGCTAAACAGGGAATTCTCAACTGGGGAAACTCAAATGGCTCTGAAGCACCTAAAGAAATGTTCAGCATCCTTAGATATCAGGGAAATGCAAATCAAAGCAACACTGAGATTCCACCTCACACTGGTCAGAATGGCTAAGATGAAAAACTCAGGGGACAGAAGATGCTGAAGAAGATGTGGGGAAAGAGGAATACTTCTCCATTGTTGGTGGGATTGCAAGCTGGTAAAACCACTCTGGAAATCAGTTTGGTGGTTGCTCAGAAAATTGGACATAGTACTACCTGAAACCCAGCTATACCACTCCTGGGCATATACCCAGAAGATGCTCCAGTATGTAATAAGGACACATGCTCCACTATGATCATAACAACCTTATTTCTAATAGCCAGAAACTGGAAAGAATCCAGATGTCCTTCAACAGAGGAATGGATACAGAAATTGTGGTATATATACACAATGGAGTATTATTCAGCTATTATAAACAATGAATTCATGAAATTATTAGGCGAATGGATGGAACTACAAAGTGTTATCCTGAGGGAGGTAACCCAATCACAAAAGAACACACATGGTATGCACTCACTGATAAGTGGATGTTAGCCCAAATGCTCAAAATAAACAAGTTACAATTCACAGACCACAGGAAGCTCAAGAAGAAGGAGGACTGAAACTGGGGTGCTTTGTTTCCTCTGAGAAAAAGAGCAAAATACTCATATGAGCCATAAAGAGACAAAATGTGGAGCAGAAACTGAAGTAAAGGCCTCCCAGAGACTGCCCTACCAGGGATTCATCCTATAAACAGTAACCATACCCTGACACTACTATGGATGACAAGAAGTACATATCAAAAGGAACATGTCATGGTTGTCTCTGGAGGGGCCCTGTCAGAGTCTTACAAATAAAGAGGCAGATGCTAGCAGCCAACCATTGGAGTGGGAGTTGGGTCCCCAATGGAGGATTTGGAGGGCGGTCTGAAGGAGTTGAAGTTGTTTACAGCCCCATGGGAAGAACAAGATGTCAGTCACCCAGATGACCCAGGACTCCCTGGGACTAAACCAGCAACCAAGGGGTACACATGGTTCCAGCCAAAAATGTGGCAGAGTAAGGCTTTGTTGGGCATCAGTGAGCAGAGAGGTCCTTGTTCCGGTGAAGGCTCAATAGATGCCCCAACAAAGAGAAATCAAGGAGGTAGGAGGTGGGAGTGGGTCGGGTGGAGGGGCATAAACTTGGAGGCAGGGGCTGGGAGGAGGGTTTGGGGGTTTTCGGGCAGGTGGGAAACTGGGAAAGGCTTTAACATTTGAAATGTAAAGGAAGATTATATTCTATAAAAAAAGATGTGTGAATAAGTGTTTGTGTAGCTAATATATTTACAGCAAATATTATAAATATATCAAACTAGGGTTGATATAGCTAGCCAATAATAATAATAATAATAATAACAATAACAACAACAATAATGCTAGCCTATTGCCTCATAGTAGCTTTTGTTTCCTTTAATCTGTCTTACAAGAACAGAGAGATATTTCTAAATATAAGACTAGAGGCACTACCTGAAATGGCTGAATCCTCATTTCCAACTAGACAGGGCTTAGAATTCCCAGGAGCATATCCTGAGAATGTCTGTGACTGTGTTTCCAGACAGTTATAAATGGCATCATGTCATCATCTGGGAAACCAAATTGAATGCAAGTGGGAATGGATAAAAGGAATGAATCACCAGTGGTTATCTCTTTCTGCTTCACAACTGAAGATACCACATGTGACAGCTACCAGGGCTACTGCTTCATGATGGTAAGACAAAGCAAACTTTCCTTTTTCCTAAGTTGTTTTTGTTAGGTATTTTGTCATAGGAAGAAGGAAAAATGCATAAGGAAAATTATAACCAGAAGTCTGCCCATGATTTCCTTCCTTACAATGTATTGACATTCCAATATGTTTTGGAGTGTGGGCTTTAGGATGGCTTCTTTTCACTAACTTAACTCGATATTACATTTCTTAGAATAATCCTACCATGATGCTGTAGAGGTGGATAACTACACAATTCAAGCAATTTTTTCTTGGTTGAAAGATATGCTTATTTGGTAAAGGCCCTTGCCTCCAAAACTGACTACCTGAGACCCTGGGACCCACATGGTAAAAGATTCACACATGTTTTTCTCTGACTGCTGTACATAAGTGTGCATATATTTGCAAGCAATAAATAAATGAATGCTAAGTGCAAAAAAGGATTCTCTACTCTTAAATGAAAAATAATCAAATTAACACCCACCAATACACAAGTCCTGAAGCTGAATTTGTTGTTGTTGTTCTTTTTATTGTACAAGCTATACATATTTACCCTTGATATTGCAAATGTCTTGATTGCTATCTAGACTCAAGGCCAGTGCTGTGTTCCTGGTTTTAATGCCTAAGTCATATTTATTCTTACTAATATTCTCAGTTCCAAATCACTTTGAGAACTACAACATCAGAAATTAGCATGTTTTAATCACCAGAGTAAGATATAAGTCCCACAAAGGCAATTTATTCCAATTACTACTAGAAAAGTTTTCACCAGCTCTGTGTGAACTTCCAGAAATCATGATTTTATAAATTAGAAAAAAAAGAAGGTAAGTGAGCATCCCCCTTCATGCATTTAGAAATCCAGTAAATTATGTTTACATTCCATACTTTACCTCACCTTCATAGTTTATAAATAATTACCTCAAATCCCCAGTATAAACTACCTCTGCTGCCAAGAAATGCCCTACAATATACATTACTTGAACACATCATTAGAGCAATGGCAGATTCATAATTTATTAATGAGTCAATTGTAGATCTAGTAATAACATAAAATTGTGTGTACTATACTTGGCTGCCTCACAACACAGGAGTTAATATATCCAAGAGAATAGATGGAATATTTTCCCAGATAATTATAACTAATTTTGAATAAAATGATCTAAATTCCAGAAAAAGTTGGAGAACACTAAATTTTGAAACTTAATATATTTAATCAACTGGGACTTTGCTGAGTATGTTTTAGACAGGTGGAAGGAAGCTCTGGTGAAATGGTGCAGTGAACAAAGGCTTGGACTGCTCTTGCAGATGACATGACATCAATGGCCAGCTCCTAACATGGGGATAAACAACAGCTTGTAACTCCAGCCTCAGGGGACCCAATGCTTCTGACCTCCACAAGCACACACATGCAAAAACCCACACAAGAACACAATACAACACACACACACACACACACACACACACACACACCACACATTGAAAAGTGAAATACAACTGTTAAAAATTCATTTAACAGGCCCCACTTGAGACCTATCCCAAGGGCAAGCACCAAGCTCTGGCACTATTAATGATACTCACACAACACAAACTACCTCTTAACTTAGTTCCAAAGGGTTTGATGATTTCTGCTGGCCTCTGTGGACATCTATCCATACATAGGTACACGCACTTACTCATATATACAAACATACATGTACAAAAGTAAAGTTTTAAGAATAAATAAATGAGAAAGGATATGTTATTTGAAAAAAAAGCAAAAAATGATAACAAGTTATTTTAAAAGCAGACAAGTAAAAGATATACCTGATAAACATGATTGAAAAATGGATGATAGAATATTTAATAATTAGCAGCTTTTCAAACTATTAGCAGAAACATAATGTAAAATTGATACGTGTGTATCAGTGTACTTAGACTTTAACCACTCTGACAAGAGAAAAGACTAATCTAGACCCATCTTTCCAGAGGTTTTTGGCTACTGTGCTGAGGAAAGTGTAGCAGCACAGAGATGCCTCCATTGTGATGCCTAGAAAGTAGAGGGCTTAAATGTCTACAATAATGTTCCTTCTCCATGTCCTACTTTAATTCTATCCAAGCCTAATGGATAATGTGGCCCACATTCAAGGGGATTCTCCAGTTAGGAGATTCTTCTCTAAAAATAGACCTCACAGAAATATCCAAATGAACTTTTCTGGTGGCTTTGAAAGACAACCAACAGGTCCAATCAATATCACCTATAACAGTCAAATGTTAACTTGTTGGGCACTTATAAAGTTAACCAATGTTTAACGCTTTTGTTGTAACACATGCCTGACCATTCATAAGACAGCAGTCACTTCTCCAAGATCAGCTCCTACAGCCTGGAGCGATTGAGCCATGGCCCTGCAGCTTTCTCGGAGACAGAGTGCTAATTATCAGTGTGTACTGTCACTGATGTCTCACAGTACACAGTACCTGGTCTTCAATGCTCTTTGTCAAGTACACTATGCTGAACTAAATCCTGTGATTCATAGCTTTCTATGTGCAGGGGATTTGCTCAAGGAGGATTTTTTTCCCCTCATATAATATATTCCTATTGCAGATTTTCTTCACTCCACTTCTTTCAGCCCTTCCTGCTGTCATGGGCCCTCTTACCTAGATCCACACCTACTATTTCCCTTCTGAAAAGAGCATGCTTCCCTTGTGTCTAACCTCATACAGCATAGCAAGTTACAAGGAGCCTAGGCACAAACCCTCCTAACAAGCCTGTGTGAGTCATCCCAGTAGGATCAAAAAGAATCCCAAGAACAGACAAAAGAGTCAGAGACACCCCACACTCATTGTTAGGAGAAAAGAAAATCACCAAGCTAACAGCCATAAGTTATATGTAGACATCCTCACACAGACCCATGCAGGCTTCCTGATTGTTCCTTTAGTCTCTGTGAGCTATGCTTAGTTGATTCTGTTGTCTTTGCTCTATATGCCTTGGCGAGGTTGTTACAATTTTTCCCCCTTTTCTTCAGGGAACCCAAGCTCAGAGGGGGAATTATCCAACGGAGATCTCTATTTTGGGCTCTCTCTCCATTTAACATTAGTTTGTGGGACTCTTCATTTTATCAGCATCATAAAAATAGTCAAGATGGCCTTTAGCTGAAGTAATGATGTGAAAATCTGTCTAGTGAATGGTGTCACATCAATGCCATTTCTGTGTGGAAAAATAACTGATCTCTAATTCATATCACACACAAAAACAACTATATATTGTATGATAGGTATAAACATAGGAACACAAATATGTTATTGCAAATGAGTTTTAAGAAGAAAATGAATACTATTTAAATACTATGATGTTAAGTCATATAGAAAGAAAGACAGTAAAGCACATTAAGGAGGCTAAAAGTGTCCCAACCCATGCCAGTATGGCTCTGGGCTTGTAACATCCATAATTCGCATCATTAACCCTATGATAAGGTACTCATCCTTGCAGAAGTTTCCTTAGAATTTGCAGTTATTTTCATGAGCGGTTACTCATGTACATTACAAAGGAAATTAAGGCACCTTATAGTAATTTATCAACCAAGCCAATAAAAGTATAGAAAGATAAACTAATGAAAAACTATGCTAAAATTTAGAAAGGCTATTTTGTACAATAAAACTGTTACATGACCAACAAACATGGTGTGAATATTATTCTATGCCTCGTAAGAAGATAATAAGCACACATTAAAGTCATCATTCTATGGTACTGTATATGCAATAGTGTTGCTAAAACTTCAACAAAAGAATAAGGCAGGATTATTCATATCAAATGACATCAAAGAGAAAATAATCAAAATAAGTATTGTTGATGATAATGAAAAGTATGGTCCTGACAAAAATCCAATGAAATATCACTCTAAGCAATTTAGTTGCTTACCAGTAAGATAAAAAATAATAAAAGGGCTGGATAAGATACTTACCAATTATGATCATTCGATGTTCTTCCACAGGATCTGAAATTGGTACTTAGAACCCAAGAAGATTAATCAACAACAACCTGTAACTCCATTTCCAAAGAATTTGACACACACACACACACACACACAAACACACGCTTGCACATATATATGTGCGTGTATGTGTGTACATATACAAGATATTTTCATATCTTGGATATATAACACTGTAAAATAAGGTTATGTGTAGAGAGCCTTATTGGGGTGCCATGCCACCTGGCAGGAACTTGACATCAACCAATGTGAAGTTACTCTCTCAGCCTTTGTGTGGGAACCCCTGTATTAGCCATAATCACCTCCAGGAGGAGTGCTAAGACCAAGGTGAAGCCCATTGTTCTTCAAGTACCTGCAGTTTCTTTTCTCTTCTTTTTTTTTAATTATTATTTTCTAATCTTTTTATTTATATTCCAAATGATTTCCCATTTCCTCTCTCCCAGAAAGTCCCATAAGCCCCCTTCCCTCCCTCTGTTCCCCATTCAACCCCCTCTCGGTTCTCTGTCCTGGTATTCCCCTACATCCAGTCTTTCCAGGACCAGGGGTCTCTCCTTCCATCTTCTTGGAAATCTATTGATATGTGAATTGTGTCTTGGGTATTCCGAGATTCTGGGTTAATATCCCTTTATCAGTGACTGCATACCATGTGTGTTCTTTTGTGATTCAGTTAACTCACTAAGGATAATATTTTCCAGTTCTGACTATTTGCCTAGGAATTTCAAGTCTCTGAAGAAAGAAATTGAAGAAGACCTCAGAAGATGGAAAAATCTGCCATGCTCATAGATTGGCAGGATTAATATAGTAAAAATGACCATCTTGCCAAAAGCAATATACAGATTCAATGCAATCTCCATCAAAATCCCAACTCAATACTTCATAGAGTTAGAAAGAGCATTTAAAAAACTCATCTGGAATGACAGAAAACCCAGGATAGCTAAAACTATTCTCAAGAGTAAAAGAACTGCTGGGGGAATCAGTATCCCGGACCTCAAGCTGTACTACAGAGCAATAGTGTTAAAAACTGCATGGTATTGGTATAGTGACAGGCATGTAGATCAATGGAACAGAATTGAAGACCCAGAAATGAACCCACACTCCTATGGTCACTTGATCTTTGACAAAGGAGCTAAAACCATCGACTGGAAAAAAATAGCCTTTTCAGCAAATGGTGCAGGTTCAACTGGAGGTCAACATGCAGAAGAAGGCAAATCGATCCATTCTTATCTTCTTGCACTAAGCTGAATCCCAAGTGGATCAAGGACCTCCACATAAAACCAGACACACTGAAACTAATAGAAAGGAAACTAGGGAAGAACCTTGAACATATGGGCACAAGGGAAAATTTCCTGAAAAGAACTCCAATAGCTTATGCTCTAAGATCAAGAACTGACAAATGGGACCTCATAAAATTACAAAGTTTCTGTAAGACAAAGGACATAGTCAAAAGGACAAAGCAGCAACCAACAAACTGGGAAATGATCTTTACCAACCCTACATCTGACAGAGGGCCAATATCCAATATATACAAAAAACTCAAGAAGTTAGACTCCAGAGAGCCAAATAACCCTATTAAAAATGGGGTACAGAGCTAAACAAACAGTTCTCACCTGAAGAATATCTAATGGCTGAGAAGCAACTAAAGAAATGTTCATCATCCTTAGTCATTAGGGAAATGCAATCAAAACAACCCTGAGATTCCATCTCACACCAGTCAGAATGGCTAAGATCAAAAACACAGGAGAGAGCAGTTGTTGGCGAGGATGTGAAGAAAGAGGAACACTCCTCCACTGCTGGTGGTATTGCAAGCTGGTACAACCACTCTGGAAAGCTGTCTGGGGGTTCCTCAGAAAACTTGGCATGACACTCCCAGAGGATCCTGCTATACCACTCCTGGGCATATACCCAGAGGCTTTACCTGCTTGTAATAAGGACACATGCTCCACTATGTTCATAGCAGCCTTATTTATAATAGTCAGAATCTGGAAAGAACCCAGATGTCCCTCAATGGAGGAATGGATTCAGAAGATGTGGTATATTTACACAATGGAATACTACTCTGTAATTAAAAGCAATGAATTCATGGACCTGCAATTTCTTGAGAAACATTAGCCACCTGCGGAGCAACTGAAACTTCACCTGCAGAGAAGTTTCCAGCCTTCATGGGAAGTATTTTCCCCTGCCTTTATATTTGGAGTCCTCCATTAAACTATGAGACCAATGTTGTCTTAGTCTCCATCTCTTTTCACTGCCTTCCCATACATCCCCAGCTTCCCTTCCAGGCAACCTGTTTGATGCAACTTCAGATAGTTACAGTTATGAACAAAAGTATCTTTATAGATAATATAATTTATTTTCATTATAAAAACAAAAATATAAAAAGTATTATTCAGCAGCAAAATTATGAGTAGTAGTCCATTTAAGAAGGATATACCATATGAGGGAGGATTCTCTTGGTTTAGTGTTATTGGCAGCATTTCCAGCTTATTAACTGTGAATGTTTTATGAAATTAAGACATGCTTATAGAATGAAATTTGAAGAAATATTATAAATTCATTAATTTTTTTAATTTCTTTAGTAACTAAGTCCTTTGTATTTTTAAATGTGTATTTTATGTTGTTATAAATTAATACAAAATATATCACAATTAAAATAAAATATAAAATTTTAAAGAAACTTCAAAATAGTACCACACAATTCAGCCATATATTTCAAGTAACAAGAAAATGACTAACAAAATAGGCATCAAGCTCACATATGTTCATTACAACTAATATCCATTTCCTTAAGATTAAGTAAAATTTGAAGCAATTATGGGTGTGTACATTCATTATTTGAGAAACTTAATTGGATAAGCTGTCACTTTAAGTGAAAGATGAGAGTGTTTTTTTATTTACCTGTATTTAAATTGTGTTATGTAATAGTGTCTTTTGTTTGAGTCTGTTATGGTCATGGTTGTTTTTCTTTTTAGTAAGAAGTAAATGCATCCCTTTTCTGTTAATGATCTACATATTTTATGTACAGCAATAAAAGCAGCAAGTATATGGAGCCTCTGTTACCTTAGGGTTTAAGCACGTTGAAGTCGTCAGCAATTATAGGAGTATTTTGAATAAACCACTTCTCTTCTTTTATTGAGGACTGAAAAGGAAATGTCTCTATAATTGGGTGATGTAATGTACAGAGAATTCCATTCTGCAAAAGTCAATCAGACATCTGGTGGCTGATAAGTGACATCCCTGTCTGACTTTACACCTATCATATTAAGCCAAATTTAAGACTTGTTTGGGCATGCCACCAAGGATGTAATTACAGTCACACAATTTAGTCAGAAAACCATCCAATGTCTTTTGATTGCTCCATACAATTGCTGGCATCACATATTACATCTTCTCAAATTTAAAATATGATCCAATCAAATCAATTTTCTGTGTGAAGTGTTTGAACTTTGGTTACTTTATCTGTAGATTTTATTAGATTTAATTTTCCCCATAGAGAGCTGTGATTTTTATTGTTCTGCAATGCCATCTGGACATTTTAATTTCAATGCAAAATCTTTGAGTGACATAATCTGTTGTGTGTCCAGGTATCACTTATCATATGACTCACCAATATGTCCTCTGAATGTGTTTTTATAGGATAAGCCAGTATCACACACATAATAATAATCCTAGCTCCTTCTTGAAAAACAGGGGCCAAAATGCATTCACTAATATTTCTTATTTCAGAAAAATAAATATCTACAAATCAAACCTTTTACAGTAAATGTCAGTAAATAATAATATTAATTTATTTTATTATATGGATGCCTAAGTGTTTGTATGTGTAGCATGTGTGTGTAGTGCACATGAATGTCAACGGAGTGCATCAGATCCTCTAGAACTAGAGAAAAAGAAGGTTGTGAGCAGTCACATGCAGATCTGTTGCAAGAACAGTCAGTGTTCTTTACTATTTAGCCATCGCTGTAGGCCATGGTGCTTATTAATAAGCCACATAAAATTTTCTATTTCTTGAAGAAGTGATGAAGACACAGTTTCCAGTTGAGCTCCTAAAATAAATGTTTTCAATCAATTTAAAAAGAATTGCATTTAGTTCATCATATGATTTCAGAGAAAGACAGATAATTTTATTCTTAAATGATTTCAGTTTAAGGTTAAAAGGCTTTAGAATGGACCTCTTTTTAATAGTAAGATCATTTATTATTTAAGATTTATAGGAGAGTCAAAGTTGGGTCAGTATAGAGAGTGAAGAAAATAATTCAAATATATCTTGAAGGACACAGGTTTTTTTTATTTCGTTTGGTGATTTCAAACCTCAGACTATCATCAGAGGAAAATAGGGAATTCAGATCAACAATGTAAATGGGATTATTTTTAAACCTTATCAGAATGTTTAATTCTTTCACAGTTCCAAATCAACCAGATAATGTCTACATTTACATTCTTGAATAAATAGCACAAAGATTAAGGTTGTGGGGGAAGGAGCAGCATTCAGATTGTTGGTGGTTTTCTAGAACTGCATAAATAACAAGTTAAGAGGGGTGGAAATGCAGCACTGTGAGTTCTAATCCCTAGGATTGCATGAATGAATGAATGAATGAATGAATGAATTATGGAATGAATGAATGAGTTCATTTTGAGATTAATAAATTACATTTGAGACATGTGCAAATGTTGGTCTTACTTAGATAAAACACTATGCCCAAAGGCAACTTGAGGAAGAAAGGGTTTATTTCAGCGTATAGTTAGTTGTAGCCCATTACTAAGGAAGGGAAGGACAGGCACTCGAGGCAGGAAGCTGAATGTAAGAACTAAAACAGAGAGTGTGGAGAAACACTGCTTACAGGGTTCTCAATCTGCTGTCTTATAGCTTTAAAGAAGACACAGGCATCCTCGGCATCGCCCTCACTTTGTGCAGCACTTCAACATCAACCAGCAATCAAGAAAAGTCCTACCAACTGGCATACAGGCTATTTTAAGGAAGCATCTTAATTCCTTCATCACTTCTGTTTTGGGTTTTTTTTTTTTTGTTTGTTTGTTTGTTTGTTCGTTTTGGTTTTTGTTTTTTTCTATATTCTTTATTTATATTCCAAATGATTTCCCCTTTCCCAGTTCCCTCTTCCTAAAAGTCCCATAAAGCCCTCTTCCCTCCCCCTGTTCCCCAGTCAACCCCCTCCTGCTTCTCTGTCCTGGCATTCCCCTACATCCAGTCTTTCCAGGACCAGGGGGTCTCTCCTTCCATCTTTTTAGAAATCTATTGATATGCGGATTGTGTCTGGGGTATTCCGAGATTCTGGGTCAATATCCCCTTATCAGTGACTGCATACCATGTGTGATCTTTTGTGATTGCGTTACCTCACTAAGGATGATATTTTCAAGTTCTGACCATTTGCCTAGGAATTTCGTGAATTCATTGTTTTTAATTGCAGAGTAGTATTCCATTGTGTAAATATACCACATCTTCAGAATCCATTCCTCCATTGAGGGACATCTGGGTTCTTTCCAGCTTCTGACTATTATAAATAAGGCTGCTATGAACATAGTAGAGCATGTGTCCTTATTGCATGCAGGCGAAGCCTCTGGGTATATGCCCAGGAGTGGTACAGCAGGATCCTCCGGGAGTGTCATGCCCAGTTTTCTAAGGAACCACCAGACTGCTTTCCAGAGTGGTTGTATCAGCTTGCAATCCCACCAACAGTGGAGGAGTGTTCCTCTTTCTCTACATCCTCGCCAACACCTGCAGTCTCCTGAGTTTTTGATCTTAGCCATTTTGATTCTGTTTTAGCTTAGGAATTTCACTCACTTGGCTTTCTGAAGACTTTGCACTGGTGAAAAATTCTTTTGTTTTTCTGTATGTGAGCACAGTTGAATTCACCTTGGCTTCTAAAGAACACTTTGCTGAGGGGATTTGCTGTGCTGAAAATTTTTGTAGCACTTGAAAAAATTCTATGTCACTTCCCTCAGGACCACAAGGTATCTAATGAGAAGGCAGCTGTCACTTGAAGTGTTCAAATGTACTGAGAAGCATGGAATCATGTCTTGTTGGCTGCTTGTAGGCATTTTCCCTCATTTTCAGAAGTTGATTGTGGGCATAAAATTTGTCTTAGTGTTTCTGTTTTGGTTGACTTTATAAGATGGTGATTTTTTGATTTTTTTTTTTTGGTCACATTTGGGAGCTTAATCCATTTTTTTCAGAAGTATTTTTGCAGTCTTCCTATATTTTCATGTTTTCTCTAAAATTTCTTTTTAAAGATTTAGTGTGTGTGTGTGTGTGTGTGTGTGTGTGTGTGTGTGTGTGCGTGTAGCACCTGTGAAACTAGTTATAGGTAACTCTGAGCCACCTGGTAAGTGTGGTCTGAGATAAATTTAGGTCATCCGGAAGAGCAGAAAGTACTGTTAACTGCTGTCATCTTCTAAAATTCTAGTAACACAGAAGTTATTTACTTTGTTATGTCTCCATAGTCCTTTAAGATCCCTATACTTTCCCAACCAGGTTCCTATATAAGGCAATTGATATTAATCTGTCTTCAAATTTGTTGATTAAATCCTTTGCCATTGACACTTTTATTTGAGCCTAGACTATAAGATATTTGTATATGAGTTTTTTAATTTGTGCGTAAGTGTACATATTAATATATTTGCATGTACAAGTGCATATACACCTGTAATGTACATGACTGTGCTGAATGGAAGTGAATACTGGTTATAATTTTCAATTATTCTCTACCTTACTTTTTGAAATAGGGTTTCACATTAAACATTTTGCTCATTAATTTAGTTATGTTAGCAGCCAGAAAACCACAGGGAGCCACCTGTATTTACTTCCTTAGCACCAGGGTTATAAGTACACAACTTCATGCCAGGCTTCCATGTGTATCACAGAGATTCAAACTCAAGTCTTCACACTTTCATGGCAGGCACTTTATCAACTGGATTACCTCCACAACCCTTAAATAATTTAACCATGAAAACCTTTCAAAGGTATGCCCACCTGTTTAGTTTTAGTTGATTACAGATATGATCAACTTGACAACTAGATTAGCCATCATCCGAAGACTTTATCAAATCTTCATCAAATATTTATATTGTTTTACTATTGTTTCTAACTAGTGTGGAACACTCTTCATAATAACTGATATATAAACATTGGCTGATAATTAAAACTTATTTTTCCTCTTGTGGTATATGTCCTCTTACATTTGACTAGAGGCATTCCTGATTTGGGGTCGTTGAGACTGTGGTACATTTAATCTTTTATTTTAGAAAGCAGTCATATTGTTTAGAAAGGAAACTGAAAATTTCAATAGACTACCTATAGCAAATTTCCATTTTGAACACTTTTAAGACTTGGGCTCTATTAATACAAGCTGTATTTTACTAGTAGCATGTTATATGTGGAAAGTCTATTTAGAGTTTAGAAATATAGATATTTTGTGATGTTAACCCAACCTATACTACTCAAGTGATGTTAGAAGAGTCCTCAAGTACATTGTCTCTAAATAAGTTAGTGGAGATGTCTTTTGTACAGGATGTGAGTGATAGTCCTGAATCCGACCTACAGTCTCCATGCCAATTCAAGGTAAAGCATAGGAATGATAAGAACATGTGGCTGCAAAGTAGATAAGAAAGGAAATTCTGCCAAGGATGTTGTCAACACCTTACTACAGAGAGAAGATGAAAGAAAGTGGCAAGATTTTGTTTATAGTCTGTGGCCAAAATATAAACTGGGAAACTATACTGTCCTATGTAATAGTAGTTCTAAATTTTTAAATATCTCCAGCAATACTGATTAAAAAGTCTATTAAAACTTTGACTCTGCAAATGTTCAGTAGGTTAAAGTAATAGCTGCTAAGCCAGATGGCCTGAATTCCATCTCTCAGATTCTGAAAGGAGAAGAAAACTGACTCTGAATTGTCCTCTGACATGACTCCTTAAGAAGAGTAGATTCTTCTTTAAAAGAATGCTTCCCATCATACCTACCAAAGAAAAAAAAATTAATCATTTTTTAAAAAAATAAGCACATATGTTCACCCAATAAATAAATAACAATTGAAAGATTAATAAAAATAATGTGTTATATTACTCTTATTAAAGCATAAAATATAATATCCTTGTAGATTTTTAGAACACAGAAGTATTTTAATATTTTATGATTTATTTAGAATATTATAAAACATTGAGAGGAAGGAAAGGTTATCTAAGTGACTACTTACACGGCATTTCAAATGACTCAACATACATGTGAAATATTGCAAAGAACTGGAAATAAAATTAACTCAAACAATTCAGTAACCTTCCTCTACTCAAAGGATAAACAGGCTGAGAAAGATATTAGGGAAATGACACCCTTCTTGATAGTAACAAATAATATAAAATACCTTGGTATGAATCTAACTAAATAAGTAAAAGATCTGTATGACAAGAACTTCAAGTCTCTGAAGAAAGAAATCAAAGAAGATCTCAGAAGATGGAAAGATCTCCCATGCTTATTGATTGGCAGGATTAATATATTAAAAATGGCCATCTTGATGAAAGCAATCTACAAATTCAATGCAATCCCCATCAAAATTCCAACTCAATCCTTCATAGAGCTAGAAAGAACAATTTGCAAATTCATCTGGAATAATAAAAACCCAGGATAGCAAAAACTATTCTTAACAATAAAGGAACTTCTGGCGGAATCACCATCCCTGACTCAAGCTGTACTACAGAGCAATCGTGATAAAAATTGCATGGTATTGGTATAGTGACAGGCAGGTAGATAAATGGAATAGAATTGAAGACCCAGAAATGAACCCATATACTTATGGTCACTTGATCTTTGACAAAGGAGCTGAAAACATCCAGTGGAAGAAGACAGCAATTTTAACATATGGTACTGGATCAACAGGAGGTCAACATGTAGAAAAATTCAAATTGACCCATTCTTATCTCCTTGTACAAATCTCAACTCCAAGTGGATCAATGACCTCCACATAAAACCAGATACACTGAAACTAATAGAAGAGAAAGTGGGGAAGAGCCTCGAACACATGGGCACAAAGGAGAATTTACTGAACAGAAATTTGTCTTATGCTCCAAGATCAACAAATGAGAAATGGGACTTCATAAAATTGCAAAGCTACTAAAAGGCAAAGACACTGTCAATATGACAAAACAACAACCAACTGATTGGGAAAATATCTTCACCAATCCTACATCCGATAGAGGGCTAATATCCAATATATACAAAGAACTCAAGCAATTAGACTACAGACAATCAAATAACCCTATGAAAAATGGGGTACAAACAAAGAATTATCAACTATGGAAACTCAAATGGTTGAGAAGCACTTAAAGAAATGTTCAAAATCCTTAGTCATTAGGGAAATGAAAATCAAAACGACCCTGAGATTCCAGCTCATACCAGTCAGAATGGCTAAGATCAAAAACTAGAGAGCAGATGCTGGTGAGGATGTGGAGAAAGAGGAACACTCCTCTATTGTTGGCAGGATTGCAAGCTGGTACAACGACTCTTGAAAATCAGTCTGGTGGTTCCTCAGAAAATTGGACATAGTATTACCTGAGGACCCAGCTATACCACTCCTGGGCATATATGCAAGTGATGCTCCAATATATAACAAGGACACATGTTTCACTATGTTCATTGCAGTCTTATTTATAATAGCCTGAAGCTGGAAAGAATCCAGATGTCCTTCAACAGAGGAATGGATACAGAAAATGTGGTACATTTACACAATGGAGCACTACTCAACTATTAAAAACAATGAATTCATGCAATTCTTAGGCAAATGGATTGAATTAGAAAATATTATTCTGAGTGATGTAATCCAATCACAAAAGAACACATATGGTATGCATTCACTGACAATTGAATACTAGCCCAAAAGCTCGGAATACCCAATATACTATCAACATACCACATGAAACTCAAGAAGACAGAAGACCAAAGTGTGGGTGCTTTGTTTTCCTTAACAAAATACAGGACCAAATACAGAGACAAAGTGTGGAGCAGAGACTGAAGGAAAGGCCATCCAGAGACTGTTCCACCTGGGGATCCATCCCTTACACAGTAACCAATCCCAGACACTATTGTGGATGCCCTGAAGTGCATACTGACAGGAGCCTGATATAGCTGTCTCCCGACAGGCTCTGCCAGAGCCTGATGTATACAGAGGTATAGGCAGGAAGCCAACTATTGAACTAATGGAGGAGTTAGAGAAAGGACTGAAGGAGCTGAAGGGGTTTGCAACCCCATAGGAAGAACAACAATATCAACCACCCAGAGCTCTCAGGGTCTAAATCACCAACCAAGAAGTACACATGGAGCTACCCATTGCTCCACCTATATATGTAGCAGAGGATGGCCTTGTTGGGCATTAATGGGAGAAGAGGCACTTGTTCCCGTGAAGGCTTGAAACCCCAGTGTAGGGAAATGCATGAGGTGAGAGGCAGGAGTTTGTGGGTGGGTAGGGGCGAACCCTCACAGAATCAGGGGGAGGGAAAATGGGATAGGGGACTTCTAGGGGGGTGAAATCAGGAAAGGGAATAACATTTGAAATGTAAATAAATAAAATATCCAATAAAAAAGAATAGAAAAACATATTTAGCACACTAGAATTTTCCATATCCTTTGCATTCTTCCCTTAGGTTTGTTTTACATTGAATCATGTTTTCTTTAGAATACATGAGGAAACAATTTTTTTTTTTATAAAAGACAACATTTAATTGGGGCTGGCTTACAGGTTCAGAGGTTCAGTCCAGTGTCATCAAGGCAAAAGCAGGAGGAGCTGAGGGTTCTATATCTTCATTCAAAGGAAGCCAGGAACAGACTGGGAATCCTCAGTCATCTAGAAGGAAGATCTCCAGCCCATCCCCACAGTAACACACTTCCTCCAACAAGGCCACACCTTCTAATAGTGACACTCCCTGGGACAAATCATCACATTCTACATCCTGGCCCCCATAGGCTTGCTCAAATATGAGTCTATGGGGGCCATGCCTAAACAAAGATTAATGCAAAATAAATCTAGTTCATTTCAAAAGTCCCTGTAGTCTATAGCAGTGCCAACAGTGATAAAAGTCCAAAGTTCAAGGCCTCTTCTGAGATTCATCCACCTAACTGTACTGGGGATTATATAACTGTAATCCCCAAAGCAAGACATTCCTGTTAGCTGGGCAGCCTCCAAACTCTGCATCTTTATGTCTGATGGCAAAGCAGTCTCCATGTTTTCAACTCCTTTTTCATCTTTGTTGATTGCAACAAATTTCTTTCTCCTGGGCTGGATCCAGTCCCTGTTAGCAAATTTCCTTGACAGGCATCCTGTGGCTCTGGCATATTTAACATCTTGGGGTCCCCAAGTCAACTTCAGCTTCACAGCTTCCTGTTCCAATGTCTGAGATCCACACATGATCTTCTGTGCATCTCCAAAGTGTTGGTGTCTCTTCTCCAGCTCTGCCTTCTGTAGCATTCTAAGTTCAGGTTGATCCAGTCCGCTGACACCGCTGTTCTTGGTGGTCATCCCATGGTACTGGCATCTCCAATATGCTGGGGTCTTCCACTGCAACCAAAGCCTCTCATATGCTCTCTTCATGGTACCAAGCCTCAACTCCTTTGCATGACCCCTTCAGTCCTGGGCTGTCAACTACAACTGAGGTTGCACTTTCACCAAATGGTCTTTCATGGCCTCTCAGAGTGCCAAGCCTCAGTTGTTCTTCATGATGCCTTCATGTCTTCAAAAGCAGTACCACCTGGTTGATTCTTACACATTACCAAGTACAGCTGCAGCCCAAGGTACAACCTTGGCTATTTCTGTAATACAGATTCTTTGTGCTCTCAGAAAACTCTTCCCAGAAGATTTCACCTAAGTGATGCTGGTCTCTTCTTAATCACCACTAATTTCTTAGCTCCAGCTAACCAGCATCAATTATCCCAGTAGTCTCCTTCTCCTTGAATATAAAGCTAAATATACATGACCAAAGCTGCTGAGTTCGGCGACTTGCAGGGAGCTGGAACATTGGTCCCCTTGTTCTATTACATTATCACTAGCTTCCTTTTTCCAAGTCCTTCACTGCCTAAATTTGCTGTCCTGAATCCTGCTCCATAGACTGACTTTGAATTCAGAGATCTGCATGCCTATCTCCTAAGCACTGGGATTAAAGATGTGATCCACCAAGTCTGGATTTAAGTTTTTCTTCACCTAAAATTTGCTCTGTTCTAGGCAGTCCTTGAATTCAGATATCTGTTTATCTTTGCCTCCTGGGATTAAAAGCTTGTACTGCCTTGCCTGGACTCAAATTTAGCTGGATAGAATCTTGCCCCAAGATCACCACTCCCTTAATTTAATTTAATATCCTTGAATTCAGCACCATTTCACTTCCTGTAGCCCCTTTAATACTCAAACTATATATTTTGTACTTTTCCTTTCTCCAAATGCTATGTTTGTTCAAAATGTTCTTCATCAGACTTAACCAGAGAACAAAGTCTCTGTTGGCCTTTTTTGATACTTCCTTTGTAGATGCAATTAATATAAATCTCTTTACCTTAGCCTTAGGCAGTCTCTTAAGACAATGGCAAAAAGCAGCCATGTTCTTCACCAAAGCATCATAAAAACAGTCTCTTGGTCACATACTAAAGTTCTTCTCCACTGAAACCTCTTGAGTCATCAGGTCTACACAGCTCAAATTACTCTCAGCACCACTGTCTTCCATATTGCTACTAGGCTGGCCCATTAATCCCCACTTAAAGCATTCCATGGCTTTCCAATTCCAAAGTCCCCAAATCTATATTCTTCCAAACAAAAGCATGGTCAGGCCTATAACAGCAATACCCCAGTCCCTGGTACCAACTTCTGTCTTAGTTAAGTTTTTACTGCTGTGAACAGAAACCATGATCAAAGCAAGTCTTATAAATGACAGCATTAAATTGGGGCAAGCTTACAAGTTCAGAGGTTCAGTCCATTGTCATCAAGGTAGGAGCATGGCAGCATCCGGGCAGGCATGGTGCAGGAGAAGCTAAGGGTTCTACATCTTTATCCAAAGCAATCTGGGAACAAACTAGGAATTCTCAGGCATCTTTGAGGAAGATCTCCAAACCCAGTCCCATAGTAACCCAGTTCCTCCAACAAGTCCATACCTTCTAATAGTGACACTCCCTGGGACGAGCATATACAAACCATCACAGTGACATAAATATCCGTAGAGCAGCACTGTGACAGATTCACAGCACTGGTGCATATAGGAAATAACTCAGTGGGCTAAGTGCTTGTCCAGTACTCTGGCTACCCTGGACTCCATGCCTAACACTGCTCAGCATAACTGCCTCAGTGGCACTCATCTGTAACCTCAGCATGTGGGAGATGGATATAGGAGATTCAGATGCTCAAAATTTCTATACATATCAGTTTTGAAGCCAGCTTGCATATATAACGTGCTGTGTCTCAAAAGACACTGGTAAATTAAAAAAAAGAGAGATTATTAGAAATTATCCAATATAATCAAATGAGAACAAATGATGGAAGGAAGTCATCACAGCCAGTGAATGCATGAGTCATCGTTGAGAGTATGAGCATGCTGGTAATTAGTTCAGAAAAAAATTTGAAAAAATAGATCTGAAGAAATACAGTCTAAGTTTATAACTTAACGAAAATGGAAACCTATACATAGTCCAAGAAGCTCAACAAAGCACAACTGGAAAAATAAGGTTTACTTACAGTCAGACTATTAGCAGTTCCTTACTAGCTAATTAACAGCCACTACCACTGCTGCTGTTGCAGCAACACCAGCACCATAAACCCTACCTCAAGTCCCACCACTCCACCCCACCCACATCATAGCACCCCTCTATTCACCCCATTACTACCACCAGAACAACACCCTATACTTTACCACACCAACAATAACCCCAACACCGCCTCCACTGCACCCCCTACCACCTCTTCTGAAGAATTTGAAAACTCCTTGTAATATGTGCCTGGCATCACTGAAAGGTAGAAGCCCATTGCAGCATTGAAGAAAAGAGAGTTGGAAAACAGGCAACATCAGTTTCCAAACAGTACAAAACTGGAATCATGAAGTTGCTTTGCTGTTGGCCTAGGATAGAGATCAATAACATAGAATTTAGGTTCAGAGCTGAGAAAGTAGCTATGTCATTAAGGATTTATTTTTTTTATTTTCTAAGATTTTTTTTTATTTACATTCCAAATCATTTCCCCTTTCCCGTTTCCTCCCTCCCCGAAAGTCCCATAAGCCCCCTTCCCTCCCTCTTTTCTCCATTCAACCCCCTCTCATTTCTCTGTCCTGGCGTTCCCCTACATCCAGTCTTTCCAGGACCAGGGGTCTCTCCTTCCATCTTCTTAGAAATCTATTGATATGCGAATTGTGTCTAGGGTATTCGGAGATTCTGGGTTAATATCCCCTTATCAGTGACTGCATACCTTGTGTGTTCTTTTGTGATTGGGTTACCTCACTAAGGATGATATTTTCAAGATGTGACCATTTGCCTAGGAATTTCTTGAATTCATTGTTTTTAATTGCAGAGTAGTATTTCATTGTGTATATATACCACATCTTCTGAATCCATTCCTCCGGTGAGGGACATCTGGGTTCTTTCCAGCTTCTGGCTATTATAAATAAGGCTGCTATGAACATAGCAGAGCATGTGTCCTTATTGCATACAGGTAAAGCCTCTGGGTATATGCCCAGGAGTGGTATAGCCGGATCCTCCGGGAGTGTCATGCCCAGTTTTCTGGGGAACCGCCAGACTGCTTTCCAGAGTGGTTGTACCAGCTTGCAATTCCACCAGCAGTGGAGGAGTGTTCATCTTTCTCCACATCCTTGCCAACAACTGCTGTCTCCTGTGTTTTTGATCTTAGCAATCCTGACTGGTGTGAGATGGAATCTCAGGGTTGTTTTGATTTGCATTTCCCTAATGACTAAGGATGATGAACATCTCTTTAGGTGCTTCTCAGCCATTAGATATTCTTCAGGTGAGAACTCTTTGTTTAGCTCTGTACCCCATTTTTTAATAGGGTTACTTGCCTCTCTGGAGTTTAACTTCTTGAGTTCTTTGTATATCTTGGATATTAGCCCTCTGTCGGATGTAAGGTTGGTAAAGATCATTTCCCAGTTAGTTGGTTGCTGCTTTGTTTTTTTGACAGTGTCTTTTGCCTTGCAAAAACTTTAATTTATTGAGGTCCCATTTGTCTATTCTTGATATTAGAGCATAAGCTATTGGAGTTCTGTTCAGGAAATTCTCCCCTGTGCCCATATGATCAAGGTTCTTCCCTAGTTTCCTTTCTATTAGTTTCAGTGTGTCTGGTTTTATGTGGAAATCCTTGATCCACTTAGAATTGAGCTTAGTGCAAGGAGATAAGGATGGGTCAATTTGCATTCTTCTGCATGTTGACCTCCAGTTGAGCCAGCACCATTTGTTGAAAAGGATATCGTTTTTCCACTGGATGGTTTTAGCTCCTTTGTCAAAGATCAAGTGACCATAGGAGTGTGGATTCATTTCTGGGACTTCAATTCTGTTCCATTGATCTACATGCCTGTCACTGTACCAATACCATGCGGTTTTTAACACTATTGCTCTGTAGTACAGCTTGAGGTCCGGGATACTGATTCACCCAGAGGTTCTTTTACTCTTGAGAATAGTTTTAGCTATCCTGGGTTTTCTGTTATTCCAGATGAATTTTTGAATTGCTCTTTCTAACTCTATGAAGAATTGAGTTGGGATTTTGATGGGGATTGCATTGAATCTGTGTATTACTTTTGGTAAGATGCTCATTTTTACTATATTAATCCTGCCAATCCATGAGCATGGCAGATTTTTCCATCTTCTGAGGTCTTCTTCAATTTCTTTCTTCAGAGACTTGAAGTTCTTGTCATACAGATCTTTCACTTGTTTGGTTAGAGTCACGCCAAGATACTTTATATGGTTTGTGGCTATCATGAAGGGTATCATTTCTCTTACTTCTTTCTCAGCCTGCTTATCCTTTGAGTATAGGAAGGCTTCTGACTTGCTTGAGTTGATTTTATATGCAGCCACTTTGCTGAAGTCGTTTATCAGCTGTAGGAGTTCTCTGGTGGAGTTGTTTGGGTAGCTTAAGTATACTATCATATCGTCTGCAAATAGTGATAGTTTGACTTCTTCCTTTCCAATTTGTATCCATTTGACCTCTTCTTGTTGTCTAAATGCTCTAGCTAGAACTTCAAGTACTATATTGAAAAGATATGGAGAGAGAGGACAGCCTTGTCTAGTCCCTGATTTTAGTGGGATTGCTTCAAGTTTCTCTCCATTTAGATTGATGCTGGCTACCGGTTTGCTGTATATTGCTTTTACTATGTTTAGATATGGGCCTTGAATTCCTGATCTTTCCAAGACCTTTAGCATGAAAGGATGCTGAATTTTGTCAAATGCTTTCTCAGCATGTAATGAGATGACCATGTAGTTTTTTTCTTTGAGATTGTTTATATAGTGGATTACATTGATGGATTTCCTTATATTGAACCATCCCTGCATCCCTGGGATGAAGCCTACTTGATCGTAGTGAATGATCGTTTTGATGTGTTCTTGGATTCGATTGGCAAGAATTTTATTGAGTATTTTTGCATCGATATTCATAAGAGAGATTGGCCTGAGATTCTCTTTCTTTGTCGGATCTTTGTGTGCTTTTGGTATTAGTGTAATTGTGGCTTCATAGAACGAGTTGGGTACTGTTCCTTCTGTTTCTATATTGTGGAACAGTTTGAAGAGTATTGGTGTTAGGTCCTCTTTGAAGGTCTGATAGAATTCTGCACTAAAACCATCTGTACCTGTGCTTCTTTTGGTTGGAAGACTTCCAATGACAACTTCTATTTCTTCAGGGGTTATAGGACAGTTTAGATGGTCTATTTGATCCTGATTTAATCTTGGTATTTGGTATCTGTCAAGGAAATTGTCCATTTCCTCAAGATTTTCAAGTTGTGTTGAATACAGGTTTTTGTAGTAGGATCTGATGATTTTTTGAATTTCCTCAGTTTCTGTTGTTATCTCTCCCTTTTCGTTTCTGATTTTATTAATTTGGATACTGTCTCTGTGCCCTCTGATTAGTCTGGCTAAGGGCTTATCTATCTTGTTGATTTTTTCAAAGAGCCAACTCCTCGTTTTGTTGATTCTTTGTATGGTTTTATTTGTTTCAACTTGATTGATTTCAGCCCTGAGTTTGATGATTTCCTGTCTTCTACTCCTCTTTGGTGTATTTGCTTCTTTTTGTTCCAGGTCTTTCAGGTGTGCCATTAAGCTGTTAGTGTACGCTGTCTCCCGTTTCTTTTTGGCCCCACTGAGGGCTATGAATTTTCCTCTTAACACTGCTTTCATTGTGTCCCATAAATTAGGGTATGTTGTGCCTTCATTTTCATTAACTTTCAAAAAGTCTTGATTTCTTTCTTAATTTCTACCTTGACCAAGTTATCATTGAGTAGAGCATTGTTCAGCCTCCATGTGTACGTGGGTTTTCTTTTGTTTTTATTGCCATTGAAGACCACCCTTATTCCATAGTGATCTGATAGGAGGCATGGGATTAGTTCTATCTTCTTATATCTGTTGAGGTCTGATTTGTGACCAATTATATGGTCAATTTTGCAGAAGGTACCATGAGGTGCTGAGAAGAAGGTGTATTCTTTAGCTCTAGGATGAAATGTTCTATATATATATATATATATATATATATATATATATATATATATATATATATCTGTTGGTTCCATTTGGTCCAAGGCTTCAGTTAGATTCACTGTGTCCCTGTTTAGTTTCCGCTTTCCTGAACGATCCATTTCAGAGATCTGGGTGTTGAAGTCACCCACTATTATTGTGTGAGGTGCAATGTGTGCTTTGAGTTTTAGTAAAGATTTTTTTTACAAATGAGGGTGCCCTTGCATTTGGAGCATAGATATTCAGAATTGAGAGTTCTTGATGGTGGATTTTTCCCTTGATCAATATGTAGTGTCCTTCTGTGTCTTTTTTGATGACTTTAGGTTGAAAATCAATTTTATTTGATATTAGGATGGCTACTCCACTTCGTTTCTTGGGGCCATTTGCTTGTAAAATTGTTTTCCAGCCTTTTACTCTGAGGTAGTGTTTCTCTTTGACACTGAGGTGCGTTTCCTGCATGCAGAAAAATGCTGGGTCCTGTTTACGTATCCAGTCTGCTAGTCTATGTCTTTTAATTGGGGAATTGAGACCATTGATATTAAGAGAGATTAAGGCATAGTGAATATTGCCATCTGCCATTCTTGACGCTATCTTTATGTTTGAGTGGTTATCTACTTTTGGGTTTGATTCAAGAATGTTATTATCTCATTTTTTCCAGGGTGTTGTTTCTCTCCCTGTATTGGAGGTTTCCACCTATTATCCATTGCAGGACTGGATTTGTGGAAAGATATTTCGAAAACTTGGTTTTATCATGGAATATCTTGGTCTCTCCTTCTATGGTGATTGAGAGTTTTGCTGGGTATAGTAGTCTAGGCTGGCATTTGTGCTGTCTTAGTGTCTGCATGAGATCTGCCCAGGATCTTCTGGCTTTTATAGTCTCTGGTGAGAAGTCTGATGTGATTCAGATAGGTCTTCCTTTGTATGTTACTTGGACCTTTCCTCTTACTGCTTTTAATATTCTTTCTTTGTTTAGAACATTCGGTGTTTTGATTATTATGTGACGGGAGCTATTTCTGTTCTTGTCCAGTCTGTTTGGAGTTCTGTAGGCTTCTTGTACGTTCATCGGCATCTCTCTCTTTAGGTTAGGGAAGTTTTCCTCCATAATTTTGTTGAAGATGTTTACTGGCCCTTTAAGTTGCAAATCTTCACTCTCATCTATACCTATAATCCTTAGGTTTGGTCTTCTTATTGTGTCCTGGATTTCCTGGATGTTTTGGGTTACATGTTTTTTGCATTTTGCATTTTCTTTGACTGTTGAGTCGATCCTTTCTATGGAATCTTCAGCACCTGAGATTCTTTCTTCCATCTCTTGTATTCTATTGTTGATGTTTGCATCTATGACTCCTGATTTCATCCCAAGGTTTTCTATCTCCAAAGTTGTCTCCCTTTGTGATTTCTTAGTTGTTTCTACTTCCTTTTTTAGCTCCTGGATGGATTTGCTGAGATCCTTCACTTGTTTGCTTGTATTTTCCTGTATTTCTTTAAGGTATTTTTGCATTACCTCTTTCAGGATTTCTGCCTGTTGACCCATATTCTCCTGCAATTCTCTGAGCGATTTTTATGTTTCCTCCTCATGGGAATCCATCTCTTGATCCATCTTCTCCTGCATTTCTTTAAGCAGTTCTCGTGTTTCCTTTGTAAGGGCATCTAACCGTTGATTCATTTCTTTAAGCAATTTTTGTGTTGCCTCCTTACGGGCACCCGTCTGTTGACCCATATTCTTCTGCATTTCTTTATGCAATTTTTGTGATTCCTTTGTGAGTGCATCTATCCGTAGATTCATCTTGTTAAGCGATTTTTGTGTTGTCTCCTTGTGCGCCTCCATCTTTTGATCCATGTTCTCCTGCATTTCTCTAAGCGATTTTTGTGTTTCCTTTGTAAGGGCTTCTAACCGTTGATTCATGGTCTCCTTTAATTCTTTATTAGATTTTTTTGTGTCCTTCTTGTGATCCTCTAATAGCATCATGAGAAGTGATTTTAAATCCAGATCTTGTCTTTCAGGTGTGGTGGGGTATCCAGTACTTGCTGCTGTTGGAGAGTTGGGTTCGGATGGTGCCATGTTACTTTGATTTCTGTTAGTAACGTTCCTACGTTTGCCTTTTGCCATTTGGATACCTCTGATGTTAGTTGGTCCTGCTGTCACTGGCTGTTGGTTGGACCTCCTGTGAGCCTGCAAAGCTATTTCTGCCCCTCCTGGTTTACCAGGTTTCCCCTGGCACAGATTTCTGGGGCCTGCCCTGCTCCTGAGTGACTTTGGAGCCCTGATGTGCCTTGCCCCAAGTGATGTTATATTGGGGAGTCCTTGCACATCCAAAGGCTCAGCGTAGTGGATTCCTTGAGCAGAGGTCGCCAAAGGGAGGCTGGTAGGCTCCTGCCCTGTGCAGGTGTGTGTGATCTCTCCTAGAGTGCGGGGGGTAGGGGGCGTCCCTCTGCCAGGCAGAAGTCCCACAGCAGAGCTGGCGCGATGGTTACTGCAGATCTGCCCAGCACTTGGGAGCCGCGTACACACAAGCCTCCCGAGACCCAAGAGATATTATGCCTGTCTGTCTCAGAGCCTGGCAGTCCCAACTTCCTGGCCACTGAAGCAAAGATGGCGGAGTGCACTCTGCACTCTCTCCGTGGCACTGGTCACCCTGCAGAGGCGATGGCCTGCAGATCTGGCACCCAGACGACCACAGCGCTGTCCCGTTCTTCGGAGAAGGCGGAATCCCCAACAGGCTGTGTCCCAAGCGATGTTATATTGGGGAGAAACTGGGTACCTGTCTCTTCTGTGCCGTCTAGCTGAACCCAAGGATTTTTTTTTTAAAAGCTGGGCAAGGTATTATTTTTACTATTTCCTTTTTTTAATTGAATATATTCTTTTTTACATTTCAAATGTTATACCCTTCCTGGTATCCCCCCTCCCGAAAACCGCCAACCCATCCTCCCACAACCTGCCTCCATGGATATGCTCTTCCACCCAACCCACTTCCATGACCCTCACTAGATTTCCCTATATCAGGGCCTCTATCGAGCCTTCATAGGACCAAGAACCTCTCCTCTCACCAATGCCCTATAAGGCATTCCTCTTCCAATCTTCTGGCTGGAACCATGTGTACCCATTGGTTGATGGCTTAGTCCTTGGGAGCTCTGGATTGTCTGGTTGAACCATATTGTCATTCTTCCCATGGGTGTGCAACCCCCACCCCCAGCTCCTCCAGTATGTCTTCCAACTCCTCTATTGTGAACACACTCTCAGTTCAATGGTTGACTGCTAGTATTCACCTCTGTATCTGTAAGGCTCTGGCAGGGCCCCTCTAAAAGACAAACATGACAGGCTCCTTTTGGTACACAGTTCTTCTCATCCATAGTAGTTTCGGGGTTTGGTGATTGCTTATAGGATGAATCCCCAGGTAGGATAGTCTCTGGGTGGCCTTTCCTTCAGTCTCTGCTCCATACTTTGTCTCCAGAGTTGTTCCTGTGACTATTTTGTTCCCTTTCACAAAGGAACCAAATCACCCCCACTTTGGTCTACCTCCTTCTTGAGCTTCCTATAGTCTGTGAATTGTCGCATGTTTATTTTGAGCTTTTGGACTAATATCCACTTATCAGTGAGTGCATACCATGTGTGTTCTTTTGTAATTGGGTTACTTCACTCAGGATGACACTTTCTAGTTCTGACCATTTGCCTAAGAATTTCATGAATTCACTGTTTTTAATTGCAGAATAGTATTCCATTGTGTAAATATACCACATCTGAATCCATTCCTCCATTGAGGGACATCTGGATTCTTTATAGCTTCTGGCTATTATAAATAAGGCTGCTATGAACATAGTGGAGCATGTGTCTCCCTTTGTAATTTCTTAGTTGTTTCTACTTCTTTTTTAGATCCTGGATGGATTTGCTCAAATCCTTCACATGTTTGTTTGTGTTTTCCTGTATTTCCTTAAGATATTTTTGCATTTCCTCTTTCAGGATTTCTACCTGTTGACCCAAATTCTCCTGTATTTCTTTAAGCGATTTTTGTGTTTCCTCCTTATGGACTTGATCCATATTCTCCTGCCTTTCTTTAAGCGATTTTTGTGGTTCCTTTGTAAGGGCATCTACCCATTGTTGCCTCCTTGTGGGCCTCCATCTGTTGACCCATATTCTCCTGCATTTCTTTAAGCAATTTTTGTGTTGCCTCCTTATGGGCCTCCATCAGTTGACCCATATTCTCCTGCATTTCTCTAAGTGATTTTTGTGTTTCCTTTGTAAGAGCTTCTACCCATTGATTAATGTTCTCCTGTATTTCTTTATGAGATTTATTTTCGTCCTTCTTGAAATCCTCTAATAGCATCATGAGAAGTGATTTTAAATCCAGATCTTGCCTTTCCAATGAGATGGGGTATCCAGGACTAGCTGCTGTCGAAGAGTTGGGTTCTGATGGTGCCATATTGCCTTGATTTCTGTTAGTTACGTTCCTATGTTTGCCTTTTGCCATCTGGTTACCTCTGGTGTTAGTTAGTTGGTCTTGCTCCCACTGGCGGTTGGTTGGACTTCCTGTGAGATTGTAAGGCTATTTCGGCCCCCCCCCTCCTGGATTACCGGGATTACTGGCACCGATTGCTGAGGGGCTGCCCTGCTCCTGAGTGACTTTTGAGCCCTGATGTGCCTTGTCCCAAGTGATGTTATATTGGGGAATCCCTGCACATCTGAAGGCTCAGTGTAGTTAATCCCTAGGATGCTGAACATTTCTTTAGGTGCTTTAGATCCATTCGAGTTTTCTCAGCTGAAAATTTCATGCTTATCTTTGTACCTTATTTTTTAATAGGGTTATTTGACAGTTTGGAGTCTAATTTCTTGAGTTCTTTCTATACATTGGATATTAACCCTATATTGGATGTAGGATTGGAAAAGATCTTTTCCCAATCTGTTGGTTGCCGTTTTGTCCTATTGACAGTGTCCTTTGCCTTAGAGAAGCTTTGCAGTTTTATGAGGTCCCATTTGTCGATTCTTGTTCTTAGAGAATAAGCCATTGGTATTCTATTCAGGAAATTTTCCCCTATGCCCATGTGTTCTAGGTTCTTCCTCACTTTCTTCTCTATAAGCTTCACTATATCTGGTTTTACGTGGAGGTCCTTGATCCACTTGTATCATTAACAGATGCTGAGATAAGAATGGGTCTATTTGCATTTTTCTGCATGCTGACCTCCAGTTTATATAGCACCATTTGTTAAAAATGCTATCTTTTTTCCACTGGATGTTTTTAGCTCCTTTGTCAAATATCAAGTGACCTTAGTGTCCATTCTATTCCATTCATCTTCTTGTCTCTCTCTGTACCAATACCATACAGTTTTCATCACTATTGCTCTGGAGTAGAGCTTGAGGTCAGGGATGGTGCTTCGTCCAGTAGATCTTATTTTTTGGAGAATAGTTTTCGTTATCCTGTTTTTTTTTTTTTGTTATTCCAAATGAATTTGCAGGTTGCTCTTTCTAGTTCTATGAAGAATTGATTCGGAATTTTGATGGTAATTGCAGTGAATCTGTTGATTGCTTTTGGCAAGATGGCCATTATTACATATTAATCCTGCCAATCCATGAGCATGGGAGATCCCTCCATCTTCTGAGATCTTCTACGATTTCTTTCTTCAGAGACTTGAAGCTCTTGTCATACAGATCTTTCATTTGCTTGATTAGAGTCATACCAAGGTATATAATACTATTTATGACTATTGTAAATGGTGTCGTTTTCCTGATTTCTTTCTCAGCTTATTTATCTTTTGAGTAGAGGAAGGCTACTGATTTGTTTGAGTTAATTTTATATCCAGCCACTTTGCTGAAGTTGTTTAGCTGCTTTAGGAGTTCTCTGCTAGAATTTTTGGGGTTGCTTAAGTATATGATCATATTATCTGCAAATAGTGATACTTTGACTTCTTTCCTTCCAATTTTTATACCTTTTGTTGTCCAATTGCTCTGGTTAAGACTTCGAATACTATATTGAATAGATAGGGAGAGTGTGGGCAGCCTTGTCTGGTCCCTGATTTTAGTGGGATTGCTTCAAGATTCACTCCATTTAGTTTGATGTTAGCTACCAGTTTATAGTATATTGATTTCACTATGTTTAGGTGTGACCCTGATTACCTGATCTCTCTAAGACTTTTATCATCAACAGATGCTGAATTTTGTCAAATGCTTTTTCAGCATCTAATGAAATGACCATGCATTTATTTTCTTTGAGTTTGTTAATGTAGTGGATTAAATTGATGTATTTCCTCATATTAAACCATCCCTGTATCCCTAGAATGAAGCCTACTTGATTGTGGTGAATTATTATTTTGTTGCATTCTTGGATTCAGTTGGCCAGAATTTTGTTGAGAATTTTTATATCAATTTTCATAAGGGAAATTGGTCTGAAGTTCTCTTTCCTTGTTTGGTCCTTGTTTGGTTTAGGTATAAGCATTATTGTGGTTTTATAGAATGAATTGGGTAGTGTTCCTTGAGTTTCCATTTTGTGGAATAATTTGAAGAGTATTGGTATTAGCTTTTCTTTGAAGATCTGATAGAATTTCCCACTAAACCCATCTGGTCCTGGGATTTTGTTGCTGTTGTTGTTGTTGTTGGGAGACTATTAACAACTACTTCTATTTCCTCAGCACTTATGGGACTATTTAGATGGTTTATCTCATCCTGTTTTAACAGTGGTCCCTGGCATGTGCCTAGAAAATGGTCCATTTTGTTTGCCTTTTGCCATCTAGTTTTCTCTGATTTTGGCTTATCTGTCCTGTAAGATTGTTTATATGTATTCCTGGGATTCCATTCTCTTTGTGTACATAGGTAGGTAGGCTTTCCTGGCAGACCAGCTCTCCTGTGCTTCCAGGCCTCTCCGCATCCCAAATGACCTAAGTGTGGTTGGCTCTCTAGGAAATATCAGGAGATGGTGTCTTCACTCTGGCAGACCTGGCAAGATTCTGCTGCAGCAGAAAGAGCAAATGCCCTGAGTGAGGTGTCTTCACTGTGGCAGACCTGGGAAGATTCTGCCACAGGAGAATGAGTAAATTCCCTGAGTGAGTGGCTCTTTAGGAAGCACCAGGAGATGGAATCTTCAGTGCAGCAGACCTGGCAAGGTTCAACTGCCCTGAGTGGCTGGTTCTCAACTGCCCTGAATGGTTGGTTCTCTAGGAAGTATCAGAAAATGGAATCCACACGGCAGCAGTGCTTACAAGGTTCTGCCCCAGCAGGAAGGGCAGGCCACAGTGGGAAGGCGATTACATTCTTCTTAAAGGTGATGTTTTCAGTCATGTCTCACATAGAAATAATTATTTTTTAAATAAAATAAGTACAATAATAACACAAAAAGTTCCTTGTGCTACATGATGGTATCAAATTATTTCAAGTATTCATGGCTCATTTTGAAATGTTCGAGCCAAAAAATTCAATCAACTCTAAATTACATTTCTCAAGAGGAAAAAAAAGATTTATTATTATTGTATAAAAGCTTTATATGTTAAAATGAAATTGAAAATGCCCAGAAGTGAATATGCACCTATATTTTATATGTATGTGTGTTTGTACTTATACATGTAGAAATATCAAAACCAATAATCTAAAAATCTCAAGCTTTTAATAATTGTTGCTAGCAATAACTCATTTTAAAGGAAATTAAATAAAGTAAATGATTCACTAATAATTTCAAAACATTGTACATTCATGAATGGTGCTGTCTAGATCTATCCCATAATAGTACTCCAAATTTTGTACTGTAAAAAACTCCAGCTGTTTTAGATACTTGATTTTCTGGAGGAAATCAGGAGAGAGAAAAATCAAAACCGAAGCATGACTTCAATAATAAGAGTCTTATTAGAAAAGAAATGGTTACTAAAAAACATGTATTTTGATTAAATTTAGAAATAGGAGTAAATTCAAAACATTCTTGTATTTAGTTATTAACCCAATTCTGATTACTGTGAAACAACTGCCATGGTAGTTATTGTTTGCCTTCTAAGAGTGGTTGCATAGACACAACAGATTGACTTCCTGAGCTGACTTCTAATTTTTTTTATTACTTTTATTTTTTTACATTTCAGTCATTACCCCCTCCCAGTCTTCCCTTTCACAGTCCTCATCCAATTCTCCCAGCCCTCTACATATACCCCCTCTCCCATCTCCAAGAGGATGTCCCCACTCCTCTGCCACCAGGCCAGGCCTCTCAGCACTTCCTGGGGCCTCAAGTCTCTCTACAATTATTAGGTACATCTTCTTTCACTGAGACCAGACCAGGAAGTCTTCTGCTGTATGTGTCTGGGGTTTCAGTCCAGCTCTTATATGTTGATTGGTTGGTGGCTTAATGTCTGAGAGATCTCAGAAATCCAGGTGAGTTGAGACTGCTGGTCTTCCTATGAGGCAGCCCACCTCCTTAAATTCTTCCAGCCTGTCCCTAATTCAAAAATAGGGGTCCTTAACTCCAGAGAATCAAATAACGCTATTAAAAAATGGGATACAGAGCTAAAAAAGAAAAAAAAAACTCAACTGAGGAATAACGAATGACCAAGAAACACCTACAGAAATGTTCAACATCCTTAGTCATCAGGGAAATGCAAATCAAAATGACCCTGGGATTCCACCTTATACCAATCAGAAAGGCTAAGATCAAAAACTCAGGTGAGTTCTTTCGAGCCTCTGGCTATTATAAATAAGACTGCAATGAACATAGTGGAACATGTGTCCTTGTTATATGTTGGAACATCTTTTGGGTATATGCCCAGGAGTGGTATAGCTGAGTCTTCAGGTAATACCATGTCCAATTTTCTGAGGAACCACCAGAATGATTTCCAGAGAGACGGTACCAGTTTGCAATCCCACTAAAAATGGAGGGGTGTTCCTCTGTCTAAACAACTTTGACAGCATCTACTGTTACCTGCCACATTTCTTTAAGTACTTTTTAGCCAGTTGAGGTTCCTCTGTTGTGAATTCTCCTTTTAGGTTTATACCCCACTATTTTTTAAATTGTATTGTTCGGTTTTTTGAAGGTTAGCTTCTTGACTTCTGATTTTATACACAGTTTGGTCATTCTTCATTTGCTTGTGCATTATTCCCTTAGACAGATTCAAACTAATGGAAATGGATATGTCTTCAAGTCATAGTACTAGCCTTTTAAAGCAACAGAACGAATGCAGTGAAAGTGTGAAGCACCCTTAGGGAAAATAGAAAGTGATGTAATAGAGTAGTGACTACAGAGATGACTTCTGTTCTCAATAAAATTAAAAATAACTTATTCAGTATCCCACTTGGGGAAAATATCTCCAGTCTCAAAGATCACAGAACTTGGAAAGGCATTTGGCCATAAGGAGAATAATTCCAAAGGCCCATTTATTAGAAACAAGAGCCAAGCTTACTAATGAACTGTTACCCACATACTGTGCTTTATTATGCTACATATGAAGAATACGGAATCCTAACCAGTAGACTTAGAAATACCAAAATGTTCTAAAATAGAGGCCACATAAATTTGAAGTGAGATGATTTTGAGGCAGCTAAGCCTTAATGTGTGAATTAGTTTCATCTCTGTTTCTATGATAAAATATCTTGACAACACATAATAAAAATTCTTGGTTCAGTTCACAGAAGGAAATCAAGGAGACATAGACTTCAGTTACTACACTGCCTCCATTTTCAAGAACAAAGAAAGGAATGCATGCATCCTTGCTTACTAGCTTGATTGTGATTAGCTATATATCTCCACTTAGATATTTTACCCAGCCTTGCAAATGGTACTACCCAGAAGGGTCTTCCTACATCAATTAACTTAAAACAAACACCATAGACCAAAGAAGACAGACCCTTATTATGACTCTTTCTAGGTGACTGTAGCATATGTAAATTAAAAGATAATTATCACAGTGGTTTATTAACAGCAATGCAAGAAGTCCTTGTGGTGAAAGGTACAGACACAACTGATCTGTGATTAGAAAGGGTGGTGTGAACCAAATCCTAGCAGGGGGAAAATAGGTACTACTTAACTTCTTGATATGAAAACTGCAGAGCCCATTTGTTAGAAGAAAATTACTAGAGCTCAGAAATGGAAAGCTGAAAGGGTAAATGGAGCAAAAGAAATGTGCTTGAAAATAACAGGAGCAACACACCCATGCGATTATGGTTCCTCCTCTGATAAATAGAATAAACCAATTTTGATGCATAAAAAGTTGACAATTTTTGCCACTGAAATACTAATGACTGTTTTGGTTAGCAACTTAGCCAACAGACTAGTAGTATTGTACAGTGTTTTCTTCCAGGAAGTAAAGTAAAAATCTAGAGCACACCATTTCTTTGAATTTTTGACTCAGTGAGGTAGTCCTCTCCATTATATATAGGTCTTACTGCTATAAGAATTACTCAGAGAAACAGATGGGAATTCATGCCAGATATTATTGAAATATAAAAGATCAGTCAAAGACTGAGTCAACTTCCTATCACCATTTCCATCTAAAGAAATGATAATTGTGAGAAGAAATACACAAAGCAACATCTAACTTAATGTGTTAGCAGAGAAAGCTTGCTTCAGCCATATTCTCGTCTCTCTTATTCTAATTGGAAACCAATCCCTTTAGAGCCATGATGAATATCAACACTGCATATAAGTGAAATCACTGTGTTAAACATTCTGAAAGTCCACACTAAATCCATTTGTAGCATTTTATGACAAATTCTACACCTCTTGAGTAAGTATTTTGTGCATAATGTGGAATTTCAAGAAAAGCATCTTAAGTGTAGAATAGATATTTTCTATGGTGTTTAGTTTCTACAGGTACTGTTTGCATGCTAATCTCTGTTTATAGTCTTTTTCTTTTGCATGGAACCATACAGAAACACAGTTCAGTCAAACTGGGTAGAATAAATCACATTTACACCAGTATCTTTCCCCTAAGGCTAACATAGAGAATAGAAGAAATCATCCTATGATCAAAAATCTTAACTAGGTGTTAAGTTTTTTATAATTCTTTTGGGAAATGATAAACTATTATTTCTTAATGCATCAATTTATCAAATCTTGAGACAGATGGTTGTTTAATTCATTGTTAATAGCTTTCAACAGTGAAACCATTGCAAGATCTCACATGAAATACAAATAATCAAGAAAATCAGAATCAAGAAATGAGGAAAGTAATATATCATTGTTTTGTATTGTCTTATATTCATGTTTTTTTTATTTTGAAGTAATTAATAATTTAGCTGATGTCTAGCATACCAGAAGCCAAATTTGTACACGAAGTAAATAAATGTTATGTGAATGCATATTTAAAATACTTGTGCCCAAACATATATCTGTATATTTAGTATTAAATACAATTATTATTAATTGTGTAATTTTTATCTAAACCAAAAAATTAAACATATATAATAATTTTTCTTTAACTTTAAACAAAATATGCCACAAAGTACATACAATAGACTGTTGCATAATTGTATGTTAAGATACAAAACTTAATAGTTTTCTAAATTATTTAACTACTTTAGTATGATGGAAAATAAATTATAATTATGAAATCAAGATGAAAATATAAATACTTTACTAAGTGATTGCATAAAAAGATTGATAATACTGTTTTTAGTGTGTAGTAATTTTTCTCCATAGTGATTACTATTTTTAAATATATATTTTATATATACATTTTCTATTTTTATATTCTATATTCTTTATTTACTTTCCAAATGATTTCCACTTTCCTGGTCCCCCCCCACCCTGAAAGTCCCATAAGCTCTCGTCGTCCCCCTCTCTCCCCATCAACTCCCTCCCACTTCTCTGTCCTGGTATTCCCATCCAATGCTGCATCCAGTCTTTCCAGGACCAGAGGCCTCTCCTTCCTTCTTCTTGGGAATCAATTTATATGTGAACTGTGTCTTGGATATTCTGAGCTTCTGGGTTAATATTCACTTATTAGTGACTGCATACCAAGTATTTTCTTTTGTGATTGGGTTACCTCACTTAGGTTGATAATTTCTAGTTCTGATAATTTCCCTAAGAATTTCATGAATTCATTGTTTTTAATTGCTGAGTAGTATTCCATTGTGAAAATATACCACATTTTCTGTATCCATTCCTCAGCTGAGGGACATCTGGGATCTTTCCAGGTTCTGGATATTATAAATAAGGCTGCTATGAACAAAGTGGAGCATGTGTCCTTATTGCATGCCGGAGAGGTCTCTGGGTATATGTCTAGGAGTGCTATAACAGGGTCCTTCAGGAGTGTCATGCCCAGTTTTCTGAGGAACCGCCAGACTGCTTTGCAGACTGGTTGTATCAGCTTGCAATCCCACCAGCAGTGGAGGAGTGTTCCTCTTTCCACATCCTCGCCAACAACTGCTGTCTCCTGTGTTTTTGATCTTAGCCATCCTGACTGGTGTGAGGTGAAATCTCAGGGTTGTTTTCATTTGCATTTCCCTAATGACTAAGGATATTGAACATTTCTTTATGTGATTCTCAGCCATTCGATATTCTTCAGGTGAAAATTCTTTGTTTAGCTCTTTACCCCATTTTTTAATAGGGTTATATGACTCTCTGGAGTCTAACTTCTTGAATGCTTTGTATATATTGGATATTAGCCCTCTGTTGGATGTAGGGTTGGTAAAGATCTTTTCCCAATTAGTTGGCTGCAGTTTTGTTCAACTGACAGTGTTCTTTGCCTTACAGAAACTTTGTAATTTTATGAGGTTCTATTTGTCAATACTTGATCTTAGAGCATAAGGTATTGGTGTTCTGTTCAGGAAATTTTTCCCTGTGCCCATGAGCTCAAGGCTTTTTCCCAGTTACTCTTCTACTAGTTTCAGTGTGTCTCTTTTATGTCCTTGATCCACTTGGACTTGAGCTTAGTACAAGGAGATAAGAAGGGATCGATTTGCATTCTTCTGCATGCTGGCCTCCAGTTGGACCAGCATCATTTGTTGAAAAGGCTATCTTTTTTTTTCCACTGGATGGTTTTTGCTCCTTTATCAAAGATCAAGTGACCATAGGAGTGTGGGTTCGTTTCTGGGTCTTCAATTCTATTCCATCGAACTATATGCCTGTCAGTGTATCAATATCATGCAGTTTTTAACACTATTGCTCGGTAGTATTCCTTGAGGTCCTGGATACTGATTCCCTTAGATGTTCTTTTACTGTTGAGAATAATTTTAGCTATCCTGGGATTTTTGTTATTCCAGATTAATTTGAGAATTGCTCTTTCAAACTCTATGAAGAATTGAGTTGGGATTTTGATGGAGATTGCACTGAATCTGTATATTGCTTTTGGCAAGATGGTTATTTTTACTATATTAATTCTGCCAATCCATGAGCATGGGAGATTTTTCCATCTTCTGAGGTCTTCTTCGATTTCCTTCTTCAGAGACTTGAAATTCTTGTCATACAGACCTTTCACTTGTTTGGTTAGAGTCACACCTAGATGCTTTATATTGTTTGTGGCTATTGTGAAGGGTGTCCTTTTCCTAATTTCTTTCTCAGTCTGCTTATCCTTTGAATATAGGAAGTCTACTGATTTGCTTTAGTTGATATTATATCTGGCCACTTTGCTGAAGATGTTTATCAGCTGTAGGATTTTTCTAATGGTTTTCTTTGGGTCACTTAAGTATACTAACATATCATCTGCAAATAATGATAGTTTGACTTCTTCCTTTCAAATTTGTATCCCTTTGGCATTCTTTTGTTGTCTAATTACTCTAGCTAGAACTTCAAGTACTATATTGAAAAGATATGGAGAGAGAGGGTAGCCTTGTCTAGTCCCTGAGTTTAGTGAGATTGCTTCAAGTTTCTCTCCATTTAGTTTGATGTTGGCTACCAGTTTGCAGTAAAGTGCTTTTACTATGTTTAGATATGGGTCTTGAATTCATGATCTTTCCAAAACTTTTAGCATGAAAGGATGCTGAATTTTTTCAAATGCTCTTTCAGCATCTAAAGAAATGTCCATGTGGTTATTTTCTTTGAGACTGTTTATGTAGTGTATTTCATTGATGGATTTCCTTATATTGAACCATCCCTGCATCCCTGGGATGAAGCCTACTTGATTGAGGTGAATGATAGTTTTGATGTGTTCCTGGATTCTGTTGGCAAGAATTTTATTAATTATTTTTGTATCAATATTCATAAGAGATATTGGTCTGAAGTTCTCTTTCTTTGTTGGATCTTTGTGTGGTTTTTGTATCAGAATAATTATGGCTTCATAGAATGAGTTGGGTAGTGTTCCTTCTGTTTGTATTTTGTGGAATAGATTGAAGAGTATTGGTGTTAGTTCTTCTTTAAATGTCTGAGTGAATTCTGCACTAAAATCATCTGGTCTTGTGCTTTTTTTGGTTTGAAGACTTTCAATGACCACTTCTATTTCTTCAGGATTATAGGAGGGTTTAGATGGTCTATTTGATCTTGATTTAATTTTGGTATTTGGTTTCTGTCTAGGAAATTGTCCATTTCCTCCAGCTTTTCCAGTTGTGTTGAATATAGGCTTTTGTAGTTGGATCTGATGATTTTTTGAATTTCCTCGGTTTCTGTTGTTATATCTCCCTTTTCATTTCTGATTTTGTTAATTTCGATACTGTCTCTGTGCACTTTGGTTAGTCTGTCTAAGGATTTATCTATTTTGTTGATTTTCTCGAAGAACCAACTCCTAGTTTTGTTGATTCTTTGTATGGTTTTATTTGTTTCTACTTGATTGATTTCAGACCCGAGATTGATTTCCTGCCTTCTACTCCTCTTGGGTGTATTTGATTCTTTTTGTTCCAGTGTTTTCAGGTGTGCAGTTAAGCTACTAGTGAATGCTCTCTCCAGTTTCTTTTTGGAGGCACTCAGGGCTATGAGTTTTCCTCTTAGCACTGCTTTCTTTTTGTCCCATAAGTTAGAATATGTTGTGTCTTTATTTTCATTAAATTCTAAAAAGTCTTTGATTTCTTTCTTTTTTTTTCTAAGTTTATTTTTATTTACATTCCAAATCATTTCCCCTTTCCCGTTTCCTCCCTCCCCGAAAGTCCCATAAGCTCTCTTCCCTCCCTCTTTTCCTCCTTGACCAAGGTATCTCTGAGTAGAGCATTGTTCATCTTCCATGTATATGTGGTCTTTCTGTTGCTTTTGTTGCTGTTGAAGACCACCCTTACTCCATAGTGATCTGATAGGAGGCATGGGATTAGTTTGATCTTCTTATATCTGTTGAGTTCTGTTTTGTGACTAATTATATGGTCGATTTTGCAGAAGGTACCATGAGTTGCTGAGAAGAGGTATATTCTTTTGCTTTAGGAGGAAATGTTATATATATATATATGTTAAATCCATTTGGTCCAAAGCTTCAATTAGTTTCACTGTGTCCCTCTTTGGTTTCTGTTTTCCTTATTGGTCCATTGCTGAGAGTGGAGTGTTGAAGTCACCCACAATTATTGTGTGAGATGCAATGTGTACTTTCAGCTTTAGTAAAGTTTCTTTTATGAATGAGGGTGGCCTTGCATTTGGAGCATAGATGTTCAGAATTGAGAGTTCTTCTTGGTGGATTTTTCCTTTGACCAGTATGGAGTGTCCTTCCATGTCTTTTTTGATGACTTTAGGTTGAAAGTCAATTTTATCTGATATTAGGTTGGCTACTACAGCTTGTTTCCTGGGACCATTTGTTGTAAGATTATTTTCCAGCCTTTTACTCTGAGGTTGAATTTCATGTATGAAGCAAAATGCTGGGTCCTGTTTATGTATCTAGTGTGTTAGTCTATGTCTTTTTTATTGGGGAATTGAGACCATTGATGTTAAGAGATGCTAAGGAATAGTGATTATTGATTCCTGTTATTTCTGATGTTATTTTTATGATTGAGTGGTTATCGTCTTTTGTGTTTGATGAAAGAAGGTTATTATCTTGCTTTTCCCCTCCGTGTATTGGCAATTTCCACCTGTTATCCTTTGCAGGACTGCGTTTGTGGAAAGATATTTTGTAAATTTGGTTTTATCATGAAATGTCTTGGTCTCTTCTTCTATGGTGATTGAGAGTTTTGCTGGGTATAGTAATCTGGACTGGCATTTGTGTTCTCTTATAGTCTGTATGAGATCTGCCCAGGAACTTCTGGCTTTCATAGTCTCTGGTGGGAAGTCTGGTGTAATTCTGATAGGTCTTTTTTTATATGTTGCTTGGCCTTTTTATCTTACTGCTTTTAGTATTCTTTCTTTGTTTAGTACATTTGGTGTTTTGATTATTATGTGATGGAAGGTATTTCTGTGCTGGTCCAGTCAGTTTGGAGTTCTGTAGGCTTCTTCTATGTTCATGGGCATCTCTCTCTTTAGGTTAGGGAAGTTTTCTTCCATAATTTTATTGAAGATATTTACTGGCCCTTTAAGTTGTAAATCTTCACTCTCATCTATACCTATAATCCTTAGGTTTGGTCTTTTCATTGTGTCCTGGATTTCCTGGATGTTTTGGGTTATAAGCTTTTTGCATTTTGCATTTTCTTTGAGGGTTGAATCAATGCTTTCTATGGTATCTTTAGCATCTGAGATTCTTTCTTCTATCTCTTGTATTCTATTGTTGATGTTTGCATCTATGACCCCTGAATTCTTCCCAAGGTTTTCTATATCCAAAGTTGTCTCCCTTTGCTATTTCTTAGTTGTTTCTACTTCCTTTTCAAGATTCTGGAAGGTTTTGCTCAGTTCCTTCACTTATTTGTGTTTTCCTTTAATTCTTTAAGATAGTTTTGTGTTTCCTCTTTCAGAACTGCCTGTTGACCCAAGGTCTCCCTTATTTCTTTAAGTGACTTTTGTGTTTCCTCTTTATTGGCTTCTATCTGTTGATGCATACTCTCCTGATTTTTTTAAGAGATTTTCGTGTTTCCTTTGTAAGGGCTTCCACCTGTTTTTTCGTGTTCTCCTGTACTTCTTTAAGAGATTTATTTATGCCCTTCTTGAAATCCTTTAATAGCATCATATGATGTGATTTTAAATCCGAATCTTGCCTTTCTGGTGTGTTGGGGTATCCAGGACTTGTTGTTGTAGGAGAGTTCTGTTTGTTTGGTGCCATATTGCCTTGATTTCTGTTAGTAATATTCCTAATTTGCCTTTTGCCATCTGGTTATCTCTGACATGAGTTGGTCCTGATGTCACTGGCTGGTACTTGAATCTCCTGTGAGCCTCCAAGCCTATTTCTGCACCCCTGGATGTCTGGGTTTCCCCTGGCCCAGATTGCTGAAGGGCTGCCCTGCTCTTGATTGCTGTTGGAGTGCTGATGTGCCTTGCCCCAAGTGATGTTATTCTTGGGATATCTCTTTGTACCTGGTTGTCCCTGTCAGGTCTGTCACTGGTGTAAAGATGACGGAGGCTGCAGGGCTCCCTCCAGATGTGGGTCACCCTGTAGGGCAAATGTCCCATGGAGGGCTGGCACCCAGGCAACATCAGAGCTGTCCAACTCTTGGGAGCAGGCAGAACCCTAGTGGGCTGTGTCCTAAGCAATGTTATACTCGGGTTATCCCTGTGTACCTGGAATGCCTGTCTGCTCTGTCACCAGAGTGAAGATCTCCATAGTGATTTCTAAAGAGCAACTGTTAAATTGACCATAGACCTCCCAAGTGAGATTAAGAAAATTATAGAAACAAAGAATTAGGCATTTGTTACATTACGTAGGAAATAAAACAAACAAAATCCAACAAAAAACAAAACAAAACAAAAACACAGATGTAGTTCAGTGATCTAACATTTTCCTTGCCTTAACAAGGCATTGAGTTCAATCTCCAGAGCCAGGAATAGATGAAAGAAGGAGATCTGGTCCTACATCTGTACTGCTGAAGCATCTGTTGACCAATACTGAGAGATACCTGATCCTAGAGCCTTGTCACCTATATAGCATCATTGCATACAACTGCACTCAAGCACTCAGGAATGTTCACTAGGAGATGTTAGCCAGGGCATTCTGTCAATATGGGAGAGAGACTTCTGTCCGATAAATGTGCTCATTCTATGGTTTTGAGATTAAGCAGAGCAAGAATGGGACACTATGTCAAAATATTCTGCTACTCCTAGAATAAATGACTGGAAAAGTTTTTTATTGATTTAAATGAATCAAATTTGACTCTTCAAATTAAAGTGTTACAGGGATTTTATGTATATTGCAAAAGAAAGTTGTGATATTCTCGCAATGTGGTTTTATGTGAACTTAAAATGTGTAAAGGGTTAGAGAAATTCTTTTTATGTCAGATGATGTCTTTTATCATTTCTGAAATCTTCATATGACATTAAATATAAGAATCAAATCCATCATACTTATTTATATATTGTGTTCTTGTCACTATTGCTGCATAGTAAAATGCTCCAAATAATTATCTTATAAAACAATAGTGACTATCAAATCTGTTGAATCAGGCCTAGATTCCAACTACACAGGGAGGAGGAGTTTGAAATCAATCATTAGGTTACAGACTGAATCCATGTTAGCCTAGGCAAATTAGTAATAGTTTATCTCTAGAAATTTTGAAAATCTGTAAACAGTACCTGTGATGCAGCTCAGTGACAGAGTGCTCACATAGTAAGCACAAAGTCTTAGATTCTGTCCTGTAGTACAAATATTAAAATGTCATTTCCCTTCTCTTCAAATAACTTCTCTTTCTCAAAAACCTTCTTTACCTTACTTCATCTCCACTTTCATCCTCTGAAATTCTGGGCCTCTTTAACTGTTAGACACATACGTACATACATACATACATACAAACACACACACATACACACAAAACAGACACACAAACAAATAAAGTACCACACATGTAAAAAACAGAAGTACAACCTGCTATGTTCATTAACTGTTGTATACATAACTTCAGGACTGACCATTATGAGCACATGGTATTGCATAACTAATTTGGATGTTCTTTCTTGGGGAGGTCAGGTCAATACAAGAGTGTATTCACAGGGAAAAATATATATTATACATGTGAACATCATATATATATATGTGTGTGTATGTGTGTGTGTGTATGATGTCTATGATGTATTTGTTGTATATGATGTATGTGCATGTACATGTGCATATATATGTATATGTATATGTATGTGAAGACTTTAACCTCAAAACACCTGTCTACTTCTTCATTTTCCTTTCTGCATTGATTTTAAGAAACCCACGGAGGAGGGCAAGGGAGAATTGTAGGAACCAGAGGAGTTGAGAACACAACTTGCAGAAGAACCAACTAATCAGGGCTTATAGGGAGTCACAGAAACTGAAGTGGTAATCACAGAGACTTTAAGGGTTGAGCTTGGTCCTCAGTGTATAAGTTATAGTTGTGTAGCTTGGTGTTGCTGTGGGACTACTAACAGTGGGAATGGGGGAGGGTGACTCTGACTTTTATGTCTGATCTTGGGACCCTTTTTCTCCTACTCAGCTGCCTTGTCCAGCCTTCATATGAGGTTTTCTGCCTAGTCTTATTGTGACTTGTTACTATGTTTTCAGCTAATATCCCTGAGAGACCTTTTTTTTCTGATCATATCATGGAGGAGGAGTAGATCTGGGGGAGGGACAGGTGGGAGAGTCCTGGGAGAATTGGAGGGAGAGGAAATAGTGGTCAGGATGCAGTGTATGAGGTAAGAATAAAGAAAGAGAAAGAAAAAGAAAGACTGCTAAAAATAAATAAATTTTAAATATTTTGAAAAGGATAAGTTAAAGTTAGGCAAGGTGGTGAATTCATCCCAGAGAGACTGAGGCAGACACATCTCTGTGAAATTTATGTTAGTCTGGTCTACATAGCAAGTTCCAGGTTAGCCAGGGCTACCCTATCTAAAAAATATTGGACAGATTTAAAAGGCACAGAGAGAGAGTTTTGTTTTCCAGGTCTCACTCAGCCAGGTGCAGTGATGTGATAACTATACAAAGAGCTATGACATGCTGCAGCAAACCTCCCATTGTGGAATCTTACTCTATACATAGGACCTTCCTATATGTCCCACTGATAATAACAGGATAAACGTCTTCACAGCTAATCAGCTTAGAAATGCAGCCAAATACTTACATGGCTACTGACCATTTTGTATGTGATTATTCAAGTAGCTGCACAACAACCACATGAGGTACCTTTGTATCACCTGTACTCAGAAGGGTCCTAGAACCATGACAATCCTGTCATTCTTTGTCACCTCAAACTATCACAAAACCTTGAGTACTGTCAAGAAGGATAGAATACAGACAACCTCCTTTGGTAGGAAAAGTGTAAAATAATTGATGGATGTGGGCATCATTGTCTGTGTGTTCAGAGTGTGGACCACGTACTTGTTTGTATCATTGGTTTTAGGTGTGCATGCATGTGTCTGTATGGAGGTTGGTGGTCAGTGTCAACTGCATTCTTCTATCTCTGACCATTTTATTTTCTAAGGCATGGTCTCCCATCAAATTTGAAGCTCATCAATTCAGGTAGACTAGCAAATGAGTTTCACAGAAGGCCATTTCTATCCCTCTGTACCTCCAGTGCTGGGAAGAGAAGTTTCATGCCCAGTTTCTTACGTGTGCTTATAAAACTGAACTTAGGTCCTCATGCTTGTTTGTCAAAACATTTTGCCAACTAAGTCATCTATCCAGCACAGGGTGGATATACTCTAAAAACACCATGGTAAATGTATACCAGAGAAAAATTGGTGAATACTGGCTCTCTAAGAACTGAGCATTCTTCCTGGTCAACGTAACTCAAATTCAGTATCATCAGTGAATGACTAACAGGTTAACTGAAAAAAAAATCCAAATGAACATAACAAATTTGCTGTCTATTAGCACATTTTCTAGATAATACACTATTGCTGTTATTTTTCCACTAATTAATTTATTCTCTTTATATCCCAAAATCAGACCCCTATCTCCTCCCAAAATCCTCTTCACATGGTCACTCTCCCTCCCCTTCACCTATGAGAAAGGGGAGGTCTTCTGCTGAATAGCAACCCACCTTAAGTCACTACAACACTAGGTGCAAACTCTCCCACTGATTTCAGACAAGGTAGCTCAGTTAAGGGAGCAGGGTCCATAAGAAGACAACAGAGTCAGGGTAAACCCCAGTACCAGTTGTTGGGGAACTAGAATGAAGAATATATATATATATATATATATATATATATATATATATATATATGCAAAGAAAAAAAATATATATATATATATGCAAAGAAAAAAATATATATTTGCAAATAGTACCAGTTATAGAGAAAATATAAAGGATCACATTGCCAGATTTTAGGTTTGTTTTTCACTATAATCATGAAATTTAATACAAATTCAATACATATGTTCTTAATTGTCAAAGGTCAGTATTGACACCATGGGGTAAACTGAGTCTGGTAGAAAGGTGTGGCATTGACTATTTAGGTCAGTGAAAAGAACTGACAGAAGTCATCTCTAAAAGGAGATGACAGGGGCGGGTCCAGATAGCAACCAACAGAGGCTGCTACCTATGGCAGCCTGCAATAGAGAAAAGAAAGGGTGTGTGTGTGTGGGGGGGGGAACACAGAGGGGGGCAGAGAGAGAGGCTAAAGCCAAAACAGGCTCCAGCATTCTCTTTTTTTCTCCTAACCCTTTTTATACCACTTAAGACAATTTTTTTCTGTTTAGGAAGAAAGTTACCTCATAGCCACCAGATAAACAATCACCATGAAAACATATTATTCAAAAACAGATTGAAATCATTACAAAGAGAAAATACAACTGAATTATTGATATTTTATTTCTTTAATGAAACATATCTAAATAAACAATTATCATCTATCTTTCTTTCCACAAGCTCATTATAATCCCAAAGCATTCTTTTGTCATTGATTAATAAAGTTAAAGGAGGCAAAATCTATTGTAGCAAATTTCTTCCTGTACCTGGCTTAGGACTAACTGCATTTACTAAGGAACCAATCACCTGTCATATACCTTATTTTTGATGTCTTGATCAGTAAGACTGGCTAATCATCTGATCTCAGATCTCATACTCATATTACAATAGTTTATTCCTTATTCATAACCTATTTGGTGCACAATGAAAACCTGTTACCACATCCCTAGATTACAAGACCAAGGAACTCATGCCCAATGTAGAGTGAATGTTTTCTTTGATCATTAACTTGTCCCAAGCTTATTTTTCTTTCAACTGAAATTGTGTGCTTGCAATGCATGACTGCTCACTGTACTCCTTTTTCTAACTCATTCAGCTCTTTCCAGTTGATAAGGAAGGGGAAAAATCTATTCTTGAATCTAACTTTAAAATTTCTATCAAAATTTTACCTTCACAAAATTATGTAAATCAGAATAACTTTCTAGAACTACTTAAATGCAATCAATAAATCCATAAATCCTTAGTTTATCTAAATAACCTTATCAAGACTTTTCATCTTCATGTTGATCTGCAGGAAACTTTCCCAACAATGAACTATCACCAAGAAAATCATTGTACGAGGCTATAGGCAGTGTGGGCCTTGCAGAGTCCCATCACATCAAGTCAGATAAATGAAGAGTGATAGACATGAGAAAGCACATCAGTAGCATGAAACAAGCCTAGAATGAAGTCTCTGCGGCAGTGCCTTTCCAAAGTGCACCCTCCATAGCCAAGAAAGACTGTGAGCCATCTCCAGGGAGATGTTACACTTGCCCACTGTAGCTCTTCCTGCATGGTACATGCAACTTAATTATAGAGTAATTATTTATAACTTTTAACACAAAAGGTTCCAAGCTATGGACTGTCAGTCACATTAGCTTTGTGTTGTTCTTTTGGTGTCCTGCTTCTTTGCAATTGAAACATACAGAACATTGAAGTCACTCTTTGGTTGTGGGACCTTAATGAGACGTGTGGCCACGCCCCAGGTTCTAACCTGACTCTGCCTAGGCAGTCACCTGCCTGCAGACACACTGTCCCCGCCTCCTGGTTACCTGACCACCCAACTCACTATAAATAACACCCCTCAGCGCGTGCTCTCTCTCTCCCCTGCTTGTCCTCTCCTGGCCCTCTTCTTTGTCTATCTCTCTATTTTCTCCCCTTTCCACGTGGTCATGGCTTCTCTTATCTATTTTCTCTTCTTCCTTTATCTTTCTATCTCTTTTCTCTTTCTATTTTCTTAATAATAAAACATCAAAGCTATGGGCCTCCTCTTATTAAACTCGCCACACGGAGCTAGCTGGTACGCGCCATCTGAGACTCTGGGATTCAGCTAAGCAGACAGTCAGAGCACCGATAACACGCAGAGAGATCCGGGATCTCTCTGTGGTCCCGGGAGCCATGTGCGGGACCTGCCGGCGGTGTGACCGCCCGCTCCCCGTTAGGCCGAGGGACGCATGCATCTAGCCTGCTTCCCCAAAACCCCTCTGTGGAACTTCCGTGTCCACCTGCATATGTACGCTGCCTTGGGCCCTAGAGCAAGGCCTGCGGCGCCGCTGGCCCGGCCTGGCATGTGCCCCTGTGCCCACCCATGCCAGGCCCTGCGCCCCCTTTTCTTTTCTTTTTCCCACATTTGGTATTGTCTGGTTATTGAGAGTTGGATATGGTATACAGATGCTGGAAAGGTAGAATTTAATCTTTCTGTAAATGTATAAATAATAAAGGTAACTCAAGAGAAGCTCAACTTCACCCTTTGAGGAAAAGCAACATCAATCAGAAGAATGGTTTTATTATTCTTAAAATCTAACTGAGTAGCACATATTGGTCATGTACTATACATTCAATTTGCAAACCCTTTGGTTTCTATCCATGTGCATGAGGACTCCTGCCGTGCCTACTTGTCTCAAAGAATGATGCAATAGCATGAACTGAGGTCTTTCATTCTCCATCTAAACTACCATGAATCTAAGTCGTCATGGCACATTCTTCTCTAGAGACTATTAGGTTTTTTTTTTTTTTTGCATAAAAAAAGCACACTACTGTGATCTTTCTGTAGGCTTGGTTTGCTTTTTAGTTTTCTGCTTACAAAATTCTGATTCTTATTAGCAAGCAGTTTTGACTTTTTCAGTTCAACCCTTGATTGTTTCTTCTTGACAAGCAGGTCACTAGATTAGGCTTGCAAGTGACAAGCTAGTAAAACATAATTAAAAGTAACTGGATAAAGAGAAAAAATATGGTATCAGGTAATAGGGCTAAAGGATACAAACTATTTTAGTCTTTGTTATGATGGGAGATATGCATATACATATGAATTAGTTTTTGCTGTCAAGTTGGGAGTAGAGATTAACTTAAACAGATTGGCCTGTAGACATGTTTGTAGGACATTATCTTGACTGCTGTTTGCTTTAGGATGCACCATGGCTTACTTAAAGAAAGTAGAAGAACATGATTCTGAGAAGAAGCCAGCAAACAGCATTTCCCTTCTGTTTCCGCATGACTTCCTACCCTGACTTTGCTCAATAGTACTTTGTGACCTAAAAGTATTAATCAACTAAACCTTCTCTCCTCAAGTAACTTTTAGTTATGAAGTCATCATAGAAAT